>JAQPPZ010017013.1:2400000-3600000 GCA_028583015.1 Wollemia nobilis | reverse complement strand
TCATGGAAGAGGTGAAATAAAGTGCAACGAGGGTATAGTAGGAGACTCTATTTGAGCCAAAGGTGGAGGAAGTAGTCTACATGAAAACCTTGGTTGATTTGGCCAAGGTAGTTGCCTCCCTTAAGAGATATTTCAAAGTAGGCCAATAACCTATACAGGATCTTGTCCCCTAGTTCGGTTGAAACACGTTGAATTTGGAATGATAGAAGATGGCAAATTGTTTATCAGTGGTTATATTACTAAAATCTAGTCCTTTTGTAGAAAAAATTATGAATATGAAATAATATTAAAGATAAATATGAGGTAACCTATGAGATAAAGGAGGATGTGTACTCCTTGAGGATTGATGCACAAAAATGGGAGGAAAAATAACTCATCATTATAGGGATGATTTTGGAGCTACTGACATGCTGACCACCAACATGAGTATATAATGTAATTTTATAAGAATGATTCACCCTACTAAAGATAGGGTGCAATCTGGTTGATATATCCTATAAAATAATCATACCTAAATGGTTTTACAATCCATTCTTTTTTAATCTTGCATAGTAATAGGACCTATTATATGAGCTATACTTACACAATTTGGTATTGTTTGGTTTGACAAATTGGAACCCAGACCCATTCATGGAAGAGGTTCAACTTTGCATGTTTCTGTTAGCCCCACAAGGTTTTTTTAGAGAAAATACTACGAGATAACATATATATGTTTATATACAAAAATAAAATGCTCACCTCCAAATGAAGGTGTTTTAGTATGCTCACCCATGATGGTGTTTCAAAAATAAGTGCTCACACTATGAGGGTGTTTTAGAGAATGCTCACTTGTGAGGGTGTTTTAAAGAAAATATTATGAGATAACATAAATATATTTATATGTAGGAAATAAAATGCTCACCTCCAAATAAGGTGTTTTACTATGCTCACCCATGAGGATGTTTGAAAAAGTGCTCATCCATGAGGGTGTTTAAGAGAATTAGCATAATAAATATTCATATTCAAATAAGAATGTTGTCATGTATTGTGATGAAACTATGTGCATACCACCAACTTAAGGGGAAATTGTTTTGTTGGTTTTGTAAATACTACTGTTTAAAAATAGGTGACAATTTAATGATCAAGTAGAGAACTAGGAGAGGAACCACTACCTTATATAGTTAGTGCAAGTGCAATGCAAGTGGACTATTCCTAACTAGAATCTTCAAGGACCATAGTGGTCCTCTTGAATATTCAAGTAGGCATCATACAATCATGTGATACTAATAGATCATTGCTAGAAAAGAATTCATCCTTGGGAATTTTTTTGAGAAAATATGCAAGATAATAGGCAACATGGTATGCAATGAATAATCCATAGAGAGAAGTAGGTTCACTAGCATCAATGATCTAGTGTAATTGCAATGTATATAAGCTAACCTAACTAGTATTATAATTACATCCTAGTAGATCTCCTAGTAATATAAAGTAGATAAACCAAGAAATCACAAGCATGTGCACATATGTAATGGTGTTGTCAAATAACTATATAAATGAATAGAAAATGGAGAGTGGGATTATATTAGGATATTATACCTCAATTACCTATCTCAGTGCAATGCATAAGCTATTCTAACTAAGATCATCATTGTATCCTAATTAACCTCATGATATAGTATGAAATAATCAATCAAAGCAATCGCAAACATACACACACTCATGCAATGATGCTATCATATAAATACATAAACAAGAAATATATTTATTCAAGCACATGATCAACTAATGCATGAAAATAAAAAAGATATAATCACTTATAGTAACATTTAATGTGCATATTATTAAGGGGATCTTTAAGTTCTTTGTCATCAAGTATGGCTAAGTGATATGCTTCTAATCCATACTTGGCATTAATTATGAATGGACCTAGCCAATTGGGTTCAAACTTACCTTTGAGCTCATATTTGACATTGGTGTTATTTTGGTTTTCTTTAAGGATTATATCACCAACTTTGAAATATCATGGTTGATCTTTATTATCATAAGCTTTTTGAAACCCATCTTGATAAACTTAAAAATGTCCAATTCATGAATTTTATATTGTAAAGAAATTCCAAATGAGTGAGATGACCTACATGGTAATCATACCTAATGTAGGAATCTTGAAGTAAGACTCATAGCAAGGGGAATTCAGGCTCAAATTAAAATACAACCTTTGTTCCATAGACTAAGGCATAAGATATGGGTCTCAGAGGAGTGTACACACTAGTGCAATAAGCCTATAGGGTCATATATAGGTATAGGTTCCAATCATGATCAATGTTTTTACCCATATTATTGAAGATCTTAATCAAAATATTGTTAGATGCTTCAACCTTGAGGATAGTATGGTGTAGACCACTTATGTTGAATCTTAAATTTAGTATAGATTTTTTGGATATATTTATTTTTAAAAGCTCTTCTATTGTCTACCATTAAAATAGAAGGGATGTTGTATTGATAGAGGATCTAGATGACTGTAGATACATATACCCTTGTTGTAATAGATAACAACATAGTTTTGACCCACTTGATTAAGTATCCAATGGCTATGATGATAAATTGATGTATTTAATATGAGGTTGGGTTAAATTTACCAATGATGTGCAAACCCCATATGGAAAATGATCATGGATATGTTATAGGCTGAAGTTCCTGAGTTGTGGTATGAATTAGATTTTGATGTTTTTGGCACTAGTCACAATGATTAACATAGTCATAGGAACTTTTATCTATCGAGGACCAATAATAGCCCATGCATAAGAGTTTCTAGTGATGGAGAAACCATTGAAATTACCTCCACAAGATCCATCATGGACTTATTTAATAATTTCTGGGGCCTCATCAAAGTTCAAACATCAAATTAATATGTCATCAAAGGAATGATGATAGAGGATATCTCCAATGGTAACATAGTGATAGGTATATTTCTCAAAATTGTTAAACTCATTATGACTTAACCTTATAGGCAAGGTGCTATCCTTAAGGTATATGTTTATTTATACCAAGGATCAAGTGCAATAGCATCAACAAAGAAAACATCCAATGGTAGTGCTCTAGACTCTAGGGTGGCAAGTTATTGCATCAACATGATGATGATTAAGGTTTTATAATTCATGCACTCTAGAGAAATAAGTAATGTAGCTACAACCATGACATTTGCATAGTGATTTCTTTATTGGGGGATGGATCTGATGGTAACTTTATAAAAATAAGTTAATAGTATATCGGCAATATATTTATGTAGATTTACATTTTTATTTCTTGTCTAGTAAACAACATTGATTTTGTTAAATACAATTTGTAAGTTACCAAAGATAACAAGAACCTTAATATTTAGTTCTAAGGTTGCACAAAGTCCTAGGATGAGTGATTCATACTCTAAAATTTTGTTAGTGTAGGAGAATTGAACCTTAAAGGATAAATAAATAGGTTTTTGTTGAGGTATGACCAACATGATACCAGCCCCAATACCCTTGATGTAGCTAGAACCATCCAAATATAGAGTCCAAGAATCATGCTAATCAATATTTATAGCAAGTATTGAATCATTAGGAAACTCTTTGATAAGAAGATATTTGTGGATGAGAGGTATAGTATCTAGCTGGTCAATGATATCTTAACCTTTTATTGATTTTTTATTAACAAATTCTAGGTCAAATTCACCAAGAGCTATAACCCACTTAGTGACTCATCTTGACAAGTGTGGTTTTGACATGAGATATCATAAGGGCTCAACCTTGTATATGGCGATGGTATTTTTTTTTTTTTGGTAATTATTATAGTAGATTAAAAAAGGGTTTTTATAGAGGATCCCAAAACCTTATGTACAAAATCAGCCTTGCATCATGCCTCCTGGATTTATGTATAAGCCTATTACAGAAAATGTAACCCCTAAAAAAACATGATTACATAAGCAATGGGCCTAGGGCATCAATCCCTTGAAACTGAACACCAAAACAGAAATCCCGCCCAGCGGTAACAGGAAGCATGAAACAATCCCTGTCAACGGGAAACAGACAAATAAGAAAGAAAGTAGTTTTGGAGATCCCGCCCAGTGGGGAGTAGCCAAAAACCACCATCGAGAAGATCCTGCCTAGTAGGAAGCAAAGAAAAACCATTACAATAAAATCCCGCGTTGCGGGAAGTAGTCAAAACCACCACAAACAGTCCCGCCTAGCGGGAAGCAACAGGGAAATCCCGCCATCCGGGAAACCAGCAAAAAGAAAGGATCCTACCTCGCAGGAAAACTGGCGGATTTGGCGGATCCCGCCCTGTGGAGAAACCATCTCGCCCATCGGGAAAACATTCCGTTCAGCAAGAGCCATCCTGAAGGAAGCCGACAGCCAGCACAGAGAGGATCCAGCCCATCAAGAAGTGACCAAAGAGTTGCACCACAAAGAACCCGCCCCGAGAAAATAGAAGAGGATCCCAGCAGCAGGGACCAAGAATCTTGTCCAAGCACAGAGCCCACCGAAGATTCACAAGAAAAAGGGATAAGCTGTCCAAACCCTAAACCATCACCTCCACCGCACCGAGAAACGCAAGGGACCAAATCCATGCGAATAACCTGCAAAAAACCCCAGGGGGAAGCCTAAGGGAAAAATGGAAGGGATCCCCAACCAAAAAGGGATCCCTGGGAAGCACCAGTATGAAAAAACAACCAAGGAAACCCTAGACGACCGAGAGGGGCACAGATGGCGATGGTATTTTTACTAATAATATAGTGTCTTAATTTCTAAGTAACTACTAGGCTTAAATTTTCTAAGGAAGTGTAGCAAGTTTTATAACTAAATAAAGTTTTGCTTATGTAGAAGATGTACTACTCTATATGTTGCTTGTTATATTGAGCCAACGTAATCCCTATGGCATGAAAATTGCTAAAAATATAATAAAAATTATTTGGTTGTATTGGGAATCATAATGATGGATGGGGATGAAAATATTATTTTAGAGCATCAAAGGTAAATTGAAATTTGGCATCATAATAGTACTCATTGCCCTTATAAAAAATATTTGAAAAAAGTTAGACATTTTTTAGAAAGTTGGGAGATAAATAATTGTATGACCTTAAGATTACCTTGAAATATTTGAAGTTTAATTATATTCTAAGGAGGAAATATATATACAATGGAAAACATCTTATCAAGGTCAACTTCAATTCTTTTATGAGACACTATGAATGTTAACAAATTTCTAGAGGTCACTTTTTAGATGTTCTTAGAAGTATTAAGGTAGACCTTATATCTTCTTAATTGTTCAAAAATAAACCTAATGTCCTTTACATGAACCTCATGTTCGAGGGATCACCCTAGGAGATAATTTACATAATATTCATTAATATCATGCATCATATCATGTAATATATAACTGATGGCCTATTGGTAAGTTTATTTAGCATTCCTAAAGCCAAAAGGCATGAACTACTAGCAAAAATTACCCCAAAGAATTTTCAAGGCTATCTTAGATTGATATTTAGGAGTAATTTAAATTTGGCTATATCCCAAAAATCCATCCATGATGGATAATATTTTCTAAACTAGTAGTGAATTCTATAATCATATTAATGATAGGGAGAGGAAATTTATGCTTAGGATTAGCTCTATTAATGTAACAACCCTAAAATCTAACCCACTCAAGAGATAATTTTTTCACTCATTAGGGATATACATATCCCCACCATGCATAAGTCATTCTATGCATGTGTCTATTGAAATTAAGTCCCATGATTAAGTTGTCTGTCTCATCTCTACAATGAGCCAACTTATCCTTTTTTGTCTATCAAAGGGCACACCCATCTCTACAACATACATAAGTACATCTATGTAGGTGCACTAAGCATATTGTAGTCTTGCTATCTCAATTCCTTTAATCACTCTCTTTATATATTTATATGATTCTGGTTCATAAGCATACCCATTAATAGATGTTACTCACTACTCTTCTACACTTCATCGTATTAAGGACTATTCAATATTATAAGGAGTGTGCATTTATTAATCACCACAATTATGTTACTTATAGTTTAAATATTATAAATACCATGAACGACACCACATCCTAATCACATATAAATATTTATAAACTCATAAATGTGGTCTATGAAAATGCCATGAGCTTCTCCTTGTTGAAGAACAACGTAACTACGATAAACTAGATTTAGGAAGCAATAAATACAATTTTACAACATGAAATTATCCAATTTACACATCACACACTTCTGACACATCATATATCCTTGGAAAACCCCTAAGGGAAAGACCTAGCCTCAAAAGATATCCATTTTCCATTTATTGCAATTGAGTTCAATATTCTAGGAATATCTAGATTCCTTCTCCCAATCTTGTTAATACAATAATGGGCACATAAGGTCCTTATAATCCCTATGCTCCATACCATGAAATATTCCATTAAATTAATATTCCAAAACAATGAGATAATCCCCATAAATTCCCTCAAATGAACTCCATGTTCACCCATCCAAGATAGCCTCTATATTTTAATCCACACTCAAGGAATATATTTCTTCCATGAGTCTAATGTGTCCATACATCAGTACCAAAATAATACATAAGAATCATTTCATTTAATCAAATAAGAGTATATACTCTTAATCAATCAACCTATCATCAAACCACTTTTCTTATCTAATTAAAATCCAATACTATTAATAAATCAAGTACTTATCAAAACCATTTTACTTAACCATTAGGAGACCATACTCCTAATCAATAAAGTACTTATCAAACCACTTTACTTTAAATAATGAAAACCCTATCCTTCATTAAATTTTTCTTTCAATGAAATACAGTCTATACTTTTAAGTAACAAAAAACCTATATTTCAATTAAGAATCCCTTATAAAAATTAAAAGTACACCTTTCAATTTAAACAAACTATAACTTATTTCTCATTTATAAATTAAAATATCACCCTTTTAATTTAAAACTTATACATGTTCTTTCTCTTTTAATTTTACATATAATTCATATGCTCCTTCTCTTACTAATTTAAATGATTCTTCATTTAATTTAATATATAATCCATATGTTCCTTCTTAATTGGTTTAGAACACCCTTTCACATATCTCATTTCATTTAAACAAAAGAAATACATTATCCACTAATGTATATCAGATTTGTCTAAACCTATGGTAGACATTATTTTCTAACGTATTTCAAGTTCAATCATCTAATATTGCACATAGTATCTACTACTATATCTCAAATCCATACCATTAAAATGAACCATAATATCCACAACTATAATTCAAGTCCAAAAAAATTATAATAGAGTATAATATTCATTACTATAACTCAAGTGCAAACATCTAAAATGTAACAATAAGAGTTTATTATATGTTTTCAGCATTTTTCATTTTAAAATACTGAAGTTCAATCATCTAAGATTGCACATAGTATCTACTCCTATATCTCAAATCCATACCATTAAAATGAACCATAATATCCACAACTATAATTCAAGTCAAAACAAATTAAAATGGAGTATAATATTCATTACTATAACTCAAGTTCAAACATCTAAAATGTAACAATAAGATTTTATTGTATTTTTTTAGCATTTTCCATTGAATAAAAGACCATCTAAATATCCAGTACTATACCTCATATCCATTCTATTAAAATGAACCATAATATCCACTATCCAAGTCCAAACAACTTAAAATAGAACATATTATCCATTATTATAACTCAAGTTCAAATATTTAAAATGCAACATAGTATCCACTACTATATATCATATCCATTATTTTAAAATGAAACATAATAACCACTATTATGATCCACATCTAATCAACTTAAAATATAACATAACATCCATTACTATAATTCTATCTCAAATATTTAAAATGCACCATAGTATCCACTACTATATCTCATATGCATTCTATTAAATAAATATCAAGCATTTTTTTCTATTTGATGAAACCCTATCTTTCATTAAATCCTTCCTTAAATGAAAAATAAAGTATATTATTTTAGTATAAAATCCCATTTCCATTTAAATACAAACCAAATTTAATCTAATGAAACTTTATTTTCATTAAATAAAGTGACAACCCCAACTTGACATTAGTTTAAATATCATAGCCTTGTAAATCAATCTAGTTTCATAATTTACCCGTTAATGGGCATTTTAACTCAATTAATATTTTTTGTTAAAGGGAATTTAAACCCCATATAGTATTAACCATTAAATGGGAATTTACACTCTAGGAGACATTATCTGTTAAGGGGGCATTTACACTCTATAACATTATTTAACATTTCAAATATGCACAAAAGAGGTTATTGTTGGAGAATATTACATTATTTGGTACATGTCTATATTAGGATTTACTTTATGCAATGGAATAAATGCACAAGAATGTGCAATTATGTAAATGTGCATGTTGTCCACATGTACATGAGTCCTTTAGAATAGGAAGAACAAGTATCCTAGTTAGGTATGCATGTGTACACATGTCTATCATGCATAGGAAGATGAAGAGTCATAGGAAGAGTGAAGGCCAAGAAACACCATATGAAGAGTCACATTCCATACTATATATGGATGTGCAATTGTAATAGAATAGTATCACAAAGGGAACATCAAAAGATGGTACATCACCCATCGAGCAATGGAAGGTGATGTAATATGATGTATTTGAGGTCTTTTATTCAATAAGATTTTATTGTATTTTTTTCAGTATTTTCCATTAGCAATATTGAACTTATTTCGTATTTTGAATATAAGATTATTTGCTTAGCATTATTATTTCCTTAATATTGATTTGAATATTATTGATTTAGTGTCCATATTATTGAGTGGTTATTCATTAAAATCTAATATTTATAACCACTATAGGGTTAATGATGGTTAAACAAGGGCTACCAAGTAGAATAACTAACCCAATAGTATGATGCCCTAGAGCCGATATGTGGCCCAATAGATTTAGGTGGCTCCACGTGGGAGCTGCTCGTATCACCAACCAATGCTTCCAAGGTGGCTCCACATGGAGTCACCCTAGATATCCAAGCGAATTAGCACTTGTGTATTAAGCTACATGGGTGATGGAAAATTTAGGAATGTCATTCACCCCCTTTATGTCCCATGTGAGACTAAAGTACAAGGATAAAATAACTGGCTTCCACATTCGAGCTAGCTAAAGACTCAAGTAGTGCTTTAAAAAGGGATTTGGTCCATAGGTGTTTTACCACATGCCAAGGGGGAAAGAAAATAGGTATTGAAATGGAGGTATAGTTATAAGTTTTAATTAAGAACAATTCCTACGTTAGCCTTCTACTATAGACATCTATGGTGCATAAGTGGCTTGTAGAAATTCTCACAGGGTTTATTTTGGTGAGGAAACATGAAATAAAACTAGGTCAACCATAAATTTAGGAGAGAGGAAACCCATGTTTTAACTAAGGCCATAGAACTCTAGCCCTAAAGTAAACACTCAATCCCTAAAAGGCATGACAAAAAGTGTTCAAATCTATCATTTTCTACAATAGAGCTAAATAGACATTGAAGCTAGATGAGGGTAGATAGTGTTTTATTTTTCTCAAAGGTTGCTATAGGAAACATTGAAGATCAAATCTAAATTTAGCTTCTAATATCAATCATTCACAACAAGACTCTTCATTGAGAAAATCAAGGAATTTAAAGGTTTTATCAAGGCGAAGATGGGGGCACTACTACAACCTGAAAATAATTTCAAGAACAACGGAGATTAGTCGTGATTAAGGACACACATCTAACATGTAAGGAAACAATTTTTTTTCTATAAAAATAAATGAATATTGCACAAGCCTACAATAGTTATCACATTGCAACAACATGAAAAATCATGGCCTCTCAATGGGGTAAAAAAAATATGGCTTAAACCAAAAATAATAACATATATTAAAATTGCTAAAACAAGTTTTTATAATGTCATTCATAGGGATATTGAGTAAATCTACTCAACAACAAAGTGAGCAACATACATCACCCTGAACCATTGTAACAGGTTTCCTTGACTATTAAATACTACATAGCATGGATAATAATTTTAGGATCAAGGATACATTCTAGCTTGACTAAGTTAAAAATATTTGTAGAAGTTGTGGTCAAATTAGGACAAATATAGGAGAAAAAGAGTAAAATAAAGTTAAGGGAACCATACTGAAGTTTATGTAAATAAGAATAAGCCACCTTCAAGACCTCCCAAAAAAAGGAACATGTAAACTAAATACTCATGGGTCAAATTTAAAAAAGGTACAAGAACTCCACCTATAACTCTAGTGATGAAAGTAGCCCATCACCTATGGCCTCCTCTCCAAGAATAATCTTATACCTCCTTTGAATCCTATTGTGTTTCCTATGAATCCCCTTCCATATACCCCCCTCCCTTTTTTTTTTTAATATTTCCTTTTTTTATTTCTTCCTTCCCAAGAGGTACATGTACCCCAAGCTGGTAGGGCAGGCTTCTATTAATGCAACCTCCTTGCTCAGTTCCACTGACATGAGTTCACTCCTTCCATAACTTAAATTAGCCATCTCTCAAATTCATTCTACAAACTTGCTTGATTCAAAAATTCAAAAGAGGATCACACATTTTTAAAACATATTAAATATCTCATGGGATTAGGCACATTAAATGAAGCCAACATAAACATAAAGTAAATATTAGTCAAATTCATTTTGATTAATTAAATCAAAAGCAATATTAACACAATAATTAAATTTCCATATTGATGTTTCAATGGTTAGCCTCTTCAATTATGAACAAATACATACATAAAACAATATTGAGCTCCTTTGCTAAATTATTTAAATGCATCATCAAGGTGGATATTAAATTTTTATTATACCATTTAAATGGTTAGTCAATTTAATTAATAACCATTGTAAGCAATACCATCATCCAACACATTTGTTGATCAATTTAAAGATATCACTAATGCTTTTGTTAGATTAATCGCTCGACATTATCCACATGCAAACATGGTTAGCCCTACAAAACCATAAATACATGGCAACATCATAGACATAAATCACAACCAAATGTTGCATCATATCTATGTATAGATATAGCACCAACAATGTTAGGCATTAAAATGATAGGTCCAAATCATATTGTTTTCTTATCAAGGGTTCTACAAGGGTGGTCTATGATAGTTAATATCCCTAAAGTTAGTACATACATGCATACTATCGTCTTTCTTGGAAATATGAACAATGTTGGAAATCCAATTAGAATATTAAATTTCTTTTATGAAACCCACATCAAGAAGCTTCTGTAATTGGTCTTTAACTGATAGGGAAACCTTGGGATGCATTTTTCATAACTTTCATTTGATGGGTTTAGCATCTAGTTGAACAACAAGATGATGATGTTGGATTTTTAAGACTTACTATACTACCACAAAATAACATAGGTCCCAATATAAAATAACCACAATATTAAAGGTCAAAATATCAATAATAATGAGTAGAATATATGAGCAATTTAATATGTATATCAAGGCCAATATAATAATTAAAATAACATTCACTTATATAATATCAAATATGAATGTAAATGGCCTAAGTCATTCATGAACTATGCATGAAGAAAAATTTACAATATTAATTGCTCAAAATCTATATACAAGCTTTATCCCTTTTCTTCTTGTTACAAATTTGTAAAATGATATTCATATTACATTCTCATGGGGTATTGCATCCATAATATAGCCATAGTAATGTGACTCTTAAAGTACTTGACTATTTATTTTTATATGAAAAATCCCATGGCCTTTGGCTTATCATATTGCCATTTACATACTAGACTCTTCACTTTCTTCTTACTTACACACTTAACTTTAGGACACTTGCATTCTTTTATATAACTCTTACACTTCTACATGAACTCCTAATCTAAGATACTTGTGCACATTGTCACATTAAATATTTACATATTTACATATGAGACACTTGTGCACATTCTCGCAATCTACACTTGCACTCTAACTTACATGACACTTATGCATTTCCTACACATTGGACTTTTACATGACACTTGTGCATTTCCTACACATTGAAACATACATGATACTTACGCATTTATTACACATTGAAACTTACATGAAAGGGGAAATATAAATCACTCACCTAAATTTAAGACTCAACCCTAATCTATTACCTATTTACAATGGTACCATGAAGGTACCATGGTGGTACATTAGCATGTACTAAATAATGTAATATTCCTCAACATCTCCTTATATTACATTATTTAGTTGTTGAAGATTTTAGTATTCAATATTGGTCTTTGTCTTCGTCTTCAATATTGTTTTGGTATCTTCATTAGGTTCTTGTTCTAGCACTTTATTTTTATTTGTATCTCTTTTTGATTTATTTTTCTTTACTTTCTTGATCTTCTTCTTTTGTTTCTTTATTTTGTTCTTTTCAGTCTTGGTATTGATCTTGCTATGTCATCTCTCTAAAATATCTCATATGGTATCCTCATATTTTATAGCATTTTAAAAATTAGTATCTTAGAAATTCCTTAGAAAATGAACATATTTACTGATCAAAAGTTTTTTTTAAAAACTTTGAATTCATTTCCTTCAAATGTTTCTTCCAATTTTTGAATTTCATGAATTTCTTAAACTAATTTTCCTTTTTGATTTTCTTCTAAAAATTGAAGTTGAGGTTTTTGTTGATGACTGCATTGATACTAAGGTTGATATTGATGTTGTTGGTATTGATATTGAAAATGATGTTTTCATTGAGGATTATTTTGATATTGAGATTGATATTATTTTCTCTCAACTATTTTATTCATTTGACTTCCTTGATTCATATTCATATGATTTATTTGATTGTAATTTCCTTGATTATATCTACAAAAATGTGTACTATGACATTTTATCTTACACATATGATAAAATTTTGAATTCCATTAGATCCATATTTAGAAGTTGTATCTATATTACCTGGTATATTTTCTTTAGATACCAAGGCATTATTAGTCAGTTCATCCTCGAGTAAGTTCTCTACTTCATATTCCTAAAGAATATTGACTAAGTCATAAAATGTAGTCTCCTTTCTAAGAACTTGTAAAGAAGTAACTAAATAGTGTTAATTGAACAAGAAAATTATCTTCTACTTTTTCTCCCAAAGTTAATAGTTTTGCTTTTATATCTGCTACTTTTCAAAGAAAAGATTCTATACTTGGCCACTATTAACCTTTAAGGAATACAATTGGGATTGTAAGTTTAGAATTGTAGTTTTGTTTTTTAATTCCAATATTTTACATAATATATTCCATGTTCCTGTAGAATATTTTTCTCCACTTAAGTATGGTTGCATTTCATCAATTATTCCAAATTTTCTTAGCATAAGCGCTTTTGTACCACCTTCTTCAAATTTTGGTATTTCTCTTTTATAATCACTAGGTTTTTTCTTTGTTCCATTTACTATATCCCATAGTTTTACTACAATAAGAATTGATTTTATTTTCTTCTTCCAGGATGCAAAATTTGGTCCTTTCAAAAGTTGAGATTTAAAAAGAAATTTTGTATTATTTGCCATAATAGAACTCATTCAAATTAAAAACCTTTAAGGTAGTAAACCTTATATCTTCCAAATTCAAAATATTTGAGGTAGTAAACCTTATATCTCAAAATTCCTAAATTAAAAATAAAATAAAAAACGTAACACCTTTTAACTCCAATATTTAATCACTCAAAAACCTTAATAATCTTCAAAGTTCTAATATTAAATTTATATAGTAACCCTTATTACTCCATATATAATAAACCAAAAATTAAAACTCAAAATAGCCTTTAAAACTTATATATCCATTTTTTTTATTTAAAAAAGGTATTTTTAAAATAATTTTCCACCAAGAAAAAACTAAATATGCAATGAAAACAAGTAATGTATTGACGTTACCTAGCTAGTGAATATACTATTGTGTTTGTTAAGAGTTTCTTCAATGCTCGAATTTTTATTTCCTATTTTTTTGTGTAACACTTCGGATGCCCAATAGGAAGCAATATTGTGTATGCCATTTTCTAGTCTCCAGTGTAGATTACTGGAGGTATTTAAACATATTTATTAGACTCCTTGGCTGTTATGCTACATATTGAACATTGAGCATTCAATTTATATGTTTTCATAGGACATTAAGAACCTGATTTAATCTTTGTCTTCACTAGATTTTGGCCTCTCTATTATTATGGTAGCACCATGATTTATCTCTACTAATTCATTGTATGTCGTTTCTAATATGGAAACACTTCTATGTTCTCTTAACAATGTTTGTAAGCTATAAATACTCTTTGTTTCATTATAGATACTCTTAGTGCCTTGTTAGCACTGGTCTCACATCTCTCTTGTTTTTTTATAGCATTTTTTTAGCTTATATATCCTTCTTATATCAATATTTTCATGTTATGATGTTCTATTGATGTTGTTATATTCAAAAAACATCTAAATAATATTCCATGTATGCTTGGATACCACATTGTTATGTCTTTCTGCTACTAACATCTATATATTGCTTTTTAATCCCTTGATACTAAACTATTCCATTAGAGCTTAGCCTAATATTTTTATAGCTAGCACATTTATTAAGTGTTTATAATATTTTTATTTTATTTAAAACAAGTACTTATTTAACACTTATTATATTTCAATGGTAGCGCCTCTGCTATCACTTTTTATAAATTGCTATGCTAGCACTTGAATCCTTTATTCATTTATATGAAAAATAACACCTTCTGTTAGTGCTTATATAAGTGCATTATTAGCACTTAAATCCTTTGTACCTTTGTATGAAAAAATATTACCTTTTTTTTTTTTTTTTTTGGTAATTAAGGATCAAATTCATTGCAAACGGGTTTTCAAGGTTGACCCAAAACCTTTTACAATAATCAGCACAGAGCTGTTACGGATCAAAAATCAATATGGAAAGACTGTCTTAGGCTAATAGTACCCATCTGAAACCCCCTTCTGAAATAGCTTCACGCACCTCGGCCTTCTGCTTTCACCTACCCTCACCTCCGTGATTTCGTGACAAGTCACGAAAAAGAGACAAGTCACGAAATCGCGACAGCAAACAACCACAAGCTCCATTTTCCAGCATCACCGTGATTTTGTGACAAGTCATGAAAATGTGACATGTCACAAAAATGCGACATGTCACGATTTCGCGACATCAAATAGCCAACAACTTCCTTTGCCAGCAACTCCGCGATTTCGCGACATGTCACGAAAATGCGACATGTCGCGAAATCGCGACAACAGACTGCCTTCTGCTTCAACTTCATGCAACACCGCGATTTCACGACAAGTCGCAAAAATGTGACAAGTCACGAAAATGCGACATGTCATGATTTCGCGACATCTTTTTGCCTTCTGCTTTGCCTGCAAGCCCGTCCGCGATTTTGCGACAGGTCACGAAAATGCGACATGTCGCGATTTCGTGACATCTTTCTGCCTTCAGCAACAATTCCCAGCAACTCTACGAATTTGTGACCAGTCATGAAAATGCAACATGTCACGAAATCGCGACATCTTTCTGCCTTCTGCTTCATTTTTAGCATCTCCACGATTTTGCGACAAGTCACGAAAATGCGACATGTCACGATTTTGTGACATCTTTCAGTCTTCTGCATCGATGCCGCCTCCGCATCACGAAATCGTGACATACTCACTGGGCGCTCCCCTCTGCCTCTGTCGGTCGCGAAACCGTGACAACTTTCCATACTTAACTTTTTCCCGCATCGAGCACCGCGAAAACGTGACAAGTCACGAAAATGCGACACACCGCGAAATCGCGACAAATTTCCTCTAAGCTCATCACTGCTTCTTTTGGGCGTGATAACGTGACATGTCGCGATATCACGACATTTTTTGGTCAACGCCTCTCCTGCTCTATTTTGATCGTGATACGGCGACACGTCGCGAAATCGTGACATTCTTGCTGGGCGCTCCCCTCTGCCTCTGTCGGTCATGAAACCGTGCCAACTTTCCATACTTAGCTTTTTCCAACATCGAGCACCGCGAGAACGCAACAGGTCGCGAAAATGTGACAAGCCGCGAAATCATGACAAATTTCCTCTAAGCTCTCCACTGGTTCTTTTGGGCGCGATAACGCGACATGTCATGATTTCGTGACATTTTTTGGTCAACACCTCGCCGCCTCGACTTTGACCGCGATACGACGACACGTCGCGATATCGCGATAGTTTCCTTCTGAGCTCTTCACTGCTTCTTTTGAGCGCGATAACGTGACAAGTCACGATATCGCGACAATTATCGGTCAAAGCCTCTCCTGCTCTACGTTGACCGCGATACAACGACACGTCGCGATATCGCGATAGTTTTGGTCCGAGGTCACACTTGCCTTTTTTTGTCGCGAAAATGCAACAGGACTGCTTCGAGAGACAGAAAACTCCTCTTCCTTTTCCCAAACTCCACAGATGCATCATCATTGGCGATCATTTTGGATAATCTTGTCCACATCACTTGGAACCCCGAGTTCCCAAGTGACCAACCCATCGGCTTCCACCCCTAAATTGGCTAAGATATCAACAGTTTTATTAGCTTCCCTAAACACGTGCTGGGCCCTTCGCTCATTCCTGGCTTGGTAGAGGATCCTAGCCTCTTCGATGACAGTCTTAAACCGCCACGGAGGAATTTTCCCATTGCTAATAAGGTTTATGACGTGCAGGGAATCTCCTTCGATGATAAGATTATCTTCAATCTCTTGAGCCATCTGAAGACCCCTCCAAAGCGCTCTTGCTTCCGCCTCGTTGTTAGTCCTGGTTCCCAACTACTCAGAAAATGCCATCACCAGAAAGCCTTGATGATTTCTCACAACTCCTCCAGCCCCAGCTTTGCCCGGGTTACCTTTGGAAGCCCCATCAAAGTTAAGCTTGAGCCATCCAACTGGGGGCGGTTTCCACCTGACATCAACTCTATGATTGATCTTGGGGGACAAGGGATTCTCAACCAGGTTAAGATTTAAAGAGTGAGCGATTAGTCTTTCCCAGAGGGGAGGATTGCGAGCTTCAAGAGGAATAAGGTTAACATTTTCACGGGCAAAGGAAAGGATCTTATTGGTGATGGAGGTGGCATCATTGCACGACTCATGGAAAGCTCTATGGTTTCGTTCAAGCCAGATCTGCCACAGAAAATGATGGAGACAGATTTTCCAAAAAAACTTCAACCTAAGGCTAACGAAAGGATTTGGCCATTGGTGGAAGAGGTCAATGATGGTGGCTGGTCTGACCCAGTAAATGCTAAAGGCTTGCAGTAACCTATTGAGGATGCTCGAAGAGACCGGGCATTCAAGGAAAATATGGAGGGTGGACTCCCAATTGGCCCTGCACAAACAACAACGGTTAGCAACTATCATACCTTTCCTAATCAAGTTGTCAATCGTAAGAATCCTGCCTTGGATCGCCAACCATGAGAACATTGCAACTTTAGGAATAAGCTTTTTGACCCACACCAACTGAGTCTAGAGAATGGGGTCCTCAGAATCTACCATTAGCATGTATGCAGATTTGACTGAAAACTGCCCATTTTCGAAAGCTGCCCAAATTACATGATCCTGCCCAGGACTATTGGAGATGAATTGTTGATGCAATATGCTTTGGATTTCTTCTGAAACTGCTTCAAATCTAGGGATCCTTAACTATTTCCAACTAAGCCTTCCTCTGTCCTGCCTCATGAAATCAGCAACTTTCCTTCCATAGCGATCCTCTGTGATTCTTTTGACCCTTGCTAGGTAAGGAACCTGAGATAACGCTTCATCCTTGGCCCACCTGTCATCCCAGAACCTGATCTTCTGTCCATTACCAAGGACCCATCTTAGGCCTTTCTTTATGACCTCTCTGCTTGATAAGATTGCTTTCCAGAACGCAGAACCTCTCCTGTGCACCGTATCATCTAGGAAGTCGGAGCCTTGAAGATATTTCCTTCTAATAATGGCAGTCCACTCATTCTCCTCATTGTTAATAAGGCGCCAAGCTTGTTTAGCAACTAAAGCTGAGTTTAGATGAGCAACTCTTCTCAATCCTAGCCCCCCGAATTCTTTCGGCCTACAAACCTTGCCCCAGCCCACAAGGTGGATCCTCTGTTTTTCCTCAGATCCAGACCAGAGAAAGTTCTTTTGAATCTGTTCAATTTTTTGGAAGACTCTGGTCGGAGCTCTAAAAATAGAAAGAAAATAGACCGGAATGCTCTGTAAGGAAGCCTTGGTGAGGGTGAGTTTCCCAGCCTGAGATAAAAAGTGTCCTTTCCAACCAGCCAATTTTTTTTGGATTCTTTCAATCACTCTATCCCACATAGAAACACACGGAGAACCGTAGAAAAGGGGAAGGCCTAGATACGTGGTCGGGAGAGTCGCTATCGAACATCCCAAAATTTGAGCTATTCTGGCTTGTCTCTGATTTGGGGTGTTAAGGAAGTAAAGCTTACTCTTGTTGAAATTCACCTTTTGGCCCGCCGCATCCTCGTAGAGTTGGAGAATGTGCTTAATCCTTCTAGCTTCAACCACAGACGACTGGGTCAACATCAAAGTGTCATCCACAAATTGTTGGTGACTAATAGGGTTGATGAGAGAGGTGGCTGTGATCCCCGAAATTAACCCTGCATTGCATGCTGCTTTAATAGTTCTTCCCAGAGCCTCTGCCACAATGACGAACAACATTGGGCTAATTGGATCTCCTTGTCTGAGCCCTCTGTGACTCTAGAAGTACCCAGCTGTCGTGCCATTGACCAGAACTGAGAACCAGGGTTCGAAAATGCACTCTTTTATCAGCCTGACCCACTGAGGATGAAAACCAAACTTCAGAAGAACAGCCATCAGAAAAACCCAGTTAATGCGGTCAAAGGCTTTGTTCATATCGAGCTTTAGGGCTAAGACCGCCTTGTTGGTTTGACTTGCAAAGTGCAAAGCTTCATGGACTGTGATCACACCATCCAAAATTGATCTCCCCTTGATAGAGCTGCCTTGGCTAGGGTCGATAATGAGGGGCAAAATTTCTTTCATCCTGTTAGCAATGGCTTTTGATAATATCTTGTAGGACACGTTGCAAAGACTGATCGGTCTAAAATCTGCCATGGTCTCTGGAGTTGGGCCCTTAGGAATCAGGGCGATAAAGGTGGACTTGAACCCTCTCGGGATATGTTTTGAAGCCTAAAATTCTTTGATAGCAGAGATGACATCCGCTCCAACAATGTCCCAAAAATCTTGGTAGAACCGAGGAGGGAAACCATCAGGGCCAGGGGACTTCTCAGGATCCATGCTAAACAGAGCTTTTCTAATTTCCTCATCAGTGAAGGGAGCGAGAAGCTTACCATTTATGGCCTCATCAACCAAACTCGGAATGGATTGGAGGAGGGTTTCCGAGGCTTCCTCTTTAGATTGGGATTCATCCCCGAGGAGAGCACTGAAGTAAGCAACTGCTTCCTCCCTGATCTCAGTTAAATCTTGGGTTTTGGATCCATCAGCTTTGGTCAACTCTCTGATCTTATTATTACTTCTATTCCTCAAGGTAGAAACATGAAAGAACTTTGAGTTCGAATCACCATCCTTTAACCATAAAGCCCTGGATTTTTGTCTCCAGTAAGTCTCCTCACAAGCTAAAATATTATGATATTCTGACAGACTGGCTAGTTCCTCCTTCCTAGTAGCATCATCACTGTTACCATTCTGGATCATGTTGTCAATGACCTGCAACCTTTCCTCCACTTTTCCTTTGTGCTCAAACAGATTCCCAAAAACCTCCTTATTCCAAGTTCTAAGGTTATTCTTTACTAATTTCAGCTTTTGAGCAAGAATGAAACCTGAACTTCCGTGAAAGGGTTGCTGCCACCATTTGGAAATACTTTCTTTTAAATCCGGGTGTCTGATCCACATTGTCTGAAAACGAAAGGGTTTTTTGAAAGAGTTTGACTTTGGGACCTCCAAGAGGATGGGATTGTGATCGGAGGAAATTTTGGGAAAGGTTTGCAGGGTAGAGTCTCCAAACCCAGCAATCGCCTCCTTGGATAAGAAAAACCTGTCAAGTCTTTCCTGGATCAGTTGGCTTCCTGACCGCCTGTTGCTCCAGGTATACTTGGCTCCTCTTAGCCTCACATCCATCAGTTGGTTTGAGTTAACAAACTCATTGAAGTCTTCCATACTTCTGGAAGGGAGCCCTGATCCACCCTTTTTGTCTGATGGGTATAGCGGCGTGTTGAAATCTCCTGCCACCACCCACGGGATGTCATGGAAAGCATCACCCAGATTGCCCAGAAACTCCCACAAAGAAGCTCTCCCCTGAACAGAATTAGGAGCATAAACATTGGAGCAGATCCACGATCTATTGTTGTCAATATCATGGAAAAAAACACTCAACACCCTGTCGTCCTCTTGGATGATACTGCCTTCCACTACCCGAGGGTCCCACAGAACCATGAGCCCCCCAGACGATCCTCTAGCCGGTATAAACACCATTTCCCCTTGACTCCACATCTTTTTTGCTATTGATTTTGACTGGGCTTCGTCTAATTTTGTTTCTTGCAACATCAAAATTGTTGGATTGTATTGCCTTCTTAGCGAACTAACCACTCTCTGAGTGGGCCGGCCATTGAGGCCTCTCACATTCCATGAGAGAACCTTCATTTAGATTGTTTAGAGTTTTTCCCTTTCCCCCTTCCCTGAGGAGGTTTTCTTGATTTGTTATCTTCGAGCCCTGGGATAACTTGTTGAATCAGAGTTTTCTGTTTACCACTGGCAATCTCATTGTCAGTCCTCATTCTGTTGTGCTCTGCATTTGAGATCCTCCCCTTCTTTCTCTCACAGCCATAGTCAATAGGTGACTTAGTCGTACTCCTGGTCTTCTTGGGGCTAAATTGAGGGGGATCTAACTGTTGAAGAACCGGACTCACGCATTCCTCGAAATCATCCAATTCTACCATCTCCGTCCTTGATTCTAACTCCTCCATATTTTTCCTGTATTCTCCTGATTTATGAGAAGAATCTTCTAGCTGGTTGGGCAGACTTCTGGCTAAGATATTGGGGAGGTCTGGTTTCGAAGACACAATCTCCTCCACCCTTTTTCTATAATCTCTAGGGCTTAGCCTTACCCCTCCCTGAGGGATTGAAGGGTTATTTGTTATGGGATTTGAAGGACCCGCCCTTGATGGGGATTCTAGGGTTTCAGGGAGAACACATTGCCTGTTTCCCTCTTCTAATTCCTCGATCTCACCTTCTACCGATAGATCGGCTAAAATATTGAACTTATTTGAGCTTGGAACTTTAGGGCTTACCTGAATTTCCTGATCTTCGGAGAGATGCTGCTTGTCTTTGCTCTGATTTTGCCCTGAACCCTGTTTGTCCTTCTCCTAAGAAAAGTAGTTCTTTTTAAATGGCCTAGGCCCTCCTTTGCCAACAGGACCTCTTTTTATAGGGGGGTTCCTAGGAAACCCAATCTCATTTGCATGTTTGCCTTCCGATCTGATGATGTCTCTACTAGCTGCTAGAGTAGGGCACTGGTTTTGCAGGTGGCCTTGGGATTTACACTCAGGGCAATAAGTTGGCTTGTTTTCATATTCCACCACCTGATATCTTAGGTATTTGCCGTATTCTAGCTCCACAACATTTGGCAGCTCAGATTCAAGATTGGCATTGATGCAAATTCTTGCATGTGTCATCCTCGTCCTAGCCAAGGTTGCATGATCTATGGACACCAGTTCTCCGATCGTTCTGGCAATGCCATGCAGCCAATACTCATTGAAAAACTGAGCTGGAAGGTTGGGGAGCCGAACCCAAATGGGAGCAGTATTGATATTCTATTTTTTAGGGTCAAAATCCTCCCCCCATTTCCTAAGGAAAAGACTGCGTTTCCCTAAAAACCAGGGTCCTCCAGTGAGAACGCGGCTCGCATCCTCCTTATTGTTAAATCTTAAGATAAAAAACCCCCTGGACAGGGCAACAACCTCCATACTACCCACCGTCCTCCATTTGGATAGGGCCCAGGACCGAATAGTTTCTATATCTGGCCTTCCACCCAGAAACTTGCCTACTAATGAAAACTCTTCCATGGCTAAACATGGCCCCATCGAGTCAATAGGTGCCTTTATCCTATTATTTACCAGGATGAGGGGCAGGAGTGAAATAAAAATGCTCTTTCTCCCATTTACTATTTCCACAAAGGACCGGCCTCCTCCGGGACCCGCACCGCCCATCTGGGTCCCTTATCTTTGTCTATGATGCTCCTATGGCCTTAGAAGCTAAAATATTTTTCTATCTCTGTAGGAAGCTATGATGTTTCTCTATCCTTGAAATCTAAAATGCTTCTCTATATCTATAGGAAGCTATAATGCTTCTCAATATTTGTAAAAATTCTACTACTCTATCTATCTAAAATATTTAATGTCTTAGGTTACACCCAAGAAACCAATATGATTATCCTCATTGCTAGAGAACCCAATATTAATGTTAGGGTAATTTTGAATGTCCTTGAATGACAAGATTTCTCTTAATTTGGTTCTTCATATCAATATAGATGAGTCCTAGTATTCAATGGTTTTCATTCAAACAAGTGGAAAGATCCTAAAATTAAATTTAGGGTGACTAATCCTTGTCTCCTAAATTTCTACTTAATAAGACCTTTAAAAATAAATTCCAAGTCTACACTACCTTTAAAGTGAACAAACTCTAAATTAAATTTATCAAAAATTGAGAAAGTTAAACATTGATAATGGTGGCTAATAAAATAACTCTATAAAAAATAGATAGATCTATGTGGTACCTTTGATACCATTTTTGGTTTTTTAAGCCTTACTATTACTATGATAAAATAACATAGGTCACAATATGAAATAACCATAATATTAGAGGTCAAAATATCAATAATAATGAGTATAATATATGATAAATTTAATATGTATATCAAGTTTAATATAATAATTAAAATAACATTCACTTATATAATATAAAATATGAATGTAAATGACCTAAGTCATTCATGAACTATACATGAAGAAAAACGTACATTATTAATTGCTCAAATCTATATACAAGATTTACTTCTTTTCTTCTTGTTAAAACTTTGTAATATGATATTTACATTACATTATCAAGGACTATTGTATCCATAATATAGCCATAGTAATGTGAATCTTCAAGTAATTGAATATTGCTCTCCATATGAAAATTTCCATGACCTTTGGCTTGTCACCTTGCGACTTGCATACTAGACTCTTCACTGTTTTCTTGCATGCACACTTAACCCTATCACACTTGCATACTTCTATATGAATCTTACACTTCTACATGCATTCCTAATCTAAGACACTTGTGCACATCCTCACATTATATATTTGTACATTTACATATGATACATTTTTCCACATTCTCTAAATCTACACTTGCACTCTAACTTATATGAAACTTGTCCATTTCCTACACATCACACTCTTACATGACACTTGTGTATTTCCTATAAATTTATACTTACATAAAATTGAAAATATAAATCATTCACCTAGACTAAAGACTCAACACTAATCTAGTACACATTTATAATTATATTGTAAAGGTACCATGGGGGTACATTAGCATGTACCAAATAACATAATATTAAACAATGGATGAACCACAAAAGAATGATCTAGGCTAGGTATATCTACATAAGTCCATGTGAAGATACCACTAAATTATATTAAGAGCTATGTATACTCTTCATATTCTTAGGGGGTTAAAAAATTTACAAGCTTTAATATTTTAGGATTGAAATTAGATCCCGCATTAAAGTCTATTATATCTTTTATTAGTATTCAATATGTATCTTCTAACCAAGGGGGTGTGGACAAGATTCCCAAATTTTTGAAGTCAGTGGGATATATAGATGAAATCCCATGGTCTAATAAATGTGAAGTAGAAAAGTAAAAATGTTGTATAAGAGATTCCTTGAGACAAGAGTTTTATTTCTTAAAAGAAGTGTGAAAAATATCCTCTACTTCACAAGAACCATTAGTGGCAATAATCTCAGGATGAACCATGGTTAAGAGATTTACATTCTCAAAGGTTACAAATTGACTAGGACCTGAACCTATAGGATAATAGAGTTCCTTTTCATATTTTTCATTCCAATTTTACCCATGTAAGAAAATGGTGTTATGGTGGGACTCTCAAAAATAAAAATTGAATTTATCATCACTATAAAATGATATCAAAGCTAGAAAGAGTTGCTATTACTAAGAAAGTAATATATCCCATAGTGTATAATCTAGGCTTTATTTACTAAGGGATCCTTAATTCCCTACTCATGATAGCCTAGGAATTTAAATTGGTAACCCATATAAGGTAACATTTTCTTGGGGATGGGTTAAGAGGTTGACAAATAGCATGAGTATTGTTTCTCAACCGAGAAAGAGTTGTTACCGCTAAATTATTCATCATTTGTAGTGTTAGAAAAAATATAGGAACAACTCCCTATTTTTATTGGCATTCCTTTATTGGAATAAAAATCTAAGGTTTGGGAAGAGAGGAATAGGCTGGCTAGGCCTAAGGTTAAATCTTCATCAGTATGCTTATTAGCGTGAACTTCATTTAAATCACTATCTTAACTAATAGGTTCTAAATTTTCATATTGGTTCTTATTTGATTTAGGTATTTCATGTGTCCTTTATTCCTCCTTAGTAGAAGTATATGATGAGGGAGGATGAAAGTAAGAATAAAAGAAAGAACAAATTTGATATTTGGATTTCTCATCTTCAATCATTTGGTAGTAAGCAAAATGTTTGGGATTAGCAGAGATACAAATTGTTTTATTTTAATACTCATATTTAATATATTGTTGGTAATTTTAAGGGATATATTGCATCACATGGATTCATGGTTGTCCTAAAAGGATATTATAGAAAATATCACAAGGAATAACATACAATATAGTATTGAGTACTTATGTCCCAACTTTAATAGGTAAGGTTATTATGCTACTAACTCCTAATTCTTTGTTATCAAAGGCTTAGATAATTAGGTTAGACTTGTGTAAGTATTGATTGGTTAATCTAAAATTATTGAGAAATTTAATATTACATATGTTAAGGCTAACCCATTATCAATAAGAACCCTTTTGACCAACTTTTCACCGATGTTGCAAGTGCTGCAAAGAGTTGGATCTAATAGAAAATAGGGTTGAGGAATATTCTTATCATGAAAATAAATGATGTTATAGATCCCTAAAGAGCTGAAAATATTAGAAAAATCATTAAGTGGTAGATATCAGAGGACCACTTGTTCACTTAGAAGTTTGAGGAGGATGTATCTATGGGTCACAAAAGTTTGTAAGAGTTCTAAGAGACATTTATTAAAGGCAAGTAAAATTGGTGGTATATCATTTTTATAAAGATGTACTTAAGTATTCATATTTACTAGAAGTAATAGTTTATTACCCTAGGTAAATTAGAGGTAAACGTCAACTATAAATATGAGTTATGGGATCCATTGTATCCATCTATTAGCCATGATAATTTAGAGATACACTTTATGAGACTCACATTATGATTTGATCTCATGATATTGTTGAGAAATTAATACGCCCTTAAGCATTCCATCATTGTCACTACCCTCCTAGGTTCTTAAATACATATTGATTGAGGCATTTATCTTTTTCAATATTATGATTTTATTGGAAATTTCATACTTAATTAATGTGATAACATTGATGTTATTTGAATTATCATGTTGATTGATCTTGCATACTTCATTGCTATAATTAAAACCCTATTTAATTTGAATCCCTAACACCCTTAATATTTTATGTAAGTTTCTTTTTTACCCTTTTCTTTTCATGTAATTAGCATATATCTTATGGGATAGATGTGACCCCTCTATCTCCCTAGGCATTGTGACCTTATGTGATTATGATTTTTACCCAAAGGTCTTCTTCAAATGCGTGCACTTGATACCCTATGCCTCATGTGGGAGGTGCCAATATTGGGAATTTTATGGGGATTATGGGATGCGACTCTTCCACTAGATGACCTTCAAGGTTTTTTACCCAAGGTTGGTTCCTTGCTTTTTTTATGTGTTTTTGAGGCTTGTTGATTTAAAGTTATTCTAATATACTCTAGCTAATTCCTTTTAGGGGAAAAGTAAAGAGAACATGAAATAATGCAAAAAAAAAATTACAAAAAGAAAAATCTAACTAACCTATCTAAGGATGATGATTCATTGAAGAAGAGAATTTAATTTGCACCTTACAGTCTAGTGGAATGAATAAACACATGGACTAAGCAAGATAATGAATTGAATATACTTTTGGTTATACAATTATGTAATAAGTATAATCAAAATATACTCAACAACTTGTACATATAGCTGACCCAAGGCTCGAGTCCAAAGTGAGAAAGGGAGAAAAGATGCCATAGGTCAGATGGTTGTCATAATAAAAAATCCAAAATCTCTTTGTGATACAAAATATAAATATTTATAGATGGTAATTGGGATATTTTCCCTTTCAAATTCAAAATTTACCCCTTTTATATCTTCCACTCATGGTACTATACTTTTGCATCAATGATGTATAATCCCGAGGTTGCTAAATTTGAAGTTGCTAGATATGAGGTCTTGTCACCCATACCCAAAATCTATCACAAATATTTATTGCTATTAATGACCTTATATTTGTATCCACTCCTATGAAATTTAAATGATAACATGTTAAATATTGCATGTTTTCTTAGAGAAAATACCATATCTCTTGGGGACTATATACCTTTATGTAACATGTATGGTTTGAGGTGGTGGTAGCAGCCCCAATTGGGGTGTATGGGAACTAGTGGTCTTTCATAAAGGGTTTTAAGGGTGAGAGCCTCCAATGAAAATTTTGTCCCCAAAAATATTAAAGCATAACTAGTACCAACTTAGCTAGAGCATGAGGGACCTCTCTTCTATGCATTCCTTAGTCCAATTGGTGTTTCTAATAGTAGTATCTCCATTATATCTACTCCCATTACTTTTATTTACCATAGGCTTTATGTGGTCGATCATTTGAATTGGTGAGGTATCCATAGGTCAAAATTCTCTTCCAATTCTAGTTGCCTAGTACATAATGGAGCCTTAGGATTCCACTAAAATTCTACTTTAACCTTTTATCATGAGTCCTTACCATTTAGATCAGGTCATTACGACCTTTATTCTTTTCTTCACTTGTGCCCTCCTTTAGGGGTCTAGTTATTTTGGTTCTACTAGAACCAACCTTCAAAATGAGGCAAAATGATCTTATTCCACCTAAGTGTAGTGATAATTCACTATAGTTCTAGTTAATCATAGGTAATATTTAGCTGAACTATGACAAGGAACCCAACAAGTCACTATATTATTTTTTGGACATGAAGGTAAAATTATGGGGAAGTCCCTATTTTTTAATTCCCAAATTTTTCAAAATTGGAAAACTCTTTAAGGCTTACTTGTTCCTAAAAGGTGTGAGATGTTCAAGCTATGCTATTTTCATTGATCCTTCTCCCTATAAAAATTATACCCCTCTATCTATCCTTATTGTTGATGCCACACTAATATTTTTTGTTGTACCTCTAGGTCTTTACCTTGGATAATTATTATACCTTTAGACATGAAAATCTAGAGTTTATCCCTCCTTTAGAGCCAAGACTAGGTTGACCAATTATTGGGGTCAAGGGAAACACACATTCTATAGAATATTGGTCATTTTTCCCATAGATCACATGCTCCCACTAATGTCAGATGTCTTTTGCATGGTCACCTTGGATACCTTATTCCCCGTCCATTATTCCTAATATGTAAAAATATTTGTAAAGCTAATCACCTATGGAGGAAAGATCGATTTTCACACCCACTCACCTAGATTATGAGTTCTATACCATCCTTGAAGAAGGATCCCTACCAAATATATGATACTCAAATAATTTTCAATGTTAGCTAAAAGGTCTCCCCTTTTGACAAGACTAGGCTTAGCTAACACCAAAAAGGCTAAGCCACATTTTTACCTAGTTTGATGGATTGGATTGCTTTCATACTGTAGGGAGATTTAGGATACTACTTTGGAAGCCTTATCCTATTGAAATTTTAAATATTTTTATTGCATTGGCTACTTGGAATATGGAAAGGGATTTTGATACTCTCAACTTGTTTTATCTTGATTTCCTTCCTCTATCCATATGAAGAAGCAATGATAAAGAAGGAAACATTTTACTTAAAATTAATGCTTTATTAGGAATTAATAGAATACCAAAAGAGGGTCACCCCTATGTAGACCTAACTACTTGGAGTCATCACTATGTTTTCCTAGGATTCTTCTTGTGGCGATCTTTCCTATGGGTGAATCAGTGATAATATTGATCTTCAGATATTTGAACTTCTTTGTTGATGCCCTAACCTCTATAGTTTGTACAATTTTATCTCATTAATACTTAGCATACCATTCAATAGTTTTCACAAGTGTGCCAGCCTTGAACAAGTTTCCTTTTTATATTACACCACTTGGCTTAGCCAATGACCTTTGGCATCACCATTTTTTTGTAGATATTAGTTATTTTCACTATGGTACACAAAATTTTATTACCCTTTCTTGCATCATATTTATCTGGTAGGAACCTAAAGTTCCTAGCACAAATATTGATAAATAAATAATAAATAGACCTAAAACTAAAGAATCACCTTTTGTATTATCGGGAAGTCCCTTCAATAAATTGTATTATAATTCATATTTTTGGATATATTAAATGATAGAATCACATAGTGTCTTATAACCCTTTAGGGTTATGAGTTAAGAGTCACCATGCTTCCTAACCCTAACCCTAATCTTATAATAATATAACAATTAATATAATTAATTATTATATTATTTATTAATATAACCATAGGATAACATGTATTATTATTATTATTATTATTATTAATTAATGTTAGGATAGTATCCTAACATGCCATCCCTATTTGAAGAGCTTTGTCCTCAAAGCTAAAAAAAATTGGAAATATGCTTCTGCAAAGTTCGCCAATCTCAACATCACAGGCTTCTTGTAGTTAAATTTATCTTTAAAAAAAAAAACTCAATTGTCACCTATAATGCACATTAACATCGACCACTTCTTGTCTATTCACAACTTTGTGTATAACTATTAATAATATTCAAAAAAAAATTAGCTACCTTTTGTAATGTCTATTCAAGATGGGTCTTGACAACAAATCCCTCGTTCATTCTCCATGTATGGCAGAGTATGCGCACAATAGATATTATCACCCATAACTTAATTGATGTGTTTTAGAACTGACTACTGTGTTTGACATTCGTTCACAACACAGGAGTGTGAGAGCTTGTAAGGAAGAAATTTTTCATGGAACTTAGAATTTAAGGGAAGCCAAATGTGTTTTTGTTATTAATTTCTTATTTTACGTTTGAGCAGTCATCTAGATTGGCAGTGTGGTTGGTGTGGTATGCAGTTGGCCTGCAAATTTTGGACCGATTTGTTGCTAGATTTCATCTTTGAAGTTGAGAGATCATTCATCAACGCTGGTCTCCTAGTTTGGATGGTCACGATGGTCTTAGGCTTTGAACATGGCTTCGAAGATGTGATTACCATAAAGCCTGTGGTTCCTCACATTTTTAAACACATATTTTTTGTTATATCTCAGGCTCGATCTCCCTTTCGAAGAAGAGTAAGCTTGAATTACTGATGAAAATCTACCCAAAAAAACTCTAAAATATGGCATTGAATTTGATATGGATGCTCACAAAGCTTTATATTCTGTCCATTTTCTGTGATTTGTTCTAGGTTTTTATGAACCGAATTAAATACGTGAACCACTGTTTTATACTGTCCACATTTTTCAAAACCAAAAATTGATGATGAAAGGATTCATACTGAATGTCACTAAGAATGAATGACAATGCATGGCGTTGGTCCTCATATGTAGATTCAAAAAAATTTGACAAGTCCTTCACTTTATGTGCCCAATTGTTTGAATTACCACCAAGACGAGCGACCATTTAAATCAAATAGAAAGGATGGTAATGGTACTTTATAATTTTTAAATACAAATTCAACTGTAGCCAGACAATTCCAAAAATAAGGATCATTGACACTATATAGGAAATGGGAAATGGCGAAGGTGGCCATGGAAGCAGATGGGCAGGGCTGCATTCCTTAGATTTTGTTTCTTTTGCTTTTGCAATCTAAAATTCACCTGCAACTAATTTGGATCTATGATAGTACTCAAATGTAACCTCGTTGGGAATGATGTCCTTCATAAGGATTGGACCTCCTAAATTTTGAGAAACAGTTTTAGTAGCACTAGGTGAAGGAGAGAAATAAGGAGTTTTAGTGGATGTTAGTGCAATGGAAATAACTTTATGATACTGAGCACCTTGAGCCTCTATTTTGTTTGCATAGGTGATACTATGTTGGCTTCCACTTTGATATGCATTGTAATTTTTAGAAACTTTCGTTTCTTCCTATGCATTAAAAAGAACATTGTAAACAACATTGGAGATATTGCAAACAATATTGGAGATATTTTTAGGGTTTGGATTTTTTTCGTTCTTGGGGAGTGCAATGGGTACCCTCTAGGATTCCATGACTATGAGCTCCTCCAAATGAAAAGAAATTTCACTTGCAATTTCCTTCCTATTTTTTTCCTCTTCTTCTTCACGTGCAATTTCTTTTAAAAATATATTTTCATTATTAGGGTTTTGATTAATTTATTCTGAAAGTGCAATAGGTATTTCTGAATGTTCTTTGGTTATGGGCTCATCCAAAGAAACAATTAATTTAGAGTTTGGAGCAAGATGTTCAGTTGCATTTTTTTATTTCTTGGGAAGAGCAATGGTTACCACCTAGGATTCATCGGATATGGGTTCTTCCTCCACCTGGGATTCCATGGCTATGGGTTCTTCCTCCTCTACCTGAGATTTCATGGCTAGGGTCTCCTCTTGCATTTCCATTAAATATTGTATAATACGATTAGAACGTTCCATTTGTTTTTTGTTTTTGTTCAATCATTCTTCTAATTTCTGCAATGTCATTTTTCATTTCCTTGACCAATATGGTTGGATCCATAAGGCTCTGATACCAGATGGTAGGAACCTAAAGTTCCTAGCACAAATATTGATAAATAAATAATAAATAGACCTAAAACTAAAAGAATCGCCTTTTGTATTGTCGGGAAGTCCCTTCAATAAATTGTATTATATTTCATATTTCTGGATATATTAAATGATAGAATCACATAATGTCTTATACCCCTTTAGGGTTATGAGTGAAGAGTCACCATGCTTCCTAACCCTAACCCTAATCTTATAATAATATAATAATTAATATAATTAATTATTATATTATTTATTAATATAACCATAGGATAACATGTATTATTATTATTATTATTATTAATTAATGTTAGGATAGTATCCTAACATTATCACATGTCACTTTTTCATTGGAATTTGTAGTGTTTAGACCAAATTAATCCAAACTTCTTCCTTCTCTTCATGTTTATCTCCTCAAACACATGCCTTGTTACTTCCTAAAGATCTTTATTTACTTGCCATGTTAGATAATGAGTCTCTAGGCTCTTGTTAGATCTTGTATTGGGATTTACCATGGGTAACTCATACACTGGGTGGCTTCAAATCTTCATGTTATTGATAAATATGCATAGGTTTTGCTCCTTGGACCTTTGAATTTTAATGCTCTCTATGTTTTTTAGATTTTATAGTTAGCCCATTTTTTATGAGTAGTGAGGATGCCTGATTGGAATTGAATTGCTTTCTTGGAGTGGATGTGATAGTTATATATAATTTCTTCTAGGGATAGGTTCACCCAAATATTTAGTTTCTCTTATTCAATGCTTTGTACTAGAGTGGCATCTTCATTAGAAGAAGTGGGCTCATGTTAAGGAGGCATTGCCATTGGTACCTCTGGTTGCTTGTGGTCCTCTTTGTTAGTTACATTCATCTTGGAAACATTCATAATAGTAGATATTTGATTCTATTTAGTGATAGAATGGGGAGGGAGGGAGTCAAAATCTTGATAGGCTTTTCCTTAGAGAGAGGACATCAATAGCTTGAGCACTGCAACCTTCTTGGTTATATAGTGTATATGTTACATGAAGACCATATCTTGTAGATGTTATGGTTATTAGGCCTTCATTATATTCTAGAAGAACCTTGAGTGCTAATGTTGGAGAATATTTCTAATTAGTTGGTGGATTTTGTGGCTTCAATGAGCTCATATCGTTCTAGACTAGGTGTATTGATGGGGTAGCTATGCTAGGTTATTTGGTTATACCTATGTTGCTAGGTGACTATATTCAATGCTTTTGGAAGTATATGGATTGAATATTTAATTAGAACCATGATATTGTATCCTCCTTGGTGGCCTCTTTAGGTCCTTCTTTGTAGTGGAGTTATCAGGTAGGAAATATTGCTATCTAGATAATGATTTCCACCATAACCTTGGTTTGTATTTGGTTATTTCTTTTGGGTTCTTATATATTAGTAAAGTCACCAGGTGAATATTTGGAGTGCTTCAACCACGGGGGTGGGGGTATCACTTAGTTGAAATCCTTAAAAACACATACATTCATGGGCTTATTAAAAAAACCCTTTTTTTTTTTAATTTATCACCTTCTCTTTTAATTTATTAAACCCCTGGTAGTAAACCCTTATATAATAAATACGAATCCCTTTTCAAAACTTACCATTTTTTCAAAAAAAAATTGAATCAATTTTTAATATCCCTTAGTAGATTTACCATTTTATCAATTTATATCCATTGAGCATGTTTGACTCCATCGAAATATCATGTCTTTATAAACATAACAAAAATTAGTTATTTGAGCTCTAACTTGAAAAGAAAATATGTATATTCTTGGTATTCACACATTTTATTTAACAAATAATATACAAGAGCAATTTTTACTTATAATAATTATGGAAAATAAAATTACATAGATATAAATTGAAATATTTTTATAAAATTGTTTTGCTGTGATGCTTGAAAATTATCAATTTATTTTATTTCATGAAGAAATATTAAAAAGGACTTTAAATGCATACAAAAATATTCTAAATTTAATAAAATCCATATGGTAATGAGTTTTCCAACATCTAGTTCCCTATATTCATATATGGTGGTAATTTTATGTTCTAGATATTATATGAATAGATGATGAATGATGTATTTTGACATTATTTAAACCCAATGGTAATATGGAAATAGTTATCATGGAATATAACCTTTTGATTGCTTTTTAAATTGAAACAAACTTAAAATAAGGGAAGAAATTATATTGATTTCACAAGTGGTAAAAGCATATCACTAGCACTTTATAATATAGATTTTGAAAACATCAGTGATATAGAGCTAATCGAAATACAAAAGATCCAACAAAGATAGCAAGATTCTAATAATTACTAAAAGGAATATGTATGTATATATGGTTTGAAGGAAACACTTGGATATACAAATATAAACAAAGTTTTATTCTAATAGAAATATAAAAGATCCAACAAAGATAGCCTGATTATAATAATTACTAAAAGGAAGATTCATATCTAAATGGTTTGAAGGAAACCCATGTTTTCTTGATAAAATTTTGGCTCATCATCCATGAGTTGGATGTCACATGAACATGAATTAATAAGAGTTATAATCTAATTATTTTATCCCCATTTTTACTACAATAAATTAAAGAGACTACAATCAACGATTTTGTATCTTGTAATTAGGTGCATCTATAAGTTGGATGGTCCATGATGATGGCAAATAAAGACTCCATATTATTTTCATCCATACAGAAAAAGATCAATAATAGTTAATTTCACAGCAAACAAATCCTACAAACTTATTTTAAATAGTAAAAATATAAGTGAAAAATATACAAAGACTACCAAATGGCTAAGAAGTAAGTCAATCCAATTATATGGATTAATTATTGAGATAAATGGAAAGAAAGGTAAGGGAATACAAGAGAAGATAAAGACACTCATATACTCTCACTCTGCCAAATATGTCAAGAAGTTAACAAATTAGATTTTTATTCCACAAGTCATGTGGCTCATGAGCATGATTCAATTTAAGTGATAATTTCTTCTGAATACTTGAGATTATAGAAAAATACAAGGCTCTTAAGATCATTTTACATCTCAAAGAAACAATACTAGAATGGTACAACAATATTAAAAATACACACACACACATATATATATATATATATATATATATATATATATATATATAAAGAAATTGTGCACATTTGGTCCAATCTTAAAACCTTAATGGTCAAAAGGATAAGCTTTGAAAACAATCAGACACCTTTACAAAATAGAAAAAACTTTAAAAATTGGAATAAATAACAAAGTAAAATAACCAAAAACATAATGACAATACTTTAATACTTCTATAAAAAATATCAAATACTTAGGTATAGTGAAGGTAATTACCATAACAACTAATATTAAATAAATTCCAAAGAGATAAAAATAGTACATGAAGTTGTATCACCAACCCTTGAAACAAATAACTGTAAACAAAAATGCAAGCCCCCCTTATAAGCACTCATTAAAAAAACATAATAAAAAGAAATTTAAAATTAACAATCATAGAAAAAAATACAATCCAACAGAAGAACTAGGGAGCCATATCCAATGTTGGGTGGTTGTTGCATTTGGTTGTAATCTTTAAAAAAAATATGCTTGGAATAGAAAAAGAGAAAAAATATTTTGCAAGAGTTTTTCTTACCTCAGATGAATTCTTTGGGTGGTTGTTGGTGGTTTCCAGATTTCTTTAAACTATAATTTTTTTTTTTTTTTAAATGTACTTTAGTGTTTGGTTTGGTGTGGTAGTATGTAGGCACACCTCTCTCAACAATTTGGAACAAGAAGAATAAGGAAAAAGTCAAAGAACAAGGAATCTATGCCATTTCCCAAACCCATACTACCACAACTAATTTTTCAGCAAAAAATCACTATTCACTATTTTTTGTCAATGTTTTCAAAAAACCAATGACTCTTTCAAACTTGCCATGCAAATTTTATCGACAAGAGAAAATCAGAAGCAAAAGTAGCAAAAATTAGATCTTTTGGTGATTTTATCAACTATGGTTTACTTATTATGGTTTAGTTATCAACCGTACATGCATAATATGCTCAATATTTACCTTAACACACCCTTTTTCAAGCTCTAAATATTTCCTACAATCAGCCTCAACTTGCTTCCAATCACTATATCTAGTAAAAAACAATGTTTGTTTTTAATTGTATAAACAAACAATCAAATTAAAAGTATATATATATATATATATATATATATATATATATATATATATATATATATATATATATATATATATATATATGTCATCTCACTTATGTTTCTTGTAACAAAGTTCTATATTAATCCAATAAATTGCCTTGGCAGGGCATAGTCTTATAGCCTGCACGAAACCAAATGTAAACCAATTTAATTTACAATAAGATAAAGCTAACTAATATAATCTAAACTAAACTTATTTGTGATTATTTGACTCAAATTTTTAGTGTTACAACATGAAAAATAATCTGACTTTGAAGGACGCTTAAAAAAATAAAACTATGTTAGGTTTAGAAATTCAACATCACATTAGGAAGAAAATGTAATCATTACATATATTTGCAACATAGATAGTTAACATCAGGAAAAACTCTATGATAGAGAATTATGCAGCATAATGGCATGTAATTCCCATTAACAAAACATTAAGCAAATCCTTTTTGAAATATTAAAGTACTCGTTGGCTTAGTTTTGCTTGGGCTCTTATGAAACTAAGTACTAATCATTGGTCAAACCCTTAATCTTACATGAAAAATACTCTTTCATGTCAAAAATAACCTATGTAAGAAACCAATCAAGCATGGAAAACCCATAAAGAGACTAAAAAAATATTCATAAGACCAAAAATATATTAAATATAAATTTACTATTATACCAAAATATTGTTCATCATTGCTCAAACTTGCTAATTTTTAAGCATGGAAAGCATATTAACATGGCAATATCCCATAAAATATAGATAATTTAAGTAAAATTTTTAGAAAATAACACATACAACAACAAATGACACAATGATTTAACAAGGGAAACCTTCTCCAAAAAACAAATTCACAAGTTAATCATTTAAACTTCATAATCCATACAAAATAGATATATTATAAGAGTTATCATTGTTAATTTGGCTCTCACTAATATGTACAACCAAAATTTCCTTTTTTGTAGCTTCACATAGTGCCTCCCAATGGTATTCTTGCTCTCTAATTGCTTAAAATGACTTACCTCTATTCTTGGATCTCCAAATCCCTTTTCTCTTTGCTACTCTTAACCTAAGTAAGTGTCATCTAGAATGCTCTTCCAAATTTAAAATTGAAATTAATGTTTCCTCAAATTTGGAAGTTTTCAAAGTGCAATGGAGAGGTTATATCATGTTTTCCTTGCACATATTCCTCTTGATACATGCCCAAATCTATTTTAGGATGCCTTGTATATGCCAACTTAGTCTATTCCCAACCAAATTCTTGGTTGGAGGTCCAAATAAATGAATTTTGAGCTGAAATTTGATAGATACATGTGCAATGATGTCAAAATTTCTTCAACATAAATTTTATCTCATTTGGAGCTATTAAGAAATAGCAATAAGGAGTTTAGAAAAAATTGAGTTTTCTCATTTTGACTAATCAAACAATTGTATTTTTAGCTAAAATTTATAGTAACCATACCCTCTACATCTTGTTCCAATTGGAAAAATAATGACTCAATTTGAACTTTAATTTGATTGACTTATGCCCAAAATATTACTCACTAGTCTTGACTATTCTTTTGGCTTTGTTTCAAAGGTCAATTGATGATAATTTAAGATCAAATTAATTCTATGAATTCTCCGTGATGTCAAGAACTTCAAGCATATCCATTTACGTTTTGTTGAAATCCAACTTTATTTGAAGGAAGTATAGCCAAAATATGACACTACATTGTTCTAGATTCTTGTTATTCCATCATGAGATCAATTAAATTCCCACCACAGAAGCCACCTTATAAACAATTCTTTTGTTAAGTATTACCTGAAACAGGCATAGGTATTATATAATTTTTAACACAAACTTTTAATACCTTCTCTCTTTCCTCTTAGATCAAACCACTCTAGTTTTTGTGCCAAATCAACTCTATATAATCAAATTGATAACTATTTTAAGCATAATAGCAACCTTATGTTATCAAATGACATGAGTTTAACTTGTGAAATACCTAAATATTTAAAGAGACTTAGGATCAAAACTTGTTGGCATACATGAATGCTGCTATAATATGACTATGTGGTCACAATATAACCACAACACTCTTGTAGATCCTTGCACCAGGAATCAAACCCTTGAATACTTTGAAACCCCAACATGTTCCACACCCATAGAATTGCTAGGTTTTGGTTTTTTTCCCAGGTTGCAAGCATCTCAATAAATTATGGTAAAATAACATTTATCACATCTAATCCCAAGCACTAAAACAAAGTATAATAACCCTTGCTAGAGGCCATACAAGCCCTCACCTATTCCACATAAACAATGCTAACTTAATGAAGTCCTTACATGACAATTATTTTATCTATTTCATCATTTCACGCTACTTCAAGAAAAATACTTAGAAATTTAATGTAAACCTATAATCAAATAACCAAAAAAATTAGAATCATACCTCAGTATAAGCATGAATTATTGTATTGTAGTGTTTCTTTCTGAAATAGGCATTGGCCCACACTTTCATTTTCTTCGTCCACCGTTTCATTGTTTTTAACACTCGATAAAAATAAAATATTGAAATTCAAATTATTTAAAATGAAATTGAGATCCTTTGATTTGGATGGCTTGAGGGAAAGCCTCTGAGAAAAGGATGCAACGACATAAACCTTGACTTCTAAAGTTTAAATAAATATATTATTGACATTATCAAAAACAAATGAAGTAATACGTTTGTGATAGTTTATGAAAATTTTAAGTTTAAATTATGGTGGTAAATGTTCATCAATTTAAAACATATTTAATATAGTATTTAATATTATTTTAACAACATACAATATCTAGCTATTTCTATAGAATTTAGTTAAATACATACATACATACATATTTATATATATACATATATATATATATATATATAGATATGTATATAGATATGTATATATATATATATACATATCTATATATATATATATATATATATATATATATATATATATATATATACATATCTATATATATATATATATATATATATATACATATCTATATATATATATATATATATATATATATATATATATATATATATATATATATATAGTATATATGTATGTATACATATATATATATATGTATATATGTATGTATATGTATGCATATATATATATGTATATATGTATGTATATATATATGTATATATGTATGTATACATATATATATATATATATATATATATATATATATATATATATATATAATATTTTAACACTTGAAGCATATAATTGGGGCATAATGGGGTCAGCTTTCGCCTAATTTAAATTGTGGATTTTTGGAATGTGAGCCCAAAGTCATGACAATATGTTGTTAAAAAATTATAAAATGTTATCATTTTATGCGATTATCCTTAGAGGGTGTTGTTTATCTAGTCTAATTATCTAACCATACTTGGGTTACCAAAGCATGATGTAAAACCCTACCCATGTAGGACTCAAACCTTGGACCTCTATTCATAGCTCCAAAGTCTCCACCATTATCACCATTATCGTCATAGGATAAATATAGTTATTTTAGTTTATTATTTTAATAAGGACATTAATAGTATTTTTGAGTAGACTTAATGCGTCTCAAGATATTAAAATCAATAAAATATCTAAATTTTATGTTTTCAAGATCTAAAAAGGCTAAAATTTTAGTAGTTTTCTTTTTGAAGACTCATTTTTTATCTCATAATTAAGGCCTTTTTAAAAGAAAATGAAGGTTATAGAGGTCTTAATAAGAATTTATATCCTTTTAGAGTGTGAGTAGGGAGCAAGTCTCCTATTTTATTTTTCTTTAAATCTTTAGGGAAGAGTAGGAAACAAATGTAAGCATGAGCGATTATGACATGATAGGTCCTACAAACCATTGAGTGTAAGGGACATTAAAAGACATCATTTATTCATATTGATTCACATTTTATGAAGTTATTTAGGGGTTTTAACTGTCAAGTATTTATCAATAAGAGTTAAATATAAGTATATGATACTTGATGATGAATGTGAATGAATAGTTTTTTGTCTATTTATTATATTTTAGTGAAAGAGCACATTCCTTATGAAAAGTTATATCTTTGTAATTAATAGTTGATCGTAATCAATTAAAGGATAATATTCTAGTATTAGTATTTAGATTCAAGGTTGGATATATATTTTTAAAAATTTATGTAAAAATTTTCTCGTGTAATTTGAGTTTCAAATTTTACATGGTTTATTTTATCAAATATTTTACTATTTTAGAACTATTTCATGTTATAAATTATATTAATATTTTGTATGCAACTCAAATATAACCTGCACCCCCTCTTCCCTAGCATTTTTTTAACCGGTAGAATATCCATGAGTTTTAAATACTCCTCTCCTATAATATACTTAACAATATACCAATGGTTCAAATTGATATTAAAAATACCCCTTGTATGCACTCATGTGGTATTTACAATTTCCTAGAAGTGACCCCCCCTGTGGCTTCAACAAGCTGATGATCATGGTCTTAACTAGAAACATGGTGTGAAATATTGATTAGGAGATGAATTTTGTAGTTCATGTCTCATTAAGGCTACCTATTTTAAATTTTAGGGGTCAAATGCAACCCATTGTGCATCCTCAAGCATCATGAACCCCTATGATTGTGGTCTCCTTTAAGCAGGTGCATCTAGTATCCTATTTCTCATGTGGGTATGCTAGTCCTAGGAAGTCTAGGGGAGCATGAGACATGAATCTCCACTAGATGACCTTTGAGGGGTTTTACCCAAGGTCAACTCCTTACTTTTGAATGTGATCTTTGATGATTGTCAATTTAGTGCTATGATAACCTACTCTAGCTAACTCCTTTTAGGATAAAAGGAAAGAGAACATCAAATAATGCAAAAAGTAAATTGCAAAAAGGAAAATCTACCTAGCCTATATAAGGGTGGTAATGTGCCAAATAATAGAATACAATTTCTACCTTATAGCTTAGTGGTATGAATGAACACATGAACCAAGAAAGATAAAAATTGAACATAGTTTTGGTCATACAATTATGCAATATTATAATCAAAAGAGGCTTGATATCCTATACATGCAACTAGCCTAAGGCTCGAGTCCAAACCAAGAGATAAGGTAAAAAAGGGAGATAGAATATGCCATATGTTAGATTCTTGATGCAATTAAAAATCCAAACCCCATTTTTCATACTAAAAAATCAATATTTATATACTGTAATGGGGATATTTTCTCTCTAAAATTCAAAATTTACCTTTTTAAAACAATTTGTGCATGGTACCATACTTTTGCATCCATGGTGTATAATATTGAGGTTTCTAGGTCTAGAGTTGTTGGATATGAGGTCTTTTCATCCATACTAGAAATTTGTCATAGAAATTTCCTATCATTGATGCCATTATATCTGTGTTTGCTCTAAAAATTTTATGATTGTATTTTTAATGTTGTAGCTTTTCTTAGATAAAAGACTATCTCTTTAGGACTATATATGTTTGTGTAACATGTGGGGTCTGACGTGCTGATAGCAACCATAACTAAGGCGTATGGAGGCTAGTGGCCCTCCATGAAGGGGTTTAGGGGAAAGAGTCCCCAAAAAAAAATTGATCTCCTAAAATATTGGAGCATAGCTGGTACTAAATCTACAAAAATGTGAGGGATTGCTCTTCTATGCATTCCTTGGTCTAGTTAGTGTACCTCATGGTAGTATTTACCTTATATCTTCTCCCATTACTTTGGTTTACCGTAAGCTATATGTGGTTGGTTGTTTGATTTGGTTGGGCATCCTTAGGTCAAACTTCTATTTTGGGTCTAGTTTCCCAGTGCATTGTGAAGCCTTGGGATTTCATCAAAATTGTGGTTATGCCATTTTTTGTGAGTCTTTACTATGTAGGTCTGATAACTAAGACATTTTTCTTGTATTTTATTGTGTACTCCTTCAAAGGTATAGTTATTCTAGTTCTATCGAAACTAGATTTCAAAATTTTCCTAAATGGCCTTACTCTATCAAAGTGTAGTAAGAATCCACTACAATAGGTTAGCATAGGAGTATTATATAGTATAATAAGAGGTCAATATTAATTTATAAATGCAGACCTTTTCAAATTGAATAGGGGCTCACTCATTTCTAATTTTATTGAAAATGAAATGGGGTACATCATTAAATTGGAATTCAAGATGATTCTCTAATTCAACAATAATTTTTCTCAACTATTTCATTTTCTTAAATAACATGAATCATATATGCGTACTATGAAATTCCAAAATTTTAATCTATGAACTATTAAAATAATAAAATAGTCATAACATTGGAATTTTGCTTGTTTACCATGCTTATCCCTATATAGTGTTATTTTTAAATTTACCATTGTTCCTCATTTATATGTTTACATTGTGCTAGGAGGTAGATGAACAAGATGGAAGCTCTTCAAGATGAGAATGGAAACTCCTTTGATAAAATCATAGGTATGCATTTATATTCAATATATTATTTTATACATTGTTTAAGTAAAGTATGGTTCAAGATTAAGAGGCTCAAAAATAATTTTCAGCTATCATACCCTGTATTATATATTTATAAGAAAATAGAGCTCTACTTAAACCCATTGATAGAGAGGAACTAAAGAAAGTAGTCTTTGGAATGAGTACCAAAAAACACCATGCCTAGATGGCTTTCTAATTGAGTTTTTTTTTAACTTTTTGGGACAACTTGGAGGAGGATGTAATGGTTGTTATAGAGGAGTTCAAAGATAGTAAAATAATTCTTAAAGCATTAAATCATGCATTCATTATTTTAATTTCAAAAGGGGAGGATGGAGTGCATATTCTAGATTATAGACCTATTGCCTTATGCAATTTCATATATAAAATAATCATGAAGGTAATGGATGAGCAACTAAAACCTCTCCTACATAGCATCATATCCCTGGAGTAAGAGGGTTTTATAAAGGGTAGGTAGATATTGGATGGTGTGGTTCTAGCTAAGGAGGCAATCCACTCAATACAAAAATATTGCAATAGGGGAATGTTCATAAAATTGGATATGTCAAAGGATTATGATAGGGTGGAGTGGAAATTATTGTTAAGGATGATGGCAACCTTCAGTTTCTCTTAGTATTGGATGGAATGGGTCATAAGTTGTGTTTCTACTCTGACATACTCAATTTTAATCAAAGGCATTCCCTCACAACTATTTGGAGCTACTCGAGGCCTTCATCAAGGATATTCTTGTTCCCATTATATTTCTCTCATATTGGATGAAGGCTTTGGTAGACTCATCTTGAGGAGAAGACAACAAGGTTTGATAATATGTATCAATGTGGATGAGGAGGTTTTGACTCACCTATATTTTATGGATGACACAATATTGGTGGTAGTAACCAACTTCAAGGAAGCAAGAATGATTAGAGATACTCTTAATGTTTAACTTAAGGCCACAAACCAAGTCATCAATGATAAAAAATCCAAAGTGGACTTTTTCAAACTCGATCAATGGCGTCAAGATAAAATTTTAGAGATCTTAGGATTCACAAGGACTTCTCTCCTATTGGTATATTTGGGGGTCCCTTTGCATTTTAAAAAACTAAAAATAAATATCTTGAGAAATATTTTATATTGTATCAAAGAAAAAATTAATCATTGGTTTCACAAATGGTTAATATTTAGGGGTAGATTAATATTTTTATAGTCAGTCATTCAGGACATGCCAATTTATAATTTCTCTATCCTTGTTGCCCCACATACCACATGAAAAGAGTTAGACAAGATGGCTAGAAATTTTTTTATGGGTAGGAGTAAAAGAAGAGAGGAAATGGTCCTTAGTAGGTTGGAATAAAGTAATTCAACCCAAGGTAAAGGGAGATTTGGGACTGAGGAGGTCAAATTTAAATAATAAAACTTAGGCTAGAAAGATTTATTGGAGGTGGATATCCCATCCAACCTCTTTATTTACTAGAGTTTTAACTAGTAAATATTTGGAATAGGTGAACCCAAATGAGGTGAGTCATTTGCTTTTGGATGGTAATGGATCCTTAGTGTGGTAGGCTCTAAATTTAGGATCTTAGGTAGTGAAAGATAGATTATCCTAGAAAGTGGGAAGATGGGAGAGTGCATGATTTTGGATAAATTAATGGGATCAATACCCACCTATCATTGTTGAATTCCTATAACTAAAACCAATAAAAACAACCATGGAAAGTAGGGGTTGGATCCAGATTGAAATTTATTTCAATACTAGTCAATTGGGGGATTATAAGTTTAAGTAGTTTAAGAAGTTGGATGAGTGGCCAATTTCAATCCATCTAAAATTGAAACCCATCATTACTAGAATCTTGGCAAAAATATTTCTCACAAGTAGAGATGAAGAGGATAAATTAACTTGGGCCTATGGGAGCATTGGAGTCTACATAGTGAAGGATGGATATGATAAGATCCTTATAAAACCTCCTTCTCATGCATATTAGGTTTAGTATTGGGGAAATATTTGGTAGTATAAGTATTGGCCAAAATTAAACTTCTTTGCTTTGCAGTTCATGCACAATGGAATTCTTCAGGGTTATGCATAGTGGCAAATCTTTGTTAATTCATGAATATTAGAATTTTTAAAAATGGAATTTGGTGAATTTGAGGATCCTAGACGTCAGCCCATTTTCCAAAAAAAGTTTTGGTCCAAAGAAGTTTTAGGGGTCAACTCACCCCACATTGATAATAATATTATTGATTTTTTTAAATCACCAATACTCGCCTAAATTGAGGACCCTTTCTGCCATGAAATTATACAATTTTTAATTATCCTATCAAATTTACCTCTTATACCAATAATATATATAATTAATATGAAAATGATACTTATTCATGTAAAACATTCAAACTATTGAAAAAACGAGCAGTAGTAGTAAAAGTTAAAATCTTCCAACATAAAAGATAAGACCTGAAATATTCTATCTATTGTAAAAAAAATTCAAACCCTGATCGAGTGTAGAATTCTATTGAATTCTAGTCCTGTACAGAAAAAATCCAATCACCAACCATATCCAAAGTTTTTTTTCCACTTGGACAAGGGCCAAAACCTAATTTGCAATTGAACTGTAGTCGAACCCATTTTCAACCCAAACCACATCCGAAGGCATTTTTCACTTAGATAAGAGCTAAACCTAGTTCTCAATCTAGATCAGATCTAGATCCTACTTTGCACCCATATAGGGGTCAGACCTTGCTTTGCATCCAGATAGGGGCTAGACCCTATTTTTCACTCGAAACATATATGGATATAGTTTTGCATCTAGACCCTATCCAGACCATGCATGAGTTGTGAAAATAAAAGGTACATAATTTTACCTCTCTTTATTATTTTTAGAGAATGAGTTCAAGAAGTTATTTTCCTCTATTTTCTCTTATTTTCCTCTATTCCACATGTGAGTGGTTTGATGCATTTTTTAGCTAGCTATCCTTCCCTTAAGACATTGTGATTCTTTGTTTCTCTTAAGACATCGTGATTCTCTCTTTCTATTGTTTTTTAGATAATATGAGTTCAAGGAGTTGTAGTAATAATATATGTTTTTCTATCATGAAATTGTAGGTTTTTATTTTGCTATTTTTTCCATTTATTGCAAATAGGTCAATGTTGTATTTCTCATGTTTTCCTCTATTGTCCTCTATTTTGCATGTGAGTGTTTTGATGAGTTTTTTAGCTAGCTATCCTTATCTTAAGACATTGTAATTCTTTGTGTCTCTTAAGAAACTCTGATTCTTTGTTTCGCTTATTTTCTAAAGAATATGAGTTCAAGGAGTTGTAGTAGTAAGATTTTTTTTTTTGTCATAAAATTGCAAATAGGTAATTGCTTTATTTCCCATGTTTTCTCATGTTTTTCTTTGTTCTACATGTAAGTGTTTTGATGGATTTTTTAGCTAGATGACCACCACTTAAGAGACTATGATTCTCTATTTATTTAGATATTTAGAGAGTATATGTTCAAAGAGTTTAACTAGTAAGATCTATTTTTTTGTCATAAAATTGGAGAGTTTATTTTGCTATTTTTCTATCATTTATTGTAAATAGGTCTTTCTCATGTTTTCCCTTGTTTTCCTCTATTACACAAGTGAGTGTTTTCATAGATTTTTTAGCTAGTTGACCTTATCTTAAGACATTGTGATCCTCTATCTATTCCACTAAGACTATGAGTTTATAGGTCATTTAGTACTATAATATGGTATTTTTCCACATTTGAATCTCTAATTTTAGTTTGCATCTATATACATTATTTTTCTTAAATTAAAAAAATCCTTATACATGGCTACAGATTTGAATTTGTATATTGATTTTTTTATCATTTAAATAAATACAAGTTCTATCTTCAAAAAATAGACTAGTAGCATGCATTGTTAAAATCATGATAAAGTCTAACTGGAAACTGGTATTTTTTTCTACCAACCAAACTTCTATTTATTCTAGTTACAATATTATTTAGAGGTCTTATAGTAGTAATATATTTTCAACATTTTATTAATTTTCTGAAATGAAAAACATTTCTCATTACAAGTAAAATGGCACGAACTGTTGATGGAAATAAGGGAGACAAATATTCTATTGAAAAGAGTATCCTAAAATATTTTAGCTGTTGGAAATATTGAGTTGTCATTGATGTCAAAGGTGCATTATAGTCAAGGTAAAAATATTCCCCATGGTTTTGATGAATAACAAGCAATGGAAGAAATTCAAAAGCAAGGTATATCTCCAAAGTATTTTTCTAAGAGAAGGATAAATAATATTTAAATTTCAAATTTAAATATTATGAATAAGGACAAGGTTTAAAAGGTTTTACTATAATTGTTTGAAAAATATTTAAAGACCACAAGAGGAGGCTAATTTTTAAAGATAAATATTTATTTCCAAGGGCCAAAGGATTAAAGAATATAATATTTAAATCTTTTAGATTTAAAATATTTTAATCAAAATACGACTTAAAAAGAAAGAGTGCCAAGATTTATTAGAGGCTATATGAAACTCAAAAATCAAAAAGTAAAATATGATCATCGACGTCATTGTGAAAGGAGGCAATATGCATATAAATAATGCACTAAATATTGGTTTGGCTAAGTTTGAAGAGCATGCATTCGAATATCATTTTTTGTGGTGAGTGTGAATGATAGAAAATAAGGAGGAGAATCATAGTCCCTTGACGTCATCCATTAGGGTATCCCAAGCAGTGGTTTGAATTGTGCCAAGTTGCTATGAGGAAGAAGGTATGAGGTTTGAAACTCAATGGTGCTAGTTTTGACTTGTTTTATTACCTTGGAGTGTTGGCAATTTTGGGTACCTTGAGTACATTGCCTTTGCTCAAGTATAGTTGTTGTCATTGATGTCAAAAGAGCTCTTGGTAGTTGTTGTCTTTGATGTCAAGGAGTTCTTGGAGCAATTTGTTTTTATGTCTAAGTATGTGTTTTGATGAAGGTTTCAGCTAGTCAGTACGTCTCCAAGAAAATCAGAGTAGCCCAGTTGCAAAAGATCCAAAAAAAGATAAGTTAGAAAAAGTTTGCAGGCACCTGGAAAAACTGTCGCGATTTCGCGACATGTTTAAGGAGAGAGAAAGTGTTGGCAAAACTGTCACGATTTCATGAAATATTTGAGGAGAGAGAAAGTTCGGGCAAAATTGTCACGATTTTACGACATGCTAGAAGACAGAGACGAAGCAGGCTAAACTGTCATGATTTCGTGACATGTCGCATTTTTGCGACTCGGGAAGCGCAAAAAGGCAGAGAAATAAAAGTGTCATGATTTCGTGACACATTGCAAGGAAAGTTGTTTGGACAAGCAAGTGTCGCGATTTCATGACATGTTGCAGGAGAGAGAGTCCAAAAGGAAAAGTGTCACGATTTCGTGACATATTGAAGAAGAGGAAGTCTACAGTGTTAACTATTGCAATTTTGTGACAAGTTTGAAAAGAGAGAAAGTGATTCAGGAACTGTCATGATTTCATGACATGCTACAAAATTCAAAGTGAGAACTGTTGCGATTTCGTGATAGGATGCAAAGTTCCAATTGAGGACTATCATGATTTTATGACATGCTGAAAAGCTCAAAGTGAGAACTGTCATGTTTTTGCGACTTGCAGTAAAGAGAAGAGCCTAAAAGGAGAAGCGTCGTGATTTTGTGACAGGCAATGGTGAAAGCGTACGGAAGCCAAAAGTGTCATGATTTTGCAACAGGTAGTGGAGAAAGCGTTCGAAAGCCAGAAGCATCACGATTTCACGACAGGATACAAAGATGTTGTACGGATGCACAAAGTGTCACGATTTCATGATAGGTTGAGTTGGCAGCTTGCAGTTGCAGAATGTGTCATGATTTCGTGACTGGAATAATGATGACGTCAACAAATGGAAGGAGTGTCATGATTTTGTGACAAAAGCAGAGAAGAAGGCTTTGAAGTTTAAAGCATCACGATTTCATGATAGAATTGTAGATGACGTCAACAAGAGGCGAAGGTGTCATGGTTTAGTGACAAAAGCAGAGAAGAAGGCGTTGAAGTCTAAAGCATCATGATTTCATGACAGAAGAGAAGATGACGTCAGCAAATATAGGGAGTGTCATGATTTTATGACATAAGGGGTAAGGAGGTTGACAAAGGCAGTAGTGTCACAATTTCACGATAGCAAGCGTAGAAGGTGTACGATAGGAAAATATGTCGTGATATCGTGACATGTAGTTTTGCACCAGAAGCTACAGGGAGGTAGTGAAGTCGACAGAGTTAAATCTGGGCCAATGCAGCGTATGGTTTTACAGCTGACATGATTGAAGGTTAAACAGTCGACTAAGATCAAGGTTCTAATCTTGAGATTATGAGTATAAAAGGAGGGATCCTTGAAGAGTTTGGCATCGATCAAAGTGTGCATTCAAAGTACAAATTGCGTAGAGAGAGTGCAGGGAGAAGATCGATCACAGAGGTGCATAAGTAGAAGCCTGAGTGACTGCTGTGTTTACATAGAGGTTGCGAAGATAGTGCTATTGTGTTTTAGCAAAGTGTGCGAAAGAAGTGCTGTTGTATTTTGCACAGACTGTATTGTTGTGTCTACGTAGAATACGCGAAGTTTGTGCTACTGTGTTTTTTACAGAAGTAATAAGTTGATCAAGTACTATTGTATTTGTGCAGACAGTGAAAATTGTTTTCAACCAAGTGCAAAAAAGAACAGAGGAAGAGGACAGTATTGTGCTAGACCAAAGGACTGTGTTTGGTGCAGATAAGAGGACCAGCTTTGTGGTGACAAAGTTGAGGACAGAGATCTCTAGCCAGAGCAGGGAAGACAGGTTTCTTCTATGGAAAGAATTCCACTTGCTAAGGGCAGAGGAGGTAGAGATCTTCTAGAGGATCACCATCCAAAGCAGAATAAGGGGAAGGTATCTCCTTTGAGCCAAGGCTCATAAAATTGTAATCGAGAAGGATTCCCAGAGGACTTTGATATAACTTTTATAAAGAAAGTTTTATCCATGGAGTAGCCCACCTTGGGTGAACCACGTAAATTGCTATGTCACTTTGTGGATGATGTTTTGTGCATTGCTTTATTACTGTTGTTAAATACTGCTATATATTTTTTGCATTACATTGGATTGAAAGCTGAGTTGAAAGAAAAAGTTAAAAGTGGTCTTATACTGTTCACCCCCCCTCTCAGTATAAGCTTGTATTCTTCAATTGGTATTAGAGCCAGTACCTTCAAAAAGTTTAATAGCTTGAAGGAAAAGCTTGCAAAGAACACAATGGATTATTCAAGTGGCAATGCAGCACCTATTCTTGATGGATCAGATTTTGGTCTATGGAGTGCAAGAATGAAAGTCTATCTAATGGCACTTGGTAATGAGGTATGGGAAGTTATTGAATATGGGTACACCATTCCTGCAAATGGTCCTTATACTAAAGAAGATAGACTTCTACATCACAACAACTCAAAAGCCATGAATGCAATCTTGAAGGGTTTACAGAAGGCTGATCTTACCAAAGTTATTCACTGCAAGACAACTAGTGAAATGTGGAAACAACTACAGGTTGTTCATACAGGTGATGCAAATGTCCAAAAATCCAAGTTGAGACACTTCAAAGGTATGTTCGAACAGCTCAAGATGAATGATAATGAAAATATTAGTGACTATATGCTCCGTATGGATGAAGTTGTTAATTCTATGAAAGACTTAGGTCTTGAACTTGCTGAAAATGATGTGTGTGATAAGATTTTAAGATCTCTTCCTAATATATTTAGTGAAAATATTTTTGCTATTGAGGAAGCTAAAGATTTAGATAAGTTAAAAAAGGATGAGCTCCATAGTATTCTTGCAGCATTTGAGCTGAGAACTCAAGTGAAAATTGATGTAAAGAAAGAGGCAACTTTTAAAGCTACCAAGAAATCAAGAGGCAAATAGATTCAAGAGAGTGATGAGTCTTCTAGTGAGGAGGAGGCATATTACAGCAAGAAAGGCAAGTTCTCTAAAAAGCACAAAAGTAAGAAAAATATAAGATGTTTCAACTGTGGAAAATTTGGTCATTATGCTATTGACTGTACTGTTTCCAAGAATGAAAGTGATGAAGATATACAGGATGTTAAGAGCAAGGATTCTGAAAAGCATAGGTATTACAGAAAAAACAAAGATGAGCACAGAAATCAAGGAAAGAGATATTCACACAAGAACAAGAAGAGCTTCTATCTAGACAAAGAAAGTAAGTGTTCTAGCAATGATAGTGAAAGTTCTTCTAGTGATGATGAAAATGAGATGTTCATTTCAAAAAAAGAGGAAGAATCGAAACATAAATTTAATGTCATGAAATGTTTTAGATGTGGAAATTTTGGGCACCTTGAGGATGATTGCACAAATAATAAATTGGTTGCTAGTATGTATGAGGATGCTTCAGAAAATGATAAGGAAGATGCTTGTATGGTTTTTGAAAAAGGTAGCACCTCTAGTGATAAGAAATCTGAAAAGGGCCTTGATAATTCAAAGTGCAATCAAATAGAGGATCTTGAATGTGAACTCAATAATGCTCTTAGTGTTTTGAAAAAGGAAAGAAAGAAGAATGACAGACTCAAGATTAAGTTAGATGAATGTTGTATGGAGAGAGACGATCTTATAGAAAGTCTTGACTTCTCTATAGCTAAAACATAGGAACTCAAGGATGAGTTAGAGTCTAAGACTCTTGAGTATAATGATTTAGAACAGAAAATGGCTTCTTTGAAAGAAGAAAATAAAGAATACAAGGATAAGCTCTATAGATTTCAGGATAGCTCCAAGAAGGTTAAATTTCTCATCAAAGGACAAATAAATCCAACAGATAAAATAGGTCTCAGTTTTATTGAGTCGCACAAGAAACGGGTTGGGACATCTAGCAAGAAATTTCAAAAGGAAGTAAGTTCTGATGAAGAAAGTATTTCAGATCATGAGTCCGTGAGTGATGAATACACAGAAACAAAAAAAAATATTTTTGAATGTGAAGCAGAAGTTTATGGGACCCAAGAGATCGATTAAAAGAATATTTCATGGTAGATGTTTTGCATGTTATAGGTTTGGACACATGGCTGCACATTGCATATCTCAAATGAAGAGGGTTAACAATAATTTCAGAAGTGGTAATTTCTTCCAAGGGTATTGTTACTCTTGCAATCAATTTGGGCATAAAGCAATTATCTACAAGGCAAAAACCAGGAACTAGGTTAATCAAAATAGGTGGATTCAAAAAACAGCTATGCCTGAAAGAAATAATACTGTTACTTGCTATAAGTGCAACAATATAGGTCACATAGCCAGACAGTGTAGAACTGATCTTCCAAGGTATAAGAACAGAAAAAGTGATATGAACAGGTCTAAGGATCAAGGTATGGATAAGAACAGGAATGATAAAAGAAACAGGAACAGTAGTATGAACAGGTCCAAGGATCAGAATAGTGACAAAAACAGAAATACAGACAAAGAAATCAAGAGAAGGAACGGCAAAGAAATTGTAGACACTAATGATGATGAGTGTCTAATGGGAGTTTCACTCCAAACCCTATTTTAAATCACCTCATCATAAGGTGGGGGAGGGACTAAGCTAAGAGGCTCATTCTTAGTCCCAAGCCCCAAAGGTGACCCTTTGCCATTGATGACAAAGGGGGAGAGATATGAGTAAGGGGGAGAGTTTCAAGTGAAGAGGAAAGCTTCAAGTCAGGGGGAGCAAAACTTCAAGAGATTGATTTCAGTTTTGGCTCTTGAAAGATGTGTTTTTAGTAAAGGTTTGCCATCAATGACAAAGGGGGAGATTGTTGGCAATTTTGGGTACCTTGAGTACATTGCCTTTGCTCAAGTATAGTTGTTGTCATTGATGTCAAAAGAGCTCCTGGTAGTTGTTGTCTTTGATGTCAAGGAGTTCTTGGAGCAATTTGTTTTTATGTCTAAGTATGTGTTTTGATGAAGGTTTCAACTGGTCAGTAAGTCTCCAAGAAAATTAGAGTAGCCCAGTTGCAAAAGATCCAAAAAAATATAAGTTAGAAAAAGTTTGTAGGCGGCTGGAAAAACTGTCGTGATTTCATGACATGTTTTAGGAGAGAGAAAGCACTGGCAAAACTGTCATGATTTTGTGACATATTTGAGGAGAGAGAAAGTTTGGGCAAAACTGTCATGATTTCATGACATGCTGGAAGACAAAGACGAAGCAGGCTAAACTGTCATGATTTCATGACATGTCGCATTTTCGTGACTCAGGAAGTGCAGAAAGGCAGAGAAAGAAAAGTGTCACGATTTCGTGACACATTGCTAGGAAAGTTGTTCGGACAAGCAAGTGTCATGATTTTGCAACATGTTGCAGGAGAGAGAGTCAAAAAAGAAAAGTGTCACGATTTCGTGACATATTGAAGAAGAGGAAGTCTGCAGTGTTAACTGTTGCGATTTTGCGACAAGTTTGAAGAGAGAGAAAGTGATTCAGGAACTATCACGATTTCACGACATGCTACAAAAGTCAAAGTGAGGACTGTTGTGATTTCGTGATAGGATGCAAAGTTCTAGTTGAGGACTATCATGATTTCATGACATGCTAAAAAGCTCAAAGTGAGAACTGTCACGTTTTCACGATTTGCAGCAAAGAGAAGAGCCTAAAAAGAGAAGCGTCACGATTTTGCAATAGGCAATGGTGAAAGCGTACGGAAGCTATAAGTGTCGTGATTTCATGACAGGCAGTGGAGAAAGCGTTCGAAATCCAGAAGTGTCGCAATTTCATGACAAGATACAAAGATATTGTACGGATGCACAAAGTGTCATGATTTCATGACAAGTTGAGTTGGCAGCCTGGAGTTGCAGAATGTGTTGCAATTTTGCGACTAGAATAATGATGACATCAACAAATGGAAGGAGTGTCACGATTTCATGACAAAAGCAAAGAAGAAGGATTTGAAGTCTAAAGCATCATGATTTCATGACAGAATTGTAGATGATGTCAGTAAGAGGTGAAGGTGTCACGATTTCACGACAGAAGCAGAGAAGAAGGCGTTGAAGTCTAAAGTGTCACGATTTCATGATAGAAGAGAAGATGATGTCAGCAAAGACAGGGAGTTTCATGATTTTGTGACATAAGCGGTAAGGAGGTTGACAAAGGCAGTAGTGTCACGATTTCATGACAATAAGAATAGAAGGTGTACGGTAGGCAAAGATGTCGTGATATCGCAACATGTTGTAGTTTCCTGCCAGAAGCTATAGGGAGGCAGTGAAGTTGACAGAGTTAAATCTGGGCCAATGCAGCGCAGGGTTTTACAGTCAACATGATTGAAGGTTAAACAGCATACTAAGATCAAGGTTCTAATCTTGAGATTATAAGTATAAAAGGAGGGATCCTTGAAGAGTTTGGCATCGATCGAAGTGTGCGTTCGAAGTGCGAATTGCACAGAGAGAGTGCGGGGAGAAGATCGATCGCAAAGGTGCATAAGTAGAAGCCTGAGCGACTACTGTGTTTACGCAAAGGTTGCGAAGATAGTGCTATCATGTTTTAGCAAAGTGTGCGAAAGAAGTGTTGATGTATTTGTGAAGATAGTGCTGCTATATTTTGCGAAGACTGTATTGCTATGTCTACGCAAAATACGTGAAGTTTGTGCTACTGTGTTTTTCGTAGAAGTAATAAGTTGATCAAGTACTGTTGTATTTGCATAGACAGTGAAAATTGTTTTCAACCAAGTGCAAAAAATAACAGAGGAAGAGGACAATATTATGCCAGACCGAAGGACTATGTTTGGTGTAGATAAGAGGACCAGCTTTTTGGTGACAGAGTTGAGGACAGAGATCTCCAGCCAAAGCAGGGAAGACAGGTGTCTTCTATGGACATAATTCCACTTGCTAAGGGCAGAGGAGGTAGAGGTCTTCTAGAGGATCACCAGCCAAAGCAGAATAAGGGGAAGGTATCTCCTTTGAGCCAAGGCTCATAAAAATTGTAATCGGGAAGGATTCCCAGAGGACTTTGATATATATTTTATAAAGAAATTTTTATCCATGGAGTAGCCCACCTTGGGTGAACCACGTAAATTGCTATGTCACTTTGTGGATGATGTTTTGTGCATTGTTTTATTACTGCTGTTAATTTTTTTATATATTTTCTGCATTACATTGGATTGAAAGCTGAGTTGACAGAAAAATTTAAAAGTGGTATTATACTGTTCACCCCCGCCCCTCTCAGTATAAGCTTGTGTTCTTCATGGAGAGCATGACAAAGGAGAAAAATTGGTAGTGTTGCATATTTTTCTTTCAATCAAGTGTCTAGCCTAGTTGGTCATTGAGCTAGTGCTAAGGCGTTGGGGATAAGAAGGTCACAAGGTCAAATTCGAGCAAGTTCTATTTTGCTTGGTAGAGTGGAAAAACACTTTTGGACAAAGGAGTGCTTCAAATATTTTATGCTACATTATGGTTACTACCCACTGGGGTAGCCTAGCTGGTTACCAAGACTTAGATTGGACACTGCATTGGTAGAGTTCATGGTTTCAATTCTCCTTGTGCTCGTGGGGCTTGTTGGTTGAGGTATGGAAGCATACATTTTGATTTATATTTTTTATGAAATAATATAGTTCACTATCCCTGTGTTGATTAAATTAAGGAAAAAAAATTGTGAGAGAAGGATATAGTTGCTAGCTAGTTGTTGATTAACCAAAGGAAAATTTTTGTTTTTATTTTATTTGAGAAAAGGAGTTATAAGGTGTATTAAGGACTAGTTGAAAGTGTAATTTTAGCATGTAAAAATTAGATACAAAGTGGTTTTGGTATTGTTTGAAAAGTTTGATTATTGCATGTTAGAAAAGGGGATATAATATGTATTGTGTATTATATTAAAGTTGTAATATTGCATTCTTTTAAAAGGAGATATAAGGTATTATTTTTAAATCTTTATTGTGCACATTTTTGGGAAGGTTAATGTGGATGATTTGAAAAGTATATTTGCTACCCAGTTATTGAAGTTGCACTAGAAAAGAAAATTATTTTTTTAAGATAGGTTTTGAAGGCACATCATCATAAAGGAATTTTTAGAGGTATGGTGATCTAACTACTTCTATAGGTGGTTTTTGGTTGAAGAAAATATATTGAGTTGTCATTTTTTTGGAGGTATAAGGATTGATTGATTGTGAAATTTCTTGAATAAAATTGGGAATACATGTGTAAGGGTTTGAGATCAAGGATATGCATTGGTTATGTTCGAAATTGGAAACAAATTGATGAAACTTATAGAAAAATTTTGAGAGAAAATTTGTGCATTGGTTTTTAGTGATATTGGAAATGAAAGTGCAAGATTTAAAGATCAGTTTTGAGAAAGCAAATTTGTGTATCTTCATGATTGAATTTATGAGTAGATGAAAATAACAAACTTGTGCATTATTCATGATTGATTTTGTGAGTATATGAGAAGTACTTGTGCATTGTGATTGGTTTTGAAGTAAGGTGCAACTCAGGAATAACCAGGCCAGTTATCAAGTGTTAGACTAGATATACCTTTACAATGCAATAAATGTGAGAACTGTGAAAGCGATAGACTTATTGAATATGAAGATCATATTGACCATTTGTTAGTTCATTTCATTCACTATATGTTCAAGAGGTTAAACAAATTCTGGGTAGAATATGTCTAAAGTACTTTAGTTGAAGAAAGCACATTGAATATTAAATAAAGTACTTTATGACATCATTATGCAATATTTTGGAATAGACGAACATTGTTTGTATACAAGATATGAGCAGGTTTGAGTAGTGAGTTGAAAAATTTTATGAGTAGATTTAAGCAAGCCTTGTGAGTAGGCTTGGAGAAGATTTGAGCAAGCCTTGTGTGTAGGCTTGGAGTAGATTTGAGAAGGTTTTGGTAAAAAAAATTGAGTGGGCCTTGTGTGTAGGATTGTAGTAAATTTGAGTAGGTTTTGGTGAACATATTTTACCAATCATTGTGTGTAGGCTTGGATCATATTTGAGCAGGTTTTTGTGAGCATATTTGAGCAAGCCTTGTGTGTAGGCTTGGATAATATTTGAGTAGGTTTTTGTGAGAACATTTGAGCAAGCCTTGTGTGTAGGGTTGGAGTAAATTAGAGTAGGTTTTTGTGAGAAAATTTGGGTACACCTTGTGAGTAGGCTTGGAGTGGATATTAAAAATCCTTACAAGTAGGATTGAAGCAAATTTGAGTAAAGGGGATTGGTGTATCCTATATATAGAGGTCCATAAACTAGGGTAAAGGGTATTGGTCTATCATATGGATAGAGATCCACAAAATAGAGAAAATAGGATTGGTGTCTCCTATGGATAGAGGTCCACAAACTAGATCAAAGGGTATTGGTGTATCCTATGGATAGAGGTCCACAAACCAAAGCAAAGGATATTGGTGTCTCTTATGGATAGAGGTACATGAACCAGAGCAAAGAGATTAGTGTCTCTTATGGATAGAGGTCCATGAACCAAATAAAAGTGGATTGGTGTCTCCTGTGGATAGAGGTCCATGGACCAAAGTAAAGAGGATTGGTGTCTCCTATGGATAGAGATCCACAAACTAGAGAAAAGGAGATTGGTGTATCCTATGGATAGAGGTCCATGAACTAGAGCAAAGGGGATTGGTGTCTCTTATGGATAGAGGTCCATAAAACAAAGCAAAGAGGATTTGTGTCTCCTATGGATAAAATTCCATTAACCAGAGTAAAGGGGATTGGTGTCTCCTATGGAAAGAGGTCCATGAACTTGATATTAGGCGATTGGTGTCTCTTTGGGTTGGTGCTCATAAACATTGTAATAGGAAATTGGTTCCCAAGATATTTGTTGAGAAAATTTATAAGAAATATTTTCTCCATGGACATAGCCCACATTGGGTGAACCACATTAAATATGTGTCTCTTATGTGTGTGATGATCTATGCATTATTTTAGTATTGCAATTGATGATATTGGATACTACTAATTTAGAAAGAAAATAAAAGTTTTATATTTTATTGCTTACCCCCCATCTTAGTATAAGCTTGTGTTCTTCAATTGGTATTAGAGCGGGTTCCTTCATGAAAGCCTAATAGCTTGAAGGAAGATCTTACAGGAAAACACATGGATCATAAGAAAGGATTTTAATTAAATAAGGCTCTATTGTTTTATGGTACTAACTATGTTTTTTGGAGTGTGAGAATGAATAATTATTTAATGGCACATGGATATGATACATGGCAATCTATTGAAAATGGATTCACACCCTCTACAACTCCTCCTTCAGATGCAAGTGGTAAGAAACCATATGAATATAATGCTAAGGCATTGAATGCAATTTTGAGTGGGTTATGTGAATCATATTTTGTGAAAGTCACACAATGTACTTTAGAAAAATAAATGTGGGATAAGTTACAAAGAACATATGGAGACGACAAGGTGAAAATGGAAAAACTTCAAACACACAAAAGGAAGTTTGAAGACTTGAAGATGAAAGATGATGAAGATATTTTTATGTATCTACTTCGTGTTGATGAGGTTGTCAACACTATTCGTGGACTTGGAGAAAATATTGAGGAATCTACTACTGTTCAAAAAATATTGAGATCACCCCCTATGAGTTATGATATAAAGGTTTCAACATTAGAAGAGATGAAGGATATCAAAAATTCAAGCATGGATGATCTACATGGAATTATCACAACCTATGAGATGAGGACAAAAAAAGAACAAACATAAAAAAGAGAGGCAACATTTAAAGCCTCAAGGAAGGAAAAGGATAAAGAACAAGAATCAAGTGATGAATCAAGTAGTGAAGAAGAGGCTAACTTTGTGATAAGAAATAATAAGAGTCCAAGAAAACACCAAAGTATGTAGACTATGAGATATTTTAGTTGTGGTAACATTGGTCACTATGCAACTAATTTTCCACAAAATAGAGGTAGTAGCTGTGAATAAGAAAAAAATTACAAGGAAAAGAAAAAAAAAATTATTATGAAAATAAAATAGGCATGGTCAAGGAAAGGATGAGAAGATATTTCAAACACACAAGAAGAGTTTTTATGTTGAAGAAGCAAGAAGTGCTTCAAATGATAGTGATGAGAATTTCTCCGATAGTGAAAAGGAATAAATCCTATATTTGGCCATAGAAGAGAATGAAGAAGAAACCATGGTTAACATAGATGAGGAAATTATTGCTACTCTTAGATAATTGAAAAGGATTAGAAAGAATAATTCATAATTGAAGTCTCAAGTTCAATAGGATGAGGAAACAAAGACAATGCTCTTTAAATATCTCATAGACTTAAAAGTGAAGGTTGAAGAGGTAAAGAAAGTTGAAAAAGGTATGATTGAATAGTTAAAGGCAAAATAAATAGAAGGTGAAAGACTAGAACATGAAGCTGAAATTCTAAATAAGGGAGTTGATAAATTCAATAATAAGATATATTAGTTTAGGAAAAACTCAAAATATTTGGAATATATTATCAAAACATAGATATCTCCATTTATGAATACTGGACTTGGCTATAAGGAAGGTCAACAAGATGAGTCAAGCTCAAAAGAAATAGAAGCATCAAATAAGGTATTTGAAAAATATCCTAAGACATATACTGATAAGTTGAGAAGTGGTAGTATCAAAGAGGAAGCAAACAAAGAAAAATTAAGGAACATGGACCATCACAAGAAAATCAAAGAAATAACCATGAGATTAAGGCAAGATAGATACTTCTTCCAAGGTTATTGTTTCTCATGTAATACTTTTGGTCATAAAGCTATACATTGCAGGATTAATGATAAAAATGATTATGGATTCAACAAGAGAAATTTCAAGTCACTTGCACTTTCCAAGGACTACAACATCATGTGTTTCAATTGCAATAATTTTGGTCATAAAGATATACATTGCAGGTTTTATGGTAAGAATTATTATAGCTTTACTAAGAATTCATTTACACCTTTCAAGGACTACAATATCAAGTTTTACAATTGCAAGAATTTTGGGCATAGAGCAAAGTGGTGTAGAACAATTTTTTTTAAGCTTCCAAAGATAAGCAAGAAGACGGATAGTCAAAATGTTCAAAGAGGTATGACTTCAAAAGTTTGGAAAATGATTGAAAAAGAAGAGCATTGTAAGTGTGGAGTAGCTTTACTCCCATCCCATAATTAATAATATCAAGGAAAGGAGTTAGTGAGGGGGTTGTGCTAGAAGTGTCTTATTCTTAGTCCCAAGGAGCCATTTGTCATTGATGTCAAAGGGGGAGAGAATTAAGTAAGAAGAAGCAACTTCTCAGGGGGAGCAATATTAGAATTCAGTTCAAAAAAAGAAGATTGTTTTTGAAGGGTTGCCATCGATGACGAAGGGGGAGATTGTTAGAAATATTGATTTGTCATTGATGTCAAAGGTTCATGATAGTCAAGGTAAAAAATATTCCCCATGGTTTTGATGAATAGCAAGCAATGGATAAAATTCAAAAGCAAGGTATATATCCAAAGTATTTTTCTAAGAGAAGGATTAATAATATTTAAATTTAAAATTTAAATATTATGAAGAAGGACAAGGTTTAAAAGGTTTTATTATAATTGCTTGAAAAATATTTAAAGAACACAAGAGGAGGCAAATGTTTAAAGACAGATTTATTTCCAAGGGACAAAGGTTTAAAGACTATAATATTTAAATCTTTTAGATTTAAAATATTATAATCAAAATAAGGCTTAAAAAGAAAGAGCACCAAGATTTATTAGAGGGTATATGAAATTCAAAAATCAAAAAGTAAATAATGAGTGTTGATGTCATTGTGAAAGGAGGCAATATGCATATAAATAATGCACTAAATATTGGTTTGTCTAAGGTTGAAGAGCATGCATTTGAAGATCATTCATTGTAGTGAGTGAGAATGGTAGAAACTAAGGAGGAGAAACATAGCCACTTGACATCATCTGCTGGGGTAGCCCAAGAGGTGGTTTGACTTGTGCCAAGTCATTGCAAGGAAGAAGGTGTGAGGTTTAAAACTCACTGGTGCCAGTTTTGATGTATTTTATTAACTTGGAGAGCACAACGAAGGAGAAAAATTGGTAGTTTTGTGTCTTTTGTTTCAATCAGGTGGCTCGCCTAGTTGGTCACTGAGCTAGTGCTAAGGCACTAAGGGCAAAAAGGTCACAGGGTTGAATTTGGGCAAGTTCTATTTTTCTTGGCAGACTAGAAAATGCTTTTGGACAAAGGTGTACTTCAAATTTTGTTGCATTGTGGTTACTACCTAGTAGGGTATCCCATATGGTTACCAAACATTAGCTTGAGCACTACATTAGCAGAGATTACAGTTTTGATTCTCCTTGTGTTCACGGGGATTTACGGTTGAGGTATGGGCACCAAAATTTTGATTTAATTTTTTTATGAAATGATATAGTTCACTGGCCTTGTGTTGATTAAAATAACAACAAAATTTTTTAGAGAAGGAGATAGTTTTTGGCTAGTTATTGATTAAACAAAGGGAAATTTTTATTTTTATTTTATCTAAGAAAAGGAGTCATAAGGTGTATTAAGGACTAGTTGAAAGTATAATTTTTGGCATGTGAAAATTATATACAAGGTGGTTTTGGTATTGTTTGAAAAGTGTGCTTATTGCATGTTAGAAAACAGGATATAAGGTGTATTGTGGATTATTTGAAAGTTGTAATATTGCATAATTTAAAAGGAGATATAAGGTATTGTTTTTAAAGCTTTATTGTGCATATTTTTTGGAAGGTTAATGTGGATGATTAGAAAAGAAGATTTGCTAACCAGTTCTTGAAGTGGCACTAGAAAAGAAAATTATTTTATTAAGATAGTTTTGAAGGCACATCACGATCAAGGTATTTTTAGATGTATGGTGATCTAACTCCTTATCTAGGTGGTTTTTGGTAGAAGAAAATATATTGAGTTGTCATATGTTTGGAGCCATAAGGATTGATTGATTGTAAAATTGCTTAAATGAAATTGGAAATATATGTGCAAGGATTTGAAATCAAGGATGTGCATTGGTTACGTTTGAAATTGAAAATAAATTGATGAAACTTATAGATCATTTTTTAGAGAAAAAATGTGCATTTGTTTTGAGTGATATTGGAAATGAAATTTCAAGAGTTATAGATCAATTTTGTGAAAGAAAATTTGTGCATATTCATGGTTGAATTTGTGAGTAGATGAAAAGAATAGACTTGTGCATTATTCATGATTTATTTTATGAGTAGATGAGAAGGACTTGTGTATTATGATTTATTTTGAAGTAATATGCAACTCAGAAATAACCAGGTCAATTATCAAGTGTTAGACTAGATCTATCTTTACAATGCAATAAATTTAAGACATGTGAAAGCGACACATTTAATGTATGTGAAGAACATATTAAGAATTTATTATTACATATCACTATCTATATGTTCAAGAGGTTAAGCAAATTTTAGGTAGAATATGTCTAAACTACTTTAGTTGAAGAAAGCACATTGAATATTAGATAAAGCACTTGATGACATCATTATGCAATATTTGGGAATAGATGAACATTGTTTGTATACAAGATATAAGCAGGTTTGAGTAGTGATTTGAGCAGGTTTATGAACAGATTTAAGCAAGCCTTGTGAGTAGGATTAGAATAGATTTGAGCAAGCATTGTATGTATACTTGAAGAATATTTGAGAATGATTTGGTGAACATATTTGAGTAAGCCTTGTGTGTAGACTTGGAGTAGATTTGAGCAAGTTTTGGTAAACATATTTGAGCAAGCCTTGTGTGTAGGATTGGAGCATATTTGAGTAGGTTTTTCTAAGAATATTTGAGCAAGCCTTGTGTGTAGTCTTGGAGAATATTTTAGCAGGTTTTGGTGAGTAGATTTTAGCAAGCTTTGTGTGTAGGATTGGTGTATATCTAAGATAGTTTTTATGAGAAGATTTTTGCAAGCCTTATGAGCAGTCTTGGAGTGGATATGAGAAAGCCTTGTCAGTAGGCTTAATGTAAATTTGAGAAATGGATATTGGTGACTCCTATGGATAGAGATCAATAAACCAGAGGAAGGTGATTGGTGTCTCCTATAGATAGATGTCCATAATCTAGAGTAAAGGGAATTGGTGTATTTTAGGGGTAGAGGTTGATAAACCAGAGAAAAGGGGGTTGGTATCTCCTATGGATAGAGGTCCAAAATCCAAAGAAAAGTGGATTGGTGTATCCTATGGATATAGGTCCATGAATTCGAGCAAAGGAGATTGGTGTATCCTATGGATAGAGGTCCATAAACCACATCAAAGGGGATTGGTGTCTCCTATGGATATAGGTACACAAACTAGAGCAAAGGGTATTGGTGTCTCCTATGGATAAATGTACATAAACCAAAGCAAAGGGGATTGATGTCTCCTATGGATAGAGGTCCATGAACTAGAGAAAAGGGTATTAGTGTCTCCTATGGATAGATGTCCATAAACTAGAGCAAATGGGATTGGTGTCTCTAGTGGATAGAGGTCCATGAACTAGAGAAAATGGGATTGGTGTATCCTATGGATAGAGGTCCACAAAATTTAGCATAGGGTTATTTGTGTCTCCTTTGGGTTGGTGCCCATAAATATTGTAATAGGGAATTGGTTCCCAAGATAATTTGTGAGAAAATTTATAAGAAATATTTTCTTCATGGATGTAGCCCACATTGGTTGAACCACATTAAATCTGTATCTTATGTGTGTGATGATCTATGCATTTTTTTATTATTGCAATTTATGATATTGGATGATAATACTTTAGAAATATAAGTAAAATTTTTATCTTATATTGTTCACCCCCCCTCTTAGTATAAGCTTGTGTTTTTCATTAGCTATATATTGAAATCCAATGAACCATTGATATCTATACAAATTCAAGGTACAAATTATTTTTACCTACTAAAAAATTAGTATTTTATTCTATTTATTATTTTAAATAATCCTTTCTTTCTCAAAAAATTAATTTTTAGTATATGGCTTTGGCCATATTGCATTGTTGATATGAATTTTTATGTTTGTAAAAATATGTTCTCTTACATCCAAAAATGATAAAGAATATCATTGTATGTAGAATACACTACTGATCCTAATATGGCTTAACTTGAAGATATTTCTCATAAAGAGATGTCTTCACATGAAAATTATTTAACAATGACATCGAACAAACACTTGAAGATACTCTTCAAAATGACCACCACTTGAAAAAAAACAATAAATCAAATACAATAAAAACATTTGGGAATATTCAAGCCAACAAACTCAACATAGAAATATAACCGGATGGAATATTGGAAGGTCATTTAAGATTGAATGGTCATGAACATATCCCTCTATTGTGTCAGTATAGCTAGAGAACAACAATGACATTCCAAAAAAATTTAGATGCATAATTTGTAGTCGAAAACTGGGTAAGGATCATAAGATGCAATTGAAGTTAGATACAAAAGAAAAATATTGTGGGAAAGTTTATTCAAAATTTAAAGAAATTTATAGAATAATTAAGAAAATATTTAGGTGGAAGGATGCATCAGAATGCATAAATTTAAGATATGCAAAATAATATAAAACTGAAGATACAACAATCTCTTGTTGAAAAAGGTGGAACAATTCAAGGCCAATTTCAAAAAATTCATAAGACCACTTTAGCTTCAAAAAGTTTGTAGTTTGTTGTTGTATATTGTATTTTTAAAAAGGGTAGACCCATGTTAGATTTTATTGATTATAGAAAGCTATATTATCTAGTTGATGTGCAAAACCTTCCTAGTTCCCATTGGTTAGATTGAACTGGTTGGAAAATGGTAAAATGTCTAACATTGGTTGAGAAAAAGACCTAAGGGAGAAAGTAAAACTTGTAAAATTTATTTCACTTTAAATTGATGATGTGATGGTTTTTGAAAACACATATTGGATTTGTATGTGAGTGTACACATTCCAAAATCATGTAAGGCAACCTAGTTTTCTAACATTACATAAGATGGTGGAAAATTGTAATGCAGAAAACATCTATAATATTATTGTAACTAGTTTAAAATATGTTTTGAGAATGAATGATACAGAAATAACCACAAAGTTAATATGTGTTGGAGATAACGGTTCTATTATAATTCAAGGACACAATAATGGTCTTTGTGTTCAACTTTAGACATCAATTATACCATATTTGATACCCATTCATTGCATGGCTCATAGAGTGAATCTTGCATATAAAATTGTGAGCACTTTTTAAAATGTTGTGAGAGTGGAAGATTTCATATATGAAATACATGCTTATTTTTTATGCAGTCCAAAAAGGTATTTAGAGTTTCAATAGTTTGCACTAGTAGTTACTGAAGAAAAAAAATTGTTAAAAGATGTGGATATAAGGTGGATTTCATTGTATCAACCTACACATAGATTTTGTACAGAATATCAATTATTAATAAGGTTTATGCATGCAAATTGTAGGGCAACTAATAAGGCAAATCACGGGGATTAATTGACTTGGAAACCCTTTTAAAATTATGTGGTATTCTTATAATAATACAAGAAATGAAAATATTGATTAAAATTGCCCAAGAAAGATCCATCTATATTGTTGATTTCATCAGGATGAGAAAACAAATATATATTCATATTGATAGGCTTTATTTAGCCATTATTTGTTTTACAGATTCTTTGTTTGATAGATGAAAAACATATGTGAATGATCCAAGAATATTTTTGAAGTGTGACATCAATGATCATTGTAGACACCAAAACAACACCAATCCGATCATGTGACAAAAAGCATCGATCACATTGACACACATAGCCCCCAGGGCAGTACCCAGAGGTTAAACAATGGTCCTAACCACTCCCAACAACAATTTGGAAGTTCAAGGGTCAATTTGGCACCTTTTGGCACTTTTCTCTCTAGTCGTCCCACCCTGGGATGATTACAAACTAGGATTCGTCCCACCCAGGGACGAATAGCAGCATTTGCCCCAGGGTGAGGCGAATAGCAGGTTTGACTAGAAAAAAGTCAAACCTCGACAAGTTCGCCAATTAACTGCAGCTTCAGGCCATGCAATTGTGAGGAATGGATTCAAATCAAGGAGAGAGACTTTAGTAATGCATTTATTTTTTTTTGGAGGCCTCATGCAAGGAGACTCTAAATCAAGGAATAATATTTTCTTTCGAAATAGGACATGCAACTCAAGTGGTGCTCTCGCATGCGCATTCAAAAAAAGAGACCCTAGGTCTATAAATTGGTGAGAATTCTCACCCAAGAAAGGATAACAGAGGAAGAATTTTGAGCAACGAAGTGCTGCCATTTTACATCCATACACACACCTTTTTATTTGTGCCTTTCACATCCTTGATCTCTCTTTTGGAGGGAGGTTATTGGATGATTATTGGAAGCACAAATTCGGAGCCCAAAACCAAAAATTTGGCCACAATATCCCACAATATTTTTTGAAAACACTGCATAAGAGTTTTTGGACCCATCCCAAGTGGATTGGTGCCAAAATAAAGCTCCAAACGATGGGTGTCCTACCCCTAGGTGCCCCCCAAGTTGTCGCAGTTCTAAACGCCCCACCCCGGAGTGATTAGAAATATATGGTAGATTTAATTTATTTTATTTTTGTATCTTATTGTAGGTTATTTAAATAGGCTGTAGTTTAAATTTCACTTCATTATGAGAATTTTTGACCATGTTTTTATCATTTCCCACTTTTACTAACTTGCATATGGCACCATCAAAATATAGGTGATAGAGGACAAATTGGAGAAATCTAACCTTCTGGGTCTTCCCAAAATACCCCCAATTAGACAACCCCAACTTTTTAGGTCATTTGGAGCTTCCTATATAGGACATTAAAGAGGGTGCTTTCTAACAATTTATTGTAGGTTTATTCGTCCCACCCCAGAGCGAATACAAATCTGTGAGGAATTTCCTGACTGTTCTACTTGTAGTGCCCTCCTAGTAACATATTAATGCTTCTATTAATTTTTTAGTTCGTTCTGATGTTATTTGGTTATCATTTTAATATTTTCATGCATACACTAATTGTAGGCCTTGGGAAACACATGTTCTATTCTATCTGCAGGTGCTACTGATATTTTCTGTTTCCTTGAATGTAGGTCTCTGACATCATAGGAGCAATAAGGAATAAAAACTCATATACACAAGCGATGGTGATGTTTTGGTCCACCTATCTTACATGTGGGCACACGGGAGAAGGATTGCTATCCATGGATGTGATAAGAAACATATTTAACGCTCCTATCCCCCAAAATGGAAGGAGACGTATTGTAACATGACTTCAAAATCTTATCAATAAAGAGGGACGTATTCCATATTGCTTTTATCCTATGTCAATTTGTTTATGTTCTTTCCTTTCATGTATTTTTCGATATATAGGCTTTTGGCGTTAAGTTTGGTTTTATATGCATCATACTTGGCATTTTTCTTTTTTTTTCTGTATCCTCATGCTTTTAGTGGCGATCACGATGGGACCTCTATCCCTTGATTTTAAGATTAAATTTTTGATCAGAAGTTACTTGTTTTTGCTTACAGGTACCAAGTTTTCAAACCCTAGACTGTTGTTCATTTCAGTCTATGATGAGTACAGAGCTGGAATTCATCTTACCCAGGGATGAATAGGAATTCGTCTCACCCTAGAACGAATACAGATATGTTATTCATATCACCCCGGGATGAATAGATCTCTGTGCAATTTTAGAGAAAAAATTCAGAGACATCTGATTTGCATAGAGAAGAGGTAGGGGTCCTAAACACCTATCAATTTTTGCTTTCTATTCTCTGGTTATTTTCTTGCATATGAGAGTTTGAATGCTTGTTTGCTTAATTTATGCAACTTAAAAATAACCCCACACACCACGTGGCTAGTTAAAACAATAAGGAGTTGGTCATAAAACCCCAACCCTTGAGCAAGACCAACAGTGGATTTCATCACCACCTAGGCTTGAGATACTGCATACATAACCCCGATCATGATTGTTGCTAGATGTAAATCCTGATGAAAGCTGACCAAGTGTAGCTAGGGTGATTCCCAGTGCATGATAATAAGTCTTCTATGGTAGTTTTCATAAACATAGTGATTCCCCTTCTATACCGCCTATGTTCCACGTACCATTTGCTCTCATGTACCAATAGTTTCCCTCACATAAGGGTGGGTATATAGAGAGGTTGGTATATCGGCCTGGAAATGGTATATCGAAGGGGTGACCATTTTTGGGAGTCATAAGAGCCATCATATTGCATTTAAATGTTCTTTACAAAATATTTCAAAACAAAATCAAAACGCACTAAAACCAGATTTAGGGCACACTTTTAATCTATAAACAAGATAACCATTGCTTTGATTGTGTGTTTCCTTTTTGTTTAGTGTAGCATAAGAAATCCTAAAAGAAGATAAAAATGTACACATATTTAGGTAAGCATCACCATGGTGTACACCCATAGCTGATCCCAATCATGGGCAAGCACTACATAAAGTGTACAAAGGGGGACAAGTCACCTCCGATATAGTCCTGAGGACTTGGGCATCCCGCCTTGGTGGCCTGACACATAAGATAGTCCACATCATGCCATTACAGAATAGGACTATAGAGGCACCTCTTTGAGGGGCACCCCCACTCAGCATAGATCCTTTCAAGAGGAGAACCTACACGTGGCACTCAACATAGACAAGAGGCCTCCCTTAGACGCTCGTTATGAGTGGCATAGTGATGAAGTGCTAGAACAACATAGGTTCCATAAGGAGGTGCCACATAATTTTGTAATCCCTCATCTACCCCTTATTACTATTAGAAACACTAGACCAAATCCATAATACAAGGCTCTCCAAACAGGGCAAGAAAATTTTGCCCACACTTTTCATGCATATGGAAGGGAGTACATGGAAGACCACTATGTTCCTCAAGAGTAGTACACAGCGTGGAAGCGATGCACTTCCACACCTGCTATGTATCAGGACCACCCATTGAGGCCAGAGCCTTGGGTAAATATCGCTAACCTCAATAGAGGAAAGCAACCCATAGGGGTTTCAGATCACCACGATCGAGATAGACATGTAGGAGAGGCATCTAGGCTTCCTAAAAATGAGACGACAGATCAAATTAACTTGGAATTGGCCACACATGCTGCCCACCAAGCATAAATCACATGGCTCAGGCAAGATCAACAATAGTTAGAGCATCTATATTGCCTTAACAAAGAGTGCATTCAGTGTCAGACAGTCGAATTGCTTCATAACAATGTGTCTGAGAAGGTCCCAACCCCTCACATGCATAAAGTAGAAGTGTATGAGAGGCACAACCCCTTGGTGCGAGATAGGTCTCTATGACCTTACCAAGTGCTACCTTCGAGGCCTCCTAGACCTAAGCAAGAGGCCACTCCCAAGAACAACGATGGGCACCCTCCATGGGCACCCACCCATGTTTATAGATCTCGAACAGGAACTCCTCAAGAAGCCTATGAGGATTATGAACAAGAAGAAGAGTGGGTTGAAATGCCCTACCAAGGCAGAGGGGGTGTTATCCAGCCACCCCTCCATAGGCCTCAAGTTCCTCGCAACCCACAATGGGAGAAAACCAAGGAGGAAGATATCAAATCCTTCGATGCATATAAAGCGTTGCTAGAGTGCTTAGATTCTATGGAGACCAAGACTTCTAGGCCCCAAAAGCCTACTTTATGCCAACTCCATAGTCATCCTATGCATCCGTCAGTGTCGGCACCTCCATACCTTGAACACTTTAAACTACCCCAGTTGGCACTCTTTAGAGGGGAGAAGGATGCCCAAGAGCACGTGACTAGATTCCTAAGCTAGTGCTTTGGCATTCAGGATAGTGATGCTTTGTTGCTAAGAACATCTATAACCACATTCATGGGTCCTACCTTGGATTGGTTCACTCAGTTTCCAAAACATAGCATCAATAACTTGGATCAGCTAGTGGACGCGTTCCTCAAATGCTTCACCTTCAACACCAAGAAAAAGGTGTCACTAAGCGACCTAGCTAGCCTCAGGTAGTATGAGGAAGAAACCATGGTGGCATATGGGAACCGGTGGAGGACTTTGCTTTCAAAGCTACCCTACCTCCCTCCCATGTCTAACCTGACCCAAATGTTCTCAAAGAGCTTTTTGATATCAATCTCTGTGCTATTGTAGCTACAAAAATATGCCACTCTCGAGGAAGCTCTAGCACAAGCCAAACTAATTGAGGAGATCAAGATATAGGATGGTGAGATTGCCAAGCCAAAGAAGAAATAATGACCTAAGAAAACCAAAATAGGGCCCACACAACAAAAACCCGCTACGGTCAATCAAGTTGCTATAAATGTCCCTAAACCTACACAAGCAACACAACCTCAAAAGGCTAACTATCAGGTGGTGCCTCCTAACAATTATGACAGAAAACTAGAGGCAAGAAAAAAATTAGTAGCATCATCCTAGGCAATAATTTACACCTTACGCAGAGTCTAGGGACTCCCTGTTTTGCTACTTGTCAATGGTGAACTTGATCAACCTTCCAGAGATTCAAACCATAGACCCTAATGTACCAAAGCCTAAGGGGTACAGGGAGGACTTGTAATGTAGGTTCAACAGACGGATGGGACATGACCTTAATGCATGTTGGAAGTTTAAAGGCTTGGTGCAAGACCTAATCGACAATAATATGTTGGTGGTGGACAACCTCGTAGTGCCAAAAAATCAATAGATGGGAGTCTTCAAAGACCCCTTGCCTGCCCATGATGCATAGGAAAAACCCCTTCAAGTCAATGAGGTGCAAAAAAATTGCCCTATGCAGGGGTATGTAGGGATGATAAGCATAGTGACTAGGAACAGGAGGTACCCAGGAGCTACCCCCACGGCGACCACAAGAGAAGTTCCATCGATGTCACAACCTCAACAACACCCTACAAAATCTCCCCTGCCTAGACCAGTGGCCATGATTTGGACTAGACTTACCCAAAGTCTAAGGACCACGTCGGCTAGGCTCTCCATATACAAGATCATTCAATAATCAGTGCCCCATCAAGAAGCTCTAATGGAGATATTAAAAGCCATCGAGCTATAGCCCCATGAAGCAAACTCTTTCAACAACTTTGTGGGACATGTAAAACAATGTACAAAACCAATCATCACCTTTAGAGAAGACAAATTGAAATTGGTGACTGGTGATGTGGTGGATCCACCGTTGCACGTCATTGCATGGGTCAATGGTATTCTGTATAAGAGGGTGTTGGTGGACACTAGCTCATCCAGTAACATCATTACAACAGCAGCATTGAAACATCTGAAGTTGCCAGCATCTCACATCGTGGCCTCCACCTATACTCTTCAAGCATTCGATGGTTGGCACAATTGTCCTACCCATCCAAGTGGGAAAAAATACTATTCATACATTGTGCCACATCTTGGAAGGTGTTATGGCCTATAATATCTTGCTGGGTCGGCCTTGGATTAGGGACATGAAGTGTGTCCCTTCGATAGCTCATTAGTGCCTAAAATACACAATTGAAGGACAGCTGCATGTAGTCCTGGCAGAATTAGATCCCTTCAAGTACTGTGATATAGTGCAATTCATGCCGCAATCGACCCTTCCATCAACACATTTGGATTTTCAATTGAATCCATCTAAATAGGGTCTAATTTTGTAGGCGTCCCCGTTGACAAGTCCATAAAATCCCCAGCAGGGTCCATCTTCCTCATCTGGTCCTTCAACAATGACACCACCTATGATGGCCACACCAAAGGACAAGGGAAAGAAACCCCTAGAAGAGGAACCATCCCTAGTCTCAACCATCTCTACCAAAGAGATGCCTAGCCGAATGGAATTTGAGACACCTAGTTCACCCTACATGGAGTGGACTCTGTAAGAACTCCCATTCGCTCCCCCTCAACCTCCAATGATCACCATTGAGATGGCAAACACGGTCCTGGGGGAGTATTTAGTGTGGAAAATTCTAGCAACACCCACACTTGAGTCCATGCAAGACATGGGGAGACCTCGCCTCCCCATAGGCTCTGTGGTTCCTCTAGGATACCCATCCAATTAGACAAACTTTGTTTATGGGGTCCTGGATAAGGGCATTGAACCTTACATGCAAGAAGACGATGATGAAGAGCCCTTTGTTGAGGATGTCAACTATTTTTCCAAACCAGACTTCGCATTGAGATATCTTGACCAATGCAATTGGCATGGATATGGGTTGGGTAGGTATGAGCAAGAAGTGCATGTTCTTTGCCAACTGAGATATCAAATGCCATATGACAAGTCAAGAGTAGGGTTTAGCCACTCCCTGCACCTTGACATCTTGGTAGAGAACATGCAAGGCCTAGGGATAGGCAACAAGGATGGGTTGGCATTAGATCCATATGCCAATCCTAACACAACATATACATTGGGATATTATCTCCCATTGCTAACAACCAACCTTGTTGACCATAACAACCCTTTCCCTTTGATCAAAAAGGGAGAAAATTCGAGGACTCACCTATAAGAGGGATATGCACAAGACCAAGAAGGGTCTTCAAAAGATGAGTCAGAGTATGAGGTAGCACCTTGGGATCCTTTCGAGTCTGATAGCAATCATTCACAAGTGACTCTTATGGATGATTATCAGGAGAGCTTCCTGACAATGTTCCCTTTGAATGCTCCAATTGAGCACAGGCCACCTTAAGAGAATTAGGTCCCCCTACAGAGAGCGGAACAACCTCGATGGGACCACATTAATTTGCTCGAGCAAGATGAGCCTCATATGTCACAAATAGATATTGGAGCCAACGAAGGCCTTTGGATATCTGACAGTGATTATGAAGATGAAACTGAGATGGCTTATCTCAATCATATGCGACAACAGTAGTATCCCCTGGATATAGACAACATGTTTGAAAAAATACACATAGGGCATAGGCATATGTGGCACTTAAACTAGGTATAGTTATAGCAATTACTGCACCTACCACTCTAGATATACAAGGAACATCTTTTGCCTAGAGACCCTATAGCACCATCCATGCCTAGGATAGATCCTATCCTCTTATCCACACATAAGATCGATCGATTCATGCCAATACCTTCGAAACCTGATCCGGAGCACAAATATCACCTAGGATGTCCGAGTAACCACACCCATGGTAATGGAGACCATAATCATTTCATCAACATGATCTCCATTGATTTAATCGCCCCCATCCATAATCCAACTGACCCAACATTATCATTGCATCTAGAACTAGATGCTATAGACTAGGATCGCACTGACACACTGCCATCCCCATCAGAGTACTGGCCTTGTGGTGGGATGTTCCATTTCACCTATACATGGACTTAGGATGTCTTCCATGCTGAAGAGGAACCTGATGTTCTGAACGATGATCTAAATTTAGCAAACGATATCCACTTGATCCTAACTCCCCACCAGTTGGAGTATGGGTCCCACATGTCGATCAAGGAGATGACTGAAATAGACATCGGCTCAGATCCAATGAAGTCGCAAATCATCAAGCTGGGGGTAATTTTATCCCCCAAAGAGCAAGCCAACTACATTACCCTTCTCAAAGAGAAGAAGGAGGTTTTTGCATGGTCATACAAAGACATGTCGAGGCTAGACCCACATCTAGTCATGCATAATCTAACGCTTGATCTAACAGTCAAGCCAGTAAAGCAAAAACTACGTAAGGTGCACCTAAAAGTAGCATTAATGGTTAAATACGAGCTACAAAAGCTATTGGATGCATAGTTTGTCATCTACGTGGATTACCCACCATGGTTGTCTAACATGGTGCCCATCAAAAAGCCCAACGGGAGGATTCGCATATGCACTAATTTTTGAGATCTAAACAAAGTGAGTCCTAAGGATGATTTCCCCTTGCCAAGCATTGACACATTGGTAGATGCTACATTGGGCCATGAAATTCTTTCCCTCATGGATGGTTTCTCGGGATACAATCAGATTCGTATCAATCTCGAGTACCAACTAAAAATGGCGTTCACATTGCCTTGGGGGACATTTTGTTATAAGTTCATGCCCTTTGGCATTAAAAATTCTAGTGCCACCTACCAATGTGCCATGATGTATATCTTCCATGATCACATGCATAAAACTTTGGAAGATTACATGGATGATTTGTTAGCCAAATATCTTTTATGCCCAAATCATCTCGATGACTTAAGCAGGATCCTCGATCGCCTCATTGAACATAAATTTAGACTAAACCCTAAGAAGTGTATATTTGGCTTCACATCTAGAAAGCTCTTGGGTTTCATAGTATCCAAATGAGGAATCAAGGTAGACCCACACAAAGTCAAGGTAATCCTTGAAATGCTTCCCCCAACTACCATCAAGCAGCTCAGAAGCCTGCAGGGAAAGGTCACGTCAATCAAGCGCTTCATAGCGCAGCTATCTAACAAGTGCTAAACCATGAATAAATTATCGCATAAGGGGGTATCATTTCATTGGGATGATGAGTGCCAGTCAGCCTTTGATGAAATAAAAAAATACTTGGCTTCGCCACCATTATTAGAACCACCTAGACCAAGAGTTTTGTTCTACTTATATATATCAACTACTAAGGTGGCACTGGGTGCCATGCTATCCCAAAAAAATGAACTACACAAAGAACATGCTACTTACTATCTTAGCCACACCCTGGTTAGTTATGAACTTAACTATGCATATGTCAAGAAGCTCTACTTGGCAGTGGTGTTTTCTGCCAAAAATCTATGCCATTACATGCTGAGCAAAAAGACGTATGTTGTGTCTAAGGAGAATCCATTGAGTTATATGATGAGTCATACTTATCATAGTATCCACACAGAGAAATGGATCATGTTGTTGATGGAGTTTGACATAGAATTCATTGGACAAAAATCCATAAAAGGTCAAGTCATCACCAATAAATTGGCAGAGGCTCCTCTTGAAGACAATCAGCCTTTGATCGTAGAATTACCAGATGATGGAGTCTTCCATGTTTCAAAATCACCAGATTCTAATGAGCCTAAGTCATAGGCCAACATGACCCTATTCTTCGATGGTTTGAAATGTGAGCAAGGAGGTGGCACGGGAATTGTATTCTTCACATCGCAAGGGGCTCCAATGCCTCTATCATTTAAATTAGACTTCCCGTGCACCAACAACAATGCAAAATATGAAGCCTTGCTCATAGGTATTCAAATAGCAATCACCATGAACATTACATGTTTAAGCATATTTGGTGATTAATTGTTAATTTTCAATCAAGTAAAGGGGGTATTCCAATGTACATGCCCATTTCTGTAGGCCTATAAAGCCCTTATGGATAAATTCCTAGTATAACTTGAATGGTATGACATCGGGGCACTCCCTCGATCATCGAATAATTTTGTAGATACTATGGCCTCCTTGGGGTCACTAATCCCGCAAGACCCTTCCGATGAGATAACCATTAAATTCAAAACATTATCGCAATCTGTGATGGAGTGTGCAAACTCTGACCTGATGCCAAGAATCCACCTGATCTAGGTTGAACCATCTTAGGATAGGTTATCTCAAATCCATGATTGTCTGACTCAGGCAAACTGGGGGTCCTTGTTCTCCCTGAACCCTCTTAATAGCAACACAACACTATTTTTACAAGTTCTTTCCCGTTCAGCTTTTTCTAGGGATGTACTTCAAGAGGGATTAGTCGTTCATGCCATCGAGGCTTCTGATCAGCAGGATTAGTACACACCCATAAGGGATTACCTCAATCTAGGTAACCTCCCACTTGGATTGACACAAACTGTGAAAAGATCATTTAAAAAGAAAGTGGCAAAACATGTCTTGTTAGGAGACATTTTGTATTTTCGGAGCTATGAAGGAATCCTCCTCCATTGCTTGGATCAGCATGAGTCTTCTTGGGCGATCACCCAAGTTCATGATGGTACGTGTAGTGGCCACTTCAGCGGTATGGCCATCACAAAGCGCATTCTTTGCATGGGCTATTATTGGCCATATTTAGAGTGATTGTTGCGCATATGTAAAGAAGTGTGTGAAGGTCAACACCATGCTAATTTGAAACATGTACCTTCTTAGGCCTTGCAACTGATCCAATCGGCTTGGCATTTTTTTCATTTGGGCTTTGATCTAAATGGAAAGATCCCCCCTACATCATCAAGTCATCACACGTTCATCATAACGGCCACAGGGTACTTCACCAAGTGGGTGGAAGCAATTTTGCTAACCTCTACGACTGGAACCCGCATTGCAGAGTTTATTTTGCATAACATCATATGTCATTTTGGTATTCCATCCAAGATCATTTTGGATAATGGGACATCATTCAAGAATAAATATGTGCATTCTTTGACAACAATGTATAAGATTCAACATAGTTTTTCAACACCCTATTATCCATAGGCAAATGGGCAAGCAGAGGCATCGAAAAAAATGCTAGTCACCATCCTTAAAAAGACCATAATAGATAGTCATAAGGATTGGAACATTCAAATACCACTTGCCCTATGGGCTTATCACACTAGCATTCAGACACCCACTAGGGAAAATCCATTTTTGTTGGTATATGGCTCTGAGGCCATCATGCCTCTCGAGTTGGAAATCCCTTCACTATGCATTTCAATGCAAGAGTTCATCGATGATGACACTGCATGGCAGGCCTAGTTAGACCAACTGACGTTGCTCAATGAACGATGCATCAATTCTCTTGAGCATTTGTGTATCTATTAAGAGAGACTTAAGAAAGCATACAACATGAAGGTTTACCTAAGGGACTTTCAGGTTGGTGACTTGGTCTTAAAAGAGAACCAACAGAATTCTAATTTTCCATCCCATCTAAGGGACAAGTTCATGGCAAAATGGTTAGGTCCTTATGTGATTGATAGTAGAATAGGACCTGGAACATATCGAATCACCTCTATTGAAGGAATCAAGGAACTAGAACCCTTGAACATCAGTCATTTGAGCCCATTCCACATCTAGAGACCCATAGTCCAACCAAAAGATCCAAGGATTTTCGTAATCACTTGGTCAAACCCAAAATTCCCCAAAGGTATCTATAAAACCTTTGGTCAAACCAAAAGCTCCAAGGATTCCTGCAATCGCTTGGTCACCCTAAAATATCCAAGGATTCCCGCAATCACTTGGTCACCCCAAAAGCTCTAAGTATTCCTGCAATCGCTTGGTCACCCCAAAAGCTCCAAGGATTCTCGTAATCTCTTGGTCACCCCAAAATCTCCAAGGATTCCTACAATCGCTTGGTCACCCAAAAAGCTCCAAGTATTCCCACAATCACTTGGTCACCCCAAAATATCCAAGGATTCCTGCAATCTCTTGGTCACCCCAAAAGCTCCAAGGATTCCCGCAATCGCTTGGTCACCCCAAAAGCTCCAATGATTCCCGCAATCACTTGGTCACCCTAAAAGCTTCAAGTATTCCCACAATCACTTGGTCAACCCCAAAAATGCTCCAAAGGTATCCATAAACCCTTTGGTCAAAACCAAAAGCTCCCAGGGTTACCCTAACCGCTTGGTCAAAACAGACATTCAAAAAAAAATAAATAAACAATAAAATCATCAAAAACAAACAAAAAAAACAATAAAATCATCAAAAATAACAAAAAAAAGTTGCATTTACATTCCATGCATACTCGTAACAATAAAAATGCAAAAATATAAGTTGCATTAGGCATCGCATCCATACATTGCATATTCTCTAGTCATACAAGTCAAAAGCACCATAGACTATAATTACTCAGCAATTCCATAATTTTCCACATCAAATCCATTTTATAAATGCATACATCCAAAATAACACCATCGCCATTTTTAGCATAGGTAGTTGTCTCCTAGTGAATGTGGGATTTTCGTCATTCAGCTGTCTTTAAATTTCTAGCCAAAAACTGTACAAAGTTAAACAAATTTTACAAGGGAAATTTTTACTTGGATCACGCCTCGTTATGTGACATCCCTACACAAGTTAAAAAACATAAAATAATTCCCAAGTTGCGTGAATGTAAGAGGAAAACTACAAAGAATTCTAGGGTACCATAGGTGAAATATTAGCCTGTTCATCCCCCTATGCGAATGGTTCAAGAGTGCTGATAATTGACAAAATGACAAGCTCTTCCCCATCCATTCCCCCTAATCAACAATGGTTTTCACCACTAGCAAAAATCCCAATCACCATTGGTCCCTAATGTTGTAAGGATTCATACTTCCCGTCCCTGCCAAGGATGGGTAGTCATCCCAAAGGCCTAAAAGGATCAATGACCGTTCAAAACCAAAATCCCCACAATCCATCATCATGACCATTTCCAATCACCTTTGGTCTCCAAAGTCATAATAATTCATACTACACACCCATGACAAGGATGGGTAGTCATCCCCAAGGCCTAAGAGATCAATGCCCGTACTTCATAGTCTCCATAATCCCTTTTTGGTTCCCAAAGTTGTAAGGATTTGTACTACATGTCCCTAAAAAGGATGGGTAGTCATCCCCAAGGCCAAAAGGATCAATGTCATTCACAAGCTCAACCTTACGAAGCTCACAATGCAAAATGAATAACAGTGGTTATCACCACTATTCACAATCCTTGCTCAAAAATAAAAATAAAAAGAAAAATAAACAGTGATTTTTATCACTATGTAAACGAGCAAGTATCCTAAACCGTTGAGCAAACAAAAAGCCTAAACTTGAATCCCTGGAATTCTTAGCATTTGAACAACCATCTAGGTACTCCTCATTATGGGTTTGGTGGATAGCCTACTTGGCAATGGTGGTATCCTAAATGCACGATGATATGTCTATCACATTCACTTTGCATGTGAGCAAACTAATGTTTGCATGTGGATGAGCTAGCTTATGGTACCTTAGATTGTTCAATGGATTAATCTGACTAAATACAACAATGGAGTTAGTGGAGCTAATTAGGTGATCATAAGTATAGGTTTGGTTAATAGCCTATCTGGCACTAGTGTTATCCTAACAAATTCCACATAAACGAACTCAATTGCACACACAGGGATGTGAAATAACTTGGTACAACTCAAGCTTGATTTATATATTGTTCAAAAGTCTTGCAAGCTAAATGTATAGTCTTGGCTAGTTAGTTAAAATATCTGAATCTTAGAAAAACTTAACTCCATTTTCAAACAACTGGTACATTTCATTACATCCATCCCCATAAGAAAATACAAAAAAACATAAAAACAAAGTTCTCACTTGCAAAGTCATTTCACAAAGCCATCCCATAAGTACAAAAGCCAGTAAATCTTGTACATTCTATGGTGCCATCGACCAAGTTATCAACAAATCATTTCATTCATTCCATATGCATACATCATATAATTTAGCACATCGTATTCATAATACCACATGCATACATCATCATAAATAACTATGCATAAATAGAACAACAAACCATGACAAGTGTATAAACACAAAGAATGTCATCTACATATATATCATCAAAAAAATGCCCGTAGGCTACAATGAACCGGTCCTATGACCTCGCAACAAAATCCAAAAGCCTCTATAGTCCTATTATGTAATGGCATGATGTGGACTATCTTGTGTGTTAGGCCACTAAGGTGGGATGACCAAGTCCTCAGGATGATTACTAAACTGGTATTCATCCCACCCAGGGACGATTACAGAGCAAAAATGTCAAAAACTGCACAAAATGCACCAAAGACAAACAAGAAAACTATCCAATGAGAGTGCTTTTGCACTTGAAATTTTGGGCATACAAAAATGACGTCAGGGTCACAAATCCTCAATATCCTATTCCCTAATAAGGCTACCATAGCCAGACCATTCCATGGGAAGACGTATTTTCAAGAATTTCATCCCCAAACGGTATCACAAAACAGGTCAAAACCCAACCAAAAATAACAATAACATTGCCGAACGAAGGTGCCTTTGTGCGTATCCTTTCAGGCATACAAAATAGACATCGGGGTCACAAATAGTCACTATACTATTCCCTAAGAAGGCTACCATAGCCAAACCGTTCCACGGGAAGATAAATTTTCAAGAATTTCATCCCCAAACAACATCACAAAAAGGGTTAACACCCACCAAAAACAGGTCAGAATGTTCAAAAAATTCTTAAGCATTCAATGGTAAAAACTGAAGGCACCCTTACCTAAGTCATCTTGGGTCAAGCGACTCGTCACTTTTCTCATGTCGATCATTCCATCATTGATTCGTCGCTTGAGGGGGTAGTCACACAGTCACCAATCAACAAAAATATACCCAATCAAAGAAATGGCATGCATTCAAAGGATCATTGAAAAAGATAATCACGCTCCTGCTTGGGATAGCAAAAAAGCAACAATCACAAGCTGATCAAACACTTGGCATTCATGAATCATGAACTCAAGGTTCCCATAGACAAAAGGTTGTGCCCTTTGCCTATTCATGACTGATCAATGTCCAAGCTCAAGTAACACCTCATTGAAAAATGTTAACACTTGAATTAAGTTCCTTAGCTCGTCAGAAGAAAGGATTCAAAAATGCATGCCCTTTCCATACTTGGGGCATCAAGAGTTGGTTAGGTTACTAAGAAAACCTAATCATTAGTGCTTTGGTTTGTTGAGCAAGGTGCAACAAAAGTATTGTAATTGTTGTCAACACAATCAAATAGATCTATTGATGTAGTGGACAGGAAGTTCAAAAGCTATTCAGATGCAAAAGATAAGAGTTCAAAGGTTATTCAGAGTATGTACAGTGATTTTCCAAGAAGACCAAAGTGGCCCATATGCAAAATATCAAAGAAAAAGACAAGTAAGAAAAGTTTCGCGATATCGCGACATATACAGCAGGAAAGAAAAACTGTCATGATTTCACGACAAGTTGGAAGAGAAAGAAAAAGCAAGAAAAGCTATTGCAATTTCGTGACATTTTGGAAGAGAGAGAAAAAGCAGGAAAAATTGTCATGATTTTGTGACATGTTGGAAGAGAGAAAAAGCAAGAAAAAATATCACAATTTTGCGACATGTTGGAAGAGAAAAAGGCAAGTGGAAAAACTGTCGTGATTTCACGACATGTTGGAAGAGAAAAGGTAAGTGGAAAAAATGTCGTGATTTCACGACATGTTGGAAGAGAAAGAGAAAGTAAGAAAAAGTGTCACAATTTCATGACAAGTTCGAAGAAAGAGAACAAGTAAGAAAAGTGTCGTGATTTCATGACATGTTGCATTTTCACGACTAAAATAGGAGAGAAAAAGTTTGAAAAGTGTCGCGATATCGTGACATGTCACATTTTTGCAACAAAAGAAAAAGAGGAAGCATATGGAAGCAGAACTGTCACAATTTCACGACAAAAGTAGAAAGCAAGACTTTGAAAATAGAAGTGTCACGATTTCGTGACAAAAGCAAAGAAGTAAAGTACAGAAGCAGAAGTGTCATGATTTCATGACAAAAGTAGAGAAGAAGACTTAAAAGGCAGAAGTGTCACGATTTCGTGACAAAAGCAGAGAAGAAGACTTCGAAGGTAGAAGTGTTGTGATTTCACGACAAAAGAAAAGAAGCTAAGTACAGAAGCAGAAGTTTTGCAATTTTGTGACAAAAGCTAAGTTGAAGACTATGGAGGCAGAAGTGTCATGATATCACGACAAAAGCAAAGTCAAAGTCTATGGAAGCAGAAGTGTCGCGATATCATGAAAAAAGCAAAGACGAAGTATACAGAGGCAAAAATATCATGATATCACAACAAAATAAAAGACGAAGTCTACGGAGGCAAAAATTTCATGATATCACAACAAAAGAATAGAGAAAGCGTATGGAGGTGAAAGTGTCACGATATCACGACATGTATTTTCATGGCAACAACAACAAAAGAAGCTACAAAGGCAAAAATGTCATGATTTCACAACAGGTCATAAAAGCACAAGTCAAGAAGGAGAACCCGATTGAAATGAGAAGTATGACAGTGGATTGACATCACTACGACATTTACAGGGGTAGTTATAGAGTTATTTCATACTGCTAAAATACGAAGAGTGATCAAAAGTCAGTATGGTGGTTACAGGGTCTGTCTAGAATGAAATAATCAAGCAATGGATAAATCAAACATCTTCTTGAGTTGAAGCCGATGAATACTGATGACAAACGACTAAAATTAGGGTTTACATTTGTTATGAAAGCTGACTAAGATTAGGATTTATAGTTGACTAAGATTAGGGTTTTCATCATAAAAAATATTGTTATAAAAGGAGGGTTGTTTGAAGAATTGAGGATAAGGTGGAATGTGTGTGAAATATGGTCATTGTGCACAGACAGCAAGTCGTGTCGAATCGTGCTAAGTTCAAAATTCATAAAGAGAGCAGAGTGTGCAAAAGGGAGAAGATGATCGTGAATTTTGACTGTAATGAAGCAGAGTGTGCGAAGTGATGGCACAGAGAGAGTAGAGTGCACAGAGAATGAAAATGTGAAGAAGACTAGTCAGGGTCTTGCAAAAGCAAAGGTATCTTACTGTCAAACTTATAGATTCAAATTGAAGTCCAGGTTGGTGCTTAGCATCAAGGGTTGGTGCTCCTTCCAGTTGGTGCTGGTAAATCAAGAATTGGTGCTCCTTCTAGTTAGTGTTGGTAAATCAAGGGTTGGTGCTCTTTTCTGTTGGTGCAGATAAATCAAGGGTTGGTGCTCCTTTCTATTAGTGCAAATAAATCAGGGGTTGGTGCTCCTTTTTATTGGTGTAGATAAATTAAGGGTTGGTGCTCCTTTCTGTTGGTGTAGATAAATTAGGGGTTGGTGCTCCTTTCTGTTGGTGTAGATAAATAAAGGGTTTGTGTTCCTTACATTGGGTGTTGGTAAATTGATTGTAAATTTGGTGCTTTACAAAAGTTGGATTTGGATGGTAGTCCAAGCAGTCAATTTTTGATGAGTAGCCACATTGGTGAACCTTGTTAAATCTTGTGTTGTGTGATGCTCATTTGTTATACTTGCTATATCTAGTAATAAGTTTTAATTATTGCTATATTAAGAGCTATAAATTTAAGTTTATAGAGCTACACTGATTCACCCCCCATCTTAGTGTCATTGTAAGACTAACAATTGGTATCATAGCTAAGTTCTTGTACAAGCTTAACCGGCTAGGGTGATCTTGGAAGTAACACAATGGCAGGTGGTGAAGAATTCTCATCAAACAAAGCACCATTGTTTGATGAATCTAATTACGCATTTTGGAGAATTAGGATGCAGACATATCTCTGTGCTTTGGGATACAACATCTAGGATTCAGTAGTTAGTGGATACACAATACCCATCACTCCTCTAAAAGAGGCTGACGAAAAGAAACTGTTTGAAAATAACTCAAAAGCAAAGAATGCTATCATGTGCGGATTAGCAGACAGTGAACTAGTAAAGATCATGAGCTGTAAAATGGCAAAAGAAATATGGGACAAACTGAGAAGTATTCATGAAGGATATGATAAGATCAAGGAGTCCAAGTTATAGACACATTGAGCTTAGTTTGAAGCATTAAATATGAATGACGATGAAAACATTGAGGAATATATGTTGAGAGTTAATGGAATCATTAATGCGATCAGAGGACTCGATGAGGATATCGAAGAATCTATCATCATGAAAAAGGTATTAAGATCTCTTCCTCAAAGGTTTGATTCTAAAGTCTTAGTGATAGAAGAAGCTAAAAATCTAAATTATTTTAGTAAAGATGAGATGTATGGTTCTTTGACTGCATATGAGATGAGGATAGGAAGATCTAAACCCACAGACAGAGAAGCAAATTTTAAAGCCCTTAAAAATAAAAATGCAAAACAAGAGTCCGAGGAAGAAGAGACATAAGATGAAATGGAAGCAAACTTTGTTAGAAAACTAAAAAGGGAAAAAGAAAAATACAGAGGAAAGCTACCGTTTAAATGTTCCAACTATGGAGGCATTGGGAATTTTGTGACTAAAAGTCCACTTAATGAGAAGAACAAAAATGATGAAGGATCACACCAAGAAAAAAGTGACTGGAAGAAGAAAATGAATTTCAGAAAAGGCAACTTCAAGAAGAAAAGTTTCATCTCCAGGAATGCTAGTTCAACAAAAGACTGCTCTGGTGAGGATTCTGAAGAGGAAATAGGTGAAGCTCTTTTCATGGCATTTGAAGAAGTAAAATCAGAAAAATGAGTGAACTCTGAAGTATGTGGTGAAAACCCTGAGGTTGAAGTAGATCTAGAAGGTGAGTTGATCTCTGCACTTGAAGAGTGGAAAATAGAGAGGAAAAAGAATAAGAAAATTTCAAAAAGGCTTGAGGATGCAAACAAAATCATAACCAGTCTGAAAGTATAGACAAAAGAATACAAGAAAATATTTGAAGATCTCAAAGTACAAATTACCATGAAAATATATTATTGTTGCAAACTAGAAGAAGAGAATGTTGGTTTTTGAACGCAGATAGAAAAGATGAATCACAAAATTAGTTGCTATCACAAACGCGAAGAAAGTTCTATGAAGCTGGATAAGATTATAAATGACCAAAGGCCTACAGGCATAAAATTTGGTCTAGGTTTCGTCGAAGGAGAATCATAAAATGGATCAAAGGCTAGAAATGTAGAATCCATAAAGAATGAAGATAAGAAACAGGTTGATCAAGGAAAAATGTCTCATGCAAAAGAAAGCAATAATGCCAGGCACGAAAGGAGAATTGACAATGATGGATTCACCAATGTCACACATCAAAGAAGAAGAATACCTATGGCTCCTATGACAACATGGAAAAGACCATCACCCAAGTTCAATTATCCCTTTTCTAGTTTCTATTTTAAATGCAATGGCTATGGAAATAAAATTTTAGACTGCAAATATAATGTAAGACCAAGGAATTTCACCAGTAGAAATGCTTTTTCTCCTTTGATGAATTATACAGTAGAATTTTATAACTGTCATAATTTTGGGCACATTGCAAGAAACTATAGAAGTACATTTGCATCAAATTAGTTTCAGGGAAGAAAATTTCAACCAAAATAGGATGAGACAAAATATAAAACTTCCCAAAAAATATGCATAGGCTATTGATAAGGGAAAGGCAAAACAAGATCCCAAAACTACTATCAAAACAGAGTGGAAAGAAAAAGAGCGACTTAAGGAAGAAAATGAATCCTTAATCATACAAACAACATTTAAAACATAGAATAAATATGTACCTTGGATACTTGATAGTGGATGATCCAGTCATATGACAGGTGACAAACAAAAATTTGAGAAGTTACAAAAATATGAAGGTGGTTCAGTAAAGTTTGGAAATAATGATGGAGCTAAGATAGTTGGCAAAGGTTCAGTTAAAATTAGTGACATAAAAATTAAGTCAGAAGAAGTCTTGTTTGTGGATGGTTTGAAACATAACTTGTTGAATGTAAGTCAGATTTGTGATAAATGTCATGAAGTAGTTTTTAAGAAGCAGTGTTGTGAAGTCAAAAAAACAAACAATGGAAAATTGATAACAACTGGATCAAGGACATCTAGAAACCTGTACACGCTCTCAGAGACTTCAGAAGGAGCTTATTTTATTGGACAGAAAGAAGAAAATTGGTTGTGGCACAAGAGACTCAATCATATCAGTTTTGATAATCTAGTAAAAATCAAATCAAAAATGGCAGTGAGAGATATTACCACCATCAACAAACCTGCAAACATCATTTGCGCTTCATGCCAAAAGGGGAAGCAAACTAGAGTCACATTCAAAACAAAAAAGTACTACACAAGCAAACCTTTGGAACTAATACACACTAATTTATGTGGACCGATGAGAACACAAAGCATAAATGGTGACAAATATTTTATGTTGTGCATTGATGACTATTCCAGAATGACATGGATATTTTTCTTGAAGCATAAATCAGAAGCTTTTGAAATGTTCAAGACTTTCAAAAACCAAATTGAGAATGAAACAGGAAAGAGGATCAAATTTTTAAGATTAGACAGAGGAGGAGAATTCATTTTAGAAGATTTTATAGAGTACAGTGAAAAATACGATATTAGGAGATAGTTTTTAGTAGCTAGGACACCTCAACAGAATGGAGTGGTAGGAAGAAAGAACAGGACAGTGCAAGAAATGACACAAACTATGTTGGCTAAAAGTAGAGTAGTAGATAGATTTTGGAAAGAAGCAGTCCATACTATGGTGTATATCCAAAATAGGTACATGTTGAGAACACATGAAAGCAAAACTCCTTATGAGTTGTGGTTCGGTAAAAGGGCAACAACAAAATACCTCAAAGTTTTTGGCAGCAAGTGCTACATCAAAAGAACTAAAGATAATCTTGGTAAGTTTGAAGATATAGCGGATGAAGGTATTTTTGTTGGTTATTCTTCAAAAACCAAAGCTTACAAATGCTACAACAAGAGTCTAAAGAAAATTGTGGACAGTGCCGATGTTAAATTTGATGAAGGTAGAGAATGAGTAATTAGCTATGAAAAGAACTACCCAATTTATGAAGAGGTTATTGAAGGAGATGAGGAAAACGAAACAAAAAAGATATAGAAAATTGACTCAGATGATTTAAGTTGTGATTTAGAAGTGGAAGAAAATAAGAAATTCAAAATAGGCAGCTAGCAAAAAAATCATCCTAGAGAGCAAATAATTGGAGACCCCAAAGTTGGTGTTCAGACAAGAAGAAGAGTAGTAAGTAACTACTCTCTATTATCTAGCATTGAGCCCAAAAATGTTACTGACGCAAGAAAATATGAAAGTTGGATGAAGGCAATAAATGAAGAATTAGATCAGATCGAGAAAAATGAAACTTGGGAGTTAGTACCTAGACCTGCAAATAAAAATATAATCGGGACTAAATGGATTTTTTGAAACAAATTGAATGAAGACGGACAGGTAGTCAGAAATAAAGCAAGATTGGTATGTAAGGGTTATGCACAAGTTGAAGGCATTGAATTTGAGGAAAATTTTGCACCAGTAGCTAGACTAGAGGCAATTAGAATGTTTTTGGCTTTAGCAGTCTACAAGAATTTCAAAGTTTATCAAATGGATGTGAAATCAGCGTTTTTGAATGGGAAACTTGAAGAAGAGGTTTATATTGAGCAACCCGATGGTTTCCAACTTGGTGATGATCCCAACTTGGTTTGCAAGTTGAAGAAAGCATTATATGGCTTAAAACAGGCATCCCAAGCATGGTATGCAAGGCTAGACAACTATGTCAATCAATAAGGGTTTAAGAAAGGTATGGTGGATAGTAATTTGTATGTCAAAATAGAAAATGGGCATCTTATTGTTCTTGTTGTATACGTAGATGATATCATATTTGGCAATAGCAAAGATGAGTCATGTAAATATTTAGCAAATAAGATGTAGAAATAATTTGAAATGTCAATGATTAGTGAACTTTCGTATTTCCTCGGGTTGCAAGTTAATCAAAATAAGAAGGGCATATTCATTTCTCAAGTTAAATATGTGAAAAATATGTTAAAAAAGTTCACAATGGAGGATTGTAATCCAGTTAGCACTCCCATGAAGACAGGTTGCAAGTTGAGCAAGGATGAGAAATCTCCACCTATTGATCAAACCATGTACAGATCTATGATTGGGAGCTTACTGTACCTGACAGCTACCAAAATATATATTTTGTAGGTAGTATGCATGGTAGCACAATTTTAGGCTAATCCCAAGGAGACTCATGTGACAACAATGAAGAGGATTCTCCGGTACCTCAAGGGTACTATGGAGTATGGGTTATGGTATTCGAAAGGTAAAGACTTCACCCTTATTTCATATTCAGATGTAGATTGGGCAGGAGGTGTTGATGACAGAAAGAGTACCAGTGGAGGTGCATTCTATCTTGGAGACAGATTGGTCGCATGGCACAGTAAGAAACAAGAGTCAATTTCTTTATCGACAACAGAGGTAGAATATATTGCAATGACAACATGTTGTACATAGGTATTGTGGATGAAACATGTTGAGCAAGGTGCAGCAACAGTATTGTCATTGTTGTCAACACAATCAGATAGATCTATTGATGTAGTGGACAGGAAGTTCAAAGGCTAGTCAGATGCAGAAGACAGGAGTCCAAAGCTTATACAGAGTTTGGACAGTGAGTTTCCAAGAAGACCGAAGTAGCCCATTTGCAAAAAGATCAAAGAAAAATACAAGTAAGAAAAGTGTCGCGATATTGCGACATATACAGCGGGCAAGAAAAACTGTCACAATTTCGTGACATGTTGGAAGAGAGAGAAAAAGCTGGAAAAACTGTCATGATTTCGTGACATGTTGGAAGAGAGATAAGAAACAGGAAAACTGTCGCGATTTCGTGACATGTTGGCAGAGAAAAAGGCAAGTGGAAAAACTATCGCGATTTCGCGACATGTTGGCAGAGAAAAAGGCAAGTGGAAAAACTGTCACGATTTCACGACATGTTGGCAGAGAAAAAGGCAAGTGGAAAAACTGTCACGATTTCGCAACATGTTGGCAGAGAAAAAGGCAAGTGGAAAAATTGTCACGATTTTGCGACATGTTGGTAGAGAAAAAGGCAAGTGGAAAAACTGTCACGATTTCACGACATGTTGGCAGACAAAAAGGCAAGTGGAAAAACTGTTGCAATTTCATGACATTTTGGAAGAAAAAGAGAAAATACGAAGAAGTGTCACGATTTCATGACAAGTTCGAAGAAAGAGAACAAGTTGGAAAAGTTTCGCGATTTCGTGACATGTCGCATTATCGCGACTCGAAAAGTGCAGGAAGGCAAAGAAGGAAAAGTGTCACGATTTCATGACATGTCGCATTTTCGTGACTTGACAAGAGCAGGAAGGTAGAGAAGGAAAAGTGTCGTGATTTCATGACATGTCACATTTTTGCAACTTGAAGAGAGCAGGAAGGTAGAGAAAGAAAAGTGTTGCGATTTCATGACATATTGCAAGGAAGGTTGTACGAACGAAAAAATGTCACGATTTCGTGACATATTGCAAAGAAGGTTGTACGGACGAAAAAGTGTCACGATTTCACGACATATTGCAAGGAAGGTTGTACGGATCAAAAAGTGTCGTGATTTCACGACATATTGCAAGGAATGTTGTACGGACAAAAAAGTGTCACGATTTCGTGACATTTTGCAGGAGAGAGTCTAAAAGAAAAAGTGTTGCGATTTCGTGACATAATGTAGGAGAGAGAGTCCGAAAGAAAAAGTGTCAAGATTTTGTGACATGTTGTAGAAGAAAGAGTCCGAGAGAAAAAGTGTCATGATTTTGTGACATAATGCAGGAGAGAGAGTCCGATAGAAAAAGTGTCGCGATATCGTGACATGTCGGGTTTTCGTGACCCGAAGGCAAAGAGAAAGCGCAAGGAGAAAAAGTGTCACGATATCGCAACATGTCACATTTTCATGACCCAAAGGCAAGATAAAGCGCTAAGGAGAAAAAGTGTCACGATATCGTGACATGTTGTGTTTTCATGGCAACAACAATATAAGAGTTACAGAGGCAATTGAAGCCGATGAAGATCGATGTTAGCCAAAGAATATTAGGGTTTGTAGCTGACAAAGATTAGGGTTTGCAATAAATGAAGATTAGGGTTTGTAGCCGACTAAGATTAGGGTTAAAGCCGACTAATATTAGGTTTTTGATCTTGAAAATATTGTTATAAAAGGAAGGCTATTTTGAAGAGTTTAGAATGTTGAGAAGTGTGACGTTAGGAGATAGTGTGCAGAGTGCGAAGTTTGGTTGTAGTGTGCAGAGTGCAATTCATCGAATCATTCTAAGTGTGAAGATCACAAAGGAAGTAGAGTGTGCAAAGGGGAGAATACGAACGTTCGATAGTTAAGCAGTAGATTGTACGAAGTGATAGCACAGAGAGAGCAGAGTGTGCATAGGACAAAAAAGTGAAGCAGACCGATCGGGGGTCTTGTTAAAGGCAAAGGTATCTTACTATCATTCTTCTAAGTTTCAAATTTGAAGTCCAAGTTGGTGCTTGGCATAAGGGGTTGGTGCTCCTTCCAGTTGGTGCTGGTAAATCAGGGGTTGGTGCTCCTTTCGTTGGTACGGATAAATCGGGGGTTGGTGCTCCTTCCAGTGGGTGCTTTGGTAAACTATTTGTAAAAGTTGTTGCTTTACAAAGGCTAGATTTGGATGGTAGTCCAAGCAGTCATTTTTGAGGAGTAGCCACATTGGTGAACCTCATTAAAATCTTATGTTGTGTGATGTTCTCTTGTTGTACTTGCTATATCTGTTTATAAGTTTTAACTACTGCTATTTTTAGAGCTATTAATTCATGATTAAAGAGCTACACTAATTCACCCCCCCTCTTAGTGCCATTGTAAGTATGACAACCCTAAAATATCTTGGTATTAGCTTCAGTGAGCCAATATCAGTTAAGTGTGATAACACCAGTGCCATTAACATCTCCAAGAATTTGGTTATGCATTCATGCACAAAACACATTGCTATCAAGTATCACTTTTTGAAAGAGAAAGTTGTGGAAGGTGAGGTTAAGTTGGATTTTGTTCCAACTACAGAGCAAGTAGCAAATATCTTCACAAAACCATTGCCCAAGGAATTTTTTGAGTACCTTCACAATAAATTGGGAGTGGTCACACTTTCCAAGAATTGACTAGCTACAGGGATCACATTCTTAGGGGGAGCATTTAAGTATTTGATTATCTTTTTGCTCATGTTCATGATTTTTGATAATTGTAATAAATTTTACTTGAGAATGTTGTGCATGGACTTAGGGGGAGTCTGCAGTAGCCCTTTGGTATTATTTTCAAAGGGGGAGAAGAGTTACAAGAAATTGTACATGTGTTTCCAAAAATTCCAAAGGGAGATATTGTTGAGTAAGGTGCAACAACAGTATTGTAATTGTTGTCAACACAGTCAGATAGATCTGTTGATGTAGTGGAAAGGAAGTTTAAAAGCTATTTAGATGTAGAAGACAGGATTTCAAAGGTTATTCATAGTATGTACAGTGATTTTCCAAGAATACTGAAGTGGCCCATATGCAAAAGATCAAAGAAAAAGACAAGTAAGAAAAGTGTCATGATATCACAACATATACAATAGGCAAGAAAAACTATCGTGATTTTGTGACATGTTGGAAGAGAGAGAAAAAGCAAGAAAAACTATCATGATTTTGTGACATGTTGGAAGAGAGAGAAAAAGTAGGAAAAACTGTCGTGATTTCGTGACATGTTGGAAGAGAGAGAAAAAGTAGGAAAAACTATCATGATTTCGTGACATGTTGGAAGAGAAAAAGGTAAGTGGAAAAATTGTCATGATTTCGTGACATGTTGGAAGAGAAAAAGGCAAGTGGAAAAATTGTTGTGATTTCGTGACATGTTGGAAGAGAAAGAGAAAGCAAGAAAAAGTGTCACGATTTCGTGACAAGTTCAAAGAAAGAGAACAAGTAAGAAAAGTGTCATGATTTTGCGACATGTCGCATTTTCGTGACTAAAATAGGAGAGAGAAAGTAAGTTTGAAAAGTGTCACGATATCGCGACATGTCACATTTTCACAACAAAAGAAAGAGAGGAAGCATACGGAAGCAGAACTATCACGATTTCATGACAAAAGCAAAAAGCAAGACTTCAAAAGTAGAAGTGTCACGATTTCATGACAAAAGCAAAGAAGTAAAGTACAAAAGTAGAAGTGTCGTGATTTCACAACAAAAGTTGATAAGAAGACTTTGAAGGCAGAAATGTCACGATTTCATGACAAAAGCAAAGAAGTAAAGTACAAAAATAGAAGTGTTGTGATTTCATGATAAAAGCAGAGAAGAAGACTTCAAAGGCAAAAGTGTAGCGATTTCACGACAAAACCAAAGAAGCTAAGTACGGAAGCAAAAGTGTGGCGATTTCATGACAAAATCTAAGTTGAAGACTATGAAGGCAGAAGTGTCGCGATATTGCGACAAAAGCAAATTCGAAGTCTATGGAAGCAGAAGTGTCATGATATCACGACAAAAGCAAAGAAGAAGTATACGGAGGCAAAAATTTTGTGATATCGCGACAAAAGAAAAGATGAAGTCTGTGGAGGCAAAAATGTTGTGATATCATGACAAAAGAATAGAGAAAGCGTACGGAGGTGAAAGTGTCATGATATCACGACATGTATTTTCACAGCAACAACAAAAGAAGCTACAGAGGTAGAAATGCTGTAATTTTATGATAGGTCATAAAAGCGCAAGTCAAGAAGGAGAACCTGAATGAAATGAGAAGTATGAGAGTGGAACGACATCACTAAGGCATTTACAGGGGCAATTACAGGGTGATTTTATATTGCTAAAATATGAAGAGTGATCAAAAGTCAGTATGGCGGTTACAGGGTCTATCCAGAATGAAATCATTAAGCGATGGATAAATCGAACATCTTCTTGAGTTGAAGCCAATGAAGATCGATGACAGTCGACTAAAATTAGGGTTTACAATTGTTATGAAAGCTGACTAAGATTAGGATTTATAGCCGACTAATATTAGGGTTTTCATCATAAAAAATATTGTTATAAAAGGAGGGTTGTTTGGAGAATTGAGGATAAGGTGGAATGTGTGTGAAATACAGTCATTGTGTGCATAGAGAAAGTCGTGTCGAATCATGCTAAGTGCAAAATTTTCAAAGAGAGCAGAGTGTGCAAAAGGGAGAATACAATCGTGAAGTTTGACTATAACAAAGCAGAGTGTGTGAAGTGATTGCACAAAGAGAGTAGAGTGCATAGAGAACGCAAAGGTGAAGAAGACTAGTCAGGGTCTTGCAAAAGAAAAGGTATCTTACTATCAAACTTATAGATTCAAATTAAAGTCTAGGTTGGTGCTTGGCATTAGGGGTTGGTGCTCCTTCTAGTTGGTGCTGGGAAATCAGGAATTGGTGCTCCTTCCAGTTGGTGCTGGTAAATCAGGGGTTGGTGCTCCTTTCTATTGGTGCAGATAAATTAGGGGTTGGTGCTCCTTTCTATTGGTGTAGATAAATCAGGGGTTGGTGCTCCTTTCTATTGATGTAGATAAATCAGGGGTTGGTGCTCCTTTCTGTTGGTGCAGATAAATAAGGGGTTGGTGCTCCTTACAGTGGGTGTTGGTAAATTGATTGTAAAGTTGGTGCTTTGCAAAGGCTGGATTTGGATGGTAGTCCAAACAGTCAATTTTTGAGGAGTAGCCACATTGGTGAACCTCATTAAATCTTGTGTTGTGTGATGCTCATTTGTTATACTTGTTGTATCTAGTAATAAGTTTTAATTACTGCGGTATTAAGAGCTATAAATTTAAGTTTATAGAGCTACATTGATTCACCCCCTCTCTGAGTGTCATTGTAAGACTAACATGGTTATCTATTTTTGCTCAACGTTGTGCCTTGCATAGTGCTTCCCAAAAAGGGGCATCTGTAGACACCAAAATAGCACCAATCCTATTATGTGACAACAAGCATCGATCACATTGACACACACAGCCCCCAAGGCAGCCTCTAGAGGTTAAATAGTGGTCCTAACCACTCCCAACAGTAGTTTGGAAGGTCAAGGGTCAATTTGGCACTTTTTGGAACTTTGATCTCTAATCGTCCCACCCTGGGATGATTACAAACTAGGATTCGTCCCACCTAGGGACGAATAGTAGCATTAGCCCCAGGGTGAGGTGAATAGCAGGTTTGACTGGCAAAAATTCAAACCTCGATAATTTTGCCAGTTAACTACAACTTCAGGCCATGCGATTGCGAGGAACAACTTCAAATTAAGGAGAGAGACTTTAGTCATGCATGTCTTTGATTTTGGAGGCCTCATGCAATGAGACTCTAAATCAAGGAATAATCTATTCTCTCGAAATAGGACATGCAACTCAAGTGGTGCTCTCGCATGTGCATTCAAACAAAGAGACACTAGGTATATAAATTGGTGATACTTCTCACCCAAGAAAGGAGAACAGAGGGAGCATTTTGAGCAATGAAGTGCTTCCATTTTACATCCATAGACACACCTTTTTATTTGTGCCTTTCACATCCTTGATCTCTCTTTTGGAGGGAGGTTATTGGGTGATTATTGGAAGCGCAAATCTGGAGCCTAAACCCAAACATTTGACAACAATATCCCACAAAATTTACCGACAACACTCCATAAGATGTTTTGGACCCATCCCAAATGGATTTATGCTGAAATAAAGTTCCAAACGGTGGGCGTCCTGCCCCCAGCCGCCCCCCCAAGCTGTCGCAGTTCTAAACGCCCCACCCTAGAGCGATTAGAAATCTATGGAAGATTTCATTTATTTTATTTTTGCATCTTATTATAGTTTATTTAAATAGGTTGAAGTTTAAATTTCACTTCATTCTGAGCATTTTTTTACCATGTTTTTATCATTTCTTGCCTTTACTAACTTGTATATGGCACCATCAAAATATGGGTTATAGAGGCCAAATTGCAGAAATCGAAAATTCTGGGTCTTTCCAAAATACCCCTAGTTAGCTAAACCCAACTTTGTAGGTCATTTGGAGCTTCCTGGATAGGACATTGAAGAGGGTGCTTTCTAAAAATTTATTGCAGGTTTATTCATCCCACCCCGAAGTGAATACAAATCTTTAAGGAATTTCTTGACTGTTCCACTTATTGCCCTCCTGGTAACATATTCATGCTTATGTTAAATTTTCAGGTCATTCTAATGTTATTTGGTTATTGTTTTAATATTTTCATGCATACACTAACAGTAGGCCTTAGGAAACACATGTTCTATTCTATCTGCAGGTGCTACTGATCTTTTCTCTTTACTTGAACGTAGGTCTTTGAAATCAGAGGAGCAATAAGGAATAAACACTCATATACACAAGCAGCAATGACATTTTGATCCATCCATATTACATGTGGGCATGCGGAAGAAGGATTGCTATCCATGGATGTGATAAGAAACATATTTAACACTCCTATCCCCTAAAAGGGAAGGAGACGTATTGTAACATGAATTTAAAAGCATATCAATAAAGAGAGCCGTATTCCATATTTCTTTTATCCTGTGTCAATTCATTTATGTTCTTTCCTTTCATGCATTTTTCAATATATAGGCTTTTGGCGTTAAGTTTGGTTTAATACACATCATACTTGGCATTTTACTTTTTGTTTTCGTATCCTCGTGCTTTCAATCATATTTATATTAATGTTCATGGAAATATGATACCTCTATATTGTTTTGAAAGGTGATCACATATAGTTATGAAATATGTTGAAAAAATGCCCATAACACACAACGAATTTGAAGTAGTTTTACATAGTACTAAGATTAAATTGTTAAAAATAGTAGAATCATTAACAAGTGAAATAAAAGATCATTTTCAAAGATATGAGTTGCTTGACATCATGGGTGTGGTTAAACCCAACTTTTGGAATCCTTGCAATGATAATAATTCTATACATGAGTTTTTTATCAGATATATGGCCACACTTGCTAAATATTTTAGTAAAATTATAGAATTAAATGGTATTGAAATCGATGGTATTCTCTATTTCAAATATATATGATACACCTTAGTTAGGAAAATTCAAACTTCAATGTCACTAATCTATGAGAAATAAGGTTGGGGATAAGCACAAATATAGCCTTGACATTGTCTAGGAGTCCCCACGTCCAAAGCTACAAAAGGTGAAGGCCAAAGGGTCCCCCCTAAATATGAATATGAAAGGAAACCAAAACTATGTAAAACTTTTGTAGTAATCGAGTGGAATCACTGCTCGTATGTACTAAAAAAACATTCTCGATCCTATAACTAGCCTCATGGTGATGCTATATGCTATAGCCAACATCTCCAAGAGTGTCTGGACCTTGTACTAGCAAGCCTCAAAGGTGATGGAAGACCTCCACCATTAGCTTAAATATCTCAACAAGGCAACTTAGGTAACTCCTAAAAATAGTGTTAAGTCAGATTAAGTTATGGTTCTTCTAGTTTTCCTTTGTGGGTACTTTTCTCATTATTTTCCCTATTTTGGTTTCTCCTTGAGACCCCCTTTGGGTGTGTTGAGGTGACCTTTGTGCTCCTTCTATTTGCTCTTTTTTGTTTTTGGTCCTATGATGACCTGTTACTTTTGATTCCTTTTTTATAAATAAGGTTGTAGGTCCCTTTAAAAACTCCCTCCTCCAATATATAAAAACAATCAATGGTATTATAAACAAAGAAATTTTAATAGAACAATCATCCCATTTTGGAATGACAATTACTGGTCAAATATCACGTTTGAGTAACCCCTATGAACCTAATTCCATTACACATTTGTGGTAAAAATTGTATCCAAGTAGTGTCTTACAAGATACTGTTAGTGAATATTTATGTTTATATGAATTATGTCAAACAATGATTTTGGGATCTGTGGAATATGAGAGGATTTTAGTGCACTATATTTTCTGAAATCTAAAGTTCATAATAATCTGGATAAAAATTTAGAAAATTATTTGAGAATATATGTGTCCATGTATAAGTTGGACAAGTATCCCTGTGACAGACCATTGGCATACTGGAAATGTCTAGAAGATAGAAGGGGTGTCACTAATATGCATGATAATGAGGATAATGATACTTGTAGTGATCAGATAGTGCTGAAACACGAATATGCTATGCTTACAAGTGGTTCTAGACAAGCTGAGAAGTGTTTTTTTTAGCTACCTCCATTGTAATTTTTCTAAGATTTCACATTTATAAATTTGACTTTATTTGTTATTATATTCTTCTATCCGGGATGTTGAAAATGAAAATTTGTTTATTCATATATCTTATTTTTTATATCACATTGTTATTGGTGAAATTGTATGTTTTATATCAACGAACTCATAGTGTCTTAACTGGATTCATTGATAAATACTTATATTTTATATCATAGTATTGTTAATGTATGAATATTAATGTAATAGTTCTTTCTACTTTGTAAATAACTATAAAATAACAATAATATTTCTTTTGTTTTTTGAGATTACAATAGTAAATATAATTGAATTGTCATAAATAAAAAAACAACACAATATCATAAATGGAAACAACCATTGAATGATATAAGATACAAAATTAGTAAATATATTTTTCATTAATTTGATTGAAAATATATTACGTTGTACAAAATTGTTGATTTCAATACAAAAAAATATGCAATCAACTAATGAACATTTTATAGTTACTTAATTTTTAGATTGGGGGTTTGCTGTCTCAAATTCACTTGGAGTTGTTTGTTTCTTTCCTTTTACTCCTTTGTTGACACCTTGTGTCAGTAGCGCTCCAAATCTGATTAGGCCTTCCTCTACTCTCTATAAACTCCTTAGCAATGCTCTCTTTTCTTGGCATAAATCTTCTTGCACTATTAAAAGTGATTCTTTCTCCTTCTACTACTTTAGCAAGATATTTGCATCCATTTTGTGTTCCTTGATTATTTTTCTTAAAAGGTTATTGTCCCTAATTTTGGCTTGCATTGTTTCCTTCATTTTTATTGCATTTATCAAAAATTTCTTCATTACATCGATATTAACTTGCATGGTTTTAACTTTTTTGTTTTTTATTATCAAAATTTGACTACAAAATAAAAAGAAAAAATAATTCAGTATAGTTATATGAAAAATTAAAACAATTAAACTTATTGCAACTAAAGTCTCACCTCAACCACATCCCTTGTAGCCTTAATGAATATAAGTTTTTCTTATCAAAATCTCATTGGTTATAATATGCTTGGGATTTAGCAATATTATTCTTCATTTTATTCAACATAATTTTCAAAACTTCATCATCATATGAAATATTAGACTTTAATGAGCCTGATGTAGCCTGATCTAGTAGACCACCAAGATTTTCTAGTTCTTTTTTGACCAAAGAAAAATTGCTTCTCTTTTAGAAAAAAATTTATGTTCGAAATTAAGCTCTTTTATAAGGACCTTGGCTTGATATTCCCACTTCTTCATCTCTTATAAATATTGAAGCACCATGTATTTTATGGTTTCTTCATAATTATCATCCATTAATTTTTCATCAAAATTGACTTTTTCATGCTTAGTTTGAGGATGAGGGAAGTTGGACTGAGCAATCGATGGTGATATTTTCTAAGTTGTAGGGGCTTGTGTTTTTTGTGCTTATATTTGTGGATAATGAAGCACATTTTCCACATTGAAACCTAAAATATTGCCCTACAATAGATAATATTCATCGAGTGGAAGATTATCTAATCATGTGAACGAAATGTCTTATAACTATGTATTTGTGGTAAATGAAAAACTTGAAATTTTAGATATAGTATGACTTGGTGCCCTCATGATCTCATCAAAAAAAATTATTTTATAATTCCACCTTGCATTTTGCCTCTGATTTGTTGAGCCTGTAATGGTGGTGGTGGAGGCGATGGTGACATTATTTGTTGGCTTCTTACAAAATGTTGTTGAGAGGTACCTAAAAACATTAAAATAAGATTTCACCAAAATTATTTAGAAAATAAAATAGAAAAAAATAAATATATGTTAATTTAAAATAAATACACATTGACTTACCTAAGGATGATGAGATATATTGTATGTTGGTGCGGGTGGGGGTGGGGCATAATTCTGAAAACATAAGAAATTTTTTAATAAAAATTATTATAATTTTAACCAAACAAATATAGAGATAAAATGTTGAAAGAGAAACTTACGTGTTGTAGGGGTAGCCTCACTAGATTCACATTGCACATTATGTGTAGAAATACGTGGATGAGAAACCCCACAGAAGAAGCATGTCACAAATTATTTTTTAGCCTTTGTAATGGTGATGATTCTAACTCTATGTATTCTGAATCACCAGTAGCCTCTGGTATGTGATCCCTTACAACAACATCCCATTTTATCCTTGTGGTGGTTACCTTACTCTAAATTTACGTGCAAATAAAAATTTAAAATATGAAAACATGCTAAAATATAAAAAAAAATGATGGTGAAAGATGGAATTATTACTTTCACATATTGGGGTGTCATGGCAATGCTTTGTAGGGTTGGGTGTACTACAGTTGGTACGCCAGTATTCTAAAAATTATAAAAACATCTATAATAAAGTCTAAAAATGTAATTAACTATGGCCATAATGATCCTTGATTTTTTTTGAATGCTATACAACTCTGTTATGATGCGATGTAAAATATATGTACACCAATCAATTTTCTTATGGTAAAGACAATGAACCATATAGGTCAATACCTAAAACAAAATTTTCATTGGTCTTCTATGTGGAATTAGCATTGCTTGGAAGAACTTAATAATTACCTTTATATCTATATTTGTAATAGAGGTATTTTTTAACTCTCTTTTGGACTTAGAAATAGAAACTGCAAAACAAAAATAGATGGAAAATCACAAATATTAAATTTTGAACTTTAAGAGAATCAAGTGATGATAATTATAATTGACAATAATTTCAAAGAGATATTGTATTTTATCTCCAAGTAAGCTTTTTAATTGGGAGAGAGCATGAAGTTTGGTGTGATAGGAGAAAAATCCTTGTGATTTTGATGGTAAAATATATTTTTCTATTTTGTATTTTTAGATTGATGGTCGTGTGATCATGGTCGTAACTATCTATGATATTGAGCAATCAATGTTTGTTTATCCTAAAATAGGGCATTAAAAACAAACCCTATAAACCTAAATCAATGGCCCATGAAAGGTTGGCTCCAAGGGTGGTTAACAAGTCTAAAATTCTAAGGCAAGTAAGGTTTTTGAAAATAAGTTTTGCAATAGGCATGGAAGTGGTAGCCATTGCTAGAAGTTATGGAAGTAGGGTTCATTTTGATCTTGTGTAGAACAAAAAACCTAAAAAATAAGTATCGATACCTTTTTATAGATAGAATTGACTCAGGGTGGACATGTCATAGCATGTTATTCAACATGCATTGGCAGATGACCAATTGTGTGACACGTGGAAGCATAAACCCTAGTGTAACCGATACATATACAAATATTGCTTTGGAGTTGGTGAGCATCAAGATATTGTTCTTCACTGAGATCGTATTTGGAACTCGTTTTACACTCGGTCCAATTTTAGACCTATTTTTCACCCATCTCAAATCTGATTTTTTTTTTACAACCAGACCTTGGTTAGATACTATTTTATAATTGGTTTACAGTCATATACTACTTTGAACCTGACTCGAATCTATTCATTACTTTACACATAGTTTGAATCCAATTCTTATTTTGGTCTTGGTCCACATCTAAATCATTTTTTGGAATTGGATGCTGTCAAACCCTATTTTATAACTAGTTTATAGTTGAACACTGGTTTGCACCCAATCTGAATCTAAATACTATTTTACACCTAGTTCAAAATTGGTTCTTATTTTGGTCACAATCCACATCTAGACTTTGTTTTGCAACCAAATCATAGTCGGACCCTATTTTATGACCAGTTTAGGGCCAAACTTTGCTTATCATCCAAATCAAATTTGATCCTTTGTTTGCACCTCATTCTCATCCGGATCATGTTTTGCACCTAGTTTGCATATGATCTCTAGTTTACCTACAGACCAAAATTGGACCCTCTTTTGCAATTGGCTTGAATTTGGTACCTATTTTCACTCGGTTCTCATACATACCCTACTGTGTAACTAGATTATGGTCAGGCCCTAGTTTTTAACCAGCTTATGGTCAGATATTGTTGTGTAACTAGTTTATGGCCAAACCTTATTTTGTGATATTAGAATTTATTGCCAAAATTGAATTTATTGTTGTAGTGATCATAACTATCAAATTCACCATTTTTTTATAATTTTTTTTAAATAATTATAATTTTCCATATCTCCTACATGAATTTGGCTAGGGTTCACTTATATTTTGAAACTAATTTGACTTATTTTTATAATTAGAATTTGGGTTCGACCCCTTATATATAACCTTGGAATTCTTTCTTTTGATAATTTAAGATATAAGAAAATTGTTGGTCCATATCAATGTGTTTTATGCTACAAGAGCAAGGAAAAATCTAACCACTTGATGTTTGAGTTCCCATTCATGCACCAGATCTAAGAATAATGGTTTTTATCTTATAAAATTTGAACCAATGGTGATTTGAATTGGATTAATATTTGGGAAATATGGAAGAGGGGTAGATTTAAATATAAATCTCTTTGTATTGGTTGGAATCTTGGATAAAACTTCATTTTTTTGCAAGTGTGTCTGGAGAGAAATGGTAGAATTTCTAGAGAAAATTTTAAATCCTTAGATGGCATTTGGTAAGTCATTTGGAGCAAATTCAAAAAAATTGTGGTAGTGTATACTAAAGAGGAAAATCAAGCTAATATAGGGATGATGAAGAAGGAATCTAAAGTGTAAGAGGTATAGGACAGATCTAGTTGGAAACCACCTTTAGAAGGTTAGATTATTATTTAATTCTGATGGAGCTACAAAAGCTAATATAGGTAGATCTAGAATTGGAGTGGTCTACGAGAATCATATTGGAATTTTGCTCTATTAGGAACTGCAAGGTATAGGAAGGGACATGAATAATGAAGTAGAAGCCTCAACTATCAAATTTTATTCTATCTAGGCAATAATACAAGGTTATAGAAAGATAATCCTAGAATCAAATTCTCAAATATTGGTAGGAGCTCTAGATTACATGAGGAGCTTTGCTTTGAAGAAATGGAGTTTGAGTATTGTTATCACCCAAATTAAGGAATTGTGGAGGTAATTAGATGATGTGATTCTAGTTTATGTGAGTAGACATCTAAATAAAGTGGAAAACTTCCTCGTTAAAATGGGTACTAAGGAGTAGGTAGGAGTTTAGTGGAACAATGGCATGGCTATTGAGGATGAGAGGATTAGGCAAGTTGGTGAGCAAATCCAGTGTTTAGCTAATTTGGATAACCATTGTAGAAATATGGTTTAGGAGATTTGGCTTCAATGTAGATCTTCTTTTACTGTTTTAAACAAGTGGATAGACATTGTAGCAATATAATTTAGAATATTTGACTCAAATGCAAATCTTTTGCTATTGTAAATAGATGTTCTCATCAACTAAGGCTAGGATAAGTCTAATCCCAAATTTTAAATGATCTTTGTTTTAATAATTTTTTTTCAAATATATATATATATATATATATATATATATATATATATATATATATATATATATATATTTATCATTTTTTGTTACAAATTCCTTATTTCTTGCAGACACTTTCTTTATTTTTCATAATTCTTATAGAATCAAAATTAGTAATTTATTTAGTATGATAATTTTCCACCACAAATATTTCTACCACCATATACAATAAATTTATTGAAACCAAAACTCAAGTGCAAATTTTGTCTTCTAAATTTTACTTGGTATTCCTTTGGTTTTTTATTTATTTTTTCTAGTTATTGAACCATGGACTAATTATTTTAGATTTATAACTAATTATTCTATTGTTTCTATATTTATACAAGCTATATATACATTTTTGTGATCAAATATATTACATAACATTTCTATTTAGACTCATAAAATAGATATTTAATGGAATTTTGGTTTGATATATAATCTAGTATCATTTATATTTTTAAAAATCAAAATCATGAAATTCTACATCAAAACTACTCAAAGTTTATATTGTAATGAAAACAACAAATATTAAATTAAAAATATCACACAAAATAATTTAACACAACTAATCCATTGGAAAATACTTTTGTCAGACAATAATATCTATATGAAAAAACATATTTTTTATTGAGCCAAAATAAAGAAAATTGAGCTTACATAAAATCATTTTGAGCTTTGAAGCATTCTTATGTATTTACCTTGATATAAAAAATGTTTATATAGGCCTCATGGGTGATTCTTTATACTCAAAATATCTAATTTTTTTTTTTCTATGTCTCTAACGATCCTTCTAGTTATTTGATTAATCATTTTCATATATTTAATTTACCTTTATCAAGTTTAATTAAATATTTATCTTTTTATTAGTATCCTGTAATGCAATAACCTTGATAAATACATTAAAAATATATTCCTCAAGTCTAAATGGTTAATTTTCAACTATCCCTTAAAAGTTACAATGCAACTACTATTGGCATTCACCTTGGCAATTCACCAAATCCTACTAGTTTTATATATACTCCTCACAAATTGGGGTCTCTCACATCTATTACAATAAGTATCTTTATCTATTGGTATAGATCACTAGATAAAGAGTCTATTCGTTCGCATTCGTATGTATCATCCCTATGACTAATGCATAATAATATACCTTTATTCCAAAATATCCTATCATTATATAAAAATATAATATTACAAATCATATGTATAGATCATAGTTCTTACTTTTAAGGTATTCCATCATGACATTTAATGTATATGTGCAATACAATGCCATCATAGTCCATATTATTATTAGAAAAAAACCAAGTAATTATTTATATAAGTGTTTCCAAATAACTAACCATTAGATGAATTAAAATCTTTAGTTGTATCTTTATTTGTCATACCTTGATCAATGGAATGTATAAGTGTATATATATCTCTGTCTCCCTTGTGATTGTTATAGTCTCCACATAACTCTATTTAAACTCATTTCCTTTATACCTAGATAATCCTTTTACTTTATTTGAAAGAAGTTCTTTTCTTTCAAATAATACTAGGAGTTTAAAAATCTATTCTTATTTCTAATATTAGTAGGAGTTTGTAGGTGGCAGAAAAACCTCATGTTCTTTTCCATTTTTAATCTAATTAAATTCAAGTGTGTGTGGGGGATATTCATCAGAATCTCTACTTCCCCACTTGAGGACCTCTTTCCAAAGGAGATCCCAAGGATATATGAATCCTCAACACAACTAGACCCCTAGTATTCGTAAATTATCCATGTCATGAAAAGTTGATGTAATACTTGTTTTGCAGTGTTTTATGTGTTCAATTAGCACAATCACCTTAAATTTTTGGATCCTTAGTAATGTTGACTCTTTATCGAACCTTAACGGTTATTTGAAACTAAATCATCAAAACCATATAAAATTCAAAACTTAGCTTAATCCACACAAATGCAAAGAAACAAAATCTATCTAAATACAATTAATATTTTGAATGCACTAGTCTAATGAGGTTTTCATTTTCAAGGAAAAAAAAGAAATATGCAATCAAATAAGATTAGCCTAATGCAATTGAATGTAATTCAAATTTCTTGCCTAAGTACTTAATTATAAAAGATGTGCTGAAATTAAATCTAAAATTCTTTAATTCACTTTTCCTTAAATTTTTGTGAGGAAATTGCTAAGTTTTGTAAAGGAACTTCTCCATTTTGTAACTTAGTAATGGAATTTCTATGTTTTGTAAAGGGATTTCTATGTTTTGTAAAGGTTTGTAAAATTTTTGTCTATGTTTTGTAAATTTTTTGTCTATGTTTTGTAGATATTTTGTCTATGTTTTGTAGATAATTTTTTAATGTTTTGTAGAGATTTTGTCTATGTTTCGTAGAGATTTTGTCTATGTTTTGTAGATATTTTATCTATGTTTTTGTAAATATTTTGTCTATGTTTTGTAATGAAATTTTGAAGGTTTACAAACAATATTGTTTTTTAATATAGGTTCCTTAATTTCCCAAAGTATATGTACTCTAGGTTTGAGAACAACAAACAATCTAAAAAAGAATGCATAGAAGGGAATGACAGGGCTAGGGAAAGTCCAAGTGGCCGGGTTACCTCTAGAAGAGCCTATATGCAAAATTCACCATAGGATAGATCCAAACTCACCACTCGAGAAAAATTCACCATAAGGGTCAAAAATTTGGTAAACTTGCATAAAAATTCCCAAAAAAATTAGGGTTTCTAGGGCAATGAGGTTGATAGGCTATCTTTGTTGCTGATCAGACCCCCTTTTTATGCAAAAAGTTGAGTATGAATGCATATTTTTGGAGAAATTTTGGCCTGTTTCCAAATTCATCACTAGGTTCTACTAAATTTACCACTAGTGAGTTTGGTCTAAGTGGTCAATCTAGTTCTGTGAAACAGACTACCAAATTCACCACAAAGGTGGTGAATCTAGTCCTGGGAAGAGAAATCGAAATTTCAAGATCGATTTTGATGGGTTATAGGGTCCCTATTGAAGTCTATAGGGCTTGTGAGTGGGAAAATAAAAGACAAAAGTCTCAAAAATTAGGTTTTGCCAAATTTTCCACAAGGATGGCAAATTTGGTTTTGGGCACGATTTTTTAATTTTTAGAGTCAAATTGAGGGCATATTTAAGTTGGGCTTGACTTGAAACTTATATAAAATATTCCTAATATGCTACAGAAGGTTTTTTTGTAGAGAAATTAGGGGATTAAGCTCTAAAATATAAAAATTTATGGAATACAAATTTCTTTACAGTGGAAAAGGATGAAATCCCCAAGGGGGATTCCCAAATCAAAAAATCAGGCTGTGGAAGGAGATTAGCGGTTTAGGAAATGTTATATTAGGGTAGAATTACCTCCTAATAGTATTTTAAGGATGGATTAGAGGAATGATCTAATAAATTGATAGAATGTGCCAAAAATCTTGTCCAAATTTAAAGTAAATGAACAATGAGGAGTAAATTCAAAAACATGAAACTAAGATAAGATTTAATAGAAACACAAATACATGTAAGATTATATACTAAGAAATAAGAAATGCTAACTATAATAAAATCAAATGAGAAGACAAGTTATAAAATGCTATATAAAATGCTTGAATCAAATCTATGAATATGAAATACCATGGAAGGAAAATAATAGATTAGTATGTTATAGAAAATATAAAAATACTTGTAGACAAAAGTTTTAGTAGATATATTATAAAAAATATGTAAGTAAGAATATAGAAAAAATCCTAAAAAATGTAGGATTAGGACCAAAGCAAGGTAGAGGAAATGGTAAACTAATATAGTCTACAAGAGAAATATGTAATATATGATAACATAGAAGTAAAAGGCATAAGGAGGCTATAAAACATAGTTAGAGTGCTGCAAAAACTAGTTTAGAGGTTGCCAAAGAAATATTTAGAGGAATTAAGATGAAATACTAAACATATGAAAGGAAATGCCCAAAAGAAAATGAGAGATATTAAGCTAGAAAGGCTAAAAACATGGGGGGAAAAATGCTATGGAACCAAGGTGAAGGGAGAGAATAAGGGAGCTAGGAGAGCTTCCCTCATAGCCTCCAATGGTGACCTCCTTACTTCCAAGCCCTCCTAGACTTTCTTGGATTACTTACAATGCTTGTGAAGACTACTTTAATGCTTGAAAAAACTTATTCTATGGCTTTGGAAGAGCCTAGAGAAGAAACACAAATGTTAGAATAATGTGGAAAAAGCTTTTCTATAGTATAAAACCTTATCAAATGCCTACCCGAGGAGGTCCTTAAATAAGATTTTGAGGAAGGAATGGATGGATAACTGGATAAGAATGCATTCAAACCATAAAATATTAGACCTTGTTGGAGCGTGTGGGATCAATGGTGGATGTGGAAAGATGCTCAATATACATCTACCTATTTTGTGTAAAATATTCTTGGTCATTTTGCCAAATTCACCATTGTTTGCCAAATTTTCCATAGGTGTGGTAAATTTGGTTTAGAGTGGTGAATTTGGTAACTAATTAGATTAGATTCATGATTTTGAATTTTGAAAAGGGCTACCAAATTTTCCACTAGCCAAATTTTCCACAGGTGTGGTGAATTTGGTAAAAACTAACTTTTGGATAAAAAACCCTAATTTTGTAGTTTTCCCAAATTCCCCACTCGACTTGCCAAATTTGCCACTAGTGAATTTGGTCGCCAAATTCGCCACTAGTGAATTTGGTCAGAGTATAAAATTTAGTAAAGGTGTTTTTAAGTTTTTGTATTTATGGATAATGATGATTGTGTAGTTTTGTGAAGGTTAGAATAGGTTTTAGGAAGTTTTGGTGTGATTTGGTCTGGTTTTAGGAAGTCACAATAAGGGTGTTAAAAATATGTGTCTACTTATTATTTATAGTGGCTTTTGATAGGTGATGAAGGTTTTGACCAGTTGGGAGCATTGTCCTAAGTGCTTGGGGATCATCTTAGGGAGTGATGAGAGATTTGAGGATACGATACTCTTGTTAGTGGTGGGGTTGTATTATGTTAGATATATTCCTAATTAGAGTTTAACTTTTCATTTTTGATAGCTCTTGTAGAGAGGTGGTACCCATACACCAACACTTTCAGGTTACCTATGGGTGATATATTAGTCACTTTAGAGGATGTATGGTGCATTCTCTGGGTACCATTTTAGGGAGTTCCCATTCATATGGGGATAAATTTAGTCATAGGGAGATTGGAATTTTTAGAGGATGGTGATTTATTAGGTATGCAAAAGTGCTTGAAGATCAATGATACCTATATTAGAGGGCACATTGATAGGAGTACGATACTTATAGCTATGGTAGTATCAGGGCTGATTATGAGTGATACTAGTAGGAGCTTCATGTCATGGGGATGGGGGTACATCATAGCAGGGATGAGATATAATCAGATAGTCTATGCCTAGGCTCTAGCTATTTTAGCTAGATTATACCATACCCTTTATAGAGTGGTTTATTGATGAGATCAGAGCTTGACCTATTGTACATTACTCCATGTTTGGGCTTGGGAACATATAGATATTTTGTAGACTATAGTGGTGATGATGAGTAATGATCATGAGCTTCCTGTAGTTTATTTGTGGGATAGGTGCATCCACTCTTTGTCTTGTAATATGGTTTGGGTGAGGTATCTCATTGATGATATGCGGATAGCTCATGTCAGCTGGTATCCTTAGAGAGGGGTGTATATATGGTCTGAGAACCACAAGGAGTTGGCTATATTGATGTGATTTATATGGTTGGATTATGGGAATAAGGCTTACAAGTTGTATTGTTATTATCGGGTCACTCTCTAGTTTAGAGAGATACAGAGGATACCAATTGAAGGAGAGGTTTGGATATGATGAGTGTGTTGTGAAACTTGGTGGGATCCTAAAGATCACTTAATTTTTTTGGAGGTCGATGACGATGATCCTGTGGTCTTGAAAACTTGACTGTGTATATGAGGCACATGTAGTATGTACATGAAATAGTATATTGTTTTTATTCTCACCAATTTTCAAATGTTGCTCTCGTTAACATTTGACTACGTAGATGAGGTACTTGTAGTATGTAAATGAAATAGTATATTATTTTTATTAGCATTAGTGTTCAAATGTTGCTCTTGCAAAAATTTGAATGCATAGATGAGGTACCTATAGTATGATCCTTATCAGTGTTTGAATGCTACTCTCTACAAAAATTCAACTATGTAGATAAGGTAGATGTAGTATGATACTTATCAGTGTTCGAATGCTACTCTCTGCAAACACTCAACTGCAAGGTTATGCATAAGGGATTAGCACAAAAAAGTAGTTATAAAAAATTGGCAAATTAGATTCAAAATCCAGGCGAATAGTATCGAAACACATGTAGAAGGTTAACTATTATTAGGGGTAATGTTGGAAATTTAAACTTAAAATGGTCAAATTATTATAAAATTAGGGCGAATCGACCCCCCCCAAAAATATTGCACCCAAATTTTTTTGGCTAATAGGCCTTGGTCAAGGGTCCCAAATATTAGCCAATTCCAAATTTTGAAAATCCAAATTTTAGCCAATTGGCTATAAATAGCCGATATGCATAACCCTGCTCAACTACATAGATAAGGTAGATGTAGTATGATCCTTATCAATTTTAGAATGCTACTATCTACAAACATTTGATTACATAGATAATGTGGATGTAGTATGATATTTATTAATATTCGAATTTTTCTCTTTGCAAATATTCAACTGCATAGATAAGGTATATGTAGTATGATCCTTATTAGTGTTTGAATGTTGCTCTCTACAAAAATTCAACTACGTAGATAAGGTATATGTAGTATAATCCTTATAAGTGTTTGAATGCTACTCTCTACAAACATAAAATTGCATAGATAAGGTAGATGTAGTATAATTCTTATTAGTGTTTGAATGCTGCTCTATGCAAACATTCAACAACGTAGATAAGGTAGATGTAGTATGATCCTTATCAGTGTTCGAATATTGCTCTATGTAAACATTTGACTACGTAGATAAGGTAGATGTAGATTCTTATAAATGTTCAAATGTTATTCTCAACAAACATTTGAATACATAGATAAGATAGATTTTTATTCTTATCAATGTTTAAATGTTGCTCTTTGCAAACATCTAACTGCGTTGATAAGATATGTTTGGTTTTCACCAATGTCTAAGTGTCATTCTCTATGAAATACTTAGCCATGTAGATGAAATATTTGGATTTTGTAATCCTTTTGTAAAGCTTTGATATGAATTCTATGAATGTTTTTTATGCCGATTGTACTGATTGTAAGAATTTTTGCTTGTATGATTTTTGCAATATCTTGCAAAAAATATTTACAAATGTTTTACAAAGTAATGAGAGTGATCTTTACAAATTATTTTTTAAAGTGATAGGATGATTTTTAAAATTAATGAAAATTTATCTTTACAAATGTCTCGCAGATCTTTGCAAATGTTTTTGCAAAGTTATGAAAATGCTCTTTTATATATGCTTTGTAAAGTAATAATATTGGTTTTACAAATACTTTTATGACTTGATTATGCTTTCTTCACAAATATTTTTGCGAAATGAGTGGAAATGGTTTTTTTTACAAATTTCTAAAAAATGATAAATTGGTGTTGTATTTGCTTTGTGATGAATTTTTGTTAGTCATGAAAGATCTTGCTTATTTCATATTTTTATAGATAAAATATTTCAAAACTAAGGGTAGAGTTCCCATATGTACAATCCTAGATAAGAAGAGCTCCTTCTCCCATATTCAGCATATGTACATAGAAATGTATATGTGCATGATATGGGATAATAACCTCCCATCATCTCTAATGTATATACGACAATTGTACCTTGAGTTTGGATGAAGTCATTCAAATGAATAGTTATCTAACATCCATTCTATCTTATAGGCCATTAGGATGCAAAAGGATTTTATAATCGACTGCTTGATGCAATCATAAAGTATTATGGGCACGTAAAGTGCTGATTACCAATCCTTGATGCCTCTAAAGAGCATATAAGGTAGCCAAGATGTTTTGATGTTAGAAGAAAGAGTTGGTAAGTTGCCATAACCTATTAAGAAGGAGGAAGTTCTCTATCTATTTCCTGTGGATAGATAGAGAATATCCATTTGATAGGTGATCAATTTTAGGTTTATGATGTTTGATTGCATATTGACTAAGTAGAAATAGAACTTTATTGATCTAGTAGCATTATTAGGTAAATAGCTAATATTGAGAGTATAATTTTTGGATGTTCTGCTATCGTAGAGGCTCAAGAAGCTATAAATACAATATTAATATAGTATCTGATTGTTAGGATTCTACTCCTAACACCATTCTAATCACTCTATTAATTATTCATTTAATTAATCTTCCTTAACAAAGGTTGTGACTTTTAGTCACACCTCCACACATGTAGAAATAGGCACTCCAATTGGTGTATTTTATCATCGAATAATATATTTATAAATTAATTGTGGGTTCTCTTCAATTTAATGATGATTCCTTTATAACAATGATTCATTCCTTTATTTCTACATTATACCTTATTCCTCCACTTGGTATCCTTACATCTGGATCAGAGCCACTCAAAAATCCAATTTTTTTTTCCAAAGCTTTCGTTCACCTTACTTGCCACTCTGCTTCACGGTACTGTGAACAGGAGAACCTTCTAGGATAAAATAGAACCAGCCAGCAAGTTGTCCAAAGCAAATAGGACATCGCAGAACTGAACAAGGGAACTTTCTCGGATAAAACAGAACCAGTCGGTGAGCTGTCCAAAGCAAATAGGACATCATAGAACGACGTCAAGCTTCGACAATTTTTTTTAGTAGACATGGTTTTTTGAGCTTCGACGGTTTTTTCTTTTTTCCTGCGCACACTCAATGGGTAACCATCAGTAGCAGAAACATTTGGAATAGACCTCTGGAGCACCCACCGATGACTGGACATCGCTAGAGCAGTAGCAACAGTTGGAAAAGACACCAGCAAAACTGTCACAGAAGAAACTGAGCGCAGCACAACTTTTGTATGCACCTGTGAACCTGCACTGTCATGCTCACCGATGCACCAGGATGATGTAAGAAAATAACACCGAGTCCAAACCAGACGACATAAGGTTACCTAAGGTTTAAATAATTTTTGCGAATGGAAAATAGATCGACAGTAGTAAAAATCAAATGCAAATCACAATTACAGTGCACTTCGGGTTTTCGACGAGGCACTCACCGGTGAACACAAATCCATTTTTATGATCTAACACTTAAAAATTGCACAAACAAAATTTTTACAGCCACCCACCATCTTAGAAGCCAAAATCGACAACAAACATTAGAAAAATTAAGGTTAAAAAAATAAAAAGAAATTTATCGTCGGGAGGCAAACCAAGGAGCGGTTCTTTGTTTTCTTCCAGCACTGTCCAATACCTTTCGCCTTTCATACACACTGTAGCCACACATCAATTATACATTGTGTACAACATCATACAATTCTTGTTCACTCCTGCAGCACGAGCACTAACTTCAGCGCAAGTGCGTCCCGCTGCTTCTTATTGCACAAGTAAACAAATTTGCTGCCCTCGTTTCTCATTGTTGGTGTGCATCAACTACGAGTGTGCACACATTTTTGCCAAATGACTATGCAAATGGACAATGGAAGAATATATCATGAACCCAACCTAATTTTACTACTTAATCTTGCCCACCTACGTCAAATCACATCAGTGAGTGTATATAAAATTCAGTTCCAGGATATCGCCAATCGCATCACAGGGTTGGACGAATCAGTCCTCATAAGTGGGTTCATCAATGGATTGAAAGAAGAAATTAGAGTTAATATCATGATGTACACTCCTCGCACCCTATAGGAAGCCATTGGATTAGCCTTATTAGCCGACGATACATTCAATGTTCAACGTCAACATGGGGAGCAACCTATTGATAAATCGACATTCATGCACACTATTCCAAAACACAAACCCTTTCCATTTAAGTACCTTAGCCTACAAGAAATGGAGGAACGACGAGAAACAGACCTCTGCTATACTTGTGATGAGCAATTTGGGCCCCTTCATTGTTGTGCTACACAAACATTGTATTTATTGAATATAGTTGATCCATGTCACTCCATAGAGGAAGAAGGTGAGGGAGATGTGCACAACATCACCAAAGCACCTGATCATAACAATGAAGGAAATGAGGTCAATGTGCAAGAAGTGCTCGATGCACCAAGAAAATATGAGGTAGACGTCCATGCAGTAAACAATGAAGGCAAGACATACACTCTCAAAGAACTACACACAAGTTCATCGCCAATAGTGAGTTCTCATCATATAGGCAGCCTGATTCAGAAGGGAGGAAAAAGAGTGAGTGCACCTTTATTTTCCCTTCATTCTACACAAGAAGAATCGACTAAATCGGAAGCCTACCATCATCACAATTCTCCTAATGCAGATTCTACTATTCTTTCTAGCAACCCCCCACTAATGCTTCGACCTTCAATATATCCTTGCCTTCGAAAAAGTGACATTAAAATAGTACAAGAACTTGCACAAATTCAACTGGGAAAACAAGCAATGAAGCTCCTTACTTTGAGCTTTGAGGACAAAGCTCTTTTTAAGGAAGGTGGCATGTTAGGATTCTACTCCTAACACCATTCTAATCACTCTATTAATTATTCATTTAATTAATCTTCCTTCACAAAGGTTGTGACCTTTAGTCACACCTCCACACACGTAGAAATAGGCACTCCAATTGGTGTAGTTTATCATCGAATAATATATTTATAAATTAATTGTGGGTTCTCTTCAATTTAACGATGATTCCTTTATAACAACGATTCATTCCTTTATTTCTGCATTATACCTTATTCCTCCGCTTGGTGTCCTTACACCGATGAAGTGTACAAGAATTGCACATTTACCAAGCATTGGATCCATAAGGCCTTATAGTCCAATAGATCCTTTTAAACAATAGTTTGTGAGGGACCTGATTTTGTTTTATGGATTGTGCATGATAGGATCCAAGAGGATACAAAGATAACATTGATCTAGTTCCTAGTGCGACACACAAGTAATTGTGGACCCACAAGATAGTGGATCAATGATATCCTCGATACCCTCATGGACTATCAAAATAATTCATTAAGATTTTGATGTGGCTGATAGCATGTCTACACAATAGATCAAGTATAAAATAAAAGTACCTTAATTTGGTATCTAGTGAGGTTTACAAGGAAGTTGAAAACTTGCACATCATCGGACCAAGGGAACCTTACAACTCCTATGATTTATTGGAAAAATACAGTGTGAGAATCTTATTTATGTTCAATCACATATCAATATGGTATATCAAGAGAGGAGCAGTACCCTTAATAATTCATTCATATAAGTTGATAATTAATTGTTAATCCATATACAAATGGATGATATAATGAATTATAGCCTTCATGACCAATTGAATGAGTAGGTAGATGTTGATATATTAGGTATGATATTGTGAACTCAACTGATAGGCCAATTAGGGAAGAGAACCCCATTCAACTAGTTTCTAGTCAAATTCATAAATAATTATGAATCTACGAGAGATTGGTTGAATGTGATTTCTCATTTGCTGAATGGACTACTAAATGATTTGTATATGGAGAGTAAGATGTGCATATATCACAATACATTTGATAGACTACTCATGAATTCTCTTATACAATACATTATTTTGCATTGTAGAAGAGAAAGAGGTTTCTTTGAGGAGTCTATATAGTAATTGTGAGGGTTGTTGAAAACATAAAATCCCTTTGTTGAAAATTATAGATATATATTTTTGACAAGGTTTTAGGATACTATTGAGACTCATGAAGTGAATTATGTACATGATAGAATAAAATAGGTTGTATGTATTGCTTAATTTGTAGAGGAAAGAGTGTAAATAGAATTTTCACGGTTGTTTATCTATTTTATTATTCCCGAGATTGGTACATAAGAAAGGAATAAGGAGGGGTCATCAAGATCATAGATGATCATGTAATACATCACTTAACCCAAGATAGAGAGAAGAAGAGAAAAATATGAAGGAAATGAAGTTGGACATATAGAATAAGGTAGCACAGAAAAATGTTTTTGGACTGAGAGACTTTACTCAACATATGAGTTAGACTAGGTGGATGTAATGTAGATGTATTTATAATAAGTTTTGGCCTTTGAATCATAGTAAATCCTCTTGAATCGATGGTATGATCAAGAAAATGAGGTAAAAATGCAAGGGGCAGAGTGTGTAGGATTATGTGATGATTCTTTCCATGTGTCAATCAAATGAGTAAGTAGTCAACTCAATGTGATTTATGCATAGTATAATTTGAGGTGAATGATGTTAATTGGTTCTTTATGTTCTTGATCATCCAATGTCGCTAGTTGATAGGCTCCTGATCCAAATTTAGGTTCAAATTTTCTTTGAGATCGGTGTTAGCATGGGTGTTCTTTTGATTTCCTTTGAGGACTAAATCCCCAACTTCAAAATACTTGTGATGCACTTTCTTGTTGTAAGCTCATTGAATCCTATTATGGTATGTTCTAAGATGTCCTAAAGCATTTATGCATTTTTCCTCTAAGAGTTCAATCTGTTGTAGGTGGTTTGTTCGATATTCATCTCCTACAAATTAATCTTGTAATAGGACCCTTAAGGAGCGAATGTCAAGTTAAAATTGGAAGACTACTTTCATACCATATACTAGGGCATAGGGTGTTTCCCTAGTGGGAGTATGTACACTTAAGGTGGGCTAAAGTTGTAGGTGTCAGTATCGATCATTTTTATTTATTAATTACTTAAGGATCTTGATTATTGTTTTGTTAGAGGATTATGCTTGTTCATTTTCTTGCAGATAGTAAGGGGTGAACCATATTTATTGGATTTTATACTTGATGCACATTTTAGTGGCCTCTTTATTTTAAAGGGGGTGTCATTGTCTATGATTATAGTTGAGGGAGTACCATATTAACTAATAATTTGATTCAAAATGAATTTTGATACTTGAAATCTAGTGATAGAGGACAAAGGCAGTGCCTTGACCTAGTTAGTGAAATATTCTATGGTCGTTATAATAAATTTATGTCCATCAGATGATTGAGGATTTATTTTTTCTATGATATCCAATCCCTAGGAGGAGAAAGGTCATGGGGATGTTATAGGTTGTAATTCTTGAGAGGGAATATGTACCAAATTATGATGACATTGACACTTATTGCATTTCCTGATGTAGTTATGAGTATCCCTTTCCATGGAGGGCCAATAGTAGCCCATACAAAGGAGTTTGTGGTGATGGTTAAGTCACTAACGTGAATGTCACATGATTTATCATGGGCTTATTTTATTAGGGTTTGTGCTTCTTCTAAGTTTATGCTTTTAATGAGTATACATTAAAAGGAGTGTTGATATAAGATATCTCCAATGATGATATATTTACAAGATTTTAGCCTAAATTGCCTATGTTTCTGGGAATTGAATCCCTCAAGAAATATTCCTTCCTTGAGGAAATTGAAGATGTCTTGATACTAGGGTGCTTGAGATGTTTCCACATTGACACTTCATATATTGTGTGGTAGGAGGTATGATTCTATGGTAGAAGGTTCCTTGATTGAACTTATAATGATGATGGATTCTTCATCCTCCAGTTCTAGAGGAATAAGGGATGCAGTTTTTGCCATGGTGTCAACATGGCAATTTCTAGAGTGAGGTATGGATTCTATGATTATTTGATTGAAGTGAGTTTTTAGTAGGTCTAAAATGTCTTTATAGGGTTTTAGGTTTTCATATTTGGTTTGATAGGTGTCATTTCTTTGGTTGACTACTAGTTGAGAATCACCATAAATGGTTATGTTTCTAATGTTTAATTTTATCGTAATACTAAATCTTAAAATAAGAGATTCATATTCTACCGTGTGGTTGGTGAAAGAAAAATGGAGTTTAAATGATAATGGGATGAGTTGTTTTTGTGGAGTGACTAGGAAAATTCTTGCCTTTGTTCCTTTTGTGCATCGTGCTCCATCGAAGTATAAGGCCCATGTTTTGAGTTCTTGGGCCTCTATTTATGTGACCATCTCATCCAAGAAAGAGATATCTATAGGATTTTCAACTTCTAAAGGGGTAACAATGAGTTGGTCAGCTGTAACCTACCCCTTTAGTTATTTTTGGTTTATGAATTCTATATCAAATTCACTAAGAGCAATAACCCATTTTGCGGTTCTTCCAGATAGATAAGGTTTTGATATCAGATAGCATAAGTGGTATACTCGTACTATAATGTAAGTATTTTGGCTAAGCATTTAATGCCTTGATTTGATATATAGGAAGACTACTGCTAAGAAAATCTTCTCGATGGGTGTATAACGAGTTTTATACTTTACCAAGATTCTACTGATGTAATAGATTTCCCTTTCTCTATGTTGATATTCATATTGGGCTAATAGGGCTCATAAGGCATGTTCTATAGAAACTATGTAAAATAATAGTGGTTGGTTTAAGTTTGGTGGCACTAGAACCGATGGTGTTAAGAGATAGATTTTTAGGGTTTTTAAGGCTTATTGGCATCCTTCATCCCATTGAAATTTTATTCCTTTCTTCATAAATTTATAGAAAGGTTGACAATTATATACAAGTTGTGATATGAATCTATGTATAGCTTGTAGCTTTCCCTGAAGGCTACGCAATTCAGTTAAGTTTTTAGGAGGTGGCATGTTGGTTATGGTAGTGATATTTGAGGGGTCAATCTCAATACCACATCAGGATACAATTAACCCAAGTATATTTCCTGATATTACCCCAAAAATTCACTTAAGGGGTTTTATTCAGACTTTGTAGTCTCGTAGTCTTTGGAAGATACATCTAAGGTCTTGGGTATGGTCTTTTCTTTCATTGGATTGAGCTATAATGTCATCCACATAATATTCTACTATTTTATGCATAAGGTCATGAAATATGTGGGTCATGGCTCTTTGATAAGTTTCTCCAACATTTTTAATGTCAAAGAGCATGACCTGATAGCAAAATTTTCTCCAAGGGGTGGTGAAAGCTATTTTAGATTGGTCTTCTTCTATGATTTTGATTCAGTTGTAACCTGAGAAGTATTATATTAAGGATAGTATCTTGGATCCCATGGTGAAATTGACTATCATGTCTATGTTAGGTAAGAGGAAATTGTATTTAGGACAAGCATTATATATGTCTCTAAAGTCAATACAAATTTGAATGGATACTTCCTTCTCAATGACAGGAACAATGTTAGAGATCTGGTTTGAATAATATATGGCTTTTATAAACCTAGCATCTAGTAGTTTTTGGAGTTCATCCTTTATTAATAGGGCAACTCTTGGATGTATCTTTATTAGTTTTTTTTTTTATGGGTTTTACGTTGGGGCATACCACTAGGTGATGGACTACTAATGAGGGGTCTAGTCCTAGCATATCATCGTAGCCCCAAGAAAAAATGTTGAAGAAATATTTTAGTAGGTTTGTGTATTCCATTTGATCTTCCTAGGTTAGGACATTCCCTAGTTTTATAAGGTGTGGATATTGATCGGTTCTAATGTTAACCTCTATGGTTTCTTCAATTAAGGCTTGCGAATCATCCTAAAAATGGAGAGGAGCATCTATAATCTCTAATTATTTAAATTCTTGAGGTTCCACAGATGTTTATTCTAAGCTAGGAGGTTAGGTCATGTTTAGGTTTAATATCTATTCTAGAGATCCTTTGAGATTCTCATTGATTAAAATAGCCTTTGGATAAATTGATTATATCATGTTGATTCTTTCAAATCGTATGGTTTTATTGAGGAGAAACCAAAGTTCTTCTTCATCCCTTTCACCTGATTGAGAACCATGTATCGATCCATATTGGTCATCTTCATATTCTTCTTTATATAGATGAGAGGGTTCATTTTTTTTAGGGATGAATTCAATACCACATCATGTTGGCCAATGTAATACTTCTACAGGTTCTTTAATGCCTTTTTCATGGCATCCTAGGCATTTTTCTTGGTATCTCATGTTGGTGAGCATTTGTTTAACTAGGGGGTACACAAAAAACATGTAACATGTAGCGTAGTTTTGTTTGAGGTGTGAGAAATTATGTACTTGAATATTTTCATCGAAGGTGGTTCCACCATGGATGAAATTATAGGGTCCTATCTGAACTTTAAGTCCCCTTCTACTAGGTATTCTTATATCTCGAGGAGAGAGGAATATGCTTACTAGTTCCATGAAAGGATCTAGTTTTGGTTGATTTGATTTGTACTAAGGGAGTATTGGGGGTTTCTTCTAATTCTATAATAGGATCTTCTACTATTTCCTTTTGTTTATTAGATTTTGCTCGATCATTTTGTTTGGCTGGTTTTATGGAAGGACAAAGGTTAAGATCTTGTAAGTCTATGGAGTTGCACATAGGAAAAGGTTTTGGGTCTCCAAGGATGTGGATAACCTTTATTTGGTATTCATATTTAAGGCATTGGTGTAAGGTAGAAGGGACGAACCTCATGGTGTGTATCCAGGGTCTTCCAAGGAGCATATTATAAGTTACGTCACATGATATGATGTAAAAGAAGGTGTTCAAGATATGAAGTCCTACTTTTATGGGTAAGGTAATGGTACCCGTTACTTCTCATTCTTCATTATCAAAGGTCCTAATAATGAGGTCCAACCCTTGAAGGTCACTTTTAGTTAGGTCAAAATTTCATAGAAATTTGACATTACACACATTTAAGGTTTATCCATTATCTACTAAGACTATTTTGATGTATTTATTATCTATTTCAATTATAATATAGATGGGATAATCCCTTGATATAGTCTCAAGAAGAGAATATTTCTCATGGAAGGATAAAATGGTACTCTTAATTTTTTAAAATTCGACCATGTCTCACTTATTATTTGAGGTGGCTTTTGACATGCGATAAAGGTTTTGACCAGTCGAAAGCATCATATTAAGCGCTTGGGAAGCATCTTAGGGGGTTATCAGATAGTTGTGGATGTGGCACTCTTATTAGTGGTGGGGTTTTATTATGTTAGATATATGCCTAAGTTGGAGTTTGACCATTCATTTTTTATATCTCTTGCAAAGAGGTGGTACCCATTCACCAAAACTTTCAAATTACTGACAGGTGAGATGATAGTCACTTTAGAGGATGTATGGTACATTATATGGGTACCAGTTAAAGAAGTTCCCATTTGTGTGGGAACAAATTTAGATGTAGGGAGATTATCATTTTTAGAGGATGATTATTTCTCAGGTATGCAGAAGGGCTTGAGGATCAATGATACCTACATTGATAGGAGCACAATACTTCTAGATGTGGCAGTATCAAGGCTGATGATGAGTGATACCAGTAGGAGCTTCATGTTGTGGGGATGGGGGCACATCATAGCGGGGATGAGAGATAATCAGATATTCTATGCCTAGGCTCTAGCTATTTTGGCTATATTATATCATACCCTTTATAGAGTGGTTTATTAATAGGATCAGAGCTTGACCTATTGTACATTACTCCAGGTTTGATCTTGGGAAAATATAGCTATTCGATGGCCTATAGTGGTGATGATTAGTATTGACCATGATCTTCCTATAGTTTATCTATGGGATAGGTGTATTTGCTCTTTGTATTGTAATTTGGTTTGTGTGAGGTATCTCATTGATGATATACAAATATCTCATGTCAGTTGGAATCCTTGGATAGAGGTGTATGTGTGTTCCAAGGACCACAAGGGGTTGTTTAGAGTGATGTGAGTTATATGGTTGGATGATGGGAATAAGGCTTTCAAGTTGTATTGTTATGATCAGGTGACTCATTTGTTTGGAGAGATACAAGGGATAAGGACTAAGGGAGAGGTTTGTATACAGTGAGTGTGTTGCAAGACTTGGTGGGAACCTATGGATCCCCTCACTTTTCTAGAGGTCGATGAGGATGATCCTATGGTCTTGACTCCCTCAAAGTTACTCATATTTTGGTTGTGCATTTGTAGAGGATTTTAAAAGATCCCCATAGATTTATTAGGATTTGGTTTTCTATTGATTGTTATATTTCTATCTTTGATGAGGTCTTGTATGATGTTCTTCAGGGTTCTACACTTTTTGGTATTATATCCTTTTATTTGGTTATAATAACATCATTCATCTTATTTATACCAAATAGGTGTCTCCTTTGTTAAGTCCCATGGTATAACGAATGAAAGTTCTATTAGTTTGGACTCAAGGAGGATTTTCAACATGGTAGTTTGACTTTACCGCATGTTTGTGTATTACCTTTGAGGTTTGTCTTCCCTTTGGATGACTAATTTTTGAGGATCATTTTGAGTAGCATTTACATTGTTGTTTTATCAAGAATAGGTTACACCATCCCCTACAACGTGTTTGTTTTTGTATTGTATATGTTTTTTAGGGGGTTTTTTGTCTTATTTCTTATTACAATTGAATTGACCATACCTTATAAGGATGGACTCTACTCTTTTAGCCATATTGATAGCTTCTTCAAAGGAGGTAAGTTTGTCATATCCAAGGGGTATGACAATTGTTCATGAATTTTTTGTAGAAAAATACGTAAGAGTTATTTAGGAGGAATATATTGGAGCCTGCCTACAAGGGCTCTCCATTTGGCCATAAAATCCACAAATTTCTCATTCTTTCCTTGTTTAAGTTGGTAAAGGTTGTCTATCGTAACCTTATCTTCTGTATAGATTGAGAATTGTTTAACAATGGTTTCCATAAGTTCCCTAAAATTTCTAATGGAATGATGAGGTATTTGGAAGTACCATTCTAAGGCTAATCCACTAAGGCTCTTTGGAAATAATCTAAGAAGTTTTTTTCATGGTTAATGTTGCTACACGCTATTTGGAATAGCCTTAAGTAGTTTACGGGATCTTGTTTTCCATTATACATTTGAAACTTAGGGGTTTCAAAATTCTTAGGAAATGGATGATTAAGAATTTTTGGATCCAAAGGTTCATTGTAAATTTCCTCAACAGAGTATTTAAGTTTAGATGTTCCTCATAGGGAGGCAATTTGATGTTCAAGTTCTTCAAACTTGGCATATCTCTTTTCTAGATCTAAAATTTTAGTGTTAATATCTTGGATATAGTTGGATCAAGTTTGAGTTTGTGATTGAGTGAATATGTGGGTTGCGAGAGGTATAATTGTAAGAGTTGGGATGTTTTTATTTGAAGTCATGATTTGGGGAATTTGACTAATCCCCACATTGCGAGTGAGAAAATGATTTGTTGTGTTGGTTGCTTCATTAGAAAAGGGGTTTATAAAAGTGGATATTTATATGGATAATATGGGAGTTGTTGTAGAATCAGTAGGTCATGTCATAGCCACATTGAGGCTTGCAAATGCATTTTAATTTTTTTTATTTTGAGTGGCTATTAATTGTTCATTAGAATAACCTATATTTTCATTCATTTTCGTGGATTTCACTTTCACTTGTTCTCTAATTTCATATTTAAGAATGTATAAAATGATGTCTTTTTTTATTTTGATATAATATCGAACATGGTCTAAAGTTTTATGAGAGATTTATTCTAGAACTAATTGTTCTCTTGGCCCTTATTATGACCAAGGATTTACTTCTAGTTAAATTTTCTCTTGAGAAGGGGATCCTTCTTGTGAAGGAATAGGGAAACCCTTGTTTTAGGTGTTATAAGGATGTTGAGACATATTTAGAAGACATAACTTCAAATAGGGAGTTAATTTACTAAAGTTTTGTTTCCAGAGTACTTATAGAAAATAAGAGAAGATGTTTGAGATCCTTATGTCACCCATATAAGTAACCCTCCTTATGACTCCCACTAATCTAGCATAATATATTAGCCAAAGAATATTGCTCCCCTAATGTTCGTATGTCGATTTACTCAAGGGATCATTAACATTTCCCCAATAGAATTAGCAATTGGTTATGTTATTATTATATTAATTTAATGTGATGTAAACTAAGTACATAAATTAAGTGTCTTGTTTAAGTTCAACAAACTTTTATCTTAGTTAAGGAAAAAGATATTATTCACATCGAGTTCACCATCTTATTTAGGTGGCAATAAAATCTTGTGTTCTTTTCTATTTTTAATCTAATTAATGTCAAGTGTGTGCGGGGGATATTTGTTGAAATATATGTTTCCTCATTTGAGGACATCTTTTCAAAGGAGATCCCGAGGATACATGAATCCTCAAAACAACTAGACCCCTACTATTTGTAAATTATCAAGGTCGTGAAATGTTGATGTAATACTTGTTTTACAGTGTTTTATGTGTTTAATTAGGACAATCGCCTAAAAGTTTTGAATCCTTAGTAATATTGACTCTTTATCGATCCTTAACAATTATTTGAATCTAAATCATCAAAACCATCTAAAATGCAAAGCTTAGCTTAATCCACTTAAATCCAAACAAATAAGAGCTATCTAAATACAATTCAAGTTTTGAATGCACTAGTCTAAGGAGGTTTTCGTTTTCAAGGTAAACTAAGAAGGATGCAATCAAAGAGAATTAGCCTAATGCAACTAAATGCAATTCAAATTTCTTGACTAAGTACTTAATTATAAAATATGTGCTGAAATAGAATCTAATATTCTTTAGTTAACTCATCCTTAAATATTTTTTGAGAAAAATGCTATGTTTTATACAAAAATTTCTAAGTTTTGTAAATAAACTTCTACGTTTTGTAACTTAGTAAAGGAATTTCTAAATTTTGTAAAGGGATTTCAATGGTTTGCATAGGTTTGTAAAAGTTTTTTCTATGTTTGGTAGAGATTTTGTCTATGTAAATATTTTTTCTATATTTTGTAGATATTTTATCTATGTTTTGTAGAGATTTTTTCTATGCTTTTGTAAATATTTTGTCTATGTTTTGTAATAAAGTTTTTAAGGTTTACAAACAATATTGTGTTTTAATCCAGGTTTCTTAATTTCCTAAAGTATATGTGCTCTATATTTTAGAACAACAAAAAAATAGAAATATAATGCACAAAAGAGAATTGTAGGGCTAGGGAAGGTCCAAGTGGCTGGGTTACCTCTATTGGAGCTTGTCTACCGAATTCACCACAAGACAAAGCCAAATTTACCACTCAAGCCAAATTTACCATAGGGGTGGCAAATTTGGTAAACCTGCACAAAAATAAAAAAATAGGATTTCTTTTTTTTGAGGCCTATATGAGGGTAGTGAGGTTCATAGGTTATCTCTTCTACTGATATGACCCCATTTTATGCAAAAACATTGAGTATGAATACCTATTTTTCTAGCAATTTTGGCTTATTTTCAAATTCGCCAGTAGGTTATACCAAATTTACCATTGGTAAATTTTTTCTAAGTGGTGAATTTGGTTCTATGAAATAGACTACCAAATTTGCTGCTGAGGTGGTGAATCTGGTCCTAGGTATAAAAATCAAAGTTTTGAGGCCAATTTTAGTGGATTATATTGTGAGTTTTGAGCTACAAATTTATCAGAGGGTCTCTATTGAATTCTAGAGGTCTCGTGATTGGAAAATTCAAAGATAAGAGTCTCAAAAATTAGGTTTTTCCAGATTCACCATAGAGGTGGCGAATTTGGTTTTGGATATGGATTTTAACATTTTAGAGTCAAATTGAGGGTAGATTTGAGTTGGGCTTGACTTGAAACTGATAGGGAAGATTCCTAATATTCTCTAGAAGGTCCTTTTGCAAATAAATTAGGGGATTAAACTCTCAAATATAATAATTGATGTACTAAAATTCTGTTTACAATGGAAAAGGATGAAATCCCCAAGGAGGATTCCCAAATCTAAGAAATCAGACTTGTAAGGGACTATAGAAGGATATTAAATATTTATAAAAGGTTATATTAGGGTAGAATTACCTCCTAACAATATTGTAAGGGTGGATTAGAGGAATGATCTAAGAAATTGACAAAATGTGCCAAGAAACTTGTCCAAATTTTAAAGTAAATGAACAATAATGAGTAAATGCAAAAACATGAAACTGATATCAGATTTAATAGAAACACAAATATATGTAATATTAGATGCTATAAAATAGGAAATACTAACTATAATAAATTCAAATTAGAAGATAAGTTATCCTTTGAAATAATAAGAAAATTTGCATATAAAGTAGGAGGAAATGCTATATAAAATGCTTGAATCAAATCTATGAAGATGAAATAGCATGGAAATAAACCAAATATATTAGTATTCTATGGATAAGATAAAAATACTTGTAGATAAAAGGGTTAGTGGAGATATTATACAAAATATACAAGTAAGAATATATAAAAAAACCTTGCAAAATGGAGGATTAGGACCAAAGAAATGTAGAGGAAATGGTAAACTAATATAACTTGTAAGATAATTATGCAAGATATGATAATATAGAAGAAAAATGCATAATAAGGAGGCTAAAAAATATAGTTAGAGTGCTACAAAAACTAAGTTAGAGGCTGCCAAATAAAGAGTTAGAGGAATTAAGATGAAAGACTAAACATATGAAAGAAAATGCACAAAATAAAATGAGAGATATTAAGCTAGCAAGGATACAACCATGGGGGGGGAAAAATGTTGTGGAACCAAGGTGAAGTGAGAGAATAAGGGAGCTAGGAGAGCTTCCCTCCTTACCTCCAATGGTGACCTCCTTACTTCCAAAACCTGCTTAGTCTTGCTTGGGTTACCTTCAATACTTTAAAATACTACTCTAATGCTTGAGAAAACTTATGCTATGACTTGAGAAGAGCCTAGAGAAGAAATATAAATGTTATAATAATGTGGGAAGATCTTTCCTATAGTTGAAAACCTTACCAAATGCCTACCAAAGGAGGTCCTTAAATAGGATTTGGAAGAGGGAATGGAGGGATAATTGGATAAGAATGCTTTCAAATCAAAAAATATCAAACCTTTTTGGAGCATGTGGAATCAATGGTGAAGGTGGAAATATGCTCAATCCGCATCTACTTGGTTCGTGTGAAATATTCTTGGTTGTTTTGCCAAATTCACCATAGGTGTGGTGAATTTGGTTCAGAGTGGTAAATTTGGTAATCAATCAGATTAGATTCATGATATTCAAATTTTGGAAAGGGCTACCAAATTTACCACTAGCCAAATTCGCCACAGGTGTGGTGAGTTTGATAAAAACTAACTTTTAGACAAAAACCTTAATTTTATAGTTTTGCCAAATTTACCACTCGACTTACCAAATTCACCACTAGCGAATTTGGTCAAAGTGGCGAATTTGGTAAAGGTGTTTTTAAGTGTTTGGATTGATGGGAAATGATGATTTTATAGTTTTTGTGAAGGTTAGAACAGGTTTGGAAGTTTTGGTGTGATTTGGACTAGTTTTGGGAAGTCACAATAACAGTGTCAAAATTGGGTGTCTACAGAGTTTGACACTAAAATTTACCACATAGACCATATTCCACTTGATTTAAAAGTGATTGATAATTTTATCTTTTGACAAGATCCATTGCTCATGTAAAATTATTATAGTTTATTTGGTAATCTAAAGTTTTAACTAGAGAAGCTTAATTTTAGGTTATAGTTTTTGCAAATCTTACATACATAAAATTTAGACTGAATTTTAGATGATAAACATATATTTGAATATCTTGTTAAATAAGGTTTTTCATCATTTTATCATATTTTATGGGAGATCTAAAGACCTTAAATCAAGATTAGATTGATAATAATAAATTTTTATTAATCTATTTACAAACTGTAATTTAAAAATAAAAAATAATTAATAAAATATACATAAATATTAATAAACATACAACAATATAATCATAATTATTACAAACATACCTTTCACATTAATTAACTATAAAATTTTAAAAATAACTACTATCAATTTTTTATTTAATATTTAAACCTTAAAAATATATTTCTTAGCATAATATTTTAAAAACTTAATTAATTAAATAATTTATTATTGTTTATAACATTACAATATCTATAAAAACGCTAAAATAAAATTTAAATAATTTCAACTTTCGAAAATCCAACAAAAGTTTAAATTTTATTATTGAAATATTACCGTCAAAATATTATAATGCTAATTTCAGTCAAAATATTATAATGCTAATTTCAACTCATACTAATTAGCCAATCGACCGCAAGTTCAAACGTTGAATAAAACTAGATCTAAGAACATGTTAAAGGGCATAAATTTTAAGATAGTAGAAAACATAATTTCATGTAAGATAAAATAAAGTCTTCAAAACTACAATAGCCTTTTATATAAAAGTAGACATGCATTTCAAAAACCATTGGATTATTAGTGTCTAAACAAAGTTATATAACTAAATAGTTATATATGAGTACATACTCTTAAAAATTGGATAGTCTATGTTATATTGAGGGATTCTTTTATTTTTCTTTTTTCCTTCCTTCTCTTTGCCTTAAAATTTCAGTGTGACTTCACATGATTAGTGTAAACGAAAGAATCACACCATATAAAAATCTCAACACAGAATGCAGTTACAGAATAGACTTCTCATTTCAAAGATACAGGTCAAGTGTGTCAGATATCTTCCATCTACTAAAGACCCAGAGAATGCTGAAGTGGATATGAATAGGATATTGGAGTACACCAAACAAAATGCTTCTAAAATACATTAAAAGCTTGAACGCAGCTTCTATAATCCATTAAAATCCACAAAATATACCTCAAAAGATACACATGGTCAATCACTGAACCTTTTTAGTAATTGAAGGATTGATTGATTGAGTTACTATGGTCTCATGCTGTGTACACATTGTTGTCGTAGATCTCATAGGCCAAACATGCAGGTCCACCATAGAAATGAGGTCTTCCACACTGATAGATTTATGGTACACTCTTTAAGCTCCCTAAGCAGGGTGAACTGTAAACTCTTAGATCTAGATAATGCCTTCTGCTTCTTGTAATCTTCTTATATATCATATGAGATCTAGCATAAGAACCCAAGCAAATCATGTAGCCAAGAATAAAGCTTGCCTACTTCTTTCTGTGTGACCATAAGACAGTAAGTATTATGATCATCTACAGATTAGATGTCGGCAAGTCATTCTTGGCTTCATCAGCTGCCCTGGCCCTTAATGCGAGAGCCCACATGAGTAAATCAATCAATCAAAGAAAGAAAGAAATAATGAAACTACCTCTTGCAGAAACAGTTTATCATATCAGGGAATCCATGGCCCGACGCTGTCAAAATTCGATTTGTTAGAAAAGAAAAGAGAGAGGCACCAGGGCAGCCAAATGGCCACACAAGCTTGTGCATGATATGGTAAGAGTGGAGGAAGTTGTCGTATAAATAGATATGGAAATATACGGAAAATTTAGGGTACAGAGACAGGCTCAGCAGAAATATTCGTTTTGTTTTAGGGAATCCCACTTTCCTTTCTTGTTTTTCTCTATGCGCGTGCCATTTCCAAGGACCATTAGCTACAGTTATTTTTCTCTGATTCTTTTCTATCTCTTACCATTTGCATTGTTGACAATATGAATCCACTCTTTTTGGTGGGCCTCTCATCATACAAACCCCAATCTAGCCACCAGATTTTTAGGTCATGGTATTTATTCTTTCAATAAGGTTCTAGATAGTGGTTTGGACTTTGGAGTGAAAATTCTACCATATTTGTTCTTGTCTTCCATTCATCAAATTTCTAACAGTTCAACAATGATGATTCAAATTAGTGGGTTGCATTGAAACATATTTTTCACACAGAAATTCCAAGGGTTAATTCATTGACTTACCACATCCTTGTCCCTCCCTGATCCGTCTTCGTGAACTTTTAGTCCTTAATGGAAAGAATATTGTCCAAAAATTATTCCAGTGGCAATACTAGTTATTCCTTGAACGTGCACTTCATAAAATTCGTTTATGGTAAAATTTTATTCATAATTTTACTTGATAAGTAATGGACTTTTATATTTTAGTGGAAAGAATGTCCATAAGTTATTCCAATATCAACACTATTTTTTACTTAAACGTGCATTTCATAAAATTGGTTCATAGTCAAATTTTAAGCAGAAGTTATACATGTTCTATATGATTTTGTCATAAATCAATTACAATGTACATCTGGCCAATTGTATTGAATTTTTGTTGCTATTCTGACATTTTTTAGTAATGCTGTTTTAGTTTACAACATGGACCACAGAGTAATTTTTTCTTGAGAGAAGACATGCTTTGACTAATATAGATGCGCCGCACTATCTATAAATAGTTCTCTGCAATACTTTATGGATTCTGTTGCCAATTTATGCTTTCAGAAGTTGATGAATCCTTTCACACGTAAGTTGTATTCCAATACAAGGTTGAAATATGTTTATATTCTTAATAGCATCTCATGTCTTAGTCATGACATGTGTTTTTCTTTGCCCATTATGCTCAATCAAACAAAAGGGATATGGAGGTCACTATACAATTTGATTACTGTGTTTGTCTAATTATTGACAAATGCCAAGTGTATGTCAATATGCCTTTTTATATTTTTTAATACATGATAAGACCATACTTAGAGTCAAATAAGAATACCCATGACATGCCCTTGTAGTCTAATATACAAGCATATATTTTACGTTTTCATTGATATAGTGGCAGAGTTCATTATCAAAAGCATTATGGAATGCATCCCCACCATTGAGAGAGTGCAGTCCTTTTCAGTTAAGTAGTCAGTGGGACATTTTTCAGTACAGGATGAATGCCTTTTTTTAAAGCATGTTACCAATTTTTTATCATCTAAACTTGTATTATTAGACAAGGGGCCTGTTACTGTCTCAAATGAGAGTATTGCTGCGTTCTCAAAGGCCAGGAAGAGCCAAACCAAGGTATTATGCTCTGGATTGCCATATATTCCTCACGATTTCAATGAAAGGGACTCTTCAAGAATATGCTGCTCTAAAGTATTTTCCTTTTCTTGACTGTTCTTCTGATGTGCCAAAAAAGCATCCAAAACGACAGAGGTGCATGGTAATACAATCCCTGGGCTGGGATAAGATGAGGATAGAGATAGAGGCCATGTGAAAATCAGAAGACACGTAATAAACGCATGACGGCCCTCAATCAGACCCACACCGCCCACAAGAGTTGACTTAGTGCCTTTTTCCGAAACATGGAGCACATTTTGATTTTTCATCTATCATCAGGTGTATAGGAAGTTTGGTACTACTATACTATTGTATCACAAAGAATGTATTAGAAAAAAATAAAATAAAAAACTATTAAACGGTTACATTTGATAAATATGTCAAACTTTTAACATTCAATAGATATGACAACTTTTTGAAAGTCAAAATGAGAAAGCATGGAATAAATGAATTTATACTACAAATATTCTTAAATAGTTTAAGACAAAAGTCTTAGATTGAAACTCTTTATTGACGTTACAATGGAAGGTAGAATACACTATAAACAAAATAAAGTTAATCTTTGTTTCTGAGTTGGTTGAGAGTTATTGGAATATATTTTATATAATAAATTTAAGTTTGATAGTTTGACACAACATCTATGCCACTTTAAAAAGAGCAGCAATAATCCGAATTAAGAGGATCAATAAAATTATATATTTCAAATATAAAGTTCTTAAACATATAAAAACAAAAATTTGTTAATTTTTTTGATTGATTGGAGGGGTGGGTTTTGAAAGGGTCCCAAAACCTTATTTACAAAATAAAGACAAAAACAATACATCAACTGGCATTCGGAGATACTACCAAGATAACAAAACAATATGAAAAAATATGAGGGTCCACAGAGGCCACCTTAGCAAAAAGAAACAGATCAAAAAATTTAATAGTAAGATAAACACAAATGCCACCAAGATGATCCTAGGAAGACAAAGGAAGGACATCAAGTTATTTAGTGTCAGCGCTATCGGTAGGCTTCACATCCCCATTATTTTGGAGGTCCTTGAGTTGGTGATACAATTCATCCATGACCTTAGCAGTTTGATTGTATAACGTCCATGCAGTCTTGGTTGCATTCACAACTGTGGACAGGATCACCACAATCCCTACAAGCAGGTCAAGAAATTTTTTTTGGAACAAATTTTTGGTAAGCTCACCCAAGGGCTCAGAGAACTTAATGTCAGGAAGGTCATCCTCAATCATCACTTTAGTGGGAAAATTTTCCACCTTTATTTGCTTTAGCCTGGGAGACTCTCGAACAACATCTAGGTTATCCTTACGTTTAGTCCTTGCCACCTTGCTCCGAGTGGACCAACACTGAATGGTGAACTACAAAGTGGATCCAAGCAAAGATACAAAGGGAGGCTTACCTTACTTGGAATAAAAAGGGGATTTGATCTCTATGTCATTGTCATCGTTGGTAACATCAACGTCTGGGGTTTCCTAGCTAAAACTGAGGATAGAGTATTACGCATATGAGAGACGATAGCTTTTTGGGTTTGTTTGTTGAGGGCATCAAGGTAGAGATTTAAGTGAAGTCCTTGATGGATGGGTTGAAAAAAATTATTTTCCTAATACTCTCTATGGATATTTCTATGGAACGATATAGGTAGTCAAGAATATTTATGAGCTTTAGGAAGGTGATGTGGAAGCTACGAAGAGGTGAGTCAATCTTATCCACGATGAAATATTGCATCACTAGGATCACGACTCTATCCCAAGGGCTAGGGAGGGACTTCCTAACAATTTTGCCATTCTTCCAAACCAAATTTTTCTCCTTATCAGTGAAAGGGTTGGTCTCCTCAACCATCGAATATCTATCTCAATGGATGACCCTTCTATCATTCATCAACTTCATAATATCTACGAAAAGCTTGATACTCACCTTGAATTGTAAGCCTTGGATAGTGACATGTCCATAAATATAGGTTTTTGTGAACTTATTAGAAACCTTAGCATCCCTGCTATTGAATTTATTTAGGAAGGAGAGGGACCCATTATTGTCAAGGATGTCCTCAAAATTTGGGTTGAGTTGGAGGATTTCAGGCTCCAAGGTGACCATTCTCAACCAACAAGGGAAAACTCTAAGGATAGGATTACTTCCAAATCTATGAGAGGCCATGAAACTTGGGTAGAAATGGTGAGAGGTTTCTTTGGAAGCCTCTTTATATTGTAGTGGGAAGAAGAAGCCTTGAGGGGCTTACACAAGATGCATTCCAAAGCTTTTGGATATGAGACACTTCGAGAGCCGTTGAAGATTACCAATGCTATCATTCTTGAAGGTGTGATATCTACCATGCAATAAAATCATGGTATGGAGAAGGAACTCCCATGGCTGATCCAAACCAAAATTATCATCGAAGACATGAGCATCTTGGGAATGATTAGCTCTACCACTCAAAGAGCTCAAGGTATGGAAAAAGTACATGTAGGGCTGAATCAGGTCAGGTTTACTATCGATGAAATGATCATATAAAAAATGAATAAACTATTGGTTAGTGAACCAAGCATTTTGGAAATGATTCAAATGCAAGGATTTGAAGGTGGCGATAAAACTCATCAAGATATTAAGGGGTCTGATGCAATGGTTAGACAAAAACAAAACCATAGTGGAGGGTGAATAGGTGGCAAGGGATAGGGGTAGGCTTAAGGGATGGAAGGTTTGGCATGATTGACAAGGAAATAGGGATGGGGGTGACAGGTGGCATGGGTAGGGTGGGTGGAGGAGTAGGGATGGAACTGGTAGGTGGTAGGGTTGGGGTGGATAAGGGAGCTAGGATGGGCAACAGGTGGCAACATGATGAAGGGGTCAAGGATGATGACGGTGATGTCACTAAAGGAACGATGGTCAACAGTTAAAGGGAGTCACAAAGGAAAATTAAATAGTCGAGGACCAATCATTGGATATACTAATGAGAGACTAGAGGAAGTTCACTCTCCAAATTTAGAGAGATTTCGAACGAAGACCAATATTGGCCATTAAATCAAAAACACAGTTGCCTTCCCTAAAGATATGTTGAATGGTGATGCTATCTTGGATACTGATGAACCGTTTAGATTCCTACATTAGAGTGGCAACTCTCCAAGCTAGGACCTTGATATTTTTGAGATAACCAATGATGTTTAGAGATTCACCTTCGATGATGAGCTTGCAAGGAAGGTCATTGATAATAGAGAGACCCCTGAATACTATTTTGGATTTGGAAATATGATTAGTTTAGTTGCCTAAGTTATTGGTATAGGTAAGGATAATATTTTTATTGTGATCATGAACGAGACCACCACCTCCAAGTTTCCTAGAATTTCCTTTTCCAGCACCATCTAAGTTTAGCTTTAACCATCCAATCAAGGGTAATCCATCTGATAGAAGCTCTTGACGAGATGGATGGTTACACTAGTTATGATTAAATATTGAGGGACAAAGCAATGGTTGCTTCGAGTCTAGGATAAAGAGCTTTCAAAAAAAGAACAAATTGGGTATTCTCAATAGTATCACATAAATATCTAGCACTGATAGAAAGAGGGTCCTTTGAGAAGTTGGAAAAATCTCTACTATTACGTTCAAGCCACACTTGCCATAAATAATGGTGCAGGCAAAAGGACCACATGGCTTTGAGGTAGCTATTCCAGAATGGGTTTGGCTACTAAGTGAAAATATCAGGGATTGATTTTGGTTGGACCCACTCGATGCTAAAGGTAGTCAAAAGGAATCTGACGATAACTCTTGAAAAAGGGAAATAAAGAAAGAGGTGATGGGTAGATTCCCAATTGGATTGACATAGGTAGTAATGATTGGGAAGGATTAAACCTCTGGTCAAGATATTATCAATGATTAGGATTTTTCTTTGGGCAATCATCCAAGAGAAAAAATAATATTAGAGATAAGGCATTTGGACCAAATATCCTTTATCAGGAGAGGACATGGAATAGGGTCATCCTGGAGGGAATATGTCATTTTGATCGAGAATAACCCACTATCGTAGTATCTCCAAATAGGGATGTTTGGAGGATACTTATTGGGAATGATGCAAGAATTAAGGAGAGAGTGGAACATTTTGGTGGTATCCTTGATATTGGGGTTAATAAAGTTAACGAAGGATGGGTATCTAAGCAAGGCCATTAAGGAAGTTGGAAACTTTAGTCCCAAAGAGATGGTCAATAATGGGCTTTAGAATGGTGAATTTGGGATCCTCAATTAATGAGTGGTCACAAATCGATGGGTCCTTCCAAAAATCAATGAGGTGACCAATACCGAGTTTCCACCTTGTGCCTTTCTAGATTATAAATCTAGACTTGATGATAGAGTTCCAGAAGGTGGATCCTCCATGGGGCACATTTTCATCCAAGAAATTATGATTTTGTAAGTATTTTCTTTTGATGATGGACACCCACTCTAAGCTGGTATTGGTGAAGATCTTCTATCCTTACTTGATGATAAGAGCCATGTTTATCATACTAAATTTCTTGAGTCTCAACCCTCCTTGGGAATTCTTGGTAAAAACATTGACCTAGGCGGCCAAGGGAAATATTTTCTTGTTCTTAGATTTTGTCCATTAAAATATTTTTAAATTTTTTCTCAATTTTATGCTATATTACTGTTGGATCTTTGAAAATTGGCATGAAGTACACAAGGATGATTTAGAATTATGCATGCACCAATGTTGCTTTGGTCACTTGGCTTAGGAGCACCCCTTTCCACCCAGTAAGTTTTTTGTAAAGTCTTTTAGGAATATTATTCCACATACCCTCAGAAGAATTACCAATGAAAAAGGGAAGGCCAAGGTATGATGTCAATAGGTCAAAAATGGCACAACCAATGACTCAGGTGATCTTTAATTGTCTGGCCACAAGAATATTTATGAAATAGATTTTACTTTTTATATAATTGACCACTTGGTCGACAACTTATTTGTAGAGGTTAAGGATTGTCTTGATGGATTTTGCTTTGACAAAAGATGCTAGGGTGGCTAGAATTATGTCATAAATAAATTATTAGTGTATGATTGGTCTGAGAAAGGAGGCTATTTTGATACTGGAGATCATCTCGATAGAACAAGATTATTTAAGAGCTCTGCCAAGGAATTCAACCAGAATAATGAAGAGGCTGGGGTATAGGGGATCACCCTATCTAAGACTTCTGAAGATTTTGAAATAGTTTATCGCTAATTCACTAAAAATAACAGAAAACTAGGCTAAAGTGATGCAAACTCTAATGAGGTCAATCCAGTCATTATGGAATCTGAACTTGGAGAGGACCTAAAAAAGGAAGTTCCAAGAGACTTTGTCAAAGACTTTTTTCATGTCAAGCTTGAGAAAGAACCTAACTTTCTTTCTTTTGAAGATAGAGTGAAGTAGTGCATGAATGATAATGACTCTATCAGTGATGGTTTTGCCCTAGATGATGCTTCCCTGGGAAGGATCAATGATGAGTGGGAGGATCTCTTTCATCCTTATGGTCATGACTTTGGTGACAATCTTGTAGATAATATTATAGAGGTTTATAGGCCAATAATATAACAACTCCTCCAGGTGGATGATTTGGATATGAGGGCCAAGAAAGTGGATTTGACATCTATAGGGATGATCTTTGAATTTTGGATGTCTTGGATGGATTTACAAATGTCACTACCAACAATATCCAAAAAGCACTAAAAGAAGCAAGGTGGAAAGCCATATGGGCTAAGGGCTTTGTCCGATTGCATGGAAAAAATGGGCCTTCTTGATTTTATCATTGGAGAAGGTTTGGAGGAGGTGCAAATTAAAATAAGGAGTGACAAGGCAAGGAATATTTTGGAGCAAGGAGTTACAAGATTGATTAGAACATGGGGGTGGTACCCTAAAATATTTTTGAACTGAGAAACAACTTCAGAGCGGACCTCATTCAAGCTCTCGGTGTGACAGACTCATTATTCTTGACTAGCTCCCTTATCATGTTGAATTTTCAATACCTAAGGGTTGAGGCATGAAAATTTTTGTTTTATAATCTCTTTATTTTAAACATAGAGCCCTGAATTACTGCCTCCAGATATTGTTAAAATTTTTAGGCACATCAAAATAAAATATTTTTTAGATCCATATAAGAAACTATGGATTGTACTGTGATTATTGTCTTGCATTTTTTAAATTCTTATACCAAGAAAGATAAGATAGCAGAAATGTTCAATCAATTGACCATGTTGCACTTACAGGATTATATTGGATTCAAGTCCATCTACGAGTTTCTCATATATGATCTTGGAATCCAATAAAAGAATATTGTCTTTTTTAATAATCTATAAGCTCAAAATAATTTATGGAACAAGAAATATTCCTCATCAATACAAGGTGTTATTCTTTGGTTTATTTATGCTGTGTTTAGTTTTTTCAAATATATTTTTTTATTTAATTAATTTTTTTTTAAATAATATGGTTTATTATGATATTTAAATAAATATGTTTTATTGAAAATTTAAAATATTATCGTTGGAATCAGTTCATTATTATTGTTTTTGAGTAAATATAAAATTGCATTGACAATTTTTCAAATAGTGAACTAAAAGTCAAGTAGTTTATACATCTAGCTATATCATTATTATTAATGAATTTATTTAATCATTAAAATAAAATAGATAAAATTATTTTCAATACTAAAATTTTATAATAATAAAATATTCCAACATTTTAAGCATTTTAAAGAGATTGTCTGAAAGCCCCAACGTCTTCCAATTCTCTCAGCTATTCTCCAATATAGGATCCGGTTATACCATTTCTATACCTCAATAATTAACATAATTTAGTTCACATAAAATAAATCACCTACTAGCTGTTAAAAACAAAATCAAATGTGTTTTAGTTTAAAGAAAAACAAACACCTACTGGCTGCTGTAATATTAGTTGAACAGAGATCTGTTAGAATTATTAAACCAACCATGCCCGAATTATTAAACCAACCACGCCCGCAAGCGCTTCGGCGCGAGGCATTTTTAATATGCCTTCGGAAACCCCTTCGCCGCGAAGCAAAAATAAAACGGCTTCGGAAAATGCTTCGTCGCGAAGCACATTTAACTCACCCTCGAAATACACTTCACCGCGAAGCATAAACAAACTGCCCTCAGAAAATGCTTCGCTGCGAAGCTGCAAACCTTTGCCCTCCGAAGCGGAAATCAGCCGAAGTGGAAATCAAGCGCGGGAATCGACGCATTAATTCGTCAAGCGTGCGGGTTGTTGGGGTTGCTCGGCGATTGGACAGGAACCATTCCTCGGCATTTATTTTCTGTCAGTCGGTCGGTGAACTTCTCCCGCCTTTTGTCCCCATCTTCCGCCTATAAATACCGGGGCATTTTTCATTTTGCATAGAGTTGAAGCAGTCAAAGGATAGCGGAAGGAGCAGAGCAACAGAGAGGAATAGAGAGCGCAGAGCAGCCGCAGAGCTAGGGTTTCGACCAGCAGAGTAGCAAAAGGTGAAACCAACAGCCTCCAACCGTCGGAGAGTGGAGCAACAGTCTCCCATAAATTTGTGTGTTTATCCTGCAGATGTTCTATCTGGCAGAAGTTTGTAATAGCTTCAGAAGGAAGCTTTGTAATCCGACATTATCTTAATATATAAAATATTTTCTCTGCAAATCAAGTCTCTGTGTATTTGTTCTCTGTCTCGAAGTGATGTTAAATCTGCAGACATTCTTCAGCTAGGGTTTGCCCCGAAGTGGCAGTTCACCCGTTCGATCCAGAAGAGGATCGAGTTTATTTGTTTGTGCCGAAGCACATTGCGGGACTTTGTCTCCCCGAAGTTGGACCCTGGAGCCATTTCGCCGAAGCTGCCGAATTGTCGTGAGCTGTCATGCTTCGCAGCCTTTCTGCCCGAAGCAATCACTTCGGGTTGAAAATTCTCGAAGTGATTTCACTTCGGAAGAAAACTGTGCGAAGCAGTTGCTTCGCCAGGATATTCCCCGAAGTAGTTTTACTTCGGCAGTTTCTTCCCAAAGTACTTACTTCGGGAGTATTTTTCCCGAAGTAGATTTACTTCGGCAATAATTTCCCCGAAGTGCATACTTCGGGAGAATTTTCCCCGGAGCTCCCTCCCTCACTGAAAAATTCCCAAAGCGTTTTTATTGACGCGATTTCACGCGATTCGAAATTTTAATTAATTCCTTCAAATTGGTATTAGAGCTATTGTTGCCGTGACGCGGAGATAGAAGCATGGCTTCCAGAAACAATTCCCTGCAGTTGCAGATCCCGCGATTTAACGACAAGAACTACGATTACTGGAGCATCCAGATGAAGATTCTCTTCGGGTCTCAGGATTTGTGGGACTTCGTCGAGAATGGTTACCCGAAACCGGTAGATGCAGCAACACTGGCCGCCCTCTCCCAAGCTGACAAAGATCTTCTGAAGGAGAACCAGAAGAAAGACCAAAAAGCCCTGTTCTATATCATGCAAGCGGTTGAGGAGACCATCTTCCCACGGATCGCATCAGCCACCAAGGCCAAGCAGGCCTAGGAAATTTTGGCCAGCTCATACCAGGGCACCAACAAAGTGAAGTTGGTGAAACTACAGATGCTCAGGAGGGAGTTCGAGAACCTGCAGATGAGTGAGTCCGAGTCGATGAGCGACTTCTTCACCCGAACAACTGATGTCATCAACCAGATGCGGTTGAATGGTGAAATTGTGCAGAATCAAAGGATCGTGGAGAAAATCTTGCGAAGTCTGCCAACAAAGTTTGACTCTGTGGTAATTGCAATAGAGGAGTCAAGGGATTTGACAACCCTCTCGGTGGATGAACTCATGGGTTCTCTGCAGACACATGAGCAGAGGCTGAGCCGCTCAACTCAGTCCTCTCTGGAGCAAGCATTCAAGGTGCAAGTCTCAGTCCGAGACAACAACAGACAAGACTCCCACCATAGCGCCTCTAGTTCTCAAGGTGGAAGAGGCAGAAGCAGGCATGGGAGAAGTAACAAGCAAGGAGGGAGATCAAACCCTCATGTCAGTGAGACCAGCTACAACTTTCATCAGCAAGGAGGAAGAGGCACTGGCAAAAATCAGCAAGGTGGCTCTCAGCAGAAGAAGGACATGTCAAAGGTCCAATGCTACTACTGCAAAAAGTTTGGCCATTATATCTCACAGTGCAGAAAGAGGATGGCGAACGAGAATCAGTAGCAGGCCCATTATACAGATGAAGCTAGAAATGCGATAGGAGGAAATATGTTGCTGACTTGCAGTGTTGAAGAGGAGAGCAAGAAAAACATTTGGTATCTTGACAATGGGTGCAACAACCACATGATTGGGAACAGAGAGATGTTCTCACAATTGGATGAAACAGTCCAATCCGAAGTCAAGATGGGGAACAACAGCAAGGTTCCCGTGATGGGGAAAGGTAAAATCCTCATCCGCACCCGACACGAAGAAAGAAAACAAATTTGTGATGTGTATTATGTGCCTAGGTTGAAACACAATCTGCTAAGTGTTGGACAACTTGTGCAGAAGGGACACACTATGCAGTTCAAAGACGGTGTTTGTTCCATCAGAGACAAAGTGCATGGACAAATCGCAACCGTGTCCATGACGAAAAACAAAATGTTTTCGCTGCAGATTCAAAATGAATCTTTAATGTCTCTAAGTGCAGTTGTGAAGGATGCTACCTGGTTGTGGCATCTCAGATTTGGTCACTTGAGTTTTAGTAACCTGAATTTGTTGCACAAGAAGTAGATGGTGAAGGGTTTACCCCTTATTGAGCAACCGAACCAAGTTTGTGAAGGTTGCCTAGTCGGTAAGCAACACAGGGATGCATTCCCTATAGGACAGTCTTGGAGAGCATCTCAGCCATTGGACACTCGGTCCCATGCAGACCAACACATATGTCGGCAACAAATACTTCTTGACTTTCATTGATGACTTTAGCCGAAAGACATGGGTTTATCCCATTAAGCTGAAGTCAGAGGCATTTGCGAAGTTTAAGGAGTTCAAGGCTCTAGTTGAGAAACAGAGCGGGTATTATGTGAAGACTCTCAGGACAAACGGTGGAGGAGAATACATCTCCAACGAATTCCACAACTTTTGCAAGCAGCATGGAATTCGAAGGCAGTTCACCGCTAGATACACACCGCAGCATAATGGTGTAGCTGAGAGGAAGAACAGAACTATCATGGAGATGGCACGGAGCATGTTGAAGGCAAAAAGTTTGCCACATGAGTTCTGGGCAGAAGCTGTAAGTTGTGCAGTTTATCTTTTGAACCGATGTCCCACCAAGAGTGTGAAGGACAAAATTCCAGAGGAAGCCTGGAGCAATCTGAAGCCAAGTGTGGCTCATTTATGAGTTTTTGGGTGCATTGCATATGCACATGTTCCAGATGAGAAAAGACGGAAGCTGGATGACAAAGCTGAAAAATGCATCTTCATAGGGTACAACGAACAAGCAAAGGCATACAGGCTGTACAATCCAGTGACAAAGAAACTTGTCATCAGTCACGATGTGAAGTTCTTGGAGGATGAAGCCTGGAACTGGAAGTCAAAGACTGGTCAGCCTGAACCAACAATTGTTGAACCTATAAACTTGGAGGAAGATAGTGTGCAACCACCTGTACCTTCAAGCAACAACAATGGTGCCAACACAGCACAACCTCATCATCCCGGTCACCTCCACTTGCAAGCAAAATTCAAAACTTGAGGACACCTGCGAAGACTCGGAGCTTGCAAGACATTTATGAGGTAACCCGAAATCAGTCAGATGAAGAATATTCTGACTTTGCCTTATTTACGGAGTGTGATCCAGTGGAGTTTGAAGAGGCAAGTCAGAATCGCAAATGGGTGAATGCGATGGATGAGGAGATAGCAGCCATTGAGAAGAATGAGACATGGCAGCTGACAGATCTTCCAACAGGAAAGAAGACCATTGGGGTCAAGTGGGTGTATAAAACGAAGTTCAACGCCCAAGGAGAAGTTGATAGGCATAAGGCCAGATTAGTGGCGAAAGGCTACAAGCAGAAGTCAGGAGTTGACTATCATGAGGTGTATGCACTTGTAGCCCGACTTGACACAGTCAGAATGATTCTGGCACTAGCAGCTCAAAAAGGCTGGAGTGTGTACCAGATGGATGTCAAGTCTGCCTTCCTAAACGGAGTGTTGGAAGAAGAGGTCTACATAGACCAGCCACCCGGATATGAAATACAAGGGCAAGAAGACAAGGTCTTGAAGTTGAAGAAGGCCCTGTATGGGTTGAAGCAAGCACCCCGGGCATGGTACAGCCGGATTGATGGCTATTTTCAGGAGAATGGGTTTCAAAAATGCCCATATGAGCACACCCTATATCTGAAGACAAACGCAGAGGGTGAGATGATAATCGTCTGCTTGTACGTGGACGATCTGATATATATTGGCAATAGCAACAACCTATTTGCGTAGTTCAGAACAGCCATGAAGACCGAGTTTGAAATGACAGACATGGGGCTGATGAAATTCTTTCTTGGCATTGAAGTTGACCAATCAGCAGATGGCATCTTCATTTCTCAGGGCAAGTATGCAAAGGATGTCCTGAAGCGTTTTAAGATGGAGGACAACAAGCCTGCCATCACCCCGGTAGCCACTGGCTTGAAGTTGAGCAAGACTGACAACAGCAGAAGCGTTGATCCAACTCTCTACAAAAGGTTAGTTGGAAGCCTGATGTACTTGACTGCAACCAGGCCAGATTTGATGTATGTCGTGAGTTTAATCAGTCGGTTTATGGAGTCACCCAAAGACACTCACTGGCAAGCAGGCAAGAGAATCTTGCGATATGTCAATGGCACGAGGAACCATGGACTTCACTATGCCAGACAAGACCAGCTTGAGTTGATTGGCTACACTGATAGTGATTGGGCCGATAGCGTAGATGACCGAAAGAGCACTTCGGGATATGCCTTCCATTTTGGATCTAGAGTTGTCTCTTGGTCCTCGAAGAAGCAGCCAATTGTTGCTTTATCTACAATAGAGGCAGAGTATGTTGCTGCCACCTCAGCCGCCTACCAGGTAGTCTGGCTGAGAAGAGTTCTAAGTGAACTACATCATCCGTCGAAAGCAACAACAACAATATTTTGTGATAATAACTCTGCCATCGCGCTCTCGAAGGACCCAGTCTTCCATGGCCGGACGAAGCACATTGATATCCGATATCATTTCATCAGAGAGCTGGTGAAATTTGGTGAAGTACAGTTGTAGTTTTGCAGGTCCAAGGAGCAGCTGGCTGACATCTTCACAAAACCCTTGAAGGAGGAGGACTTCGCCAGACTGCGAGATATGTTGGGCGTTAGAGAACTCGTGAAAGTTGGTTTAAAGGAGGGTGTTAGAATTATTAAACCAACCACGCCCGCAAGCGCTTCGGCGCGAGGCATTTTTAATATGCCTTCGAAAACCCCTTCGCCGCGAAGCAAAAATAAAATGGCTTTGGAAAATGCTTCGCCGCGAAGCACATTTAACTCACCCCCAAAAAACACTTCGCCGCGAAGCATAAACAAATTGCCCTCGAAAAATGCTTCGCTGCGAAGCTGCAAACCTTTGCCCTCCGAAGCGAAAATCAGCCGAAGTGGAAATCAAGCGCGGGAATCGACGCATTAATTCTTCAAGCGTGCGGGTTGTTGGGGTTGCTCGGCGATTGGACAGGAACCATTCCTCGGCATTTATTTTCTGTCAGTCGGTCGGTGAACTTCTCCCGCCTTTTGTCCCCATCTTCCGCCTATAAATACCGGGGCATTTGTCATTTTGCGTAGAGTTGAAGCAGTCAAAGGATAGCGGAAGGAGCAGAGCAGCAGAGAGGAATAGAGAGCACAGAGCAGCCGCAGAGCGAGGGTTTCGACCAGAAGAGTAGCAGAAAGGTGAAACCAACATCCTCCAACCGTCGGAGAGTGGAGCAGCAGTCTCCCATAAATTTGTGTGTTTATCCTGCAGATGTTCTATCTGGCAGAAGTTTGTAATAGCTTCAGAAGGAAGCTTTGTAATCCGGCATTATTTTAATATATAAAATATTTTCTCTGCAAATCAAGTCTCTGTGTATTTGTTCTCTGTCTCGAAGTGATGTTAAATCTGCAGACATTCTTCAGCTAGGGTTTGCCCCGAAGTGGCAGTTCACCCGTTCGATCCAGAAGAGGATCGAGTTTATTTGTTTGTGCCGAAGCACATTGCGGGACTTTGTCTTCCCGAAGTTGGACCCTGGAGCCATTTCGCCGAAGCTGCCGAATTGCCGTGAGCTGTCGTGCTTCGCAGCCTTCCTGCCCGAAGCAGTCACTTCGGGTTGAAAATTCTCGAAGTGATTTCACTTCGGAAGAAAACTGTGCGAAGCAGTTGCTTCGCCAGGATATTCCCCGAAGTAGTTTTACTTCGGCAGTTTCTTCCCGAAGTACTTACTTCGGGAGTATTTTTCCCGAAGTAGATTTACTTCGGCAATATTTCCCCCGAAGTGCATACTTCGGGAGCATTTTCCCCGAAGCTCCCTCCCTCGCTGAAAAATTCCCGAAGCATTTTTATTGACGCGATTTCACGCGATTCGGAATTTTAATTAATTCCTTCAAGATCAAGACAAATACAAATGAGACATTTTATCCCATGAGAGCAATTCAACACTTTACAAACTACTATGGTACTTGTACATACTTAACATAATGTTATGGTACTTGTACATAATTAACAGAAAGATAAGATTCAGAACAAATCACAAGGTCGACATTGCTGACAATTTTGTGCCAAAAAAAAAAAAAAAAAATTGTTGCCAACAACTTTGAAGTCGTGCTGACCGCATGTTGTCAATTTTTTTGTGACATGCACCAAAATGTGAGCAAAAATCTTGAAATGGGAACATGTGATGGCACGCACAAAGAGGAAAACAACAAGCAAATGATTCCCAAGAAAAAGTAGGCCTTGTCCAACCTACATAGAATCCTATAATTTGATCTGATAATATTTCCTCGGACCACCGCCTCTTTCATCATAATAAATCATATTTCCTCCCTTCTATATATGGACCACCGCCTCTTTCATCATAATAAATCATGCGCAAGCTTGTGTGGCCATTTGGCTGCCCTGGCGCCTTTGTCTTTTCCCTTATCAAATCGAATTTTGCCAGCAGTGTGCCAATAAATTTTTAATATGGTATGGTAAACTGCCTCAACTTCAGTTATTCTTATTCATGGTTTCTTTCTTTCATTCATTCATGTGGCTTCTGCCATGAAGGGCCATAGCAGGTAATGAAGCCAAGGATGACTTGCCGGTATCTAATCTAATCTGTATGTGATCTGAATATATGACCACATATATCAATAGAATAGCCGGCAAGTTGTTCTTGGCTATGCAATCTGCTTGGGCTCTCATGCCAGACATCATATGACATAGCTCTACAGCTCTACATCATGTAAAAGGGTTCATGTAAATCTGGAAAGTCTCAATATTTACACTACGTGCGGAGAAAATAATGGCGTTTCAGCAGATGGGTGGCCTCGTGATCTAAAGTAGTCTTATTTTAAAGATATCATTTTTTTCACTTATAGATTTAATGTATAATCACGCTCTAATAATTGTCATTGGTTTAAGAAGACCAGGGTTCACTACCTTAAACAATCTATCATTATTGGAAAAATTTAGGATGGTGATTTTTCTTTTATCTGGGATTGTGAAGTGTGAATTTGCACATGCCAAAATTTCAAGTTCTTCTTCAACACCATTTTTAAGGTATGGTAGTGGTATTTTTCCAAGTTCTACGCATTTTTGGCAGCTCTGTTCAGGTTTTTAATTTTGATCCAAACGGGAAAAAAAAATAAAAATTTGCATTATGTTAGCCATATTCCTAGATAGATTTAAGATATGAGTGATCTTCAAAGTATGAAATGAGAATTTTATCATGTAATTTTAAATTTTGGTTTTCATGGGATCTGCTCAACACCTTGCTAAGTCTATTAGCAAGCTGTTGATTGAAAGATAGAGACATGTCTAAGATTTTGATTAAGAATCATATCTATTTGAATGTAAAAAATCCATACTGTGTTCCGTTTCATTTGACATGGATGAAACAGAGGGTGGCAGTAGCTATTCTGGAACTTTAAACAATGTTAATGGTTGTCACGGCTTTGGATTTACAAAGTATAAGTCATGATGACTGGCAAATAAAAAACAATATATAAGAAATCTCCCACAAATTTGTCTTATGTGCACTTCAATTAGGTTTTTAGAATGGCTACTTTTAGTTTTATGTTTAATGACTTATAACAATCTGATTAATTAGGTTTTCAGAATGGCTGTTTTTAGTTTTAGGTTTAATGGCATATGCTAATTTGATTAATTTGGTTTTAGAATAGCTATTTTTAGTTTTAGGTTTAATGACATATAGTGACATATAATAATTAGGTTTTAGAACGGTTATTTTAGTTTGAAGTTTAATGGTATATTATAATTCAAAATTATAAACTTAAATTTTTTTAAATGAAAACCTATTATATTAAACATAAAGATTAAACATATAAAAATGGATGAACTAACACATCACATCCTATGCATGAACCAAATCGGCTAAAAATATAGCCAAGACAAAGTTCAATTGCCACATCACACCCCAAGCATACGACAAACTGGTTGAGAAGATAGCCAGGACAAAGTTCAAAACATCACCGCCAAAAAACTACAAGAAGGTGGGCTTAACAACAAAACTAAAAATAGATCACAACAACCATTAAGTGTTCCAACCCGACCCTGGCATCTCAGGAGCAAGCTGCTGAGTAGGACTCATGGGAGCCTCAAAGGGGGTGTTCCAAGCTAAATCACCAGCAGTGCCTGTGCTCCATCCAGTACTAGTGTCACCTTCACCACCCTTCGAAGAACCGGCGTCGGTAGAATGTGGAGGAGTTCCCCATCCCTGACGAGCTCCCCAACCATCCATATTGCACAAAGGATCAGGCTGAGGGCGATCACCCCAAGCGAAAACCTGATGTGCAAAGCTTGAGAGCAACAATCTCTACGCGTGTTCTCCAAACGATTGAGAGTGAGCCGTAGAAGGTGGTTTGTCCCGGTTATTCGACGGTGGGTGACGGCGATGTCTAGATCTGGATTTGGTATGCTATTCATTCTCTGGGGGGACTCTGCTTATAGCACATGGTGCATTACCCCAATAGTCAATCAACTCCTACAAATGAGTGAGATCCATTGCAACTTTATTAGCTTGCACCTGAATCTGTAACCAGACATCATGAAATACCATTAGCTTATCTGAAAGGGAAAAAATAATAGAGGGAGTTTTATCTGCAAAAACTATCTCATTTATGGTTTTCCATGGATGAAATAGAATGCTAATTCTAAAAATGTTCTAGAATTCTAACTAAGGTTGAGAAAATTCTGGCATATCTCTAAACAGATTGTGAAGCCAAGTTAAAGGAGCATGCAAAAATGGCCAAAAAAAGGACTCCATCCACTCCCAGGCCATATTTGCTCTGTTACAGTTCCAAAAAGTATGCAAGGTTGATTCTTCTTCCCCATAGAAAGGACAAGTGGAAGTGGCAATTCCCAAGTGCTTAAGTCTGTGTAAAAGCGGAAGCCCCTAATTCCCACTCTTTCCACCAATGTTGTTGAATAACTTGACCAAGCTTAGGCCAAAGGAAAAAGGTGTGCAATTGACAACCACATCATACTTGTATTTGTCTATGGGCTTTAACACATACTGTCGTTGAAAAATCTCCTAAGGGATCCAATCCATATTCTGCCTACAATAAAAATCTGAAAGAGACACAATGACCTTTTTAAAAAACTTGTTAGTATGAATCCATTGAACTTGAGCGAGTGGTTGTCCCTAATACTGAACCACAAGGGACCACCAAACATTTAAATCAACAATAGCTACCCCCCGATGGTGACCAAATCCTTTCCAATGAAGCCAAGACTTGATTGACTCCCAAGCTTGCCAAATACTTTAAGTCACAAAGGACCCAATAGTTTTAAAAGAAATAGGAGCTACAAGAATGGAAGATAAATCCAACCCCTTCCAATATTTCTTGCTATTGGGTAGCTGTGATGCCAGACAGTTCTTAAGTAGATCTTTCCATGCTTCATCCCATTTAAGAGTTCTTATAATCCCTTTAGTGTTGAGAGTCAGACCTTGACGGAAGCAGTTAAACAAGCCCAACCCTCCTGAATTTTTAGGAAGGCAACATAACTCCCAAGCTACTCTATGGAAGCCATGTTTCTGAGAATAATTAGCCCATAAAAAATCCCTCATAAGATTTTCTAGCTTCTTATAATAGGCTTGAGAAGGAACCCAGCAGGAGGAGTAATAAACATGAGTACTAGCAAGAATTTTAGAGCAAATTTGGAATTTAACCGCAAGGGACAACTTCTTGGTGATCCAGTAAGTGAGCTTGCTATCCACTCTTTGCACTACATACTCCAAAAGTTGATATGGGGTGATTTGAAAAGCAAATGGAATGCCAAAAAATTTGAACATCTCCCCAGATTGAATCCACCTCCATTGGTATTGCTCAAGCCAGGGTGGAAGGGGAAGGGAGGATTGTCTATAGCAAGCAGTCTTCCTCCACTGAATACTAGAATCGAAGGCTTTGCAAAACACATCCAGGCTGGAAAGAGCCTGTTTGACAAATGCTTCATCTTCACTAAGCGTTAAATAAGAATCATCCGCAAAGTGGTCATTAATGAGTTGCCCTTGCAAACCTGGGAAATACTATTAACTAGTCCAATTGATGCTTTGTGGGCAAGAAGGTACCCAAAAGCTTTATATGCAAGCACATAGAGGGATGGGACAAGAGGGCACCTTTGGTGAATAGATATGAACATACCAATGCACTCTGTTTGCGCACCATTCAGTGTGAGAACCATAGAAGCATATATAAAAAACATCTTTATAGATTGGAAAAAGCCAAGACCAAATCCAAGTGTTGTAAGCATTGATAGAATAAAGTGTCATTCTATTCTATCATATGTTTTTTCAAATTCAATTTTAATAAACATCGCCGGTTGTTGAGACTATCGCGCCCATTCCATACCTTCCCAAACTACTAGTACATTATCCTGAATATAGCGATTGCGAATAAATCCTATTTGTTCATGCCTCACAATAAGAGGAATAAGAGGTTGAAGTCTAAGAGCAAGGGCTTTAGCAATAATTTTATAGCTGACATTTAACAGAGTGATAGGCCTCCATTTGGTGATCACTTTAGGATCACCAGACTTAGAAATGAATTTGATGTTGCCTCTGTTAATAAGCAATCCTAAGGAACCAATGGACATAGCTTCCTAATAAACCCGTAGAAGATTAGGGCCAACCATATCCCACAAAGCTTTATAAAATTCACAAGGAAAACCATCGAGTCTTGGCGCTTTACAATTAGCCATGTCAGATAAAGCCTCAACAAGATCATCTAATAAAAGAGTTTTATCATAAGCTTCATGTTGGGAGGGTGAAAGCTTATTGGGAACCACCGAGCAACACTCCTCCGACACTTGTCATCTCTTAGCTGAGAGATGTTGGGCAACAAATACCTATTGATAGTGGTTAACAAATGCCTTAGAAATGTTAGGCAACTTTGATAGCATTTTGCCATTATCCATAATGGCTTTGAACTAAATTTCTTGCCTAGGCGGTTTGAGTATCTGAAAGACAATTGCTAAGCACAATATATAGCTTCTTGGTTGCAAAGACAATTGCTAAGCACAATTTTTTGACATATGCATATTTAGCTTCATAGCTAACAAATGCACAACAATATATAGCCTGATCTTTGTTTGATTCATTTTTCTGCACTAACATCATTTCTCATGTAAAATCCATGGTGGATATGTACATATGTAATGGCACACCTAGTCCAGGGGGTGTCAACATAGGTGGTGATGCAAACTATTCTTTTATGGCATCAAATGCATCTTGACACTCTTGATTCCATTCAAAAGTGACTCCCTTTCAATAGATGATTGAAATTGTTGCATTTATCTGATAATTATGCTATAAAATAATGGATCACTTGTATCTTGACTTGCATCTATGTAATTATTTGATATTTATAGGGGGTGGCATGTTTATGATTCCTTTAACTTTGTTTGGGTCAACTTAAATGCCTTGTTTAGAGACGATGAACCCGAAATTTTTTCCTAATGTAAAATCAAATATGCACTTCTTCAAGTTAAAGTCTCACGTTGTGCTCAAGTAATTGCTTGAAGACTTGGCATAAAACATCAATATGTTTGTGACGAAGCTTCACTTTGGCTAAAATATTATTCACATAATCTTTAACTATTTTGTACATTTGATCATACAAAATGTAAGTCATGGCACACTGATATGTAGAACTTGCATTCTTAAGTCCAAATGGCAAGACTTTATACCAAAATGTCCCCCATGGTGTCATAAAATTTATTTTGTGCTAGTCATTAGGATTTATTCCAATCTAATTGTATCCTAAAAAATCATCCGTGAAGGAGAGCATTTCATAGCCAATGGTAGAGTCCATGAGTGTATTAATATTTGGGAGGGATAAGTCATGTGTTGAGCTAAAAAACTAAAATGTATCAATATTTGGGAGGGAGAAGTCATGTGTCTTGTTGGTGAAGACGTGTTGAGCTAAAAAATTGAAGTGCTGAAATCCATTGAGAGATGAGCCATAAGAGGGCTAAACAAACTCCAATTGGTAGGAGTGACAAATGCCATAAGAGGATGAATACCCATGTGATGGTTAGGATCATAATGAAAGGGCCTTGGTCTTGTTAAGGAAGAGATAATAATTATTCCATCATTGAGTAGTACCCATGTGATGGTTCTAGATCATATAAGAAGGATCATGGTTGTGAACATTTTTGAGACTAGTTCATTAGTGAGGATTACATGTATAAAAATACCATGATATGGAGGCTAAATCTACTTCTAATATAGTATGAACAAGATACAAATACTTAAAATAATATCCAATAATAAATAATGCTAATTTTTCTTATGGTGACCACCTCATCCTATCGGAATGCATGGATAACTAGTCATTGCATCTACCAAGTGTGATAGAGGAGACCCATGTGTACTAGGTGCACTTACATTATGTTGAGGAGTATCAGGTTCAACCAAAAATGCACTCCATTATACAACATAGAGTTTCAAGGTAATATGGAAATATAATATTTGGTTCTTGATAAGTTAGAGTATATTATCACAAAAATGAAATGTGATGCTTCTACTATATCCATTATGGAAATATCTTTCTAACGACTATATGCAAGGCTATAATTACAAAATAAGAGTACCTCTAAGAGTAAGAAAAAGAGGTAGGCTCTCAGGTAGCAAAATAAAGGACTAAATTGCCCATTTTACAAATTTGAAAGAGAGAATATTCTCGAGGAATATTCTATGCAATAGGGGATCCTTGTAATCATAAGCTAGCTTGCGGTGGTTTGAAAAATTTGTGGTCCACTAAATTCAATGTGATCAGAGCACAATAAAAAATTGTTCCACTAAATTCAACGTGATCAGAGCATAGCCAATAGTTTGAAAAATCAGTGGTCTGAGCTGTAGAGTCAAACCGTCAACTATGAAGGGCATCTAATGAATAGTCTGCATGCACCCAATCAATGATGCTTCTATGTGTGAAGACTGCCATGTGTAGGGTACCATAAAAGGTTTTTTTACCTCTTGGTTGCTCACAACCATGGATTTCATGACCATAAGAGGTATTCTTTTGGTATTCCCATTAGTATCATGTTTGATCATGATTCCCATTGACTTTGACATTTTTGGTATTCTTTATGGAAACTCTTAGGCATCTCTCTTAAATTTTACACTAATTTTTATCTCCAGTATCATGGTCAAACTAAAGTCAACCATACTCTTATCCAAAGTATTTACACCTTTCATCATTCACCTCCATCTATGTGGTATTTGAGTATTACACATATTGAGCATGTATACAATCAGGTTGTCCATTCATCCATAGGTCATTCACCCTTTGTAATATATCTAGGTTTTCAACCCATAGCCTCCTATGATTTACCATTGTCAATTACATCTCCGTCACTATCCACCAACACAAAGAACAATACAAATCTCACTCCATTTAGAATTTGCAACAGCTTGAATCAAAAGTTGTTTAAATTTTATAGAAAACTTAGTAGAAAAAAAATAGGCCATGGATCGATATCATGTCCTACATTCCTTCTAGGTTGGATATAAAGTTTTATTGTATCTTGACCACTGCAAGTTTCCAGAGAAAGCACATAGCAAGATCAAACCTATTTGTTATGAGCCTTACACTTTCATTTAGTAGGTGTTAGAGAATGCTTTTTGTTTTGATCTTTCAGTACACTTGGGCATCCATGATGTCATCAATGTGGACTTACTCTAGCCATACCATGAGTTTACCTTAGATACTACACCATTCATCAGTCATCCTACAAATGTTGTACCTGATTTTTAACTTCCATTAGAGGATGATCATCTCTTCAACACTAGGACACACCACACCTACCAAGGATATTCCACTTTCTACCTTGCTAGTCACCGAGGATAGCTTCCACACCAGGCTCAATGGATCTCTCATAGCTATATGGTTTATGATTTTCCTTCTCTTTTGTACGTATTGGAGTCCAATGCTTCTATTGTGGGTAGGGATGATAGAGATCAATATATTAAAATTATATTTTCATCATGTTTTGTAATAGGAAAATAAATAATATTATATTATAGACCATTTAATGTTGTTAGCAAGTAGTTTTATTGGATAATATTTCTAACCAAATTAATTAAATGCCATCTTATCATATCCAAATATTTGTAATCCCTATTTATATTCACTTTTGCAATGCAATTATTTTGTTCTTGATTGACATATATTTTGTGTACTTGTGGAGTTATCCATATTCAATTGGTATCAGAGCACCTAATCGTCCATGGGTTTGCTCTTATTTTTGTATTTCATGCTCTTATTTTCACTTCTGCATTAGGCACCATGCTACAAATTCAGAATCACTCGCTCGATGAAATCTCTTGATGATGCAAAGGGATCACTTTTGAACTTTAGTTGTTCTAAGATGTCATGCTAGCAAAAGAAATAGCATCTAAAGAAATCATTGAAGAAGTAATCCTTCCTAAAAAGAAAGAAGACACTACTTATGAAATATAATCTGTTGTATTAGCATAAGAAATCTTGCTATCAAGTAAATTCTTCAAGTTGAATAAATAATTATTGTTGACAAAGATCTTGTAGCAGCTCCTAGAATTAAACTAGTGTTTATGGGCACATGTAGAAATAAAAGAGTTTTTGATACCTCATATTTCTATTCCTTATGCTACTAATGATATTATTGTTGCAAATATGATCCACATCATTGCTAAAGAAGAAATCACCTTTGAAAAGTTGTAGATATGGACATGGACAAACTCACTAAAGAAGATAGCCCCCTTGAAAATGTTGTAGATTTATCTCCTGAAGAACATGTAGATCTCTTTATTGTTGTTTAAAAGGTACCAATATTAGCCTCACCATGGTTGCCTCATCACTCATGAACTAGCTTCCGACCTCCTTCCAGTCTGTTGATCCATAATTCTATGTTTTACCACCAAAAAATTCTTCCACCCATGGTTTCTATATCAATTTAGGTTAAAATACCCTTATGGACGCTCCAATACATACCCCCTGCATGTACAATTCTTAATTATATATAAAAATAGTTGGAGAACCATGATACATGGGCTACATCCTTAAATTTTTAGACCTCATCGCACATGCACAGATGTGTGTGGGCTACGATACATCCCTCCCCCACACCTATGGATATGAATATCAAGCTCAAAATTTAAATATATTATTTTATGAAAGACATCAATATTTATAGGCATAAAATACCTAATACATTACCATGGTTTAATGAATACCATGGACATACAAGGATAAGAAGGCATTTAATATGCCTTACCTAACATTTAATTACATGTGCACCCATGTGCACAAATATACCTTTTCTAGAAGGCTATTATTTATATTATATGGATCCTTATCATTCCTCCCCACTAAAGAAGCATTGGACTCCAATGCATACAAACATGGAGGAGAAAGATGGGAATATAGAGGAGTGTTGGGTACGATCGAAAATACACTCTGATATAAAAATAAGAAGAATACTGGGGATGAACTAGAGCATGTCTTCATAAAACCAAAAAAAATGATGTTGGCATTGCGTCAAGCTTAGAAAGAGCTCTTTGATAACTATAAGCATGCCTATACTTACAGGAGATTCAAAAATATCATGAGGTGGCAGACGAAAAGCAGCATGTGATGTGGAATCAAGAAATATTCCTTTAGAATATATGAATTTTAAATTAAATTAATTGAAATTGAATTTAATATTTATTTATTTATTTATTTTAATTTTTTTAAATAAATTTGTGTTGTGTGTTATGCGCTTGATAAAAGACCCTAATTGATGTGTGGACCGCGTGGGCAGGAGAAGTGTGCCCTAAATTATGTGACAATTGTGCAGGGCTTCAAATGGGTACCTTGGGTTATGCATGCATGTGCATTGCACACAATATAGTCCTACGTTATACAACCAACATAGGGGTCACATGGCCCATAGCCTCCACGAGGAGCATGTAGGCCTATAGGTCCTAAGCGATGCAGTCACACAGGGGTCATGTGGCCCACAAAATATGCAAAGGCCTATGCGTGGCCCATATTGGGTATACACAACTAATATTGTCATGTGGCCTACATGATGCCCAAAAATCTTGTATGGGTCTATCATGCAAGGTACAAACATAGGCGAGGTGCGTATCATAGCCCACACACGCTTGTGCATGTGTGATGGGACCTAAAAATTTGAGGATGTGACCCATCTACCATGGTGCTCAAACTATTTTTTTATAATTAAAAATTGTACATGCAAGGGATGTGTATTGGAGCATCCATTAGGGTAATGAAACCTGAATCAACATAGAAGCCACGGATGGAAGAAGTTATCAATGGTAAAAAGGCATAAAATTTTGGATCAATGGACTAGAAGGATATCAACAATTGGTTTGTGAGTGACAAGGAATCCATGGTAATGCTGATATTGGTGCCTTTTCAACAACAACAAAGAGGTCTACATGTCCTTCAGGAGATAAATTTGCAACCTCTTCAAGGGAACTATCTTCTTCAAGAAGTTTATCCATGTCCAGATATGCAACTTCTTCAGCAATGATATGGATTATATGAATAATAGTAATATCATCAATAGCATAAGAAATGGAAATAGGAGGCATCAAAAATATTATGTTTCTACAGTGAAATGGTCCAATGGAAGAAAAATGGGCTTTGTTCCCATAAACCTTGGTTCGATTCCAGGTGCTACAACAAGATCTTTGTCAGCAACAATTTCTTCTACAACTAAAAGAATTTCTTTAACAATAAGATTTTATTCTGTTAGCACAACATATTTTATTTTATTAGCAATATCTTCTTCCTTGTTAGGAAGGATTGCTTCTTCAGTAATTTATTTGGATGTCTTCTACTAGCATGGCATATCAGATCAATTTAAGTTTAGCAACATTCTCTCTACATAATCAAGATATCTCAATAATCGAGTAATTCGAAATCGATAGCATGGTGCCTAACATGGAAGCAAAAAGAAGAGTGCAAAAGCAAAAATAAGTGCAAACCCATAGAGAATCGGGTTCTTCAATACCAATATAATATAGTTTTATGAGCTAAAACTTCAAATTGATATTTTGATAAAAATGCAAATTTATAGGTATGAGATGCCTATTATAATACCATAGTATGATTCGAACCATGGGCTCAATACCATGTATGGATAAGAGCATACATGCGCATTTAATATGTACCATATTTATCTTACCATGTGAAATGCTTACATACAAATTCATTTAAGGTATTATATAATACCATATGATATACCGTATCATGGGATCCCTATCATTAATTGGATATGGGTTTATGGACTAAAACTCTAGATTGATATTTCCATTGATGAAAATGATAATGTATAGGTATGAGATGCTTATTACAATACCATGGTATGAGTTGAACCATGGGCTCAATACCATGTGTGGATAAGAGGATAAGGGTGTATTTAATATGCACTATATTTATATTACCACATGAAATACTTATATACAAATTCATTTAAGGATTTATTTAATACCATATGCCATATCGTATTATGGGATTGTTGTGGGCCAAACAAGGTTAACTTATTTCCTACTTTTGTCACATGCCCGTGCATTTAATTTATCAACCCAGGGAGCTTCATAAACTTGTGAAGGGTCTTGAACAATATTGCTTACAATACCACTTGAGATGAGTCCGCTAGTTCTACTATTGGGGGGTGTTTCAATGGTCGTCAATCATTCATACACTCCTCAATATTTTATGTAAAAAAAATTCAACCTACAGAAAGGAAATATTCATGCATTCCTGGAAATAAACCTATTGCAATACGAGAAATAACAATGTGGTAAACAATATTATAAAAGCGGTAAACTAATCAAGAAAACATAGGAAAAATAGGGGAAGAGATATCGGCTTGGAGTGGGCCTAGGCCCCAGCAGCTTCCTCCTAGCTGAACACGTCCTTAGAAATTCTTAGAACTGTATTATAATTATCAAAGTATTACAATGCTTATTTTGTATATCTCTCTACATTTACAATAAAAATATTTTATATATCCTCAGAGAGGTCTGCGTGTTTTTATATAGCACACCCGCATATCTTTTGTTATAAATAAGTTATAATAGCTGATTCATTCCATACTAAATTAAGACAGCCTAGTAAATATGATCGAAATCTGCTATAATTGACATTCATTTCTAATAGTGGTGTGTTCACTGATTGGTTTGTGCTTTGTCTGGAATTGGTAGGACATTCTCATACATTGGTGCAATCCCCAATTTAACTCTACCTAACATAGAGTTGGAACTACACCAGTCTTTGTTGTCCACGTCATGCTTGGCTGGTCAAAGAGCGAAGAATAGGGGTGCCTTCCCTATGAGGAAGGTGCCTAAGTATGTTGGGCACCTTCTCTATGCGAAAGGTGCCTTACTGCCATTGGTGCCTTAGTGGAATAGGAAGGTGCTTATCTTCTATTAGCACCTTTCTATGAGAGGAAGGCGCTTGCCTTCTATTGGTGCCTTCCTGTGAGAGGAAGGCACTTGCCTTCTAGTGGCGTCTTTCGGTTGGCACTTTCTTTATGAGAGGAAGGCGCTTGCCTTCTAGTGGCGCTTTCCTATCGGTGCCTTCCTTATGAGAGGAAGGCACTTATTTTCCTTTGATGCCTTCCTGGAAGAGGAAGGCATTGGCCTTCTATTGGCGCCTTCCTGGGAGAGTAAGGCGCTTGTCTTTCCTTGGCGCCTTCCTAGAAGAGGAAGGTGCCTACTTACGCTTGGCACCTTCTTGGAAGAGGAAGGTGCCTACTTACACTTGGCACCTTCCTGGAAGAGGAAGGCACCTACCTTCTCTACATTGATTACAAAAGAAAAAAAGTTCCAGGTCCATGAAAAGACCTCGACTTATCCAAATCTGACTAAATCAACTACAATTCCAAAAAAATGCACTGAAAACACATGAATTAGATAACACGCATAATTTCATCAAATAATTATATAATCATTCATAAAAATATGCAATCCTTATTAGAAAACCACATAATAATCAAGAAAATGTATACAAAATATGAGCATTTCTGATGTTCATCATCCCCCCAAGTCTAACATATGCCACACCCTCGTGGCATCAAAACTACAGGTAGCCCTGTTGACCCCTCATCATTGTCATTTCTTGGTGGATCCTACTGTACCAGCAGCCCGTGTCTGACTCCTCTATGCATTGCATGGGGCTGTAGGTGCTGCTGTTGGCTTTGCTTTCCTCATCCTAGTTGCTATCGGAGGTGATATAGCTAGCATTGTCTCTGCTACCTAAAATGTAGCTTCTGTAGCTTGCCATAGGTCTGCGTCTGGAGGTATGACCGTTGCAAGAGGGATATCTAAATTATCCCTCCTAAGATGAACTACTTGGGCTTTGTACAATCGGGTTGCTTTAGGAGTAAGCCCTACATTCTCCTTTGTAATGGCAGCGGCTTCCAATTCGGGGTCCCATCATTCAAAATACCTTCTTATCTTGGAGGGTCATCCCTAGGATGACCCATAAATCTCCCAGAACTGGATATCCTCTACTGGATTGATGCAGATACTAGCATCCCCATGCATCCTTGAGATTTCCTTCCTAGTCTCCTTAGCTATTGTCATCTCTTTGAGCAACCGTTTGAACTATTTTTGCCTCTTTGTGAACAGCTACATATCCCACTCATCTTCTTCTGGCTCAATGAAGGTCACCTTCACCTTCTTTTGAGCCGTCCTGGGCCATTTTCCTTTGGCCTCTATAAAAAATGTGGTGGCTCGAATAGGGGTTTTCTCTTTCTCCCTAGCGAACGTCTTCTCGCTTCGAGGGGCATGATCTGCGGTCCCTGGAGCATTCTATTCACTCTGTGGGACCTGTTCTACCATCTCTAGGGGTGCTTCTTTGCCTCCCTATCTGTCCTATGCTGACCCCTTAGGTTCTTCTCTGTCTTCCTTAGGTCTAGGGAGTTCTTCCTTATCCCTCGGTCTTTTTTGCTATTGTTGGACCTCGTCCTGCTTTGTATCACTTAGGTCGATGACAGGGGGTGTTGTGGGACTTATTTCCCTTTCACTCCCAAAAATAGAGGAATTCTCCCCTACCTCCGGGTTGCTCTGTCGGGCATCCGATCCAAATTCTCCCAAAGAGAATACTCGTTTTGTAGATGTGGGAGAATTTTTTGGGACCTCTACTGCCCAGTCAGTTTGGTTTGATGCGTCCCTTATTTCTGTTCCCTTGTCTTGGAGTTGCTAGTTCTCCTCCCGCAACTGCTGGACTAGCTGCTCGAGTTGGGTGATTCTTCTTTCTTGTTCTTTCAATTCCCCTCTATGCTCATTTTGGTAATCCTCCAAAATTTTTTGGGCCATCCTGCAATTGATCTACCACTCCAGCGCTTCCTCTAAGGTTATGTTGACATGATCATTGCTCCTGAAAGTCCCTACATCTTTTGTGCTTTGGTTTGTCAATTCTCGGAGGGTTTGGGCTGCCATGTTGACTTTCGAGTTGTTCTCTTCTTCTTCTATTGATAGGAGGAGTCACCGCAGGCATTTCCTCCTAGGTACTGGTTCTGGCAGCAAAAACTCAGAATCGCTACTAATAAGCGGTGCTCCTTCCTCTTCATACTCGGGCACTTGGGAATGCCCTCTTTCCTCTATGCATTCAGGTACTAGTGAATGTTCTCTTTATTTCATGAAATCAAGCAATGCCAATTGATCGATACTTGCCATATCCTCTGGAGGGCTTCTCTCTTCTTGCCCTATTTTGGTAATAGCATCCTATTGCCTTTCTTGACCGCCATCTCCATCTGAGTTGGGGTTCTACCTCTATGCTTCTACATAGCAGACTAGTGCTGATATCAGCCCATGGTGGGCCAATGCGGATGGTGCTCCCTTCTGGTACCTAGTTGCTTCTTCCTTTAGGGTATTTCCAATTAGAATGGCACGTTCATCTTCCTTCCATGCACCAGGTGATTCACAAACTACACATGGTTAGTGTGCAAATGGGTATACTTCCCGGTGCATGTAAAGAATCGAGCAACCTACTCGAATATCTTTCGTAGATTCATGGGAAGGCTACTTTTAGGTAGCCCTTCATTATCTATCTGCACATTTTCTCTTGGCAGCAACACTTCAATGTATAGCTTCAGCAGTCCATCTTTGTATATGCATTCACCTGTGAGGGGCAATCCAGTCGCCTGTGAGATGTATGTGGGGGTGACCGGAATTTATACCCCTCATACTTGAGCTACGTCTCCCCTCAAGGAGGCAGCAAATTCCTTGGCTGCCTCCATATCCTATCCTTTACTGACCATGGTACAGTATTCGAACCATCCCTCGGCCTCGAACTATGTTTTTACCATCCCCCTGATTCCTTCCATATCACTCGGCTCATTCTTTTTCACCGCATGATTCTTTGACCTTCCTCCCATGGCACCTTCCCTTACTACTGTGCTTCTTTTTTCTATCCTTACTTCTTCAGGAAGGCACCTTATTATAGGGAAGGCGCATAACCCTAGCATTTAATTCTAGGGTATACCTTTCGAGCCATATCATTGGCATGTGGTTCCAGCCATGGGGGTATATGATTTTTATGATGATAATATTTTTTTTGGTACTACATAATTTATGAATAATTATATAAAGATTTTAGTTAGTATGTGCATACATTATTTTGTGTTTCATGTGTCATGAAGAGCATTGATTCATTGATTTGTGACATGGGGGAGGGGTATGGTAATCTAATGCCACTCATTTGTGTGGTGATTTCGTTCTGATAGAGACATCTGTGAGACTTAAGTGTTGGTTGTACATGGAATACACTCTTTAGTACCTTCCTAATGTGGAAGGCACTTATGTGGTGCCTTCTTGATGTGGAAAGCACTTATATGGTGCCTTATCGATGTGGAAGACGCTTATATGGTGCCTTTCCAATGTGGAAGGAGCTTATATGGTAACTTACCGATGTTGTCGGTGCTCTTTGAATGGATGCGCCTTTCGATGGTGGAAGGCATCTCTAATTGGATGTGCCTTATGATGGTGGAAGGTGCCCTTTTGATGATGGCACCTTCCTGCTATGGAAGGTGCTCCTGAATGGGTGCGCCTTCCTGATGTGGAAGGCACTGCTGAATACTTGCACCTTCCTAGGGTGGAAGGCACCTTGGTCTGTATGCGCCTTCCTGATGTGGAAGGTGCCTCGGGCTCCTCTCTTTCTTTTTTTTGTGTGGCGCCTTCCTGATGTGGAAGGCACCTATTTTTTTTTTATGTGTCTTCTTTATAAGGAAGGCGTCTTCTTCTAGCAGGGTGTCTTCTTCATACGAAAGGCACCTTCTTCTAGCTGAGCGCATTCTTTATAAGGAATGTGCCTTCTTCTGGCTGGGTGCCTTATTTATAAGGAAGGTGCCTTCTTCTGGTTGGGCACCTTCTTTATAAGGAAGGTGCCTTCTTCTGGCTGGGAACCTTATTTATAAGGAAGGCACCTTCTTCTGGCTAGGTGCCTTATTTATAAGGAAGGTGCCTTCTTCTGGCTGGGCACCTTTTTTATAATGAAGGCATCTTCTTTTGCGCCTTCTTGATGTGGAAGACGCTTTATTCTTGGAAATCATGTTGCGATTGATTGGGAAAGGGTGATAAATCCTTCTCAGTCTCGCTTCATGCTACCTCAACTTCTACCTATGAGTGTCGATGTCAGAATGTTGAGTAGAATTAGGCTTGGTTTCCCAGATACCTATTCCTTGTGCTATCAGGTCCACCTACAAAATAAAAATGAAAAGAAAGAAAAATAAAGGCAGTTAGATGCATTTCGTGTCTGTTAGGTCTTGGATTAGGATGCATGTAGCTTGCATGCGGGCGTCATCCCTACAAAACACATTGTAAGAAAAAAACTAAATTAAATGATTTCGGTGAGCACCTCCATGCCCACCATTTCACCTGTTAAGAGTTTGTTCCGAATCTAACAATATGGGGTCTCCCCCACGTCTATTCTGGATTCCACCTATAAGGTTTTGGATGTGTTATAGGGGTGCAGTCGGTGGCCATTGACCCTTAACATGATGTTGCTTCCGTCAATTGTTCTAACGCACACTACCCAATTCTTGATGAGCTCTACCACCTCATATAGTCTCATCCATATTTGCATTAATTTACCTTTTCTTTCTTGGAATAAATAATCGTACAACAACACCCATTCTCCTTCTTGGAACTGCTTCAATTTAATGTGGTGATCATACCACCACTTTCTTTGCTTTTGTATGATTTACGTTCTCTACAAAGCATCCATTTAGATTTCATCCAGCTGATCTAGCTATCGAATCCTTTCTTTTTGAGTTCCATCCAAGATCAAGTTCAATTTTGAAGTTATCCTCAATGTCTTGATTTCAAATTCAATGGGCATCATCACACTCTTCTCATAGACCAGTTGGAAGGGTGTGAAGCCTGTGGTGGATTTCCACATGGTATTATATGCCTAGACTGCCTCTGGAAACCGTGTAGCCCAATATTTTTTGTGTTGTTACACGGTCTTCGTTAGGATGTTCTCTATTTCTTTGTTCATCACTTCCACTTGCCCATTTGCCTATGGATGGTAGGGTGTAGTTTTATTGTGTCAAACTTTGTATTGCTCCATCAGGTCCTTGATAAACTTAGAGGTAAATTGAGGTCCTTGATCTGTTGTTATCTCTCTAGGGACCCCAAATCATGTAAAAATGTGGGCAAATATGAAATCAGTGACTTTTCTTTCCTTTGAATCTCTCAATGCTTGAACTTCAACCCATTTGGTGACGTAATTTGTACAGACCAAAATAAACCTCCTCCCTATTGAAGGTGGATTAATTGGTCCCACAAAGTCCATGCCCCACTTATCGAAGGGTTCTAGGTGTACCTAAGGCTGGAGGGGAATTTTGTCTTGATGGGTTGGTTTGCCCATTCTTTGGCATTCATCACACTTGTTGGCGTGCATAGCCACATACTTGAACAAAGTGGGCCAAAAGTACCCAGCCTATAGGATTTTGTAAGCAGTTCATTTCCCTGTAAAGTGTCCTTCGCATGGTTCATCGTGACACGCTTTGAGTACTTCTGAGAACTCCTATTCTACTATGCATCTCCTTATAATCTGGTCACATCCTATTTTGAACAGGAGGCCATCAATCCATAGAAACGATGCACTTTTCTCTATGACCGCATACTTTTCTCGAAAAGAGAGAGCATGTGAGGTTCTTTCGATGGCCAAGTAATTGGATATATCTGCCTACCATGGGATTTCCTCACTAATGGTAAACAAATGTTCATCCAAAATTTGTCTTCCATTGTTGTATGGTCTATCGATATCAATCAAGATAGAAAATCTGCTATGACATTGTATTTGCCTAGTTTGTCGACTATTGTGATGTCAAATTCCTGTAGTAACAAGAGCCACCTAATAATTCTTCCACAAATGGCCGGCTTGCTCATCAAGTATTTGATGGTCACGTGGTCCGTGTGGACAAATACCTTATACCCGATGATATAATGGTAGAATTTGTTTATGGCATACACAACTGCAAGGAACTCCTTCTCCATCACCGTGTAGTTGAGCTCGACTCTTGCCAAGTTTTTGCTGACATAGTAGATGGCATAAAATTCTTCACCATCCTTTTGTCCAAGGACTGCTCCAATCGTATTGTTGGATGCATCACAGTAGATATGGAATGGTATGGCCCAATTTGGTCCTCTTAAAATCGGTGTGGATATCAGTTTCTCTTTAAGCAACTAAAATGCTTCTTCATAGTCTTCCATCCAATTGAACTCCACATCCTTAGATAATAAATTGTGCAATGGTTTTGCAATTTTTCTGAATTCAATGATAAATCGCCAGTAGTACCCAATTGATCCAATAAAACTCCTCACCTCTCTCTGTATTTTGGGGCTAGGTAGGTCTCTGATGACCTTAATTTTTCTTTTATCCACATTTATTCCTTCTACGGAGAGGTGGTGTCCCATTACGATGCCTTCTTGCATCATCATAAAGCATTTCTCATTGCTCAGGGACAAATTGTTTTCCTTGCTTCTTTCGAGCACTCTTTCCAAGTTTGTCATTGCTTCATCAAAGGTTTCTCTATAGACGGTGAATTCATCCATGTATACTTTGATCGCATCTCCCATCATGTCTAAAAATATGCTAAGCATCGCCCTTTGAAAGGTGGCAGGTGTGTTGCATAATCCTAAAGGTAATACCTGATAAGCAAACATTCCCCATGGGAAGGTGAACATTGTCTTATCCTGATTCTTTTCTTCTATCTGGATCTGGTTGTATCCACTGAATCTGTCTAGGAAGGAGAAATACTTCCTCTTGGAGAGTGTATCCAAGACTTGATCAATGAATGGGAGCGGGAAGTGGTCCTTATTGGTTGCTTTGTTTAACGCTCTGTAGTCCACACAGATTCACCATTTCCCATTATTTTTAGGGACTACCACTAACGATGATACCCACTCACTATCAAAAATTGGATAGATGAATCTGGGAGTCAATAGTTTTTGCAGTTCTTCCTTGACAATGTATTTCATTGCCGGATTCATTCTTCTCTGTGGTTGCCTACTTGGTGTTGCTTGATCATCGAGGTATATACTATGGGTATAGATTTTTGGGTTGATACCCTTCTTATCTGAGTAATCCCATGCAAATATTTATTGGTGTCTAACCAGGAGCTCTTCCACTTTTTTCAATTGTGTGGGAGTCAACCCACTGCTGTCATTCAACGTTCTTCCTGGCCTGACGTGTATCGACTAAACGTGGTGATCTTGGGCACCAACCAACAATGATCTAGGTGCAGATATGGAGGACTCCCTATGGAGGAACTCCATAATAGCACCATCTTCATCTTCTTCTACCAACTCATCCAACGTCATCACTGGTTGGATCATGGATAGCTCAGGATTTTCATGCTTGGTCAACATGGGTTCTCCTAATGAGTCGACGGACTACGTTGGGGGTGAAATAGTCAACTTTTTAATGTTTCATCCATCGGATATGGTCATCAGGTCATCCTGGTAGCTAATGTAAGCATCATCTATTACCAGCCATGGCCTTCCCAAGATGAGCGGGTAATAACCCAACCTAGTTTTAGATTGTAAAAACTAAAAATTTGGCTAGGTATTCCCATGCACTGACGATCACTATTACATCTTCCAACATTCCTTCTGATGCCATGATTGATCAATCGGCCAGTTGCAGCACTGTCGTAGTGGGTTTCAGGTTCACGAGCTGTAGCCTTTGCATGGTCTCCTGAGGCATTACATTGATGGATGCTCTGATATCAACCAACATATTAGATAGGGAATGTCCCTCAATTTTTATAGTCAGCACCGAGTTACCCGGGTCCGCATACTTAGGATGGTACATTTTTCCCATCATCAAATCTACTAGTTTACCCATGACATTGATAGTCTGGGTTGCTCTTCATCCTAGCTTCCTTAGACACATCTCTCTTATCACCTTGGTATATATCGAAACATCTCGAATGGCTTGAAATAATGGAATTGTCATGGTGAGGTTCTTCAAGCTAGACAAGATATCGAACTTTGACTGCATTACTTTTATCTGTTCTTGCAGCTGGTTGGAAAATGGAGTCTTTGCTCTCTCAGGCATTTCTTCTATCACCTCTTCTACAAGAGGTGTTTCTCCTACCTCTTCCTCCTCTTCTACCAATGGAGGCTTTCCTACTCCTAGCTGTCTACCAGACCTAAGCTAAATATGGTACATTGGATACATCTCACCCTCCACGTTGTATGATGGTTAGTTCTCCCTATTATTAGGATTTGTCGTTGGTTGTGCGAGTAGCTACGCAGGTCTCACTACTAGAAATGTCGATAAATTTTTTTGGGGGTGAGTTGGTGCTACATTCTATGGAGCCTGATTCCACACAGTGTGGCCTCTCCACTGCTACCTAGGATATGGATATGGCATCCATGGCTGCTGGTTTGGCAATACTGTTGGATGTGCATTGGACCAAGGGGATGGCCCCCACCATCCCATGTTAGGTGGTTGAGGCAGGCCTTGGTGCATGTATGGTCCTCCCCCATATGACGAAATTCTGGTTGGCATATTCCCTATAAGGGGTTATGACCAACTCTTCCAATTGTCTATGAAATAGGCATCCACGCTTTCAGCATCTTCCTGATTACTGGGCAATTGTGAGCACAATCAAGTTTTATGGTTCAACCTGCAAACTACACATACTCTAACTTTGTTCTCTGGGTATGCATTCTTTGCATGCTTCCCTCTACATTTTGGATAGAAATAAGCCAATGCTACTTCATTTTCTTGCTTCTTTTTCTCTAACAATAGTGTATCCATCTGCAATGCTAGAGATGAGAGCATTTCACTCTTTAAATCTTCCAGCATGTTACCTATTCCTGTCTTTGTGACTGAAGTAATCACTTTCATGGTTCTAGAAGTGGTCTTGCCTCTCCTTCTTGAGTAGATTTGGCATAGTTGTAGGATGTCTTCCATAGCATGTTGGTAGACATCACCTCCAAAAATCATGTTAAGAGCCTCCAGTGATTCATTGGTAAGTCCTCTCAAAAATATGCTTTTGAGGGACTTGTCAGATAGTTTCGTGTGAGGAGATCATTGAAGATTGAAGTTGAATCTCTCTCACTATTCCTTGAGAGACTCATCTTCTTTCTACGTCATGCTCAGGACTTCTTCTCTGGAGTCTCTTGCTCTCCCTAAATCTTGGTATTTCTCTAAAAAGAGCTTCTTCATTTGATCCCAAGTGGCAATGTGTTTGTTTCCCAGACCGATGAACCACTGTAGAGCTGCATCATCCAATGTGGAAGGAAAGAGTTTCAGCTTCTGCATATCATATTTATAGTCCATAGACCTACGTAAGACATCAAAATTAAATAAAAATAGGTCAGGGTCCTCAGTTTGGTATCCTTTGAAGTTCATAAGGTGAGCAGGGGATATGTTTTTCATTTTGGTATCTCCTACCCCTTCATCAATAGAGAAACTAAAGCTAGATGATGCTTTCATTGTCAGCCATTTTTTGAAGAAATGTGGTCTCTAATGTAGTATTTATGGCTTTATGATCGTTTAAGACTTTCTGAGTCAAGGCTTTAAGGTTGTCTGGTGTTATCGTTCGATCTTCTACAGCTTTCCACAATAGGGCTTCCTCTAAGGGTGTCCTATTAAACAAGGGATTTATGATGATTCACTCTTCCTCAATTTGATGGGATTATGAGGCACTTTGCACAAAATGCGGATCCCCACTCCAATGGATTGTTGGTGGTGGGTTGGATGAGTCTAATTCAAATTCAGAATGTTTGACTGACTCAAATTCTGGTGGATTGGTTTTTATAAACCGACCGTCAGGTCCTCTTCTTCTCAAATAACTCATACAAGGTTAGATGGAAGGTTTCTAGGTATTGTAAATAATCTAGTTGAGATGCTTCCCCAGCAACGGTGCCAAAATATTATGGGCCAAACAAGGTTAACTTCTTTCCTACTTTTGTCACATGCCCGTGCATTTAATTTATCAACCTAGGGAGCTTCGTAAACTTGTGAAGGGTCTTGAACAAGATTTCTTACAATACCACTTGATATGAGTCTGCTAGTTCTACTATTGGGGGGTGTTTCAATGGTCTTCAATCATTCATACACTCCTCAATAATTTATGTAAAAACAATTCAACCTACAGAAAGGAAATATTCACACATTCTTGGAAAGAAACCTATTGCAATACAAGAAATAACAATGTGGTAAACAATATTATAAAAGTGGTAAACTAATCTAGAAAACACAAGAAAAATAGGGGAAGAAATACTGGCTTGGAGTGGGCCCAGGCTCTAGCAGCTTCCTCCCAACTAAACATGCACTTAGAAACTCTTAGAACTGTATTATAATTATCAAAGTATTACAATGCTTCTTCTGTATATCTCTCTACATTTACTATCAAAATATTCTATATATCCTCAGAGAGGTCTGCATGTGTTTATATAGCACACTCGTAGATCTTCTATTATAAAGAAGTTATAACAGTCAAATCATTCCAGACTAAATTAAGATAGTGTGGTAAATGTGAATGACATCTGTTAAAAATGGCATTCATTTCTAAGGATGGTGTGTTCACTGATTGGTTTGTGCTTCACCTGGCATTGGTAGGATGTTCTCATACATTGGTGTGATCCCCAATTTAACTCTACATGACGTAGAGTTGGAACTGCACCAGTCTCTATTGTCCACGTCGTGCTTGTCTGGTCAACGAGAGAATAATAGGGGCACCTTCCCTATGAGGAAGGTGCCTAAGTATGTCGGGCGCCTTCTCTATGTGTAAGGCACCTTACTGTCTTTGGTGCCTTACTGGAAGAGGAAGGCGTTTATCTTTTGGTGGTGCCTTCCTGTGAGAGTAAGGCGCTTGCCTTCTATTGGTGCCTTCCTGTGAGAGGAAGGATCTTGCCTTCTAGTGGCACCTTCCTATCGGTACCTTCCTTATGAGAGGAATGTGCTTGCCTTATAGTGGTGTTTTCCTGTTGATGCCTTCCTTATGAGAGGAAGGCACTTATTTTCCTTTGGCACCTTCCTGGAAGAGGAAGGCATTGGCCTTCTATTGGTGCCTTCCTGGGAGAGGAAGGTGCTTGTCTTTCCTTGGTGCCTTCCTGGAAGAGGAAGGTGCCTACTTACACTTGGCACCTTCCTGGAAGAGGAAGGCACCTACCTTCTCTACATTGATTCCAAAAGAAACAAAGTGTCAGGTCCATGAAAAGACCTCAACTGATCCAAATATGACTAAATCAACTACAATTCCACAAAAACACACTGAAAACACATGAATTAGATAACACGCATAATTTCATCAAATAATTATATAATCATTCATAAACATATTTAATGCTTATTATACAGTTGCATAATAATCAAGATAATGTATATAGAATATGAGAATTTTTGATGCTCATCAGGGATCCCTATCATTCCTCCCCACTAAAGATACATTGGTCCCAAATGCATACAAACGAAGAAGGAGAATATGGAGAAGATAAAAAATAGTTGAATGAGGCTAAGAATATAATAAAGTTAATGTAGAAGTTGATACCAAAGAAAGGATGTAGTGTTGACTAATGTGTGTTGTTGGTGAAGACATGTGCTCAGCTAAAAAACTAAAGTGTTGAAATCCACTGAGAGATGAGCCACAAGAGGACTAAAATTGGTAGGAGTACCAAATTATATGAGATAATGAAGACCCATGTGATGGATGGGCTCATAGTGAAAGGTCCTTGGTATTGTTAAGGAAGAGATAATGATAATTTTGTCATTGTGGAGTACTCATGTGATGGTTGTAGATCACATAAGAAGGTTCTGGTCATGAATATATCTAAAACTAATTTATTAGTGAGGAGTACCTGTATGAAAATGTCATGGTTTGGAGGATAAATTTACTTCCAATATAGTATGGACAAGATACAAATACTCAAAAGAAGAACCAATAATAAATAATATTGTGTCGTTATGGTGACCACCTCATCCTGTCCTCAATGCTTAACCTAAGAGACCTCTGCCTTCTATGATCACGTCCACAACAGCTCAGCAACCTGTACCAAACATAGTCAGTCGGTCTAGTACAAGTCTTCCTCTATCTATCAGATCTATCCAACTTTGAACAAATCAATCCTCTACACACAAGCCTTCTCAAAGACTTGCCAAATCTGTTCTCAGGTTCTTCTCAAAGAACCAATGCACCTCTGTCCTCAAGCAGCAGCACTCCACATTCGTCTTTGCCCTTTGTGCTCTCTACGCCCTCTGTTCTCTTTGCGCAATCACAACCTCACTTGATCAAAATTTAACCTTTTCACCTCTGCGCAATCACAGCGGCATCGTCTTTGTACACTGCTTCTTTTGTGAACTTTCACACTTAGAATGATTCAAAAAAATGCACTCTACACACTACGATCGAATTTCACACTCTACTCTCGACGATCGAACTTCTTGCTCTATGCACTATCTGTGAATGTCGCACTTCAACAACACATACATTTTTTCACTTCAAATCTCCAAACATCCCTCCTTTTATAACATAATTTTCATGATGAAAACTTTAATCTTAGTCGGCTGTTATAACAAATGCAAACCCTAATCTTCGTCGGCTACAAGCCCTAATCTTCGTCGGCTAAAATTTGACTTTGTCGGCTTCACTGCCTCTGTAACTCTTCTGTAGCTTCTGTCACGAAAATACATGTCGCGATATCACGACACCTTTGCAACCATACACTTTCTTTTGGCTTTTGTCATGATATCATGACACTTCAGCCTTTGTCGACTTCAACTAAGCTCTTGTTGCGATATCGCGCACTTTGCTTTGTCGCATCACTTTGCTTTTATCGTGATATCATGACACTTCTCCCTTCGTCGACCTCCTTTCTGCTTTTGTCATGAAATCGTGACACTTCTACCTCTGCAGACTTCGTCTTTACTTCTGTCGCGATATCGTGACACTTCTGTCTTCATAGCCTTCCTCTCTGCTTTTGTCACGAAATCGTGACACTTCTCCTATAGAAGACTTGCATTCTATTTCTATCATGAAATCGCGACACTTTCTCCAATCGAATGCTACCATCTCAATCTGTTACAAAATCATGACACTTTCTACATTTGTTTGCTTTCTCTTCAACCTATCGTGAAATCGTGACACTTTCTACATCCGTACGCTTTCTCTTCAACATGTCACAAAATCATGACATTTCTTACTTCAAAACCTTTCCTTTGCTACATGTCACGAAATCATGATAGTTCTTACTTGGAACATTTTCATCTATAGCATGTCGCAAAATCATGACGGTTCTCACTTCGAACTCTACAGCATGTCGCGAAATCATGACAGTTCTCACTTTGAACTCTGCAGCATGTCACGAAATCATGACACTTTTTCTTTTGGACTCTCTCTCCTGCAATATGTCATGAAATCATGACACTTTCTTTCGTACAACATTCCTTGCAATATGTCACGAAATCGTGACACTTTTCCTTCTCTGCCTTCCTACTCTTTTCAAGTCATGAAAATGTGACATGTCACGAAATCGTGACACTTTCCACCTTGCTCTCTTTCTCTGCCAACATGTCGCAAAATCATGACAGTTTTTCCACTTGCCTTTTTCTCTGCCAACATGTCACGAAATCGTGACAGTTTTCCTTGCTTCTTCTCTCTCTTCCAACATGTCACGAAATCGTGATAGTTTTCCCAGCTCTTTCTCTCTCCTCTAACATGTCACGAAATCATGACTATTTTTCTTGCCTGCTGTATATGTCGCGATATCGTGACACTTTTCTTACTTGTCATTTTCTTTGATCTTTTGCAAAAGGGCTACTATGGTCTTCTTGGAAACTCATTGTCCATGCTCTGAATAACCTTTGAACTTGTCATGCCGTAACCTTCATCAAAACAAATTATTTGACATTAAATAAAATTCCTTCAAGAGCTTCTTGACATCAATGACAACTTATACATTTGAGCAAAGGCAATGTACCCAAAGTACCCAAAATTGCCAACAATCTCCCCCTTTGTCATTGATGGCAAACCTTTATTGAAAACACTTCTCAAGAGCCAAAACTAAAACCAACTGTGCTAACAACTGAGAATCTTCCTTTGAAGTTTTGCTCCCCCTCTCCACTTCACTAAGAAGCTCTCCTCTTCACTTTGAAGCTCTCCTTCTCATATCTCTCCCCCTTTGTCATCAATGGCAAAGGGTCACCTTTGGGGCTCGGGACTAAGAATGAGCCTCTTAGCTTAGTCCCTCCCCCACCTCCTGATGAGGTGATTAATTCTTGGGTGGGAGTAAAACTCCCATTAGGCATTGATCATCATCAGCGTCTATCACTTCCTTGTCGGGCCTTCTCTTGAACTCTTTGTCCATATTCTTGTTCCTGTTCCTGTCACTGTTCCTGTTCTTGTTATCATTCCTGTTCTTATCCATGCCTTGATCCTTGGACCTATTCATACCACTGTTCCTATTCCTGTACCTTGGAAGTTTAGCTCTACACTGTCTAGCTATGTGACCTTCATTGTTGCACTTATAACAAGTAACAATGTTATTTCTTTTAGGCATACCTATTCTTTGAATCCGCCTATTTTGACTAACCCTGTTCCTATTATTAGCCTTGCAAAAAATTGCCTTATGCCCAAATTGTTTACAAGAGTAGCAATACCCTTGAAAGAAATTACCACCTCTAAAACTATCATTTACCTTCCTTACTTGAGTCATGCAATGCGAAGCCATGTGACCAAACCTGTGACACGCAAAACATCTGCCTTGAAATTTTCCTTTATTTGACCTCTTGGGTCTTGAAAACTTCTTCTTCTCATCCTAAATTCTGTTTTCTATTTCTGTGCATCTATCATTCAAGAAATCATGATCTGAAATACTTTCCTCATCAGAACTCTCTTCCTTTTGGAGTCTCTTACTAGACTCTCCAGCTTGTTCCTTGTGTGGCTTAACAAAACCAAGGCCTGTTTTATCTGTTGTCTTTATTTGACCTTTGATGAGTGACTTAACCTTTTTGGAGCTATCTTGAAACCTGTAAAGCTTATCCTTGTACTCTTTAGTTTCCTCTTTCAAAGAAGCCATTTTCTGTTCTAACTCACTATACTCAAGAACCTTAGACTCTAACTCATCCTTGAGTTCTTGTGTCTTAGCCATAGAGAAGTCAAGACTTTCTATAAGATCATCTCTCTCCATACAACATTCATCTAACTTATCCTTGAGTCTAGCATTCTTCTTTCTTTCCTTTTTCAAAGCACTAAGAGCGTTAGTAAGTTCACTTTCAAGATCCTTTATTTGTTTGCTTTCCGAATCATCAAAGCCTTTTTCAGATTTCTTATCACTAGAGGTGCTACCTTTTTCAAAAACCATACAAGCATCTTCCTTATAGTTTTCTAAATCATCCTCATACATACTAGAAATCAAATCATTATTTGTACAATCATCCTCAAGGTGACCAAAATTTCCACATCTAAGACATTTCATGATAATGAATCTATGTTTTGGTTCTTCCTCTTTTTTTGATATGAACAACATCTCATTTTCATCATCACTTGAAGAACTTTCACTATCACTACTAGAACACTTACTTGCTTTTTCTAGGTAGAAACTCTTCTTGTGCTTGTGAGAATACCTCTTTCCTTGATTGTTGTGCTCATATTTGTTCTTCCTGTGATGCTTGTGCTTTTTAGAATCCTTGCTCTTAGAATCTTGTTTATCTTCATCACTTTCATTCTTGGGAACAGTACAGTCAGTAGCATAATGACCAAACTTTCCACAATTGAAACATCTTATATTTTTCATGCTTTTGTGCTTTCTAGAGAACTTGCCTTTCTGTCTGTAATATGCCTCTTCATCACTAGAAGACTCATCACTCTCTTGAAGTTGTTTACCCTTGGATTTCTTGGTAGCCTTGAAAGTTGCCTCTTTCTTGACATCAACCTTCACTTGAGTTCTCAACTCAAATGCTGCAAGTATACTATGGAGCTCATCCTTTTTCAACTTATCCAAATCTTTAGCTTCCTCAATAGCAGAAATATTTTCACTAAATCTATTCGGAAGAGATCTTAAAATCTTATCACAAACATCATTTTCAGCAAGCTCAAGACCTAAGTCTTTCATGGAGTTAAAAACCTCATCCATACGAAGCATGTAGTCACTAATATTTTCATCATCATTCATCTTGAGTTGTTCAAACATACCTTTGAAGTGTCTCAACTTGGCCTTTCTGACATTTGTATCACCTGTATGAACCACCTACAACTATTTCCACATTTCACTAGTTGTTTTGTAGTGAATCACTTTGGTGAGATCTACTTTTTGTAAGCCTTTCAAGATTGCATTCATTGCTTTTGAATTGTTGTGATGTAGGAGCCTTTCTTCTTTAGTATTTGGACCATGTATAGGAATAGTGTACTCATCTTCAATTACTTCCCATACCTCATTACCAAGTGCCATTAGATGAACCTTCATCCTTGCACTCCAAAGACCAAAATCTGACCCATCAAGAATAGGTGCTTGCATTGCCACTTGAATAATCCATTGTGTTCTTTACTAGCTTTTCCTTCAAGTTGTTAAACTTTCCGAAGGCACCCGCTCTGATACCAATTGAAGAACACAAGCTTATCTTGAGAGGGGGGGGTGAACAGTATAAGACCTCTTTTTACTTTTTCCTTTATATTTCAAAATAGTAAAGCAATATACCCAAAGCAATATCAAAACAATGCACAAAATCATCCACAAAGTGACATCAATTTTAACGTGGTTCACCCAAAATGGTTGGGCTACGTCCATAAAACTTTTCTCTAAAATTTATCTCAAAGTTCTTTGGGAATCCTTCCCAATTACAATGTTTATGAGCCTCGGCTCAAAGGAGATACCTTCCCCCAATCTAAATTTATGAGCCTCTGCTCAAAGGAGATACCTTCCCATTTGCTCTGGATATGATCCCTCAGAAGATCAACTGTCTCTACCTCTTGCCGACATGTGGAACTCCTTTCCATCGAAGACCTCCTATCCTCAATGCTTAGCCTAAGAGACCTCCGCCTTCTATGATCACGTCCACAACGACTCAAGCAACCTGTACCAAACATAGTCAGTCGGTCTAGTACAAGTCTTCCTCTGTCTATCAGATCTATCCAACTTTGAACAAATCAATCCTCTACACACAAGCCTTCTCAAAGACTTGCCAAATCTGTTCTTAGGTTCTTCTCAAAGAACCAATGCACCTCTGTCCTCAAGCAGTAGCACTCCACATTCATCTTTGCCCTTTGTGCTCTCTATGCCCTCTATTCTCTTTGCGTAATCACAACCACACTTGATCGAACTTCAACCTTTGCACCTCTACGCAATCACAGCGACATCGTCTTCACACACTCTACTTCCTTTGTGAACTTTCACACTTAGAATGATTCGACGAAATGCACTCTACACACTACGATCAAATTTCGCACTCTGCTCTCGGCGATCGAACTTCTTGCTCTGTGCACTATCTACGAATGTCGCACTTCAACAACACATTCATTTCTTACTTCAACTCTCCAAACAACCCTCCTTTTATAACAAAAATTTCATGATGAAAACTTTAATCTTAGTCAGCTGTTATAACAAATGCAAACCCTAATCTTCGTCGGTTGCAAGCCCTAATCTTTGTCGGCTAAAATTTGACTTTGTCGACTTCACTGCCTCTGTAACTCTTCTATAGCTTCTACCACAAAAATACATGTCATGATATCACGACACCTTTGCAACCATACACTTTCTTTTGGATTTTGTCGTGATATCGCGACACTTCTGACTTTGTCAACATCAAATTTGCTTTTGTCATGATATCGTGACACTTCTCCCTTTGTCGACCTCCTTTCTACTTTTGTCATGAAATCGCGACACTTCTACCTCTGTAGACTTCGTCTTTACTTTTGTCATGATATCGTGACACTTCTGTCTTCATAGCCTTCCTCTCTACTTTTGTCGTGAAATCGTGACACTTCTCCTATAGAAGACCTGCATTCTATTTCTATCATGAAATCGTGACACTTTCTCCAACCGAACGCTACCATCTCAATCTGTCGCAAAATCATGACACTTTCTGCATCTGTTTGCTTTCTCTTCAACCTATTGCAAAATCGTGACACTTTCTGCATCCGTACGCTTTCTCTTCAACATGTCATGAAATCGTGACATTTCTTACTTCAAAACCTTTCCTTTGCTGCATGTCGCAAAATCATGACAGTTCTTACTTGGAACATTTTCATCTACAGCATGTCACGAAATCGCGATGGTTCTCACTTAGAAATCTACAGCATGTCATAAAATCGTGATAGTTCTCACTTCGAACTCTATAGCATGTCGCGAAATCATGACACTTTTCCTTTTGGACTCTCTCTCCTGCAGTATGTCATGAAATCGTGACACTTTTTCGTTCATACAACCTTCCTTGCAATATGTCACGAAATCGTGACACTTTTCCTTCTCTGCCTTCCTGCTCTTTTCAAGTCACGAAAATGCGACATGTCACAAAATCGTGACACTTTCCACCTTGCTCTCTTTCTCTGCCAACATGTCATGAAATCGTGATAGTTTTTCCACTTGCCTTTTTCTCTACCAACATGTCACGAAATTGCGACAGTTTTCCTTGCTTCTTCTCTCTCTTCCAACATGTCGTGAAATCGTGACAATTTTTCCAGCTCTTTCTCTCTCCTCTAACATGTCACAAAATCGTGACTATTTTTCTTGCCTGTTGTATATGTCACGATATCATGACACTTTTCTTACTTGTCGTTTTCTTTGATCTTTTGCAAAAGGGCTACTATGGTCTTCTTGGAAACTCACTGTCCATGCTCTGAATAACCTTTGAACTTGTCATGCGGTAACCTTCATCAAAACAAATTATTTGACATTAAATCAAATTCCTTCAAGAGCTTCTTGACATCAATGACAACTTATACATTTGAGCAAAGGCAATGTACCCAAAGTACCCAAAATTGCCAACACCTACCAGAATGCATGGATAACCATTTATTGCATCTGCCAAGTGTGATAGAGGATACCACTATGTACTAGGTGCACTTACATTATATTGAGGAGTTTTGGGTTCAACCAAAAATGCACTCCATTATACAACATATGTTTTCAAGGTAATTTTGGCAACATAAACTTTAGTGCTTGATAGGTTAGAGTAGATGATTGCAAAAATCAAATGTGATGCTTCTACTAGATCCATCACATAAAGAGCTTTCTAATGACTATATGCAAGGCTATACTTGTAAAATAAGAGTGCATCTAAGAGTAAGAAAAAGAGGTGGGCTCTTAGGTAGCAAAATAAAGGATTAAATTACTCATTTTACAAATTTGAATGAGATAATATTATCAAGGAATATTCTATGTAATAGGATAGCTTTTAGTGGTTCAAAATATTGATGGTCCACTAAAGTCAACATGATTTAAGCACAATCAAAAAATCAATGGCCCACTAAAGTCAAAACGATCGAAGCACAATCAATAGTTTAACAAATCGGCAGTCCAAGCTACAAAGTCAAACTATCAACTCAGAGGTGTGCCAAGTGAACGGTCTACACGTGCCTATTCAATGATGCTTCTATATGTGAAGACCGCCATGTGTAGGGTGCCATAAGAGGTGTTGTTACTTGTTGGTTGCTCACAAGTGCAACTTTCATGACCACATGTAGGTGGGCATTGTTATATGTGGTCTCTGCCACTATAAAAAAAATCTTGGGCCATTGCACAACAAATATAGGATAAAAATAGTGGGCCAAAAATAAAACTCCATAAAATCCTTAATTAATGCCTTCCTACCAATAATGCAAACCCATATCTACTACCACATGTCCAAGTGATTGAATTTTTTAGATGCTCATTGTGTGATGTGAAAATAACATGTGTTTTGCAGCAATTAGAGGTTGCTTTAGGGTTGGAATTGGCATGGAAATTGGTCAAATTTAAAACCATAGCTATGGAATTTTAATTTTTTGGTCTCCTTCATATTTTTATTACCTACAAATTGGTTTTGGATGGTCATATTCTCAAATATGTCATCCATATACAAATGAAGAGAAGAAAACAAACCTCCTCAACCTCCTATCGGCGGTAGAGATCCCTATTTTAGGGTATGTTAAATTAAATTTATGTGAAAATTATTTGTCACAAAATATGTTGTAGTTGTATCCAAAATAGAAGCAAACATCTTATATTCACTTTTTTAGTTTTGCTAGTCTGTTTGATTTAGAAGTTTGCTGCGCAATGGTAGCCTAGATTTGGAGTCCACCAGAGCCACTTGATCTATTTTCCAGGCAATAGAAAACTATAACTCTTAACCAAAATGATATCCCTCTCCATTTGTATTGAGAGGTTATTATGATGGGGTACTACATCAATGTTAGATTTTTTTATGTCTAAAGGGTCAGAACGGAGGTTGGTATTGTCTAGGGAAATCCAAAAATCCAAAGGCTAAAAACTAGTTGAGGGCGCGAATCATCCTATGATAGATGAATATCTTCTCACTATCAGGGCACCTCTACTATAAAATAAAATTGAATCCAATACTCTAGGAAAAGGCAATCCCAGATTGAAATTGTATAGTTCTTTGACTACCTAGGTGAGTCTACGTAGAGTTCAACTTGGTTCGATGACAATATTGGTAGCTTCAATTCCTTGTGAATCTGGTTATGGAGGACCGACCAAGATCAATAAAAAAAATAGTAGTGGGTTGAGTGTAGGTATCGATACACAAAGGAAATGCCTCAAGAAAACTAGATAAAATGATTGGGAAACAAGGTAAGGGCTAAGATGGCTGTCTTCATGATTCCCAACATGCTTCCACTAGGATGATATAGACCTAAGAAAACATAGATGTAATAGCACTCCCAAGTATATACAGAAATAAAAATCCACAAGAAATAACAATGGCTTAGGCTAGTGATGAAATGAAAAGGGAAAGTAACTAGGATGGAAGAAGGGGGAGTTTCCAATATTGGAAACTTCCCCTCATAGGTATAAATCACAACTACTATCATACCAAAATAATACAAATATCATGATAAAAATATGAATATTTTATTTCATGAAAAATACATACATATTTATAGGCATAAAATGCCTATACATTTCCATGGTTTAACGAATACCATGGGTGGACAAGGATGTGAAGATATTTAATATACCTTACCTAACATTTAGTTACATGTGCACCCATGTGCACAAATATGACTTTTATAGAAAGCTATTATTTATATTATATGGATCCTTATCAAGGCATGACCTACACTAGTGGAAATATCAATGTAGAGGATGAAGGTATATTGATTACAATACTCAACTGCGTTTATCATTTAGGGTATCATCCCTATAAATTTTTGGTGTTGTGGCACACTATTAAGATGGTTCACCTAGTTGGGTTATGTTGTAGCCATTACAAATTTAGGTTTCAATTGGTTGTTTTGTGGTAAAGGGTCCTGGTATATACTAAGGTTTTGATTTTGTGAGACTAAGGTATTGTCAATAGCAATAGCTCTCTTATCGACAAGATATTAAACTAAATTTTTTAATGTGATGCAATCATTAATATCATAACCCTTCTACCTGTGGTAAACACAATATTGATATTCTTTGTAAGACCTAGGTTTAGGCTTATTCAATTCTTCTAATTTGACTTCTAGTAATTTGAGTGTTTGTGCTTCATAGAGCCTTTAAAATATGGTTGAATAAAGCTCTAAAAGTTGTGTATAATTCCAAGGGAATATAGCAATATGCTTGTTGTAATTAACTTGTTATTATTGATTCTAAAGTTGCATGCGAGGTGGGATGGCCTAATATTAGGTTTTTTGAGGCTAGTGTTTAATGTTTTATGGTTCTTGCGATGGTGGTTGACACTATTGTTGATTGGAATTACTCAATATGCTCAATACCACTTGATTAGCATGGTTGGGTTTGGATTGGTTGTTGGAGGTGCCTTTAGAGTTTTTGTTCTATCACTCTTTCTTCTTGAATTTTATCTCTCCCTATTAGATATTTATATCATCGATCATATTGGTCTATGTTAGAGCTTCCTCAAGTGTGCGATATTGTTGGAGTTGCAAATATAGTGATATGGGTTTGGAAGAACTTTTTGTAAATATTCCAGTAATCTCTATTGTGGGGATACAAAATAGTAACTCATTTATCATAGCTCTGCATCTATCACCATAGTATAGGATAGGTTCATTATAAATTTATTGAATATTAAATAGGTTTGTCAATGTTATTTATCTCTTGACATTTAGAGAGATGCGTTCTAGAAAAATATTGGCCAATTGCCCAAGGCTATGTCTAAGAAAATGGTTATACCAGTCCAAAGCTTCTGCCTCAAGGGACAACAAGAAGGTGTAGAGCATGAGAGGATCAATGTCGTTTATGAGATAACATGCATTGAAAAATTGCTCATGTACTCTTTGAGATCCTCCTTCCCCTTGAATTTCTCAAATTTTGGCATTTTGAATAGAGGAGGATAGGGTGGTGATGGCACTGATGGATGGATAGAGAATTTTTGTAACTAGCCAAGTGTTGGATTTTGATACCTTGTACTGGCAACTTACATTTTCAAAGTGCAAACCTGATCAGCTAGCCATTGAAATGGGTCTGAAGTGGCTTGGGGAACTACATTATATGTGTCAACTTGAACACTTAATTACATTTATTGATGATGTTGGGTGAACTATTAGTTTATGTATGTGTTTAATATTAGATATTGGGTGAAGAGCTATTTATAAGTTTGTTGTGGTTGTTGTTGTTTCTATTGATGTTGGAGGGGTAGTTGTTGGTATCACTGTTGAATGATTTGTTGATGTGGAATGGCTTGATGTTGATAGTTTTATTGAGTGACTTTCTAATATTGAAAGGTTTTTTTATGATGTTGGGGTGTGGATGGATGTTATTACTGAAAAAAAAAAAAATTGTTAATTGGGTAGTTTTTATTTTATTTTGAGGTGCATGTGATTATTGTTGTTGGTAGTACTACAATAGTAGTGGCTATTGATATTACTATTGTTGTGGAGGTTGCTAGTGTATTTTGGGTGTGGGTGTTTTTTGTTGTTTATAGTACTACTACAATGGTGGCTGCTAATAGTATTATTATTATGGGGGTTGTTGGTATATTGGTTTTTTTGTGGTTGAAGATTTTATACCCAAACTTATTCTAGAATAATAATGCAAAAATAAATAACTTAGAATAAAATAACAAATCACACAATACATGCACATAGAACACAAGATATTTATCCTAGTTCACCCGATATGGGCTATGTCCAGAAAACAAGAGCCACACCTCCTTTTCTATTATTATTCACCTTGTCCGTAATGGGACATTACAATCAATATAAAGGAAACTATTACAACCCTAAACCACAATGTGGTATTAGAATACCATGGGCACAATACCATGGGCTAAAATCACCCATACCCACTAATCATAGGAATCCCACCAATGCCTCTGAAAATAAATTCGATAATATCTCAAAAAAAGGGGGACCAAAAATTTTTCCATAGGCACTACCCACGGACCCCCATCCGGGGGATCCCACCCCCCTGAATCCCCTTGAACTACTCATCGGTGAGCGGGGCCATCAAAGCAAGGGCCTACCGTACAATACTTCCTCTAAAAAGGATGTCCAACATTCTCCCACTTGTTGAATACTTTGCATAAAGGCTATAATCAATGTTAGTTCCAACATCCAGTCTTGCGAGATCCATTTCAACTATACAAAATATGAACTTTTTGTGCTAACTACCTTGGTTAAAGCATCTACAAAATTTTCCTTGGTATCCACTTTTTCCAGCAGCACTTTCTTCTATTCAATCATGTCCCTACTAAAGTTGTACTTTGTATAAATGTGCTTTGTTATTGAATGGAAAGCAGGGTTCTTTACCAAAAATATAGAACTTTGGCTATCACAATTTATATTCACAACTCCTTGAAAGAACCCAATTTCAGCACAAGGTCTTTGTAGCCATACTTCTTCCTTACTTGCATAAGTGACTACCATGTACTCAGCTTCACTGGTTGAAAGAGCAACAATAGTTTACCTCTTGATCATCCAACTAATATCCCCTCCAAACAAGTTGAATACATATGCACTAGTATATCTTTTGTTGTCAATATATCTAGCCCAATATGCATCAACAATACCTTCTATATTCAAGGATTTGTTTTTTTTTCCTTTACCTTCATAACAGATTGAAAAATTAGATGTACCACACAAATATATGAAAATCCTTTTTACAACAGTCCAATGCTCTTTACCAAGCTTAGACATATATCTGCTAAAAACTCCCACTGCATGGGCTGGTCTAGTACACACCATGGCATACATTAAACTCCCTACAACATTTGCATAAGGAAAATGGGATATTTCTTCTACCTCTTCTTCTATTTTTGGATATTTTTTAACAAATATTTTTTCACCCAATGAAATAGGTGCCTTAATTGGTTTGCAATCCTGCATACTGAATCTCTTCAATACTTTCTCAACATATTTTTTTTGATTCAGCCACAACTTTCTGTTTGAACGATCTCTATTTATTTGCATGCCCAAAATTAAAATTTGTAGGGCCAATATCTTTCATTTCAAACTGTGATTCTAACTGAGACTTCACTTCCCTAATCATTTCCTTATTGTTTCCAATTAGTAACATATCATCAACATACAAAACTATAATTACAAGTTCATTACCAATTTTCTTTGAGTATACACAATGATCAACATTGCTACGAACAAAATCAAGTCCTAAAACATAAGTATAAAATTTTTGATACCACATTCTAGGTGATTGTTTCAGTCCATACAAATATTTCTTTAACTTACATACAAAATCCTCCTTTCCTTCAACAATAAATCCTTCAGGCTGTCTCATATAGATTTCTTCCTCCAAATTTCCATGAAGGAATGCAATTTTTACATACATTTACTCTATTTCAAGATCAAATACAGTAGCTATAGATAAAAGAAATATTATTGAGGTAAGCTTTGCAACAGGGGAAAATATTCACCATAATCAATTCCTTCTACCTGAGAATATCCTTTAGCAACCAGGCAAGCTTTATACTTCTCCACTTTACCTTCAACATTCTTCTTCTTCTTGAAAATCCATTTGTAACCTATTGCTTTTCTTCCACCAGGTAATTTTACTAGATCCCATGTCTTGTTCTTTTTCAAGGCCATCATTTCCTCATTCATGGATCCTTCCCAAAGGTTTACCTCTTCAGAATTAACAACTTCTCTAACTATTCTAGGATCTTCATCAGTAACAGATAAAACAAAGTAAGAAGGAAAAGTAGATGGGCTATACCTTTCAGGTTCCCTTCTTTCTCGTGTTGATATCCTTACCACATGTGTATGAAACTCTAGTTCATCCTCTTATGATGAGTAGGATTATTCTTTCATGATATCAAATTGCACCTTTTCAGGTTCTTCTTATGTTACTTCATTCCTATGATCACTTTTCATTTCTTTAAACACCACATATCTACTGTAAACTATACTCTTATTTTTTGGATTACAAAGTTTATATCCTTTAACACCATATTTATAACCAATAAAGATACATTTTATAGCCTTATTATCAAACTTACTTCTTTTCTTCTTTGGAATATGCATGTATGCATCATAGCCAAAAACTCTAAGATGTGAAAGAGAGGATTTCTTACCAAACCATGATTCAAATGGAGTTTGATCTGGCAATGTTGATGTAGGAGATCGATTACACAAGTAACATGTTGCATTCACTACCTCTACCTAGAATTCCTATGCTAGACCAGCACCACTGAGCATACTTATAGCCTTTTCCATCAGTGATTTGTTCAACATATCAACAATTCCATTTTTTGAGGTGTATATGGAGTAGTATTATGTATTACAATACCACATTGCTTACAAAAATCCTCAAATTTATTTGAAAAATACACTCCTCTATTATCAGACCTCAACATATTAATATTTTTATCAGTTTGATTTTCAACAAGTGCTTTAAATTATCTAAACTTATCAAACACTTCAACTTTACTTTTAAGAAAATAAATCCATTAATATCTTGAAAAATCATAAATGAAAGAAGCATAGTACCATGATTGTCTAAGGTATGGAATGGATACAAGACCAAATATATCACTGTGAATCAGATCTAATACCCCTTTTGATCTTACAACACCAAATGGGAAACTCACATGATTTTGCTTTCCATATATACAATGTTCACAAAAATTAAAAAACCATTGAGCAATTAGGGATACCTTGAACCATACCTTTCATGTACAGGGTATGCAATCTATTTTCTCCAATATGTCCCATTATTTGATGCCAAAGCATTGAACTTTTATCTGATTCAACCTCAGGAATAGTCGAGCTATTGCACTCATTTATTATAGTGCTTCCCAATTGCTTATACAAGGTTCCAATACAAACTTCTCTTGCTAACACCATATATATATGAATCATTTTTCATGAATCCTTACTAAAATTGATGTTCACTACTGCATCAACCATTTTGCTTACAAAAATTAAATTTATAGCAAGGCCAAGAATATGCATCACACTTGAGAGGGTTTTAACCCTGCCATCTTGCAATAATATTTTCACTATTCCATGACCAATGATTCTAAGTGGTGAATCATCTCCTAAAAGTACCTCCCCTCCATCATATCTTTCATATTCAATGAACCACCCCTTATGAGAAGTCACATGAAAAGAGGCACCAGTATCGATCAACCAATATTTACTATCTAAACATGTGGAGCAAGATGTCAAATATACATCCCATCCATCATCAGTGGATTTATTTATCTCCATGGAAGTGGAGTCATCAGATATATTTCTATAATTAACATTATTTGATCTACAATCCTTCTTCATGTGTCCAAGCTTACCACATTTCTAATATTTTCTCTCAAGCCTTCCTCAAGACTTGGATCTCCCTCTCGACTTAGATCTATCACCAGATCTCATTTTATATTTTTCCTTGGCACGCCCTCTCACTATTAGGGCATCCCTTGATGTGCCATCCATGGATTTTCTCCTCATATCCTATGATAATAAAGATGCCACAATGTCTTAAAACTTCAATGTAGATGAAGTTGTACTACCAATTGCTACAACCAGCTTATCCCACGAATCTGGTAAAGAGCATAGCAAAGTAATACATTTATCTTCCTCACTCAACTTAATTTTAATAGATGTAAGTTGACTTACCACCGTATTGAATGCATTAATATGATTTGCTACTGAATCCCCTTCATTCATCCTCATATTATACAATTTCTTTCGAAGGAATAATTTTTCACCAGGGACTTAGATTGATACAGAGCCCCTAAATTCTCCTAAAGATTCTTTGTAGTAGCTTCTCCAGAAACATTGATTAAGACTGAATATATAAGGTCTAGTTGAATTAGACTCTTCACTTTTTGATTCAAATTTTCCCAATCTTCATCGGATGTACTAGCAAGTTTCCATTCAGAAATTACAGACCACTGATTTCTGTCCACGAGCAGATCCTCCATCTATAATTTCTATAGCTCAAAACTCTTTTCATCAAATTTCTCTATCTCTATCCTTGAATGATTTGATATCATCTTACTTCAAGCTCCTTCTGCATAAAACTCCCACTCTAGAATAGGTTTTCTATAACTCCTAGAAACCCTATATTCTCTTCAATGAACTGAAACCCTAGTAATAAAGGCATCCCTCTATGGCTAACAATTTGGATCTAATACCATATGAAGAGTTTATACCCAGACTTATTCCAGAATAATAATGCAAAAATAAATAAATCAAAAGAAAATAACAAATCACACAATACATGAACATAGAACACGAGATTTATCCTAGTTCACCCGATATGGGCTATTTCCATCAAACAAGATCCACACCTCATTTTCTATTATTATTCACCTTGTCCATAATGGGACATTACAATCAATATAAAGGAAACTCTTATAAAACTAAACCACAACATGGTATTAGAATATTGTGGGCACAATACCATGGGCTAAAACCACCCATACCCACTAATCATAGGAATTCTACCAACATCTCTGAAAATAGCTTCGATAATATCTCAGAAAAAAGGGGACCCACAAATTTTGCCAGGGATGCTTCCCTCCGACCCCCATCGGGGCCTATCGTATAGTAATTCCTCTGTAAAGAATGATACATATCCAACTATGGTGGGAGTTGTTGGTTGTAGGCCTTAGCCTCAGGAAGTGGTTGGATGGTGGTAAATGAGGTTTGGTGGTATCCAAAAAAGGGTAGGGGTTGTATCAATGGTGGCTTGGATTAACTACAAGAGCTATCCTATGGTTGTAGGGGTTTTAGTGCTTAAATGGTAAGTGGTCTAGTTTTCCAATATGGAGACTATGTAAAGAAGTTATCTTGCATAGATGTAGGGGTTGTATATTTTGGCCCTTATGGGGGTTATTGAGGTAGATGGGATGAGGTGGGTTGAGTAGATGCGAGTATATGAGATGCCACACTAACATGGGCCTGAGGATGTTGGTTTGGATCTACAACTATGGATATGGAACTAGCATTGGTTTGGGGATCAAACCCCCCATATATAAATAAATTTGCAGGTATACCAAACTGAGGGTTAGGACCAGTAGGATGAGTTGCATGGGTATAGACCTATTGTTGAAGTGTGGGTGAAACTAACTAAGGTGGGATGGTTAATGTTGGTAGGGATGGATACGATGAATTTGGCAAGGGAATTAGTCCATCATGGAGTAGTAGTGCAACATCAATACCAATGGAGGTGACATAACTTGAGGATATGGGGGTTCCCAAGCCGGCGGGCTTAGGTTCTAGGGTGGGAACATGATGGTAGGTGATACCTAAGTTTTTCAACTCGGATGGTCAGGAAGTAAGTTGCTACATGTAGCTATCCAAACTACCCTAGGGTGGTTGGGAGGCTACGTCCAGCTGGGTCAGAGGAGTGGTGGATGGATGAGAGGCCTAAAAAAAAAGATCTATGTTGTCTTGGGCTATGGCTTGAGCTCAGGCTTGACTTTGGGTCAAGACGATAAGCTAGAAAATGGATAGGATGTGACTATGAAGTCTTGGTTATGATGATGTGGTTGTTTTTAGTGAATCTCTTTTTATATTTTTCTCTTTTTATCTATTTACACTAATAAACAAGGCAAACCATAATTTTGATTTTATTTGCTTTTAATGTGCCACTGTTCAAGAAGATGTATTTGTGAGATCGTTGAAACTGTTTTTTATTTTTGATGTATTTATTTTTTATTTTTATTTTTGAGTTATTTTTTATTTTTTTTAGAGTTTTGTGTGTTTTGATGCAACTTAAACCTAGAAATATAGGTGAAATGATGAACTACAAACTAACTAGGTGTGTTGATGTCCACATTTCTAATGAAAAGTGGTACAACAATGATTGAAATGTCTTCCTAGATAGATGGATGTAGTTGATGGTAACCTAGGGGGAAAAAATTAACCTCTCGAAAGAGGTCATATTGTCTAACTCCTGCTATCAACTGAAATACAACTTTCATTTCACCTTCAATCGAGCTTGGAAAATAGTGATAGCTATGGGTCCACTAATTATTAAACTTAATAAAAAGGATGTCTAACCTAACTGACCCTAATATACTCTCAAGAGTGGGGTATTACCTGGTGATGAAGGCTATGAAACCACTTATGGGGGATGTTATAGTTTCTAGGGGATAAGCCAATGGATGGAGATGAATTCCACCATCATACGGTTGGTGATGAAGTCCAACTTGGTGACATTTACAACAACTATGCAATATGTGATTCTTTTTATCTTCTTTATGTTTTGTTGTACTCCATAAGTGTGATCTCACTTTAAATACCTAATGCAACTATTTTAATGCAAAAATAACTCTATAATTATTTTTTGTTATTTCACAAAAATGCAGCTATGCTATTGCATACAAAAACTATCCTATAATGCTATGCATTCCTAGAGCAAAAATTACAATGGCTATATAACCTAAAAAATAGAAATTCTAAGTAAATATAACTACAATTATGCCTGAATCTAATTCAGAATAGAAATAAATTGACTCCCTACCTATAATATTGTGCCATGTTGAAGACCAAAGGTAGGTTGCAGTTGTGCACTATGACTATCAAGGGTTGAATGATTTCTATTTGAGACCATCCAGGTACATATGGTTATGATATAGGATCATCCAAGAATGGACGATTCTATTTTTATGGTCCAATTACAATCTGCAAAATCTAGAATACGATAATTTATCATAAAATATAAAAAATGAAAACAAAATCTAAAATGTAACATAAAATAATAACAAAATTGTATTATTATAGAAATTAAAACTAGAGGGAACATCCCACCATGATCATTATCTTGTATATGACAAAAGTACGCACCATGTATATAACAAATGAATAAAAGTAATGAAATGATATTGATATTGAGATGTATGTTGCCTTTGTCCTTATAAATACAATATCTACCCATGTAGGGGTGTACAAGCAACAAAGGGAGTGATTTCCTATTATAAAAAAATATGGTGCTTTCGTACTCTTGCATGTTGGCAATTTTGGGTACCTTGGGTACATTGCTCTTGCTCTAAGTGTAGTTGTTGTCATTGATGTCAAGAAGGTCTTGAAGCAATCTGGTTTGATATCAAAGAATGTGTCTTGATGAAGGGTTCAGCATGGATAGTGAGTTTCCAAGAAGATCAGGGTAGCCCAGTTGCAAAAAGTTCAAGAAAAAGACAAGTAAGAAAAAGTATGCAGGCGGCTGGAAAAACTGTCGTGATTTCGCGACATGTTTGAGGAGAGAGAAATTTCAGGAAAAAGTGTCACGATTTCGTGACATGCTGGAAGGCAGAGGCAAAGTGGGCAAAACTGTCGTGATTTCGCGACATGCGGGAAGGCAGAGTCGAAGCAGGAAAAACTGTCACGATTTCGTGACATGTCGCATTTTTGCGACTCGGACAGTGCAGGAAGGCAGAGAAAGAAAAGTGTCACGATTTTGCGACATTCTGCAAAGGAGGCTGTACGGACAAGAAAGTGTCACGATTTCGCGACATGTTGCAGAAGAGGAAGTCTGCAGCATGATCTATCGTGATTTCGCGATAAGATTGAAGAGAGGGAAAGTGTTTCAGGAACTGTCACGATTTCGTGACATGATGCAAAGTTCTAAGTAAGGGTTGTCACATTTTTGCGACATGCTACAGAGGTCGAATTGAAGACTGTCATGATTTTGTGACATGCAGCAAAGGAAAGAGTCTGAAAGGAGTAGCGTCATGATTTCATGACAGATAGTGAAGAAAGCATATGGAATCCAGAAGTGTCATGATTTTATGACATACAGCAAAGAGAAGAGCCAAAAGCCGAAAGTGTCACAATTTTGTGACATGCAGCAAAGAGAAGAGCCGAAAGCCAGAAGTGTCACGATTTCACGATAGGCAGTAGAAAAAGCTTTCAAAAGCTGAAAGCGTCATGATTTCGTGACAGGCTACAAAGAAGTTGTACGGATGCAAAAAGTGTCATGATTTAGCGACAGGTTGAGATAGCAGCTTGCAGTTGGAGATGGTGTCATGATTTCACGATAGGAATGATGATGACATCAGCAAAAGGAAGGAGTGTCACGATTTCGCGACAAAAGCGGAGAGGAAGGCCATGAAGATAGAAGTGTCACAATTTCATGATAGGAATGATGATGACGTCAGCAAAAGGAAGGAGTGTCACGATTTCGCGACAAAAGCAGAGAGGAAGGTCATGAAGACTAAAGTGTCACGATTTCATGATAGAAGTGAGATGACGTCAGCAAAAGGCAAAGGTGTCATGATTTCGTGATAGAAGCTCAAAGGAAGCAGACAAAGGCAAAGAGTGTCACGATTTCATGATAGTAAGCAATAGAAGGTGTACGGCTGTAAAAATGTCATGATATCGTGACATGTTGAAGTTTCGCACCAGAAGCTACAAGGAGGCAGTGGAGCCGACAGAGTTAAATCTGGGCCGACGTAGCATAGGTTTTGCAGCCAACGTGGTTGTAGGGTAAAACAGCCAACTAAGATCAAGGTTCTAATCTTGAGATTGTGAGTATAAAAGGAGGGTTGTTTGAATGTGTTTGGCATCGATCGATGTGTGCGTTCGAAGTGTGATCTACGCAAATAAAGTGCAAGTGAGAAGTTTGATTGTCGAGAAGCAGAGTGTGCAAATTTTGTGCTACTGTGGTTGCACAAAGTGTGCAAAGACTGTACTATGGTGGATGCACAAAGGAGCAGAAGCTATTGGAGTTGCGACATTCGGAGATAGCACGTAGAAGTGAGAAGTTCGATAGCCGAAGTGCTGTGTACTACTGTGACTATGTAGAACTGTGCAAAAGTTGGTTTCGACCAAGTGCAGCTATGACAGACCAGAGAGAACATTTGGACAACATTGAGCAAGCTGCTATTGAAGCTTGTGGGAAGTTTGGGCAGGTTCTTCTAAGAACTTGCAAAGCAGATCTAAGGCAAGTCTAAGTGAAGACTTGGGCAAAGATCAAGCAAGCTGTCTTGAAAGCTTGTGAACCATTTTTTATGAACCAATTTTGAGGATCAGATTGAGGATAGAGATTGAGGCAGAAGAGGATAGATTTGTGCTAGACCAAAGGACTATGTTTAGTGCATATTTGAGGACCAGCTTTGCGATGACAGAGTTGAGGATAGAGATCTCCAGCAAGAGTAGGGAAGACAGGTGTCTTCTATGGATAGAGGTCCACTTGCTAAGGGCAGAGGAGGTAGAGGTCTTCTAGAGGATCACCAGCAAAAGAAGAATTAGGGGAAGGTATCTCCTTTGAGCCGAGGCTCATAAACATTGTAATCGGGAAGGATTCCCAGAGGACTTTGATATAACTTTTAGAGGAAAGTTTTATCTATGGAGTAGCCCACATTGGGTGAACCACGTAAATTGCTGTGTCTCTTTGTTGATGATGTGTTGTGCATTGCTTTAATTGATACTCTTGATACTGCTATCTATTTTTTGCATATTACTGATTTGAAAGTTGATTTATAGCAAAAGTAAAAAGTGGTCTTATACTGTTCACCCCCCCTCTCAGTATAAGCTTGTGTTCTTCAATTGGTATCAGAGCCAATACCTTCGAAAAGTTTAACAACTTGAAGGAAAAGCTTGCAAAGAACACAATGGATTATTCAAGTGGCAATGCAGTACCTATTCTTGATGGATCAAATTTCGGTCTGTGGAGTGCAAGAATGAAAGTCTATCTAATGGCACTTGGTAATGAGGTATGGGAAGTTATTGAAGATGGGTACACGATTCCTGCAAATGGTCCTTATACTAAAGAAGATAGGCTCCTACATCACAACAACTCAAAAGCCATGAATGCAATCCTAAAGGGTTTACATAAGGCTGATCTTACCAAAGTTATTCACTGCAAGACAACTAGTGAAATGTGGAAACAATTGCAGGTTGTTCATACAGGTGATGCAAATGTCCGAAAGGCCAAGTTGAGACACTTCAAAGGTATGTTTGAACATCTCAAGATGAATGATGATGAAAATATTAGTGACTACATGCTCCGTATGGATGAAGTTGTTAATTCTATGAAAGACTTAGGTCTTGAACTTGCTGAAAATGATGTGTGTGATAAGATTTTAAGATCTCTTCCTAATAGATTTAGTGAAAATATTTCTGCTATTGAGGAAGCTAAAGATTTAGATAAGTTGAAAAAGGATGAGCTCCATAGTATTCTTGCAGCATTTGAGCCGAGAACTCAAGTGAAAGTTGATGTAAAGAAAGAGGCAGCTTTCAAAGCTACCAAGAAATCAAAAGGCAAACAGATTCAAGAGAGTGATGAGTCTTCTAGTGAGGAAGAGGCATATTACAACAAGAAAGGCAAGTTCTCTAGAAAGCTCAAAAGCAAGAAAAATATAAGATGTTTCAACTATGGAAAATTTGGTCATTATGCTACTGACTGTACTGTTTCCAAGAATGAAAGTGATGAAGATATACAGGATGTTAAGAGCAAGGACTCTAAAAAGCACAGGTATTACAGAAAAAACAAAGATGAGCACAACAATCAAGGAAAGAGGTATTCACACAAGAACAAGAAGAGCTTCTATCTGGACAAAGCAAGTAAGTGTTCTAGCAGTGATAGTGAAAGCTCTTCTAGTGATGATGAAAATGAGATGTTCATTTCAGAAAAAGAGGAAGAACCGAAACATAAATTCATTGTCATGAAATGTTTTAGATGTGGAAATTTTGGGCACCTTGAGGATGACTGCACAAATAATGAATTGGTTGCTAGTATGTATGAGGATGCTTCAAAAATGATAAGGAAAATGCATGTATGGTTTTTGAAAAGGGTAGCACCTCTAGTGATAAGAAATCTGAAAAAGGCCTTGATAATTCAAAGTGCAATCAAATAGAGGATCTTGAATGTGAACTCAATAATGCTCTTAGTGTTTTGAAAAAGGAAAGAAAGAAGAATGATAGACTCAAGATCAAGTTAGATGAATGTTGTATGGAGAGAGATGATCTTATAGAAAGTCTTGACTTCTCTATAGCTAAAACATAGGAACTCAAGGATGAGTTAGAGTCTAAGATTCTTGAGTATAATGAGTTAGAGCAGAAAATGGCTTCTTTGAAAGAAGAAAATAAAGAGTACAAGGATAAGCTCTACAGATTTCAGGATAGCTCCAAGAAGGTTAAATTTCTCATCAAAGGACAAAGAAAACCAACAGATAAAATAGGTCTCGGTTTTGTTGAGCCGCACAAGAAATAGGTTGGGGAATCTAGCAAGAGATTTCAAAAGGAAGAGAGTTCTGATGTAGAAAGTACTTCAGATCAAGAATCCATGAGTGATAAATGCGCAGAAATAGAGAACAGAATTTTGAATGCGAAGAAGAAGTTTTTGGGACCCAAGAAGTCAAACAGAAGAATATTTCATGACAGATGTTTTGCATGTCATAGGTTTGGACACACGGCTTCACAGTGCATAGATCAAATGAAGAGGGTAAACAACAATTTCAGAAGTTTTAATTTCTTTCAAGGATATTGCTACTCTTGTAATCAGTTTGGGTATAAGGCAATGTTCTGCAAGACTAATAACAGGAACACGGTTACTCATAACAGACGGATTCAAAAAGGAGGTATGCCGAATAGAAATAACTTTGTTACCTGTTATAAGTGCAACAATGCAGGCCACATAGCTAGACAGTGTAGAGCTGATCTTCCAAGGTACAAGAACAGAAAAAGTTATATGAACAGGTCCAAGGATCAAAACAGTGACAAACAACAGAAATACAGACAAAGAATTCAAGAGAAGACACGGCAAAGAAATTGTAGACACTGATGATGATGAGTGTCTAATGGGAGTTTTACTCCCAACCCTATTTTAAATCACCTCATCAGGAGGTGGGGGAGGGACTAAGCTAAGAGGCTCATTCTTAGTCCCAAGCCCCAAAGGTGACCCTTTTGCCATTGATGACAAAGGGGGAGAGATTTGAGTAAGGGGGAGAGCTTCATAGTGAAGAAGAGAGCTTCAAGTCAGGGGGAGCAAAAACTTCAAAGGCAGATTCTTAGTTGTTTTTAGTTTTGGCTCTTGAGTAGTGTTTTTCAGTTAAGGGTTGCCATCAATGACAAAGGGGGAGATTGTTGGCAATTTTGGGTACCTTGGGTACATTGCTCTTGCTCTAAGTGTAGTTGTTGTCATTGATGTCAAGAAGGTCTTGAAGCAATCTGGTTTGATATCAAAGAATGTGTCTTGATGAAGGGTTCAAGGATGGACAAGTGAGTTGCCAAGAAGATCAGGGTAGCCCAGTTGCAAAAAGTTCAAGAAAAAGACAAGTAAGAAAAAGTATGCAGGCGGCTGGAAAAACTGTCACGATTTCGCGACATGTTTGAGGAGAGAGAAATTTTGGCAAAATTTTCATGACATACTAGAAGGCAGAGGCAAAGCGGGCAAAATTTTCATGATTTCACGACATACTAGAAGGCAGAGGCAAAGCGGGCAAAATTTTCACGATTTCACGACATGCGGGAATGCAGAGTCGAAGCAGGCAAAACTATCACGATTTCGTGACATGTCGCATTTTCGTGACTCGGACAGTGCAGGAAGGCAGAGAAAGAAAAGTGTCATGATTTCATGACATTCTACAAAGGAGGCTATACGAACAAGAAAGTGTCACGATTTCATGACATGTTGCAGAAGAGGAAGTCCGCAGCATGATCTGTCACGATTTCACGATAAGATTGAAGAGAGGGAAAGTGTTTCAGGAACTGTCACGATTTCGTGACATGATGCAAAGTTCTAAGTAAGGGCTATCACATTTTCATGACATGCTACAGAGGTCAAATTGAATACTGTCACGATTTCACGACATGCAACAAAGGAAAGAGTTTGAAAGGAGCAGCATCACGATTTCACGACAGGTAGTGAAGAAAGCATATGGAAGCCAGAAGTGTGGTGATTTTGTGACATACAGCAAAGAGAAGAGCCAAAAGCCAAAAGTGTCACGATTTCACGACATGCAGCAAAGAGAAGAGCCGAAAGCCAGAAGTGTCATGATTTTGCGACAGGCAGTAGAAAAAGCTTTCGAAAGCTGAAAGCGTCGTGATTTCGTGATAGGCTACAAAGAAGTTGTACGGATGTAGAAAGTGTCACGATTTCGTGACAGGTTGAGATAGCAGCTTGTAGTTGGAGATGGTGTCTTGATTTCATGATAGGAATGATGATGACATCAGAAAAAGGAAGGAGTGTTATGATTTCATGACAAAAGCGAAGAGGAAGGCCATGAAGATAGAAGTGTCATGATTTTGTGACAGGAATGATGATGACGTCAGCAAAAGGAAGGAGTGTCACGATTTCACGACAAAAGCGGAGAGGAAGGTCATGAAGACTAAAGTGTCATGATTTTGTGATAGAAGTGAGATGACATCAGCAAAAGGCAAAGGTGTCACGATTTCACGATAGAAGCTCAAAGGAAGCAGACAAAGGCAAAGAGTGTCGTGATTTCGTGACAGCAAGCAATAGAAGGTGTACGGCTGTAAAAATGTCGTGATATCGTGACATGTTGAAGTTTCACGCCAGAAGCTACAGGAAGGCAGTGGAGCCGACAGAGTTAAATCTGGGCCGACACAGCGTAGGTTTTGCAGCCGATGTGGTTGTAGGGTAAAACAGCCAACTAAGATCAAGGTTCTAATCTTGAGATTGTGAGTATAAAAGGAGGGCTGTTTGAATGTGTTTGGCATCGATTGATGTGTGCGTTCGAAGTGCGATCTATGCAAATAAAGTGTGAGTGAGAAGTTCGATCGTCGAGAAGCAGAGTGTGCAAAGTCTGTGCTGTTGTGGTTGTGCAAAGTGTGTGAAGACTATACTGCGATGGATGCGTAAAGGAATAGAAGTTTTTGGAGTTGCGACATTTAGAGACAACATGCAAAAGTGAGAAGTTCGATAGCCGAAGTGTTGTGTACTGCTGTGACTATGTAGAACTGTGCGAAAGTTGGTTTTGACCAAGTGCAGCTGTGATAGACCAGAGAGAACAGTTGGACAACATTGAGCAAGCTATTGTTGAAGCTTGTGGGAAGTTTGGGCAGGTTCTTCTAAGAACTTGCAAAGCAGATCTAAGGCAATTCTAAGTGAAGACTTGGGCAAAGATCAAGCAAGCTATCTTGAAAGCTTGTGAACCATTTTTTATGAACCAGTTTTGAGGATCAGATTGAGGATAGAGATTGAGGCAGAAGAGGATAGATTTGTGCTAGACCGAAGGACTATGTTTAGTGCATATTTGAGGACCAACTTTGTGGTGATAGAGTTGAGGACAGAGATCTCCAACCAGAGCAGGGAAGATAGGTGTCTTCTGTGGATAGAGTTCCACTTGCTAAGGGTAGAGGAGGTAGAGGTCTTCTAGAGGATCACCAACAAAAGCAGAATTAGGGGAAGGTATCTCCTTTGAGTTGAGGCTCATAAACATTGTAATCGGGAAGGATTCCTAGAGGACTTTGATATAACTTTTAGAGGAAAGTTTTATCCGTGGAGTAGCCCACATTGGGTGAACCACGTAAATTGTTGTGTCTCTTTGTTGATGATGTGTTGTGCATTGCTTTAATTGCTGCTCTTGATACTGCTATCTATTTTTTGCATATTACTGATTTGAAAGTTGATTTATAGCAAAAGTAAAAAGTGGTCTTATACTGTTCACCCCCCCTCTCAGTATAAGCTTGTGTTCTTCATTGCATCTACAACATATGTTTGAATAGAGTTTACGATGGCCACCACTTCATAGGATATATATGGGGTTGTGTACGATGATTTTGTGTTAATATGTGTTCCTATGTTTGCCAGATCTACAATAAGGGTAGTTTGGATGGTGATAGTCTATGGTCAAAATATCATAGCTAGTGATAATTTGGGGTCAAACAATCATACATAGTAATCATATGGGGTCAAATGGTCATGATGTATGGACTACTACAACCACAAGTATCCATGTTTGTGGGTTCAGGTGGCTTCATATTATTGTCTCTCTAAATCTACTCAGGTTCATACCTATAAACCTGCACACAAGAAAATGTGCAAATAGGCCAATAATATATGTTGGGACTCTCGAAGTGAAGCACCGTTTCAATAAAAAATGAAAACCTATGCAAGTAATAAAAATTAGGAATATCCAAAAAGAAAGTGAAATGTATTTGCATTTTACCTTTTATGTGCATCCCTATTTCTATCATTTATGTCATTATGTTGTGTTTAGAATGTTATAATTGTCATGGTTGGTGTCATGCTACATTGAGATGCTTCTATGCAAGCTAGGCACCGATCATCTAGGGCTATGATGACCACATACTGATACCATCCAAGGTGGGATGGTCATGACTTGTGGTATTAAAAAGTTGTCTGAGATAGGATCTGAACCTATGACAAGTCACAATCGAAGTTCAAAATGGGATGGGGATGGTAAAGTGATAAAAATTAGGTGGTTGAGCATAGGGAATGCTTAAAGTTTCATCAACACTTTGGTACTATTTGCATACTCATGCTCCAACAAGAATGTGAGGCTTTATTTATAATTTTCCTAGAGGATAAGTATAATGAGGTGGCTTGGCCAATTAAGTACATGTAACTGGGAGTCTCCTCCTTGCATGAATTCAATTTATGGGATTACATGTAAATAATATTTATCTTGCAATCTTAATCCATTGTGCATGGGTAGTTAAGTGAATGTGCATGTTTAATTTGATTTTTATATTTAAATTAAATATAATATGTGTGTTTAAGTGTAAGTTTATATTATGCATATCTTGTCAATTGGGTGTGCATGTGAAGTATCTCTTATGCAAATAGAGGTGCAACTACCAGTAAATTGAGTTCACTTTCGAAAAGAAATTTCCTTGCATGTGAATTTTTCAAATGATGGGAGGTGGAGCTGTTAGTTAAGCATATGATGTGGTCATAGGTGAATGTGAGGGTCAATGCATCCACGAGGAGGGGTGAATAATTTTGCTTCCTTAAACACTAATTAATTAATTAATTAATTAATACTTAGGTGATTTATGCTGATTTAATATTAATTATATTTAATTAATATTAAATTTATTAATTAATCATGATTAATTAATTAATATTTATTGTGCTAGTTTTATGTGTCTACACTAAGGAAAGTAAAAACTAACCTATAGACTACTAAATATCTTGAAAGTAAAATATGCAAATTTTAAATTTCAAAGACTATAAAATAATGTAATTCAAACTTAACCTAGGACATAGTAACAAAACAACCTAGTCTTATGAGCCATGAGATATATTGAGGTTTAAAACTAAGGCTATATTTTTATTGGATTTTTGAGGATCCAAATGGTCCATGGAACTAAAAATTACTTTTCCTTATTGATTCTACACAATTGAAAGGAATACTAGAAGGATAATGTTCATCATGCTCTTCTTCCTCATAGATAGGATTTTCTATGACATTTTTCTTGTAAGGAATATTAGGTAATGAATTTGGATTTTGCACTAGCATGCAATATTTCAAGTTATATATGGTGGTTTAGCCATGGCCAAGGGAGTTCAATAATTTATTTTTTGTTTTTAAAGTACTTATAGAAAATAAGAGAATATTTTATATCACCTTATAATAACATCCCTCCTTATGACTCCTACCAACCACCAATAATATACTAGCCATCGAATATATTCCCCATTGGTTTGTATGTCGAATTACTCAAGGGGTTGTTAACCTTCCCTAAATAGCACTAACAATTGGATATGTTCTATTTATATTGATTAATGTGATTTAACTAAGAAAATAAAATATAGTGATCTTTTTTAAGTTTAACAATTCTTATATTTATTAAATATAGGCTTGGTTAAAAGGGTAGAATGGGGACGTAAGTGATGTTTCATGTTGGGTTAACCAAATATGTGGGCACCAAAAATATGGAGCCCCAAGGAGAGGTGTTGGCCTCTAGGATGTGTTTCTTAAGGGTAATACCATACACATATGGGAGGGCATTGCTATCACCCTGTCATTTATGCATATTTTGGGCTTTTATCTTTGGAAAAATAATGAGATTTAGGGTTCACTAAGGAAATTAATAGATTTCCCAAAATCTAAGTTTTATGTTTTGTTTTATACAAACACCTATGTTTTTGTCTATCCTAGTGTCTAAATTTAAAGTATGATAGGTTAATGCAAATGAATACAAGTAATGCAACAAGCAATATCTATATGCAATTTTCATTTAATGCTATCCTATAACTTTGTAAAATAAAATTTTAGAAGAAATGCAAGTAAGCAAAATAGCCTAATATAAATATGTATGTAGTTTTATTTTGAATGCCTACTTTACAAATAATGAAAAGGGGATTGTAAGGTATTTGATATTTGCTTTTAGAATTAATAAAATAGAGAATATCCTATTGCTGAAATGGAAAAATGCATAAAATGGAATGCAACCAAAAAAGAGCTAACCTTTCAATACCTTTTTAATTATTTTTAATGCTTACTATTCCTAGATTAAAATAAAAAGAGATAGACCACTTAATATTATATTTTCAAGGAAAATATGCAAGAAAAATGTAAAACAAATTCTATCCTAGATGCAAAGGACTATATGCACTTTTGTTTCCAATATCCAAAAGATAGATTTTCCTTTAGATTTACTAGAATTTTGCTAAGCTATTTTTTTTTATTACCTTGTAGTTGTTTTATCAATGGCAACCAATAAATAATAAAAGAATGAGATAACTTGTAATTTTATGGAGGATTTTCTTGCCAAATTTTGACTTGTTCCCTTTCATAACAAGTTTGATTATCCTTCTATTCTACAAAAAAACCTTAAAAACTATAACACCCCAAAAACTCAACCCAAAGAGAGATATTTATTTTTTTAGCAAGGTTCACTATTTTCCCAATATTTTTAGTTTTATAATTCAAGGATTTACCTCATTTGAGTTCAATGTCACTATATAAAACACCCAATGTATAGGAGTGGCCAACTTTCCATAGTATATAGAGTTCACCTTACTAAAAATCCTTATTTAAAAGGATGCCAAAGTAGTCTGCCCACCTTTCCTATACCCTCACCAATATAGGACATTTTTTCAATAATGTAGGGATTATTATTTAATACCCATATAATTTAAAGGGTACACCAATTATATAACCTAAATCTAAGTCCATCTAGGTATGTTATTCAAGCATAAGCCTCGATGCTTATTTATCACACATATGTGGGATAACTAAGGTCATTATATATTTCAATAGGCAATGATCCTGGCCACCTAAACCGACACATTCAAGGTACCACCATTGTTGTCTTGTGAATGATTTTGTTAACTTGACAGTTATCAAAACATATTATCCTTAACGTTCATGATGAATCAAATCACAATATATTTGGCTATTACATTATTGTAACTCCTTCTAGATTTGTGAGTGCCCAGCTATTGCATTCTCACATCTCATTCTAGATCTCACTTCTACCTAATTATAGCAACCCCACGATTGGGTAATTAATTTGATACAGGTACTAAAGGATGCTCTAGATTTAACCAAGAACCCCTTTACACTAACCCATGATCAACACATATAATATAAATTGTTGTAATCACAATGACACTAAGAGGGGGGGGTGAATCAGTGTGTTCTTTAAAAACTTCTAAAACAATTAGATTTTAAACCCAGCAGCAGTTTAAAGCAGATAAAAGAGATACTAAATGCATCAATAAAGCATCACACATAACACAGCATTTTAACGAGGTTCACCAATGTGGCTACTCCTCAAAAAGACTGCTTGGACTACCATCCAAATCCAGTCAATGCAAAGCTACAACTTTACATAATCCTTTACCAGCACCAACTGGAAGGAGCACCAACCCCTTAAATTTATCTTCTTCAACAGAATGGAGCACCAACTCCTATTTTACTAGCACCTACTGGAAAGAGGCACCAACCCCTTAATCCAAGCAACAACTTGGAAGACAATAATAAAAATTACAGAATAAAACTTTCACCTCAATTTTCACGGTCTACTATTTTTTTGCATTCTGCTGCTTCTGTGCAAAATGAGTCGCACTATTCCTCCTCTTCTCTGTACTTCTTTACACTCTCTGCTGCATTCATATGATCAATCACTTCTATAAACTGCGCACTGTCACTTCAGACTTAGAACACAACTTCTGCACATCTCACTCTTATCTTTGCACAAGTCACTCTACTCGCTCTTCGCACATTATCTCATCGCAACGCACACCTTATTGCAACTCCAAAGAACTATCACTTCACTCTCATTCTGAATTGAAATGACTTGCTCTCTGCTCAACACGAACTTCACTTTCATAAACACTATGCTCGCATTTGCACTTTATCTTAACACCCCATCTTTCAAACTCGAAAAACCCTTGCTTTTATAGAAGAAATTTTAGAAACAAACCCTAGAAGAACGTTGACTGAGAAACCCTAGAATTTGTCGACTGCCAAACCCTAAAATTCGTCGACTATAACCCTAAGAATGTCGGCTGCAAAACACTAGAAATTGTTGGCTGCCAAACCCTAAAATCCGTCGGCCCAGATTTAACTTTGTCGGCCTCAAACTCTTCTCCACCTTCGTCACCTTCCTGTAGCTTATTGCCGCAAAATAGTAACACGTCGGCCCTTTTAATTTAATTTAATATTTTAATTTAAATTTTAAATAAAATAAAATTTAAACTAAATATTTAAAATTAAATATCTTCATCACCGGGGCATCTTTTTCAACGAAACGAAGAGCCAACTTGGGTTTTAAGAAAAACCCATTTCAAATATGTTATCCATGATTTTAAATAAAACTTTTTATTTTGACTACCTATTTAAATATCTTCATCACCGGGGCATCTTTTTCAACGAAACGAAGAGCCAACTTGGGTTTTAAGAAAAACCCATTTCAAATCTGTTATCCATGATTTTAAATAAAACTTTTTATTTTGATTGCCTTGGTTTTCACAAAAAACCTTTTCGCTTCTTGACATCTCAGGTTCTGAAGACTTCTTCTTCTCATTCTGAATTATGTTTTCTGTTTCTGTGCATCTATCATTTAAGGACTCATGATCTGACTAACTTTTGAACTTTATCCTCTACATCTGAGTGACTTCTGAACTGCCTGTCCATTGCATCATTAGATCTAACTGACTGTATTGACAACAATGACAATCCTCCTGCAACACCTTGCTCAACATTGAACTCCTATCCATTGTACTTTGGTTGCACCTTGCTGTTCAATAAACTCTTTTCCATTGCATCAATAAATCTGTCTGACTGTGTTGACAACAATGACAATACTATTTGTTGCACCTTGCTCAACAATCTCCCCATTTGGAATTGTTGGCAACACATGTGCAATTTTCTTGTAAATCTTCTCCCCCTTTGACAATAATACCAAAGGGCTACTGTAGACTCCCCCTGAGTCTATGCACAACATTCTTAGACACAAATTATTACAATTAGCAAATATTCCAAGCATGAACAAGAAGAAAAAAAATACACAAATGCTCCCCCTGAGTCCAAGACCACTTCATTTCACTGATTGACAACATCATGATAAGCATAATAGGCATCAATAAAATCAACAATGTGAATAGCAGCAATAACCAGTGAATGACACCATCACCATCAACTTCACCAATATAACATGTGTAAGAACATGACTGAACCACTGTCTTCTGTGCAACTACCCTCTATTGCTTTGCAAACTCAAACTTGTCCACTGTTAGTGAAGGCATACAATAATCTTATATAGCCAGATTTTTGTTCTACAATGCCAGCAACATCTGCATACAACTTCACCATGCATCTTGGATATATTCTCAACAAGCTTGAACCTAATGACAATTGTTTGTCTCTCTCTGCAGTGAGAATCCAGCAGGCTACCTCAATCCACTTTCAACTCTGTGCAAGTACCAAACACTGTACCACAGCACAACCAACATCTTTTTTTTTTCAACCAATTAGGGCTTTAGCAACGATGCTTATAGACAAGGTTTAACCAACATCATTCAACTCAATATTAACCTTGAAGCATTCAACCAATCACTACATGAAAAGGAAACTAGTAGACATCCTTTTCCTTCCAAAGGTATTTGAACAAGACAGCCACCAACATAAGTCACCAAGGCAAAGAATAACTTGCTCAAATCAAACTCAATGGAGTAAGCCCAAATCATGTATCAAGAAAAGCATTAACTTGATCAAAACAACCTCTATGAAAGCAACTCAACTATTCATCACCAGGCTGGAAATCATCTGGCTGCACATTATAAACTTTTTCTTCAATCTTCCCAATCAGCATGTTGATTTCACTTTTGTCAACAGAATTGACAAGTGACTCACATCTGTACCAATTTTTGTCCAGCACTGCAATTTTACTGCCAACTCTTACTTTCAACTATGCATGTCGGAAGACGACATTTTGTCAACCACTTTATGGCCAACCGTAGTGCACCTTACTCAGCCTCAAGCTTCTTATCCTTGGATTGGCATTAAATCAATAGTTAAAACAAAACTATCTATGAATTAAATATATTCACCAAGGTGTCATGAAGGATCTGGCAATCTTCACATCAAAGAGTAAAAATAAATACATGCTGCTCGAAACACAAATACACAGCTAAGGCAAGCATTCTTTCGTTGAGAAAATTATCTGGACTATTATGATTCGTAATTTTGAACAAGTGGTATTAAGAATCATCAATAGTACAACAGTGACATATCTCAAAACTACCAATGGTGACAGCTCTCAAATTAAACACCACACTTCACGGCATTTCCACAAACCACTATATAAACTGAAAAACACACTTTAACAACTATACAACATTAACCCGACTGCTTACCTTTCATCCTCAAATACCTAGACAAATACATAGGAGCATTAAAATAAAACTTTAATATTGCTCCTCCTGAGGATGTGCCACCTGGAGTTGCTTAGAGCAATGGCATAGTAGCCTCCTTCAGTCCAAGGAGACACAATTTCCTTTCTTCTGTCTTTCTCCACACTTTCCTAAACTTGGGCTTGGGTTTTTCAACAACATCCCTATTTTGCTTCTGTTCGTGAACTTGTACATTTCTCTTGTGGGGTTGTCTCTTGTGCATTCTTGATGGATGATTATTTTCTTTTCTTTTATGCACATGATATGTTCCTTGTCGGTGTTGTCCTCTTTGTGTCTGATGAAATCTAGGGTTTTGCCTTAGATTAGATATAGAAGTGCTTGGAAAGAACCTTGCTATGTGCCCTTGACCGTTGCATTTAAAACATTGCACATGTTTTATTCCCTGTCTATATTGCATTCTATGTGTATGATGAAATCTATGGTATTGCCTTAGATTGGATACATAAGTGCTTGAACAAAACCTTGCTATGTGCCCATGGCCATTACATTTAAAACATTGCACGAGGTGTTCACTCAAAAAAATAGAAGTATTTTTATCAGAGATAACTCTTTGATCTATTTTTCACTCCACAATAAATTGCCTTGTGACCAAAGTGGTTGCATTTAGAACAATAGCCATAAAAAGCATTATTATTAAAAGAGTGAGAGTGAGAGAACCTCTTTTGCTGTGGTTGCTTTGTTGTAGGTCTTCTTTGATATTTTCTTCCTTTTGAGGATTCTGATTCAGACTTTTCTTGTTTCAATCCTTCAATCGAGGACTTCTTCTTCTCTGCATATTTGGAGGATGAAGGTTGTTCAGCTTCATATCCAAGACCAAACTTAGCTATGGGGCTTCTTTGTTGATTTATCATTGTATCTAGAAACTCTGTGCTCTTCTCAAATTTGAGATTTATATTAGCCTCTTTTAGTTGTTTTTTCAATGAAACAATCTCTTCTTCTTGTTGGCAGCATACAGTCTCTTTCTCATTGATCTGAGACCTAAGAATATTTTCAATCCTTTTGTTTTGTTCTACTTGTAGCTTTAGATCAACAATAACCTTTTTATATTCCTCTTCACTTGTGCTGTATACATCATTCTTATTATCCAGGTGTGTCTTCAAGGCTTCTTTTGATTTCTTGGCCTTTTGAACTTGTAGGAAGAGATCTTCAATCTCATCCTCATATTCTTCTAACTTCTTGGACAGTATTTTGTTCTTTTTCTTTTCTATACTCCACTCTTCAAGTGCAGATATCAACTCTCCTTCAAAATCTACTTCAGCCTCAAGATTTTCATCACAGACTTCAGGATTCACTTCTTCTACCTTTTTCGGTTCAAATTTCTCTTCTACAAGAACTGAAATTGACTGGGATGCCCTTTTGGATGAGGATCTATTCTTCTTAGCCATTGTGTACTAATCCAAGATCAACCCTGACTGATTTAGCCAAAATTGGGAACCTGGCTCTGATACCAATTGTTGTAATCACAATGACACTGAGAGGGGGGGTGAATCAGTGTGTTCTTTAAAAACTTCTAAAACAATTAGATTTTAAACCCAACAGTAGTTTAAAGCAGATAAAAGAGATACTAAATGCATCAAGAAAGCATCACACATAACATAGCATTTTAACGAGGTTCACCAATGTGGCTACTCCTCAAAAAGACTGCTTGGACTACCATCCAAATCCAGTCAATGCAAAGCTACAACTTTACATAATCCTTTACCAGCACCAACCCCTTAACTTTATCTGCTTCAACAGAATGGAGCACCAACTCCTATTTTACCAACACCTACTGGAAAGAGGCACCAACCCCTTAATCCAAGCAACAACTTGGAAGACAATAATAAAAATTACAGAATAAAACTTTCACCTCAATTTTCACGGTCTGCTATTTTTCTGCATTCTACTGCTTCTGTGCAAAATGAGTCGCACTATTCCTCCTCTTCTCTGTACTTCTTTGCACTCTCTGCTGCATTCAGATGATCAATCACTTCTATAAACTGTGCACTATCACTTCAGACTTAGAACACAACTTCTGCACATCTTGCTCTTATCTTCGCACAAGTCACTCTACTCGCTCTTCGCACATTATCTCATCGCAATGCACACCTTACTGCAACTCCAAAGAACTATCACTTCACTCTCATTCTGAATTGAAACGACTTGCTCTCTGCTCAACACGAACTTCACTTTCATAAACACTATGCTCGCATTTGCACTTTATCTTAACACCCCATCTTTCAAACTCGAAAAACCCTTGCTTTTATAGAAGAAATTTTAGAAACAAACCCTAGAAGAATGTTGACTGAGAAACCCTAGAATTTGTCAGCTGCCAAACCCTAAAATTCGTCGGCTATAACCCTAAGAATGTCGGCTACAAAACCCTAGAAATTGTCGGCTGCCAAACCCTAAAATCCGTCGGCCCAGATTTAACTTTGTTGGCCTCAAACTCTTCTCCACCTTCGTCACCTTCCTGTAGCTTATTGCCACGAAATAGTAACATGTCGGCCCTTTTAATTTAATTTAATATTTTAATTTAAATTTTAAATAAAATAAAATTTAAACTAAATATTTAAAATTAAATATCTTCATCACCGGGGCATCTTTTTCAACGAAACGAAGAGCCAACTTGGGTTTTAAGAAAAACCCATTTCAAATCTGTTATCCATGATTTTAAATAAAACTTTTTATTTTGACTGCCTATTTAAATATCTTCATCACCGGGGCATATTTTTCAACGAAACGAAGAGCCAACTTGGGTTTTAAGAAAAACCCATTTCAAATCTGTTATCCATGATTTTAAATAAAACTTTTTATTTTGACTGCCTTGGTTTTCACAAAAAACCTTTCCGCTTCTTGACATCTCAGGTTCTAAGACTTCTCATTCTGAATTATGTTTTTTGTTTCTGTGCATCTATCATTTAAGGACTCATGATCTGACTAACTTTTGAACTTTATCCTCTACATCTGAGTGACTTCTGAACTGCCTGTCCATTGCATCATTAGATCTAACTGACTGTATTGACAACAATGACAATCCTCCTGCAACACCTTGCTCAACATTGAACTCCTATCCATTGTACTTTGGCTGCACCTTGATGTTCAATAAACTCTTTTCCATTGCATCAATAAATCTGTTTGACTGTGTTGACAACAATGACAATACTGTTTGCTGCACCTTGCTCAACATAAATCTCTAAAATGCTTCAAAACATGATAAAGCTATAGTCCTATCTTAAACATGGGAAAATAGATTGAAACATTACATAGTACAAGCTTCAACATAAACGTACAATTCCAAGACTTGTTTGCTTTCTAAAATAAAAATCACTTCAAAATATAAATTCCATTTGAACATAGATCACAATATCATTTGTATACCACAAGTTGTACAATACTTTGACATGATCACTATCATATTACTTGTTGGCAATTTTGGGTTTGAGATCCTAGCTTCTTGTCTATGAGTTGTCATTGATGTCAAAAGGAAATGGCATTAATGTTAAGAGGATGTGTTGGCTTCAAAGGTGGAAGATTCCAAGAGAATATTTTTAAGAGAATCCGAGAGATTCCATTGGCAAGGGTTTTTATTAAAACCAAGTTGGATAGGGTTTTTATTAAAACCAAGTTAAATGGTTTTTATTAAAACCAATGGAGGTTCTCTTTATTATTTATTTAATTATTATTTAAAACCCTTCAAGGTTTTAATTAATTAATTATTTAATTAATTAAGGGAGAAATTATTTTTAATTTATTAAAAATACTTAAAGGTTTTTAAACCTTTTTTTATTCTTAATTTATTAAAATTATTTAAGGGTTTTTAAACCCTTTTTGAAAAGACTTTTGATTAATTTCGAAATGGTCTTTATTTTCGCTGACGTCAAGGTGTCTTCGAAGAGACTATTTATTCTCCAACTCCTAAGGTTGGAAGGCTAATTAATTCGAAATTCCTCGAATGCAATTTGCGGTGTTTGTGCTCTGTATTCGCTGCGATCGAAGGAAGACTTAGAAGCACGTGCGGTTGAAAAGTCTTCGGGAGTTTTTTTTAGGGTGAAGTGGAGGGAAGTTCACTTGTGAACTTCGTAGCCCGCATGGGCTAGTGGCAGCGAAGGCTGCTGTTGGGCATTGCATTGGCGGAGGTCACCGTTTCGAGTCTCGCGGGGGTGCTTTGCTAGAGTAACACACGTTTTTATTAAAACGTCTTTATGCCACAAAATTCGGAGTTTCTTGGACAGCGATTTATAAGGTGTGATTAAATTTTATGAGTTTTGGCTTTTGTGATTAGCATTGAATAAAAGCTTAGGAGAAATAAGGGCATATTTCTTTGGATGTATTTTTAAGATTATTCTTTGCTATGCTAAAATTAAAAATGGAGGTATAAGGTGTGAGTCTGTGATTGTTGATTTATTGGCATGTTATGGTGGTTGTGTTTAAAGAAGTGGAGCTAAAAGGTGTAATAAAGGAAGTTTATATTATTGCTCATTTCTTTTTATTCTAACCCTAACTTGGTTGGAAGTTTGAGAGTTGTGTGTGGTGACAGCTTGAAGGTTCAATTATCTTCTACTCCAATAAGGTATGGGCACATTCTTCTTATGAGTATGATTGGTGTATGTTTTCTGAAATAAGGTTGGAGTGAAAAGGTATTCTACTAGGTATCCTTTGGCTAGGTGTAAATCCTATTTTCTGGTTTGTTGAAGACTACTTATGCATTGTTATCCTTAAGGAGAGTTTTTGGTGAATGCATAATTTCTGGTTTGAGATAGTGGAAGCTTTGTGCACTAGGGTTTATATTTGTGAGTCTAGCTACTTGCATTGAGTTGGTGGAACCCTTGGTTGGCTGTTTTGAGTTTGATGGTTGAGTTGCTTCCATAGAGGTTGTTTGATCAAGTTATTGCTTTACTTGATTCATGATATTGGGCTTACTCCATTGAGTTGATTTGAGCAAGTTATTCTTTGCATTTGGTGATATTGTGTTGGTGGTTGTTTTGTTCAAATATCTTTGGAGGGAAAAGGATTTCTACTTGTTTCCTTTTCTTGTGATGATTGGTTGAATGCTTCAAGGTTGATGTTGAGTTGAATGGTGTTGGTTGACTAAACCTTGTTTGATGAGCATTGTTGTTGAAACCCTAATTGATGGTGAAAAGAACATGAGTATCATTGTTATGTGATTCTTTGCATAGTTGGCAATTGTTGGGGTTTCATGTTCTTGAAAGAAAACATTCTATCCTATCCATTTCAGATATTGAGTTGAGTTTTCAGATTTGAGATTGAGATTGAGCTGAGTTGATTTGAGTTGAGTTTTGAGATTGGGATTTGAGTATAGAACATATTGAGTCTCTAACAATTCTCTTTATGCTTCTATGAGTTTGACAAATCACATTGGGTCTCTAACAATTCACTTTGTGATTTCCTACTAAGAAAGTTTTTCTTGGTGAGCTTGCTGAGTTTTTGGACAGGTTCTAGTGGGGACTTGTGAGCAGTTTTTGGACAGGTTCCGGTGGGGACTTGTGAGCAGTTTTGGATAGGTTCTAGTGGGGACTTGTGAGCAATTTTGGATAGGTTTCGATGGGGACTTGTGAGCAGATTTGGACAGGTCCTAGCAGAGGACTTGTGAGCTGAGTTTGATAGTTCTATCAGAGAACTTGAGGATAGAGGTGCATTGGTTCTATGAGAAGAACCTGAGGACAGATTTGGCAAGTCTTTGAGAAGGCTTGTATGTAGAGGATTGATTTGTTCAAGAGTTGGACAGATCTGATAGACAGAGGAAGACTTGTACTAGACCGACTGACTATGTTTGGTACAGGTTGCTGAGCTATTGTGGACGTGATCATAGAAGGCAGAGGTCTCTTAGGCTAAGCATTGAGGATAGGAGGTCTTCGGTGGAAAGGAGTTCCACGTGCTTGGCAAGAGGTAGAGGCAGTTGATCTTCCGAGGGATCATTTCCAGAGTAGAGGGGAAGGTATCTCCTTTGAGCGAGAGGCTCATAAATTCTGATTGGGGGAAGGTATCTCCTTTGAGCAGAGGCTCATAAATTCTGATTGGGGGAAGGTATCTCCTTTGGGCCGAGGCTCATAAACATTGTAATTGGGAAGGATTCCCAAAGAACTTTGAGATAACTTTTAGAGAAAAGTTTTGTGGACGTAGCCCAGCCATTCTGGGTGAACCACGTTAAAATTGGTGTCACTTTGTGGATGATATTGTGCATTGCTTTGATATTGCTTTGGGTATATTGCTTTACTATTTTGAAGTATAAAGGAAAAAGTAAAAAGAGGTCTTATACTTGTTCACCCCCCTCTCAGTATAAGCTTGTGTTCTTCAATTGGTATCAGAGCGGTTGCCTTCGAAAAGTTTAACAGCTTGAAGGAAAAGCTAGTAAAGAACACAATGGATCATTCAAGTGGCAATGCAACACCTATTCTTGATGGGTCAGATTTTGGTCTTTGGAGTGCAAGGATGAAGGTTCATCTAATGGCACTTGGGAATGAGGTTTGGGAAGTGATTGAAGATGAGTACACTATTCCTGAACATGGTCCTAATACTAAAGAAGAAAGGCTCCTACATCACAGCAATTCAAAAGCAATGAATGCAATCCTGAAAGGCTTACAGAAAGCAGATCTCACCAAAGTGATTCATTGCAAGACAGCTAGTGAAATGTGGAAACAGTTGAAGGTGGTTCATACAGGTGATACAAATGTCAGAAAGGCCAAGTTGAGACACTTCAAAGGTATGTTTGAACAACTCAAGATGAATGATGATGAAAATATTAGTGACTACATGCTTCGTATGGATGAGGTTGTTAACTCCATGAAAGACTTAGGTCTTGAGCTTGCTAAAAAATGATGTTTGTGATAAGATTTTAAGATCTCTTCCTAATAGATTTAGTGAAAATATTTCTGCTATTGAGGAAGCTAAAGATTTGGATAAGTTGAAAAAGGATGAGCTCCATAGTATACTTGCAGCATTTGAGTTGAGAACTCAAGTGAAGGTTGATGTCAAGAAAGAGGCGACTTTCAAGGCTACCAAGAATTCCAAGGGTAAACAACTTCAAGATAGTGATGAGTCTTCTAGTGATGAAGAGGCATATTACAACAAGAAAGGCAAGTTCTCTAGAAAGCACAAAAGTATGAAAAATATAAGATGTTTCAATTGTGGAAAGTTTGGTCATTATGCTATTGACTGTACTGTTCCCAAGAATGAAAGTGATGAAGATAAACAGGATTCTAAGAGCAAGGATTCTGAAAAGCACAAGCATCACAGGAAAAACAAAGATGAGCACAACAATCAAGGAAAGAGGTATTCTCACAAGCACAAGAAGAGTTTCTACCTAGACAAAGCAAGTAAGTGTTCTAGTAGTGATAGTGAAAGTTCTTCAAGTGATAATGAAAATGAGATGTTGTTCATATCGAGAAAAGAGGAAGAACCGAAACATAGATTCATTATCATGAAATGTCTTAGATGTGGAAATTTTGGTCACCTTGAGGATGATTGCACAAATAATGATTTGGTTTCTAGTATGTATGAGGATGCTTCAGAAAACTATAAGGAAGATGCATGTATGGTTTTTGAAAAGGGTAGCACCTCTAGTGATAAGAAATCTGAAAAAGGCTTTGATGATTCAAAAAGCAAACAAATAGAGGAAGATATAGAGGAAGGTGAAGTAGATCTTGAAGGTGAACTTATTAGTGCTCTTAGTGCTTTGAAAAAGGAAAGAAAGAAGAATGCTAGACTCAAGGATAAGTTAGATGAATGTTGTATGGAGAGAGATGATCTTATAGAAAGTCTTGACTTCTCTATGGCTAAGACACAAGAACTCAAGGATGAGTTAGAGTCTAAGGTTCTTGAGTATAGTGAGTTAGAACAGAAAATGGCTTCTTTGAAAGAGGAAACTAAAGAGTACAAGGATAAGCTTTACAGGTTTCAAGATAGCTCCAAAAAGGTTAAGTCACTCATCAAAGGTCAAAGAAAGACAACAGATAAAACAGGCCTTGGTTTTGTTAAGCCACACAAGGAACAAGTTGGAGAGTCTAGTAAGAGACTCCAAAAGGAAGAGAGTTCTGATGAGGAAAGTATTTCAGAAAAGGAGTCCTTGAATGATAGATGCACAGAAATAGAAAATAGAATTCAGAATGAGAAGAAGAAGTTTTCAGAACCTAAGAGGTCAATTAAAGGAAAGTTTCAAGGCGGATGTTTTGCTTGTCACAGGTTTGGTCACATGGCTTCACATTGCATGGCTCAAGTGAAGGAGGTAAATGACAGTTTCAGAAGTGCTAGTTACTTTCAAGGGTATTGCTACTCTTGTCAATAGTTTGGGCACAAGGCAGTTTATTGCAAGGCAAATAACAGGAACAGGTTTGGTCAGAATAGGTTTGGCAGAACAGGTTTGGTCAGAATAGGTTTGGTCAGAACAGGTTTGGCAGAATAGGTTTGGTCAGAACAGGTTTGGTCGAACTGGTGGATTCAAAGATCGGGTTTACCTCGGAGAAACAACATCGTCAAGTGTTTCAAGTGCAACAATGAAGGTCACATAATCAGACAGTGTAGAGCTGAAATTCTAGAATACGGGAACAGGAACAGTGGCATGATCAGGTCCAAGGATCAAGGCATGGACAAGAACAGGGATGAGAACAAGAACAAGAACAGGTGAGAACAGAAATAGGAATATGGGCAAAGAATTCAAGAGAAGGCTCGACAAGGAAGTTATAGACGCTGATGATGATTGAGTGCCTAATGGGAGTTTTACTCCCACCCAAGAATTAATCACCTCATCAGGAGGTGGGGGAGGGACTAAGCTAAGAGGCTCATTCTTAGTCCCGAGCCCCAAAGGTGACCCTTTGCCATTGATGACAAAGGGGGAGAGATTTGAGTAAGGGGGAGAGCCTCAAGACAGGGGGAGCTATTTATGTTGAGTTTCTGTGTTGTTGAGAAGCATGGTTTGCCATCAATGACAAAGGGGGAGATTGTTGGCAATTTTGGGTTTGAGATCCTAGCTTCTTGTCTATGAGTTGTCATTGATGTCAAAAGGAAATGGCATTAATGTTAAGAGGATGTGTTGGCTTCAAAGGTGGAAGATTCCAAGAGAATATTTTTAAGAGGGAGAGATTCCATTGGCAAGGGTTTTTCATTAAAACCAAACCGGTTTTTATTAAAACCAAGTTGGATAGGGTTTTTATTAAAACCAAGTTAAATGGTTTTTATTAAAACCAATGGAGGTTCTCTTTATTATTTATTTAATTATTATTTAAAACCCTTCAAGGTTTTAATTAATTAATTATTTAATTAATTAAGGGAGAAATTATTTTTAATTTATTAAAAATACTTAAAGGTTTTTAAACCTTTTTTATTCTTAATTTATTAAAATTATTTAAGGGTTTTTAAACCCTTTTTGAAAAGACTTTTGATTAATTTCGAAATGGTCTTTATTTCCGCCGACGTCAAGGTGTCTTCGAAGAGACTATTTATTCTCCAACTCCTAAGGTTGGAAGGCTAATTAATTCAAAATTCCCCAAATGCAATTTGTGGTGTTTGTGCTCTGTATTCGTTGCGATCGAAGGAAGACTTAGAAGCACGTGCGGTTGAAAAGTCTTCGAGAGTTTTTTTTTCGAGGGTGAAGTGGAGGGAAGTTCACTTGTGAACTTCGTAGCCCGTGTGGGCTAGTGGCAATGAAGGCTGCTGTTGGGCATTGCATTGGCGGAGGTCACCGTTTCGAGTCTCGCGGGGGTGCTTTGCTAGAGTAACACACATTTTTATTAAAACGTCTTTATGCCATGAAATTCGGAGTTTCTTGGACAGCGATTTATAAGGTGTGATTAAATTTTATGAGTTTTGGCTTTTGTGATTAGCATTGAATAAAATCTTAGGAGAAATAAGGGCATATTTCTTTGGATGTATTTTTAAGATTATTCTTTGCTATGCTAAAATTAAAAATGGAGGTATAAGGTGTGAGTCTGTGATTGTTGATTTATTGGCATGTTATGGTGGTTGTGTTTAAAGAAGTGGAGCTAAAAGGTGTAATAAAGGAAGTTTATATTATTGCTCATTTCTTTTTATTCTAACCCTAACTTGGTTGGAAGTTTGAGAGTTGTGTGTGGTGACAGCTTGAAGGTTCAATTATCTTCTACTCCAATAAGGTATGGGCACATTCTTCTTATGAGTATGATTGGTGTATGTTTTCTGAAATAAGGTTGGAGTGAAAAGGTATTCTACTAGGTATCCTTTGGCTAGGTGTAAATCCTATTTTCTGGTTTGTTGAAGACTACTTATGCATTGTTATCCTTAAGGAGAGTTTTTGGTGAATGCATAATTTTTGGTTTGAGATAGTGGAAGCTTTGTGCACTAGGGTTTATATTTGTGAGTCTAGCTACTTGCATTGAGTTGGTGGAACCCTTGGTTGGCTGTTTTGAGTTTGATGGTTGAGTTGCTTCCATAGAGGTTGTTTGATCAAGTTATTGCTTTACTTGATTCATGATATTGGGCTTACTCCATTGAGTTGATTTGAGCAAGTTATTCTTTGCATTTGGTGATATTGTGTTGGTGGCTATTTTGTTCAAATATCTTTGGAGGGAAAAGGATTTCTACTTGTTTCCTTTTCTTGTGATGATTGGTTGAATGCTTCAAGGTTGATGTTGAGTTGAATGGTGTTGGTTGACTAAACCTTGTTTGATGAGCATTGTTGTTGAAACCCTAATTGATGGTGAAAAGAACATGAGTATCATTGTTATGTGATTCTTTGCATAGTTGGCAATTGTTGGGGTTTCATGTTCTTGAAAGAAAACATTCTATCCTATCCATTTCAGATATTGAGTTGAGTTTTCAGATTTGAGATTGAGATTGAGCTGAGTTGATTTGAGTTGAGTTTTGAGATTGGGATTTGAGTATAGAACATATTGAGTCTCTAACAATTCTCTTTATGCTTCTATGAGTTTGACAAATCACATTGGGTCTCTAACAATTCACTTTGTGATTTCCTACTAAGAAAGTTTTTCTTGGTGAGCTTGCTGAGTTTTTGGACAGGTTCCAGTGGGGACTTGTGAGCAGTTTTTGGACAGGTTTCGGTGGGGACTTGTGAGCAATTTTGGACAGGTTTCGGTGGGGACTTGTGAGTAGTTTTGGATAGGTTTCGATGGGGACTTGTGAGCAGATTTGGACAGGTCCTAGCAGAGGACTTGTGAGCTGAGTTTGATAGTTCTATCGAGAGAACTTGAGGACAGAGGTGCATTGGTTCTATGAGAAGAACCCGAGGACAGATTTGGCAAGTCTTTGAGAAGGCTTGTATGCAGAGGATTGATTTGTTCAAGAGTTGGACAGATCTCGACGGACAGAGGAAGACTTGTACTAGACCGACTCGACTGTGTTTGGTACAGAGTTCTTGAGCTGCTGTGGACGTGATCATAGAAGGCGAGAGGTCTCTTAGGCTAAGCATTGAGGACAGGAGGTCTTCGGTGGAAAGGAGTTCCACGTGCTGGCAAGAGGTAGAGGCAGTTGATCTTCCGAGGGATCATTTCCAGAGCGAGAGGGGAAGGTATCTCCTTTGAGCGAGAGGCTCATAAATTCTGATTGGGGGAAGGTATCTCCTTTGAGCGAGAGGCTCATAAATTCTGATTGGGGGAAGGTATCTCCTTTGGGCCGAGGCTCATAAACATTGTAATTGGGAAGGATTCCCAAAGAACTTTGAGATAACTTTTAGAGAAAAGTTTTGTGGACGTAGCCCGACCATTCGGGTGAACCACGTTAAAATTGGTGTCACTTTGTGGATGATATTGTGCATTGCTTTGATATTGCTTTGGGTATATTGCTTTACTATTTTGAAGTATAGATGAAAAAGTAAAAATAGGTCTTATACTGTTCACCCCCCCCTCTCAGTTAAGCTTGTGTTCTTCAATTACAAAACTTTTCTTGCCTTATCATTTCAAAATAAACTATCCAATTTTACAAAATTAGCCAATATTTAATAACTTTAGGAATTTCCAATTAAACCATACTAAGAAAATGCTCATTTACAAATCCATTTTTCATTCCAAAGTACATAAAAGTCTTTCTACCTAATTATTCCTTATACCATATTCCTTCCACGATCCTCTTCATGAAGGGAATTACCCACAATATTGAGGGACACTTAGGGATCAAGACAACTCAATATGCAATGCAACTAATTTACACTATGTATTTGCAAACATCCATGCACAATACAAGTAATAAAATAAACCAATGAGAGAATCCCATACTTCTCTCTATAATGGTTTTCCTACCTACTCAGACCTTAGAAAACCATTATAATTTTTTTCCAAAACCTTCCCAAAGCAACAAGTAGAAGAATATTCACTACTACCACTCATAAAGGAAAGCACTAACCATAGCAAAACAAAATTTTTGCTACTAACATAATATAAATAAGATATCAACTTAAAGAAGAATAACCTAAACATATTTTTATTATTTTTGGAAACCCATATTATTTCATTTATTCCAAACATTAAAAAAAATAACACTCTCTATTATTTTAAGGTAATTTTTACTTAAGTGTTTCTTTCCCTAAAAATAAATATATGTTTCCATTGAGAGCATTCAAATTACTTACTCCAAATATAGGTTATGTTTAGTTTTGTGTCATCCATAAACTTTAATATAACTCTCCTTAAAGTATTCATCATTGTTGAATGTATTTATGCCTATGTATATTTGATGTAATCATGCTTAATTTTACTTAATGCATTCATGTCTATGTATATTTAATGCAATCATGCCTAAGTTTACTTAATTATTTCATATCTAATATTGATTAATGTACTCATGGTTTCATAATTTAGAGATAAAGTAACCAAGACTCCAATGAATAAAAAACTACATAACAAGCATCCACTACCCTCCAAGCATGCCTACAAAGCATGACTCTCAAGGAAATATACTCAATAGGATACTACAAGAACATGTCAAAAATTACAAACAACAATACCAACTTTTCTTTAAAACAAATAAAATATGTTTCACGATGATTGGATCTAAATATTTTTGTTTTTTGAATTTACATGGTGGAATCGGTAGCCGCCATGAATTTGGGCAGGCTATCCAGTTTTTATGGCTGCCACAATATTCTATGTTGTTCACCCTAAAATTTTCTACACATATATTTGCATAGTTTACCCCTATAACCACCATGCCACAATCATTTTAAATATTTTACGTCGCTGAAAGAACCAAGAAAGGGACAAGCGATCATTTCAGCGAGGCTCAATATTTGAACCTTGGACCTATGCCCCCATTATAGGGTTTGTCAGACCAATTGGTCTACACCTTGGACCGATTGGATCCAATATTACAAATAGATTCCCCCCACAAATCTACAAAGAAGAAAGCTCAACAAAAAAATGCCCACATTTATTGTTTCTAAAACTTCCATCCTAAAACACACCCTTAAGAAACAAGGAATCACTAAAAAAAACATGAGATATATTGCACCAACTAGAAAAAAAACCCATACTTAAATTTCCATTAAAGCATAGCATAATATAATAAACATTGCTTCAAATATTAATGCAATAGGCATATTGGGGAAAATATAACACTACACCAACAATAATCAAATAAAACATCAACCAAGACAACCCTTTAAGCAAACATCAAGGCAAGCTTTTGAAATAGAAGATTTAATAAATTAAAGTTGATAAAGCTAACATAACAAACATATAAAATAAGGGTAAGGTAAATCAGTACATAAAGCAATGACCTTCAATAGTGAAAATCATCCATACTTGAGAATCTTACCTCCTTATACCTATCATAGTTAGCTCTTCTGATGTGTGTACCTCCCTTCCACCTCGGTTACTTCCTTCTACTTTTCTAAAAGGATGTGCAAAACTCAATTAAGGTCCTCTTTAAATATCCTATGGTGGTTTACTCCAAGAATCAAATGTTCTTCCCATGAGCCTCTCTTGAGTTGCCCATATTTAGGTCGTACTGTCCTATTTTATAGTTTTGTCAATATTGAAATGTTTATGAGGATTAATAGAACATGGATTATTAATTCTCTTTAATGCTTTTGCAAATCCAAGAAGCAATATCCCTTAGTTTTTTAACATTTGGAAAATCAATGGAATCATTTACACTTATAATTTATTTTAATAATTCACTTTATTAGTTTCAATTGCTACTATTAGTTATTAGCATTGAATCTAATATTACCAAATATTAATCTCAAAAACTAATTAATTTTTTAATATTTCTTATACAAAACACTATGCATACCACATACAAACATATATTCATGCCAACAATATTACACAATATTATTTTATCTCTAAGCAAGTGCTTCATTTTAAGATAGTATAATGTTATAACGAACCTATTAAGGAGACTCATTGCATAAGCAACTTATCGATCCAATTGTGTGAACATGAAATAAGAAAAATATAATGCATCTAAATGAAGGGTATTTTGTTACCCTGAGCTATAGTTGATCAATTCATCATCATAATTTCCTCAAATATCTTTCAATTTAGGCGGTTCACCCATATGATCCCACCAATGAGAGTACCCAATATTACAACCACAAATACATCAACCCAAGCACAAAGTGCAATTACCCAATCATATTAACATCATAAAATGAATTTATGCATTACACAAATAGTTTTTAAAAATGAGTATTCCGAGGAGGGTTGTTACATACTTCTCCCTTGGACTAAACACAATCCCTTGTGTTTCCTACATGTGATTCAAAATATGTTTCATTCAAATAAATATGGGAATTGCTTTCTCATATTCTTTAGCATCTTCCCATGTTGCACAATTTTTAATATATTGGTCCCATTGGACCTTACATTGATCTAGGGTTCGTTTCCTCAACATATTAGAATTAAATCCAAAATATTTATTGGTCTCACCTCAATAATGAAGGTATTTGTCATCTATAATTTAGAAATATTTCAAATTAAAGTATGATCAATATCATATTTCCTAAGTAGGGATATATGGAAAGTATTTTAGATCTTTGATAGGTTGGGTGGCAAAGTGAGGCAATATGCTACAATACTAATCTTATCAATTATCTCAAAGGGTCCAACACAATTATAATCCAACTTAGTTTAATTGAAAGAAATTTTCATAGGTCTAACTCTCAAGAAGACTCTATATCATATAAATAATTCTCTTGGTGATATTTTCAAATCAACATAGTTATTTTGGTCATTTGTCACTTCCTTGAGCCTAAGAAAAATTACTCTAAGTTGCTCCTCCATATCTATGATAGTTTTTGGTCCAATAATTACATGATCCTCTAGATTATCCCATGATAGAATTGTTTTGCATCTTCTACCATATAAGGCTTCAAATAGGGTCATTCCCAATGATGCATGGTAAATATGCAAATTCCACAATATGTAAAAAGTCCTCCCATTTGGACATTTGGTCCATGCAATACATATGGAGCATGTATTCTAGAACTTGGTTTACCCTCTCTATTTGATCAACTATCTCAAGATGGTATGCAAAACTAATATTTACCTTAATGCCCACTACACGATGAAGAGCTTACCAAAAATTTGATGTGAATATGAAATCTCTGTCTGATATGATCACCTTAGGAAACCTGTGTAACCTGAAGATTTTTTGAGCAAACTTATTTTCCACCACCATTGCATTATTATTGATATCTCCTAGTATAAAATGTGCAACTTTGGTGAAATTATCAACCACTACCAATATTGCATCATGCTGGTACTTAGTCTTAGGTAAACCCACAATAAAATCCATAAATATTACCTATTATTTTTACATAGGTATGCCATGTAGGTACAATTTCCCCACTGTATGCCATTGTTCTATCTTAACTTTATGGTATTCTAAACATATCACAATGAAACTAGTGATATCATACTTCATTCCTACCCAATAGAAGTTAATTTCATGTGTTTCCTTGATTTTAACCCTCCTTGATGAGTAGAATAGGGAGAATTATGGGCCTCCTACATAATCAATCTCCTTAGATCACAAATTGGGTATAACTAACCTATTCTTGAAGAATAAAAATCCATATTTTATGTTCAAATTCTTATTCTCTTGAGGATTTATCTTAGTTTTATCCTATATTTCTATGCAATACAAGTCTTGAAGCTACATTTCTCTGACTCTACCCATAAAGTCTATATGACTCTAAGTTAGTGTTGCTATACACCTTCTCCTACTCAAGGCATCTACCACCTTGTTTTCCTTCCCTTTGATATACTCAATACCAAAGTCATATTTGTAACATGCGAAAAGTCACCAATTTTAAAACTAATAGAATATATGCAAAAGTGTTATGTTACTATTGAATTAGCAAGAGTGTTACAATATAGTCTCCTTGGAGATAAGTGTTTATTTATCTTTTAATACAAATTTAGGTGAACTTGTAGGGTCTTTTTGATGCCCTTAATGTAGGTGGGCTTTTGTGTGCATGTGCCATCGGTAGTCTAATTTGAAGATGTCCTTTATACCTGCTCTAGGACTGCAAAAAGGAGTTAGTGTATTTGGGAACTTATCTTAGATCAAAACCCATATTCATGAAGACAAATTGACATAAAAATAAATAAAAACATGATAAAAATTGATATAAATGCAATAGAAACTATCTAAAACTTATATATACCTTATTTTAGGTTGCATATGTACTGTAGAGTTGGTTTTCAAGATGGCATGTGAACTGGATCCCAGGTTTGCATGGCTAGGTGTAAACTAGACTTTTCTTAATTGTTGGTCAGAACATGTTGTCTGGATAGGTTCCATAAAATGTATGTTGTTGTTTTCAGGTTCATTTTATGGGATTACATGTAAATAAGCTATATCTTGCAATTTTCATCCATTGTGCATGGGTAGTTACGTGAATGTGCATGTTTAATTTGATTTTTATATTTAAATGAAATATAATATGTGTGTTTAAGTGTAAGTTCATATTATGCATATCTTATCAATTGGGTGTGCATGTGAAGTATCTCTTTTGCATATAGAGGTGCAACTACCAATAAATTCAGTTCACTTTCGAAAAGAAATTTCCTTGCATGTGACTTTTTCAAATGATGGGAGGTGGAGCTGTTAGTTAAGCATATGATGTGGTCATAGGTGAATGTGAGGGTCAATGCATCCACGAGGAGGGGTGAATGATTTTGCATCCTTAAACACTAATTAATTAATTAATTAATACTTAGGTGATTTATGCTTATTTAATATTAATTATATTTAATTAATATTAAATGTATTAATTAATCATGATTAATTAATTAATATTTATTGTGCTAGTTTTAGGTGTCTACACTAAGGAAAATAAAAACTAACCTATAGACTACTAAATATCTTGAAAGTAAAATATGCAAATTTTAAATTTCAAAGACTATAAACTAATGTAATTTAAACTTAACATAGGACATAGTAACAAAACAACCTAGTCTTATGAGCCATGAGATATATTGAGGTTTAAAACTAAGACTATATTTTTATTGGATTTTTGAGGGTCCAACTGGTCCATGGAACTAAAAATTACTTTTCCTTATTGATTCTACACAATTGAAAGGATACTAGAAGGATAATATTCATCATGCTCTTCTTCCTCATAGATAGGATTTTCTATGGCAATTTTCTTGTAAGGAATATCAGGTAATGAATTTGTATTTTGCACCAGCATGCAATATTTCTAGTTATATATGGTGGTTTAGCCATGGCCAAGGGAGTTCAATAATTTATGTTTTGTTTTTAAAGTACTTATAGAAAATAAGAGAATATTTTATATCACCTTATAATAACATCCTTCCTTATGACTCCTACCAACCCCCATTAATATACTAGCCATCAAAGATATTCCCCCAAGGTTTGTATGTTGAATTACTCAAGGGGTTGTTAATCTTCCCTAAATAGCACTGACAATTGGATATATTCTTGTTATATTGATTAATGTGATTTAAATAAGAAAATAAAATATAGTGCTCTTTTTTAAGTTTAACAATTCTTATATTTATTAAATATAGGCTTGGTTAAAAGGGTAGAATGGGGACCTAAGTGGTGTTTTACGTTGGATTCACCAAAGATGTGGGTACCAAATATGTGGAGGCCCAAGGAGAGGTGTTGGCCTCTAGGATGTGTTCCTTAAGGGTAAATACCATACACATATGGGAGGGCATTGCTATCACCCTATCATTTTTGCATCTTTTGGGTTTTTATCTTTGGCAAAATAATGAGTTTTAGGGTTCACTAAGGAAATTAATAGATTTCCCAAAATCTAAGTTTTATGTGTTCTTTTATACAAACACCTAGGTTTTTGGCTATCCTAGTGTCTAAATTTAAAGTATGATAGGTTAATGCAAATGAATACAAGTAATGCAACAAGCAAGATCTATATGCAATTTTCATTTAATGCTATCCTATAACTTTGTAAAATGAAATTTTAGATGAAATGCAAGTAAGCAAAATAGCCTAATATAAATCTGTATGTAGTTTTATTTTGAATGCCTACTTTACAAATAATGAAAAGGGGATTGTAAGGTATTTTCTATTTACTTTTAGAGTTAATAAAATAGAGAATATGCCTAATTTTTGAAATGGAAAAATGCATAAAATGAAATGCAGCCAAACAAGAGCTAACCTTTTAATTATTTTTAATGCTTACTATTCCTAGATTAAAATAAAAAGGGATAGACCACTTAATATTATATTTTCAAGGAAAATATGCAAGAAAAATGTAAAATAAATTTTATCCTAGATGCAAAGGACTATATGCACTTTTGTTTTCAATATCGAAAAGATAGATTTTCTTTTAGATTTACTAGAATTTTTCTAAGCTATTTTGTTTAAATTCCTTGTAGTTGTTTTATCAATGGCAACTAATAAATAATAAAAGAATGAGATAATTTGAACTTTTATGTAGGATTTGCTTGCCAAATTTTGACTTGTTCCCTTTCATAAGGAGTTTGATTATCCTTCTATTCTACAAAAAATAACTTAAAAACTATAACACCCCAAAAACTCAACCCAAAGAGAGATATTTATTTTTTTAGAAAGGTTCACTATTTTCCCAATATTTTTAGTTTTATAATTCAAGGATTTACCTCATTTGAGTTCAATGTCACTATATAAAACACCCAATTTATAGGAGTGGCCAAATTTCCATAGTATATAGAGTTCACCTTACTAAAAATCCTTATTTAAAAGGATGCCAAAGTGGTATGCCCACCTTTCCTATACCCTCACCAATATAGGACATTTTTACCATAATGTAGGGATTATTATTTATGACCCATATCATTTAAAGGGGTACACATATTATCTAACATAAATCTAAGTCCATGTAGGTATGTTATTCAAGCATAAGGCTCGATGCTTAGTTACCATACATCTGTGGGCTAACTAAGCTCATTATCTCTTTCAATAGGCAATTATCATGGCCACCGAAACCTACACATTCAAGGTACCACCATTTTTGTATTGTGAATGATTTTGTTAACTTGATGGTTATCAAAACATATGATCCTTAATGTTCATAATGAATCAAATCACAGTATATTTGGCTATTACATTATTGCAACTCCCTCCAGATATGTGAGTGCCTAGCTATTGCATTCTCGCATCTCCTTATAGATATCACTTCTACCTAGTTATAGCAACCCCAGGATTGGGTAATTTATTTGACACAAGTCCTAAAGGATAATCTAGATTTAACCAAGAACCCCTTTACACTAACACATGATCAACACATGATATATAAATATCTAAAATGCTTCAAAACATTATTAAGCTATAATCCTATCTTAAACATGGGAAAATATATTGAAACATTACATAGTACAAGATTCAACATAAAAGTACAATTCCAACATTTATTTACTTTCTAAAATAAAAATCGCTTCAAAATATAAATTCCATTTGAACATAGATCACAATATCATTTGTCTACCACAAGTTGTACAATACTTTGACATGATCACTATCATATTACAAAACTTTTCTTGCCTTATCATTTCAAAATAAAATATCCAATTTTATAAAAGTAGCCAATATTTAATAACTTTAGGAATTTGCAATTAAACCATACTAAGAAAATGCTCATTTACAAATCCATTTTTCATTCCAAAGTACATCAAAATATTTACACCTAAGTAGTCCTTACACCATATTCATTCCACGATCCTCTTCATGATGGGAGTTACCCACAATATTGAGGGACACTTAGGGATCAAGACAACTCAATATGCAATGCAACTAATTTACACTATGTATTTGCAAACATCCATGCACAATACAAGTAATAAAAGAAACCAATGAGAGAATCCCATACTTCTCTCTATAATGGTTTCCCTACCTACTCAAGTCTTAGGAAACCATTATAATTGTTTTCCAAAACCTTCCCAAAGAAACAAGTAGAAAAATATTCACTACTACCACTCATAAAGGAAAGCACTAACCATAGCAAAACAAACTTTTTTCTACTAACATAATATAAAGAAGATATCAGATTAAAGAAGAATAACCTAAACATATTTTTATTATTTTTGGAAACCCATATTATTTCATTTATTCCAAACATTAAAAAAAATAACACTCTCTATTATTTTAAGGTAAATTTTACTTAAGTGTTTCTTTCCCTAAAAATAAATATATGTTTCCATTGAGAGCATTCAAATTACTTACTCCAAATATAGGTTATGTTTAGTTTTGTGTCCTCCATAACCTTTAATATAACCCTCCTTAAAGTATTCATAATTGTTGAATGTATTCATGCCTATGTATATTTGATGCAATCATGCTTAAGTTTACTTAATGCATTCATGTCTATATATATTTAATGCAATCATGCCTAAGTTTGCTTAATGCATTCATATCTAAGATTGATTAATGTACTCATGGTTTCATTATTTAGAGATAAAGTAACCAAGACTCCAATGAATAAATAACTAGATAACAAGCATCCACTACCCTCCAAGAATACCTACAAAGCATGAATCTCAAGGAAATATACTCAATAGGATACTACAGGCACATGCCAAAAATTAAAAACAACAATACCAACTTTGCTTTAAAATAATAAAATGTGTTTCACTATGATTGGAGCTAAATTTTTTTTTTGAATTGACATGGTGGAATCGGTAGCCGAAATGAATATAGGCAGACAATCTAGTTTTTATGGCTGCCACAATATTCTATGTTGTTTGCCCTGAAATACGCCACACATATCTTTGCATAGTTTACCCCTATAACCACCATGCCACAATCATTTTAAACCTTTTACGACACTGAAAGCACCAAGAAGGGCACAAGTGTTCAGTTCAACGAAGCTCGATATTTGAACCTTGGACCTATTCCTCGCTTATAGGGTTTGTCAGACCAATTGGTATACACCTTGGACCAATTGGAGACAATATTACAAATATATTCCCCCCATAAATCTAAAAAGAAGAATGATCAACAAACAAATGCCCACATTTATTGGTTCTAAAACCTCCATCCTAGCACACACCCTAAGAAACAAGGAATCACTAGAAAAATTCATGAGATATATAGCATGAACTAGAAAAAAACCCCATACTTAAAGTTCCATTAAAGAATAGCATAATATAATAAACATTGTTTCAAATATTAATACAATAGGCATATTGGGGAAAATATAATACTACACCAACAATAATAAAATCAAACACCAACCAAGACAACCCTTTAAGCAAACATCAAGGTAAGATTTTGCAATAGAAGATTCAATAAATTAAAGTTGATAAAGCTAACATAACCAACATATAACTAAATGTAAGGTAAATCGGTACATAAAGCAATGACCTTCAATAGTGTAAATCATCCATACTTGAGAATCTTACCTCCTTATACCTATCCTAGTTAGCTCTTCTGATGTGTGTACCTCCCTTCCACCTCGGTTCCTTCCTTCTACTTTTCTAAAAGGATGTGCAAAAAAAAATTAAGGTCCTCTTTAAATATCCTATGGTGGTTTACTCCAAGAATCAAACGTTCTTCCCATGAGCCTCTCTTGAGTTGCCCATATTGATGTCGTACTGTCCTATTTTATAGTTTTGTCAATATTGAAATGTTTATGAGGATTAATAGAACATGGATTATTAATTCTATTTAATGCTTTTTCAAATCCAAGAAGCAATATCCCTTAGTGTTTTAACATTTGGAAAATCAATGGAATCATTTACACTTATAATTTTTCTTAATAATTCACTTTATTAGTTTCAATTGCTACTATTAGTTATTAGCATTGAATCTAATATTCCCAAATATTAATCTCAAAAACTAATTAATTTTTTAATATTTCTTATACAAAACACTATGCATACCACATACAAACATATATTCACGCCAAATATATTACACAATATTATTTTATCTCTAAGCGGGTGCTTCCTTTTAAGATAGTATAATGTTATAACCAACCTATTAAGGAGACTCATTGCATAAGCAACTTATCGATCCAATTGTGTGAACATGAAATAAGGAAAATATAATGCATATAAATGAAGGGTATTTTGTTACCTTGAGCTGTAGTTGATCAAGTCATCATCATAATTTCCTAAAATATCTTTCAATTTAGGCGGTTCAATCATATGATCCCACCAATGAGAGTACCCAATCTTACAACCACAAATACATCAACCCAAGCACAAAGTGCAATAACCCAATCATATTAACATCATAAAATGAAGCTATACATTACACAAATATTTTTTAACAATGAGTATTCCAAGGAGGGTTGTTACATACTCCTCCCCTGGGCTAAACACAATCCTTTGTGTTTTCTACATGTGATTCAAAATATGTTTCATTCAAATAAATATGGGAATTGCTTTCTCATATTCTTTAGCATCTTCCCATGTTGCACAATTTTTAATATATTGGTCCCATTGGACCTTACATTGATCTAGGGTTGATTTCCTCAACATATTGGAATGAAACCCAAAATATTTATTGGTCTCACCTCAATAATGAAGGGATTTGTCATCTATAATTTAGAAATATTTCAAATTAATGTATGATCAATAACATATTTCCTAAGTAGGGATATATGGAAAGTATTTTAGATCTTTGATAGGTTGGGTGGCAAAGTGAGGCAATAGACTACAATACTAATCTTATCAATGATCTCAAAGGGCCCAAGACAATTATAATCCAACTTAATTTACTAGGAAACCCATGTAACCTGAAGATTTTTTTAGCAAAATTTTTTTGCACCACCATTGCATTATTCTTGATGTTTCCTAGTATAAAATGTGCAACTTTTGTCAACTTATAAACCACTACCAAGATTGCATCATACTAGTACTTAGTCATAGGTAAACCCACAATAAAATCCATAAATATTACCTATAATTTTTACATAGGTATGTCATGTAGGTACAATTTCCCAACTGTATGCCATTGTTATACCTTAAACTTATGGTATTCTAAACATATCACAATGAAACTAGTGATATCATACTTTATTCCTATCCAATAGAAGTTCTTTTTCATGTGTTTCCTTGTTTTTAACCCTCCTTGATGAGTAGAATAGGGATAATTATGTGCCTCCTACATAATCAATCTCCTTAGATCACAAATTGGGTATAACTACCCTATCCTTGAAGAATAAAAGTCCATATTTTATATTGAAATTCTTATTCTCTTGAGGATTTATCTTAGTTTTATCCTAGATTTCTATGCAATGCAAGTCGTGAAGCTACATTTCTTTTACTCTACCCATAAAGTCTATATGACTCTAAGTTAGTGTTGCTATGCACCTTCTCCTACTCAAGGCATATACCATATTTTTTTCCTTCCGTTTGATATACTCAATACCAAAGTCATATTTGTAACATGTGAAAAGTCACCAATTTTAAAACTAATAGAATATATGCAAAAGTGTTATGTTACTATTGAATTAGAAAGAGTGTTACAATATAGTCTCCTTGGAGATAAGTGTTTCTTTCTCTTTTAATACAAATTTAGGTGAACTTGTGGGGTATTTTTGATGCCCTCAATGTAGGTGGGTTTCTATGTGCATGTGTCATCGGTAGTCTACTTTGAAGATGTCCTTTATACCTACTCTAGGCCTGCAAAACAGAGTTAGTGAATTTGGGAACTTGTATTGGATCAAACCCCATATTCATGAAGACAAATTGACATAAAAATAAATAAAAACATGATAAAAATCAATATAAATGCAATAGAAACTATCTAAAACTTATATATACCTTATTTTATGTTGCAGATGTACTATAGAGCTTGTTTGCATGATAGCATATGAACTGGATCCCAGGTTTGCATGATTAGGTGTAAACTAGACTTTTGTTAATTGTTGGTCAGAACTTGTTGTCTAGATAGGTTCCATAAAATGTATATTGTTGTTTTTCAGGTGCAAAATTATCATAAAGGATTTTTGGTACAATTTTGGTAGAGTCTGGGCATGTTGACCAAAGGGGAGAAAGATATTAATGAAGGAAATGGTCCTCTATTTATAGAGGAAACCAAGGTCAGTGATTAGTTAGGTGTAATAGACCCTATATTGATGAGGATTGATGTTAGATCTTTCATATGACCCCTCTAGTAGTTCCTAGCTAGGTTTGCATAGTTTATTTCTTGCAAATTAATAATTGTAAGTGAGTCTCCTTCTCACATGCACTTGTGGGCACTAGTTATCTTCTAGTTGTCATTTAGAGTGTTAGTTAGTAAGTGTGAACTCAAAGTAGGAAGTGTGTACTTCAAGATAGCTAAAATGGATCTTCTAGTTAGCAATATTCCTTTCTCTTAACTTAGAAGTTTATGTGCATTCTCCTTTGCACTTTTGTAGCTTATGGTTAAGCATATTGGATCAAATCCATGATTTGATGGGTTTGGTTATGTATTTTGGGCCATTAGTGCCTATATATTGAATTGTAAATAATAGAACACTTAGTTGGATTTTCAATCCTTTTCATATATTCAAGTCATATCATGGTCAAGTTAGTGTTTATGAAATGGCATGCCTAGTCAGCATTTCATGTCCCCTAAGAAAAATATCCTAGGTGCACACATGTGTGAGCTAGGGTTAAGGTTAACTCTGGTTAGTTAGTCCTTGGGTTAAATGAGGGTTGATTTAGGCATCCTAGAAAATATCCTAACTCATTTGGGGTGCACACATGTGTGAGGGGATGATTAGGGTTAATTTGTCTCTTACCTCTTATTAATACTAATTATGTGATAAAATGCACTTTAAGTGGAAAGTCACTTGCAAATTAGAATCCTAATTAGCATAATTAGAGTTTTTTTGTATGTAATGATCCCATGGAGGCCCTAATTAGGTGTAGGAAAGATATTAGGTGGTGTTAGGGGGTTTTTAGATGGCCCTCTTGTGACTAGAATGTGTTTTATATGTGTTTTGTATAGTTTTATGGGGTTTTGCACCTATAGATCACTATAATGGCCTATAATAACATACAGTGGCCTACAATGGTTTATGATGGCCTACAATGGTCTACGATGGTCTATGATGGTCTATGATGGCATATGATAGCCTATGATGGCCTAATATGGCCTACATGGGCTATAATAGCCTATGATGGTCTATGATGGCTTATGAATACCTAGAATTGTCTATATAAGCCTACAAATGTCTAAATAGGTCTAAAAGTGTCTACGGGTGAGCATGTATGAATTTTAGGTGTCTACATTTACCCATTTTTGTACTATGTTCTGTAAAACATAGTTTAGCACAAATATGATGGAAGAAGGTGGTGAGGTGTTTGGAAATATAGAGAATATGGGGATGAATGCGAATGAATGAATGCGAATGAAACATGATGGTAAAATAAGTGATTTACCAATTTGGTACAATATTTTGTAATATTGTACTAGTTGTTTGTGGGGGTAACTTAAGACTACTTTGTTTTAGTGACCAATGCAAGATGGTCCAATTAAGAATAGAACAACTGCCTATTCAAATTTCTGCTTTTGATTGATTGATGAGCACATGATGACATTTGTCAAATCATTTGAGTTGAGTGGCAAGGAAAAATCAAGTGTAACATTCAATATGTGGTTGGTGTCGATATACAGAATAAAATCAAGATATATTTAGGAGTGCACGTGGCTCTTGTGATGTAATAAGTGTTTTATTAGGATGAGGTTTTATCTTGAGATAATCTTCAGTAAAAAAGCTTTTAGACAAATACGATATCCGTGATTTAGATTTTTTATTTTTGTATCCTATGCAAAGTGGATTTGTGTATGAATACCCTCTCAAGCAAGGTATTAGCAATGAAACAGATTAAATGTGATGATATGGTGATGATTCGATTGATAGATGGAAATGGTGGTAAAAAGTGAGAAAATTGGTCAAATAGTGGTGGGAAAGGAAGAGAAATCTGCAAAAGTGAAGAAAGTGAAAAAGATGTGATGAGGTTTGGTTTGCATAGCACCATGTAAAACAAGTTAATATGGTGGGGTGTGAAATAGATTTTGCATGGTAGTATGCAAAATAGAATGTTTGGGAGCATAAGAACTCTTTTTGCGCATCCAAGGGTCATTTGTGTTGTGAAAAGATATGGAGAGAGGAGTGAGGAATAGTTTGCAAAGCAAATTTCTATCAAAATCATGAGTCGGTGTTGATATGGTGGGAGGACGTGCAAGTGCAAGTAGCCAACATGGGACCCCGTTGGTAAGTGCACAAGGCTCAAGATTTTTTATTTGCATGACATATTGAAAATTGTGGAAATGTATGTTTGAATGTGAATATGTGAATGCATGTGATTTTTGATTGAAATGTGTGCACAAAGTGTGAAAGTGGCCAAATGGGTATCCAAAAGTATTGACTATTTTCTAGTTTGACCAGTAAATTGATATGTTTGACTTTGTGACATGTGGCACATGTGTGAGAGTTGACTTTGATGTGTCACATGAATAGTGTACTATTTTGGAAATTTGTTTCAACTTCCATTGTGGAATGTCCAAATGGGTATCCAAAAATGTGATTTGTTTACTATTTTGTAATGTTTTAATGAGTCATTTGAATGCATTCCATGATATGTATGTGTAGGAGGTCAATTTTGTTGAATTTGTCACCATAAAAAGGCAAAATGGGTATCCAAAAATGTCATTGTTTTGTTGTTTTATGATGTGCTTGTGTGTTTTGTGAATGTATACCTTGGAATATGTGTCTACGAGATTGTATTTTATTTTGTATGCAATAAATGTTATATTTTTGCATGTGAATAAAATTTCTACCATGAAATAGCATAATGGGTGTTCAAAAATGCCTTCTTGACAAAGTTCACATGGTAGGGTATGAACTAGAGTTCACATGGCGGCATGCTGGAGTGCAAACTAGATTTTTTTTGTTCTTTTGGAATGTGTGATAAATGAGATATGTTGGATGAAGGTTGTATGTGATGAATATTTTCATGAAATAAGGAAAATAAATTTATATGCATAGGAAATGGATGAAAATTTGTGTGATGTTTTTGAATGAAAATAATTGAAGAAGATTGAGCCATGAAATCATGTGTAGTCGTTGAGAAATACCTTGGGTAATAAATGTGCCAAGGAGGATGTGGAGTAGATGGGTAGAGTGTGGATAAGGATGTATGGGATGTTGTGATTATAAATACTGACATGGCATATATTTTAGTATTGTGTAAGAGGTGGGATCCAGACAGGAACACCTTTCATCTTCCTACAAGAGAGATGACTATTACATTATAAGATATATAGAATCTATAAATTACCGATAGAGAGCACGGTAGTGAGGGAAATATCATATGGTATGTAGAAGGAGGTGTTGTAATGGACATTTGGTGTGAAGTGGGAGGAGGTATAGTTTGAGAATGGGGTGGACTACGAGTATTATTGGTATAATAAGATGTTGTCTAATCACCATTGTATGGCAATGCTTATTTATATCGATGTATGCTCTACCAAATACTTTAGGAGTAAAGTTATCATAGAATATGATGGACGTAGTGTGTGAGATGGTAGAGCATGAGGTAGTTTTTGCATGGAAACCCACATTATTAGCACAGTTGTACAAGGAGTTGCATGATGTGTTGTGAGCAGGATGATCAGGATTGAGTTGGATCCCATTGCTGCAGGTTTGGGCATGGGAGCACATTGCAATAAAGTGATCACCATTGTTGATTTATAGAGCACATGCATTGATGGGATCCTTCATACCCTATGCTTTGAAATGGTATATATATATGGGTAAGGGGATGAAAAGAAGTCATGAGGGTTATGGATTTTTTTGGAGGATGTGGTTAGGCAATTTGGATCCTAAGCATATTCAATGGAGGCCTTGGAAGGGTAGGGTAGTGTGGGAGAAGATTTAGTGAGGATTATGGGTGGTAGGGTGATATAGGAGATAGGTAGATTTCTCCCCCTTTAGTAAAGTTATGCGATAGTTTGGGCTATGATAAGGGAGACTAGATCTACCTATTATGATACAAAGTAGGTAGGGTGATCTAGGAGTGCGACTTGTAGTGCTTCCATTGAAGGTGGAAAGGGATACATCGATGACAATTTCTAACATGGATGATGTAAGTATGACTCCCAAGTATGACATATGGTGGGCCATGCAGACATGGGAGCTAGGAGTTGGGGTGATTAATGATTGGGTGCAACCAATGGTAGGATTACCTATAGTGGGTGGATAGGAACCAGAAGGGGTTGGACCTATTCTAGATGTAGGGTTAGAAGATGAGGTAGAGAACCCTTTTTAATGAGAGAGGAAACATCAATATTATGGGTATAGTATTCATGTTGTGGGGTCACCAATGTAAGATGTTAGAGATGGGGGTTAGCCCTTATATGAGGCAGTATTTGTGGAGGAGAAGGTAGGTGGTATGGCAGTCGGTGTGGTAGTAGGGTCTCCTTAAGATGATATAGCTACAATGGAGGAGGATAGTGCTAGAGATGTGTCACCCATGTCATTTGATATCTAGGATATGATGGATGTTCATGATGAGCTAGTGATACTGAGAGAGGGTATGGTATCTAGAGGGAAGATAACATGAGAGCAAGAATAGATCAGGTTTTGGATTTAGATATATTGTATGAGGATCATGTGGTATAGAGGGGATATTATATAAGAGTGAGATATATTGGTCTCTATATCTAGGGATATGGAAGGAGGATCATCAAGTGCTAGAGGAGAGGTTTACATCTAGGGAGTAGGTGAGCACACAAAGGGATGAGTTGGAGAGGTGGTGTGAGGATATACAAGAACAAATTGAGGTAGAGCATGCAATGTATGATAAGAGTGTGGAGGATTTACGACACTAGGTATTAGAGACCATGGTTGCTGAGGTGAGGTTGAGGGTAGATATTACCATGGTGTAGGAGAGTGTGCAATGGGAATAGGATTATAGGGATGTAGAGTGATTTACTCATGAGGTGGAGGTACTAGATTTATGTGTAGAGATTGAGAGGTAGTAGCAGGTATAGGAGGAGTTTTATCATGCTAGAGTAGTGGTTGAGCAAACCATAGTGGAGGTGACAAGTTTGGATACTGAGGTGAAAAATCTAAGGATCGAGGTGGACTATTGGTGATAGGAACACCCAAAGGTGTCAAAGTGATATTCAAGGAGGGATTAATGATGATGCAGTGTGAAATTGCCTTGGATTAGTATGGGCATGCAATTCTATATTATGAAGGGTCACAGTTGAGGTTGAGATCATGATTGTAGACACATACACATTCATACTAGAGTCAATTCAATACTCTTTTTATAGTTTTGAGAGAGCCAAGTATCATAGTACTAGCGATGTCACAGGTAGTGGGAGCTACCCCAGAGTTGGATAGAGTTGTAGTGCTTGTAGCGACATAGGTGGTCGAGGCAGATCTAGATTCGAGTGGGGTAGTAGAGGCAAGAAGAGTATAGCTAGTGATTATGGCATAGGAGGTGAATGGTGATACTCCTAGTGGTTAGAAGGGTTGATATGTATTATGGATGCACTCTATTTTTGTAGCTTGAGGGTATTTTTAGCATAATATATATACATACTTTTTACTACAACTTTATATACATATTTCTTTATTTGTGTGAATGAATATGTAGTTTAATATTATGTGTATGTGTAATGTAGGTAGGTGAATGTATGATGGATGAATATGTATGCATGTGGTAAAATGTAGGAGAATGATATTACTGTAGATTATATGTAATGTGGAATGATGTAATGTAAATGAATGAATATAGGATATATGCAGTGAGGCATGTATGTGTATGATGAAATACATATAGGAAGCACTTGTATCATAACATAATCGATGGCAATTTCATTCATTCTTAGAATAATAAGGCATATCCACTTTTGATCGAAGTCTCTCTACAACAATTAGAACATTATCTAAATGTAAATATACATGGTAAACTTATGGAAATGTATTTATACCTAACTACTGATTTTTTAACCCTAGGTCTGACCCAAGGGCTTTGATGTAATACATAAAATTAAGGGGAGTAGTTGGTATAGATTTAGGATAAATTCTATTCCATGTCCTACTAACCTCAAGTTAAAATCAGAGACTAACTCTTACAGATATTTTTGCATATCTATGAATTGATTTAGAAGTGAGAAAGGATAAAATAACTCATTAAACTATTCTAGAAAAGGATGGCCTAATGTAGCCCATTAACTGATGTTGTTGTCCTCTAAGTTTCTAAACCAATGAAGGATTTATCCTCTAGAGGATAGGGTTAGAAGCCTGATAATACCATATTTATTTCTAATAGTGGATAGCTACTAAATTTAATATATCTTGATAGTTCTCATAAGTAGTCTTATTCGAACCATCATATTTAGGTATAGTTTTTTATAAATCCTAAGGGATATCATGCATAAGGGTGAGTTCTAAAGGACCAGAGGTATCCCAACTAGGGTAATTCTGTGAAGGTTGATTCTGGTTTATATTTTGATGTTGAGCTATGTTTACTAGGATTTTTAATGGGGTTGGTCTTGCATAAAACTGATTTATTTATGGTATATGGACCTCTTCAAAAGGTGAATCTAGGGATAAACATATTTTATGCCTAGATATTCTAGATGGTAGCTCAAATAATGGTATAGGATCTTGAATATTCCTAGTAGTTGACCTTGTAAGCATAAAAAATGAGCTACTAAAAGGGATTTCTAGGTTTCTTAATTTCAAGGAGTATCCAAGTGAATTTACTTTCACCACTTGGTGAGGTCAATACAATTCATTAAATATTGATTCCTCTAGAAAAAAAAAATAATATCTAGTGGGCAAATGGACATTCTTTGAATAGAGTCCCATTGGGTATGATAGAAACTGATAGGGTCTGAATTTACATCAAGGTGAATTTGAACTATGACTATCATCTACAATGGTTTTTTAAGGTAAGACTCACTAGTCATAGCCCAAACCCCAATATTAGATGTATCAAAAATACTTTTAACCCAACCTCTAGAGTAGGCTATACATTCTAAACTTATTTAATGTTGACTCATTTAAGCTCAGTTAAATGTATAAATATAGGGATAGAAAGAGAAAGGGGTTTTGAAATTAATGGATCAATAGTGTATGGATAAAGATAAAAACATAGGCATATACATAGAAATTCTAATAAATAAATTTCTAGAAAACAACACATACGATTAAAAATGTTCAAAACTCTGTAATCTTCAATATTAAGAACATATGCACACTTCAAGGATTATTACCAACGTATAGGGTATCAATAATCTAAATTAGAAAAATTATATTGACACTCTACTAATATAAATAGAATCCTTTTCAAGCATACATTTAGAAAATAAGCATTCTAATTTGCTCTAAGCTAGCAATCCAAATTAGTAGAATAAATTAACCATAAAGTAGTAGAAAAAATGACTTCAAGGGTTAGTAATCCATAATAAAATAAGATACATGTCTGAGGTAAACATCCAAGTAATACTTCTATTAATTTGTAAAAAGTATAAAATGGTAGTACAAGAAAATACTTTAGATATGACCCTTTAAAATGATGTTTTGATGTCTATTTATATTTTTGTAGCAAATTAGAAAGATTTGAAAGAATTAGGAATATTACAAGGAAGTTAAAGTGCCATATCAGCAATATGTTGAGGTAGCAACCTCCTATTTGATTCAATAAAGAAGAGAATTGTGTTCTCAATTAATATTCTACAACTTGGCTTCTGCTAGTTGTTTAAATTTCATGGCTTTCAGTTGTATATCTAGTCAAGAAGAAATGAGGATTTTCTCTTGTTCTTATTCTAGTTACCCTATCGTATATCTAAAACTTAATTGTCTCATAGATATTATATTCCCATCTCTTCATCTTCTTGGTTCTTTCACTTTAACTTAGAAATAACTTAGACAAAAACCTATAACCTTATGTCATGTTGAATATTGTATTTATATGTGATTCAAGTTAGAATTAATATAGACCATTGATATGATTTTTAACTTCTAATATTATAGATTTTAAAAGCTTAGCATACTTTTATTGTTCAAGATCTATAATATCTCATATCTTGGAGCATATTGCGACCTACAACATATTTGCCTTTAACTCTTTTCATCTTTCGTAGTGCAGAACATGCTCTAAAATGGTACTTAAATCTCTAACTTGAGTCGTTTAACCACAACTTGGGATAAGAGTGTTCTAATTTAGAGATATGCTTGTGAAATTATGTTCTATGCCATGCAGTGTAAAACCATGTTCTAAGTCAAGATTTAAATTTCCAGGATAGCAACTTTGACTATGTTGACTATGTCGTAGATCCATGCATTGAGTTGCGTGGTATAGAACCATGTTATAGGATAATTTTAGATTATACAAATTCATACTTTTATCATGTTGATCACAACATAGGATGAAGGTGTGTTAAGGTGAAGTCATGTTACAAAAAACCTTCCTCTAGACCGCATGATGTAGAACCATGTTATGGGTCAGGGATTGAGATGCCTTCCAAGTGCTTTGACCAAACTTGATTGTGGAATAGAAAAAAGTTCCAAGCTATGTTATGTAGAACAATGTGCTAAGCCATGTTGTGGGCAACCATGTTTTGAGTTGTGATTCAAAATGTCACAATGCTATATTTGACTATGTTGACCATGGTTTAGAACCATGTTCTAAAACATATGGTATAAAACCTTCGTCCTAAGTTAGGACCTCCTTTTTTTATCTCAGTCATAATTTGAAATGTGTGAATGGCAAGTTTGACCAAAGTGACTATGGTCTAGGGTACATTGCACTGAGTCACTATTATGGTCTGAAGTACATCTTTAAACTTAGAATTTTTTTGGTACTTTTGAAAAAATTTCCAAGTATGTGGCCTTTTGGACCTACACAACTAAGATAACTCTCTAAGAAAACATCAAACCAATATTTTGTAATAAAATATTCAATAGATCGAAGGTAATAAAGATAAGGTAACTAGCATATAACTAAAGATAAGATGAATCAATATGTAAAGTAGTGACCTTCAACAATGAAAAGCCTCTATACTTGAGAAAATTACCTACATATTGTTTTTGCCATTGTATAACCCACCCCAATTGGGGACCCACTCGAAATTTTTTGGTTTTGATCTAAATTTTTCTTACATCAAGGTTTTAAACTTGCTTGCATTGAATATTTTAAAGACTTGAATCTCATTTTGCATCGATTTGCTTTGAATATTTTATATGCTTGAATTTTGATTACATTGATCTTATTTAAATGGCCTCAACAAAAAATTCTTTTAAAAAGGCTTAGGATGTTTCATTCAATCATTTTCTTGTTGGATAAATCAATGAGTTTAAATCTCCTTTGGTCCTAAAATTTTCTTGAATTTGATGTAAATATATATATAAAAATATCGTTATGTGTGTTACTTTAAAATTAATGTTCATGTTAATTCCCATTCACTAATAATCATAAGTCTTAAGACCATGTCATTCACACAATAATATGTAATTTATTAAATCATGTCGTGTCTAAGACCATTGATTTTACCTTGGTTCAAATCAATTAAAATTTATAATGTGATTAATTAATTTGATGTTTCCCAAGGTTTGATCTATGGTTTATTTCACACAAAAAAACCCTAATTTTCATCACACAAATTGGTTTTGATTGAAATGCATTATCATTTATTATAGTCGATGGATGGCCCAAACCCATTTGGTTAAAATTCAATGGATGGCCCAGAGCTATTCGGCCAAAGAAATATGAACAACCTATATTTTTTTGGCTAAAGTGAAATGAATGGTAGAGAACAATTTGACAAAAATACATTGAGTGGTTTAGATTATCTCACATTGATTTGATTTTTGGAGAAATAACTTTAGATGACACACTAATTAATTAAAATCATTAAGGAAATTTGATTAATTAAAATAATATCATGAAAATGGTAAGGTTGTTTTTATCTTCTTTAGAAAGGAAGAAATTTTAAGCAATGTGTAATAATTTTCATGGTCTTAGCCCTTCAAATAATTCTTTGAATAATTAGAACTTTAGCCCTTTCATATTAATAATTTGAATAGAAACTAATGAAAACCTGATGGCATCATACTGGTAATGTTGCGCTAAAATTATATGGAGGGATAGCATTTATTCTACTAAAGTAAGATAAGCGGCTAGGCTATGTTCAAATAAAGCGATATGGACAACCAAAATTTGTTCAGCCCAAATAAATCAAAATTCATAGGTTTAATTACTAAAAGGCATTGGGTTCTCCAAATTTTGTTGAAATAATTAATCAACATTGACCTAATTTTTGAAAAGGGATTAATTAAAATCATTAAGATATTTTGATTAATTGAAATGAGAACATTAAGGGTGGTTTTAAATTTTTAAAGGAAAGAAAACCTTGATCCATAATATTAATTTCAATTAAAGCCAGTCAACGTTAGTATTGGGTATCTTAATGATTCAAGCACTAAAATTAAAATTGTAACTTTAATGTTTAAACATAATACTGTGGAATTCAATACATAATGAAAACCTAGCCCTTAGTATTAATGAATTGGCCCTAAAAATTAATTTTGGAGGATAAAAAATTTCCCAAGAGACATTTAATTCTAAACTTTTTATCAAACTAAACTGTATGACCCATATTGATTAGATTGAAGTAAAATGTGTGGCCTGAATTAATTTGGATGAAAAAATATGTGCAACCTAGATTAATTTGGCCAAAATGAGATGAGTGTCTCATATATATCACAATAAATGAGAAGTAAACCTTAGAAGAATAGTTTAATTAAATTTAATACCTCGAACATTAAAATTAAATATCAAATCTTAGCATTAAATTTAGGACACAATATTAGGGTGAAAAACTATTGTTTGTTAGCTTTTTATGTGATATATTTAATGGAATAACTACCACAAGGCATAAAAATAAAATTCTATATTAAATATATATAAATGAAAATATACTAAGCATGATAATATGATGAGAAAGTTCTTAAAAAACTCATAAGTCAGCCATTAATGAAATCTCACAAAAATAGTAAATGAAGAACACAAGCTTATACTGAGAGGGGGGTGAAAAGTATAAGACCACTTTTTACTTTTCTTTCCAAATCAATATTATGCAATGTATAGATAGCAATATCAATAACAAGTAATCAAAGCAATGCACAAATCACCACACACAATAGAGACACCACAATTTACGTGGTTCACCCAATGTGGGCTACTCCACGGAGAAAATATTTCACTAAAATTTTCTCAATCAATCTCTTGGGAATCCTTTCCCTATTACAATGTTTATGGACCTCTATCCAAAGGAGACACCAATCCCCTAAATCAAGTTCATGGATCTCTATCCATAGGAGAACTCCTTCTCCTCTGCTCTGGTTGGTGATCCTCTAGAAGACTACTGCCTCCACTGCACTGGCTTGTGGATCTCTCTCCACTGAAGACTCTTGTCCCCACTCAGAAGACCTATCCTCACTACCCTGGCTAATGGATCTCTATCCACTAGAGACTACTATCCTCTCTGCTCTATCACCTCCAAAGCTCTATCTCAAATCTACACTAAACATAGTCCTTCGGTCTAGTACAACTCTACTCAATCTCTATCTCTGGTCTGGCACAAACCTATCCTCAAATCTGCACCAAACTCTACTCTCAAATCTGCACTAAACATAGTCCTTCGATCTAGCACAAATCTATCCTCGATCTCTGTCCTCAAGCCTTAACTCAAGGCTTGACTCAACTCTATTGGATCTACCCTAAACCTTAACTCAAGGTTTGAACAAATCAATCAACTCTGCTCTCAAGTCTTCTCAAAGACTTATCTCAAATATGCCTTGTAAGCTTCCACAAAATCTCACACTAATCTGTCCACAAGTCCTCTCTAGAACTTGCTCAAATATGCTCTACAAGTCCTCTCTAGAACTTGCTCAATTTCTCTACAAGTCCTCTCTAGAACTTGCTCAAATCTGCTCTACAAGTCCTCTCTAGAACTTGTCCAAATATGCTCAATAAGTCCTCTCAAGAACTTATCCAAATCTGTATTGTAAGCTTCCACAAAAGCTCACACAAAATCAGTCCACAAGTCTCCTCAAAGACTTACCTCAAATCTGCTCAACAAGTCCACACAGAACTTGTCCAATCTCATAGAAACATAAAGAGAATTGTTAGAGACTCAATATGTTCTATACTAATCACAATGCTCAATTACTTTCAATCACTCTCTTAGAAACATAAGGAGAATTGTTAGAGACTCAATATGCTTCAAATTCAACTCAATGCTCAATCACTTTCTCAACTCAATTCAGAATATAGAATAGTTTGTTTTATGGAACTTGAACAATCACTTCACACATCCACTTGACTAGGCTCAACCAACTCTACTCAACCAATCACTCAATGAAATAATCCTTGCTCACAAACCCTAGTCCAAGCATATAAACATCAACTCAAAATATTTCCAATAATGCTCAACCACAAATCTCACATAACAATGATACTCATGTTCTTTTCAAACCTTAGTTCAAGTTCTTTTCTCAACAACTCACTTCAACAACAATGCTTATAAAACAATCCTCACATAGCAATGATACTCAAACCCTAGTTCAAGTTTTTCTCTCAACCAATGGCTTCAACAACAATGCTTATAAAACAAGGTTCACATAACAACTCTTTAACCTAGAAAACCTTGAAGCATTAACTCAAACACACTCAATAAGGAAGCCCTAATCAAATCCTTTTCACTCCAAACTTATTTTTATAAAATCAATCAATCAACTCAATTATGGAAGAATGTACTCATACCTTTTTCTTGATGATTAAGGGATCTCATAAATCTGCCACAACCACAACCACTTCTATGCCAAACTCAAAGAGGTTAGAAGATAAATATTTCTCACAATATAATGCAAAATCTCAATTACACCTTATCACTCCATCTATAAAAACAACCATCAACATACATAAAAATATTTTCCAATAACACCTTATAATCTCCCAATTAAAATAAATTTAACATCCACCAAAATTTAACTCAAAAACCTCTTTAATTAAATTTTAATAGCAAGAAGAACTTTGGCATAAATCAAATCCACTTTCCTTATAACTCCAATAACATAAATCAATTACCAAACATGCAACTTTTCATTCTACCCTTATAACTCCCTTTTTACCTTAGGAAAAACATTAGGCAAATAAAAATTTATTTAACAAAAATAATACCTTTGCCACTTATGAGATTCGAACCCCCAATATCTGCCTCCTCGTGCGCCCTAGCCATGGGCTAGACCACCGCGTGCGCTAGACGCACACTTGGAAGATTAAGAGCACCTTGTGCTCTTTCTTCTAAGCCTGGCGCTCAAACGAGCGCATGCCAAAATATTTTCCTCCGTAGCGCTCAAGACAAACACGCCAACTACCTCCACGTGAATCGATCGTGGTCACTTCCACTCCCAACGCTCTCACAAAATGTGTGCTACCAATGGACCACCACATCCAATGGGAGTGAGGCCTTAAGCCCTCCCTTTTCATCTTTTCCCTGGCGCTAAAAGACAACACGAATTTGTCTTCTTCCTCAATGATTGCACGAATTATTCTTTCTCTTGGTCGCATGAAATTTAATCGAAGAAGGGTAAGTTTTAATGTCCTTTGGCATGGTATTTATACATGATTTCCACCTTTTGCCATAGACGTCGGTGCTCCACTAAATTGATGATGTCGACGCTTCTTTAAAACCTTTATAATTTATAAATTATTTAAATTCTAAAAGAATTTAAATTTTATAAATTATTTTTATAAACCTTTGACTTTAATAAAAATTAAAGCCTTCTTGAGATAAACTTTAAACCTTTCTTTGAACTCCACTGATTTGATGTAAATTATTCTGCCACCATGGTTTTAATAAAAACCTTAATTCTACCATCACAATGTTTAAGGAAGCCTTTACATGGTTTTAACACAAACCCTTGTAAAACAATATTTTGACAACTTTTCTTCAACTCTTCGCATTGTTCCTAGTGGTAGTAATGGTGTACTCCATGGTATTAATGATAGCTTCATATGTTCACTTTGGCATCAATGACAACTTCTCATCTTGACATCAATGACAACTAAATGAGCTCAAAATGTCCAACAATCTCCCCCTTTGTCATTGATGGCAACCCAAATTATTTTTACCAAAAACTTGACCTTTCCTTTGTTCTGCTCCCCTAGGACAATGCTCCCCTAGCTCAATGCTCTCTCAAATACCAAATCTCTCCCCCTTACTCAAATCTCTCCCCTTTGACATCAATGGCAAAGGGTCACCTTTGGGGCTCGGGGCTAAGAATGAGCCTCTTAGCTTAGCCCCTCCCCCACCTCCTCTTGAGGTGGTTAATTCTGGGGTGGGAGTATTTCTACTCCTAGAAAGCATTGTTCTTTACCTTTATCCTCTCTTCTTCTTATCTGATTCCTCTGACTATTTCTTTCCATATCCATGTTCCTGTCCATGTCTACATTCCTATCCATGTTCCTATTCCTATTCCTGTTCATATCCATATTCTTGTTCCTGTTCCTATTCATATCCATGTTCCTATTCCTGTTCCTATTCTTGCTTGATTTTGGAATGTCTGCTCTACACCACTTTGTTGTGTGACCATCATTATTGCACTTATAACACTTAATGTTATTATTCCTTGGAGGTGCAAATGTCTTAGGATTTCTCCTAGTGAAGCCATATCCTCTTCTGTCATGAACCCTACAATTCATTGCTTTGTGACCAAACTGATTACATGAGTAGCAATACCCATGGAAAAGTTATCTGTTTCCATATTCTTGTCTTTCCTGTGTCCTACACTGTGAAGCCATGTGCCCAAACTTGTGACATGAAAAGCATCTTCCATTGAAGCCTCCTTGTCTTGACCTCATTGGTCTCCTAGTCTCTCTTGACCTATTCTGATTGTTGTTCCATCTGTATCTTCTTTGTGCATTGTTCCTGTCCTTGTTGAACTCTCTATTGTCCAACTCATCCTCAGATGTCTCACTCTCTTTTACACTATCTTCTTCTGAAGTATCTTCATCTGAAGTTTCTTCTCCTCCAAAACTTGAGGTTGACTTTCCTTCCCATTTCTTTTGAACCTGTTCAAATCCAAGACCTGTTTTGCTTGATGTAGGCTTTTGTATCTTGATGAACTTATCCAAGTTCTTTGAGCTATTTTTGAACCCTTTTAGCTTGAATTTGGAGTCTTCTAAATCTTCTCTCAGTAGTGCCACTTCTTGTGCTAACTTTTCACATTCTAAGATCTTTTCTTCTAACTTATCTTTGAACCTTTTTGCCTTAGCCTTTGAATTTTCTAAATCCTCTATAAGCAATCTTCTCTCTTCATCACATTCCTGAAACTGAATTTCAAGTTTAGAGTGTTGCTTTCTTACCTTCTTTACCATGTCAAGGGCATAAATAAGTTCTCCCTTGAGATCATATCCATCCTTTTCTAAATATTCCTCTATTTGTTTACCTTTGTCCACATCTTTATTTTCTATTGGCTTGTCTTCTATAGGATCACCTACTTCTTCTTCTAATGCCATTAGAAGGTTTTCATCTGGTCCTTCAAGTGCATCCTCATATTCATCATCACTGAAACTATAACCATCCCTTGTACAATTATCTTCAAGATGTCCAAAGTTACCACATCTAAAACACTTGAGAATTACTGGAGTCCTTTTCTTAACTTGTTCTTTTTCTTCAATCATAAATAGGACTTCATCTCTATCATTATCTAAAAAACTAGCATCACTATCACTTGAGTACTTACTTGCTTTATCCGCATAGTAGCTTCTCTTTTGTCTTTGAAAGAACTTCTTTCCTTGTCTGCTTTGTCCATCCTTGCTCTTCTTTTGGTGCCTATATATTTCTGATTCCCTGTTCTTGTGATCCTATTTTTCTTCATCATTGTTATTCTTAGCTTCTTGATAGTCAGTTGCATAATGACCATACTTTCCACAATTGAAACATTTAATAGATCTTGTATCTCTAGATCTTCTTGAATCCTTATTCCTTCTGCCATAATTTGCTTCTTCATCACTGGATGACTCATTGCTTGATTCTGACTTCTTACCCTTTGTCTTCTTGATTGCTTTGAATGTTACTTCTTTCTGAGGATTAGGTTCCTTTTGTTCTTATCTCAAATGTTGTGAGAATACCAAGCAACATATCTCTTGTCAAAGTATCACCATCCATTGACACTTCTATAGCAGAAACCTTTTCACTGAATCTTTTTGGAAGAGTTCTTAAAACTTTATCACAAACATCCGATTCATCAATCTTCATTCCAAGTCCTTGCATAGCATTAACAACCTCATCAATTCGAAGTAGATAAGTACTAATGTTTTCCTCATCCTTCATTCTTAATTCTTCAAATTGTCCTTTGAGATTTTGCATCTTTGCTTTCTTGACACATTTATCTCCTTCATATATATTTTGCAATTTATCCCACATTTCTTTTGCAGTTTGACAATGCATAACTTTCATAGACTCTGTTCTATGCAAACCTCTCAAAAGTGCATTCATTGCTTTTGAATTGTAATGTTGTAGGAGCTTACCTTCCTTATCTGTAGGAGGATTAATTAAGGGATCATATCCAAATTCAACTGCTTCCCAAATTTCATTGCCAAGTGCCATCAGGTAGATCTTCATTCTCATACTCCAATATATATAGTCACTTCCATCAAATACTGGTGCTGAATTATCCGAGGACACATTCTTAGAATCCATTGTGTTCTTGTTAGCTTTTCCTTCAAGTTGTTAAACTCTTCTGAAGGAACCCGCTCTGATACCAATTGAAGAACACAAGCTTATATTGAGAGGGGGGTGAACAGTATAAGACCACTTTTTACTTTTCTTTCCAAATCAATATTATGCAATGTATAGATAGCAATATCAATAGTAGTAATCAAAGCAATGCATAAATCACCACACACAATAGAGACACCACAATTTACATGGTTCACCCAATGTGGGCTACTCCATGGAGAAAATATTTCACTAAAATTTTCTCAATCAATCTCTTGGGAATCCTTTCCCTATTACAATGTTTATGGACCTCTATCCAAAGGAGACACCAATCCCCTAAATCAAGTTCATGGATCTCTATCCATAGGAGAACTCCTTCTCCTCTACTCTGGCTGGTGATCCTCTAGAAGACTACTACCTCCACTACACTGGCTTGTGGATCTCTCTCCACTAAAGACTCTTGTCCCCACTTAGAAGACCTATCCTCACTACCCTAGCTAATGGATCTCTATCCACTAGAGACTATTATCCTCTCTGCTCTATCACCTCCAAAGCTCTATCTCAAATCTACACTAAACATAGTCCTTCGATCTAGTACAACTCTACTCAATCTCTATCTCTGGTCTAGCACAAACCTATCCTCAAATCTACACCAAACTCTGCTCTCAAATCTACACTAAACATAGTCCTTCGATCTAGCACAAATCTATCCTCGATCTCTATCCTCAAGCCTTAACTCAAGGCTTGACTCAACTCTATTGGATCTACCCTAAACCTTAACTCAAGGTTTGAACAAATCAATCAACTCTGCTCTCAAGTCTTCTCAAAGACTTATCTCAAATCTACCTTGTAAGCTTCCACAAAATCTCACACTAATCTATCCACAAGTCCTCTCTAGAACTTGCTCAAATATGCTCTACAAGTCCTCTCTAGAACTTGCTCAATATGCTCTACAAGTCCTCTCTAGAACTTGCTCAAATATGCTCTACAAGTCCTCTCTAGAACTTGTCCAAATCTGCTCAATAAGTCCTCTCAAGAACTTATCCAAATCTGTATTGTAAGCTTCCACAAAAGCTCACACAAAATCAGTCCACAAGTCTCCTCAAAGACTTACCTCAAATCTGCTCAACAAGTCCACACAGAACTTGTCCAATCTCATAGAAACATAAAGAGAATTGTTAGAGACTCAATATGTTCTATACTAATCACAATGCTCAATTACTTTCAATCACTCTCTTAGAAACATAAGGAGAATTGTTAGAGACTCAATATGCTTCAAATTCAACTCAATGCTCAATCACTTTCTCAACTCAATTCAGAATATAGAATAGTTTGTTTTATGGAACTTGAACAATCACTTCACACATCCACTTGACTAGGCTCAACCAACTCTACTCAACCAATCACTCAATGAAATAATCCTTGCTCACAAACCCTAGTCCAAGCATATAAACATCAACTCAAAATGTTTCCAACAATACTCAACCACAAATCTCACATAACAATGATACTCATGTTCTTTTCAAACCTTAGTTCAAGTTCTTTTCTCAACAACTCACTTCAACAACAATGCTTATAAAACAATCCTCACATAGCAATGATACTCAAACCCTAGTTCAATTTTTTCTCTCAACCAATGGCTTCAACAACAATGCTTATAAAACAAGGTTCACATAACAACTCTTTAACCCAGAAAACCTTGAAGCATTAACTCAAACACACTCAATAAGGAAGCCCTAATCAAATCCTTTTCACTCCAAACTTATTTTCAGAAAATCAATCAATCAACTCAATTATGGAAGAATGTACTCATACCTTTTTCTTGATGATTAAGGGATCTCATAAATCTGCCACAACCACAACCACTTCTATGCCAAACTCAAAGAGGTTAGAAGATAAATCTTTCTCACAATATAATGCAAAAGCTCAATTACACCTTATCACTCCATCTATAAAAACAACCATCAACATACATAAAAATATTTTCCAATAACACCTTATAATCTCCCAATTAAAATAAATTTAACATCCACCAAAATTTAACTCAAAAACCTCTTTAATTAAATTTTAATAGCAAGAAGAACTTTGGCATAAATCAAATCCACTTTCCTTATAACTCCAATAACATAAATCAATTACCAAACATGCAACTTTTCATTCTACCCTTATAACTCCCTTTTTACCTTAGGAAAAACATTAGGCAAATAAAAATTTATTTAACAAAAATACCTTTGCCACTTATGAGATTCGAACCCCCAATATCTGCCTCCTCGTGCACCCTAGCCATGGGCTAGACCACTGTGTGCACTAGACACATGCTTGGAATATTAAGAGCACCTTGTGCTCTTTCTTCTAAGCCTAGCGCTCACACGAGCGCATGCCAAAATATTTTCCTCTGCAATGCTCAAGACAAACACGCCAACTACCTCCACGTGAATCGATCGTGGTCACTTCCACTCCCAATGCTCTCACAAAATGCACACTGCCAATGGACCACCACATCCAATGGGAGTGAGGCCTTAAGCCCTCCCTTTTCGTCTTTTCCCTGGTGCTAAAAGACAACACAAATTTGTCTTCTTCCTCAATGATTGCACGAATTATTCTTTCTCTTGGTCGCATGAAATTTAATCGAAGAAGGGTAAGTTTTAATGTCCTTTGGCATGGTATTTATACATGATTTCCACCTTTTTCCATAGACATCGGTGCTCCACTAAATTGATGACGTCGGTGCTTCTTTAAAACCTTTATAATTTATAAATTATTTAAATTCTAAAAGAATTTAAATTTTATAAATTATTTTTATAAACCTTTGACTTTAATAAAAATTAAAGCCTTCTTGAGATAAACTTTAAACCTTTCTTTGAACTCCACTGATTTGATGTAAATTATTCTGCCACCATGGTTTTAATAAAAACCTTAATTCTGCCATCACAATGTATAAGGAAGCCTTTACATGGTTTTAACACAAACCCTTATAAAACAATATTTTGACAACTTTTCTTCAACTCTTCGCATTGTTCCTGGTGGTAGTAATGGTGTACTCCATGGTATTAATGATAGCTTCATATGTTCACTTTGGCATCAATGACAACTTCTCATCTTGACATCAATGACAACTAAATGAGCTCAAAATGTCCAACAATATATTGCTTTGAAATGGAGTTCTTAAGCACTCCATATTGCATATATGCTCTACATTATATCTACTACTATTATACCTTGTGCACTCCAAAATGCTCTCTTTGCTATCATCTAAGAATATCTCTATATAATTGTTGGACTAACCGCCAACGTCCCTCCTTAGGAATCGTGACATGGACTAACCGCCTCCCGTAGGTTAAAGCCCTGGCCTGTAGCGGCTACCTAAAGTTCGAGCTTTTGGTAGAACGACAGGTTTTGCCTTTCTAACAATTGGTATCAGAGCTGGTCTCGGGTTCGATTCCCTTCGGGTAACGCTGGGGGGATTGTTGGACTAACCGCCAGCGTCCCTCCTCGAGAATCGTGACATGGACTAACCGCCTCCCATAGGTTAAAGCCCTGGCCTGTAGCGGCTACCTAAAGTTCGAGCTTTTGGTAGAACGACAGGTTTCACCTTTCTAACAATAATGAGACATGAATCTTGGCCTTTCATAGTCCTATGACTCTTCCTATTCCTATTCTTAAGGACTTGTGTACATATGGACAACATGCACATTTACATCATTGCGCAATATAGTAATACTTGTGCATTTATTACATTGCATGCTTAATGGTACCCATGATGGGACATTAGCATATACCAAATAATGTAATATTGCAACATACCCATGTATTACATTATTTGGAAATTTAAGACTTTAGTATCAATATGGATCTTCATATTTTAAATATTATTCAATTCCTTATGGTTCCTATCCTTCTACTGATTTAGTTTTCATTTTATTCTTGGATCTCATGTAGTCTTTTCTTGTGTGAGAATTTTCTCCACAATATTTACATGGATGGAAAGTCCAACAATTTACTTTCTCATGACCTATCTTATTGTAATGATGCAGGAGCATCCGGAGGCGAAGGAGCAATCTTGCATCACCCAAAAATGTTTTTTTCTTTAAGTGCCAAAACTGTCACGATATCGCGACGCTTTTTGAAGAAGGGCGCTAAGGGGCCAAAATGTCGTGATATCGCGATGCTTTTTGATGAAAAGGGCCAAGGCGCCAAATGGTCGCGAAATTGTGACATTTTTGAAGTAAAGCAGCTTGGGCACCAAATGGTCACGAAATCACAATAGTTCCGAAGCAAAGCAGCTTGAGCGCCAAATGGTCGCAAAATCGTGACATTTCCAAAGCAAAGAAGTCAAGGCGCCAAATGGTCACGAAATCGTGACATTTTCGAAGTAAAGAGGCCAAAGCACAAAATGGTCACGAAATCGCGACACCTTCGGAGGCACAGCTCTAAGGCACAAAGACGTCATGAAATCGTGACACTTCCGGGGGCAAGACTTGAAGGCGCAAAGACGTCGTGAAATCGTGACACCTTCGGAGGCAAAGCTCTAAGGCACAAAGACGTCGTAAAATCGTGACACTTTCGGGGGGCAAGACTTGAAGGCACAAAGACATCATGAAATCGTGACATGTCGTGGTTTCGCGGCCCGAATGAAGAAGCCGAGTATGGAAGGCAAAGATGTCATGAAATCATAACACTTTCGGGGGGCAAGACTTGAAGGCACAAAGACATTGTGAAATCGTGACATGTCACGATTTCGCGGCCCAAAGGTAGAAAGCGAGTAAGGAAGGCTTAGACATCGTGATTTCACGACGTGTCATGAAATCACGGCCCCCAAGGAAGAGAAGAGAATCCAACACCAAGACGTCATGATATCACGATATCACGACAGAATGCTCACGACGCCTGACCAGCCAATGATTGCAGAGACCGTTGCAGAGGGACACGTGGCATCAAATTACCGGTGGCCATAGAGTATGAATCGATTACAGGGACCCTGGCAAAAGGACACATGGCAACAAACTACAAGCAGCTGTGGCACATTCCTATGAATGATGACTCGATGGTGGATTGACAGGCAGCTACAGGGCACTCCGCAATTATAGACCATGATGATTCAGTACACCTGGAAACATCTTGCAGGTGGGGACAGAACCTTCATGCGAGCGGTTGTAGGGAATCCTGCATTCTTGTAATTATGTCCGAAGAGGGTTGGGTCTGTATACATTGTAGAGGGACTCTTGGCCATTTTTGGAGAGAACGGCTGTATCTTTGAATGAAGACCTCTGTTAATGAAATTGGCTTGAATTTGCCCGTGTTTTATTCTAGTTCTGCTTCAATCTAGTTCTACTTCAAGTGGTGCGAGTAAGGAAGGCTTAGACGTCACGATTTCGTGACGTGTCACGAAATCGTGGCCCCAAGGAGAAAAGAGAAGCCAAATGCCAGAACGTCGCGATATCACGACCAAAGAGGAGAGAGAAAGTATGGGAGCAAAAACGTCGCGATATCGCGACAGAACGCTCACGACTCCAGACCAGCCGACGGTTGCAGAGGCCATTACAGCAGGGCACGTGGCATCGAATTACAGGTGGCCATAGAGCACTAAGCGGTTACAGGGACCCTTGCAAGAGGACACGTGGCAACAAACTACAAGCGGCTGTGGCGCATTCCTATGAATGATGACTCGATGGAGAATGGACAGGCGGCTGCAGCGCACTCCGCCATTACAAGCCATGATGGTTCGGGGTACCTGGCAGCATCTTGCAGGCGGTGGCAGAACATTCGTGCGGGTGGTTACAGGGAATCCCGCATTCTATGTAATGATGTCCGAAGAGGGTCGGTTCTGTTATAAAAAAGGCCGCACACGCATTGTAAAGGGGTTCTTGGCCATTTGAATATAACGGCTGTATTTTTGAATTTAAGATCTCTGTTAATGAATTTGGGTGAATTTTTCTGTGTGTTATCTTAGTTCTGCTTCAAGTGGTATCAGAGCCAGAAGGTTCTGAGTGTGCAAACCGATCGTCGGCAGTGAGGCAGTTTGCGCCAGGATTGTGGTTGTGGGTTGTGAAGAAGAAGCAGGATGCCTCCGCGTAGGAACCGTGGTGGTGTGAGGAACAGACAAGCAGAGGTCGATCTTAGAGCCTTGCAGAGGCAAGTTGAAGCCCTGCAGGAGGAAATCAGAAGAGGAGTTGAGCCAAGAAGGGAGGAACCCAGTGAGGATGAAGTTTGGGAAGAAGAGGGTCCATCTGATGAGGAAGAAGCATTGGATCCAGCAGAGGCTAGGCTGTATAGGGCCATATCCCAGATCGGGAAGAAGCCAAAATTTGACGTCTCTACTTACTCTGGGAACCTCAACCCTGAGGAGTTGATAGACTGGATCAACGACATGGAGGAGTATTTCGAGTATGAAGAGATCTCAGATCCAAATCGGATCAGGTTCACGAAAACCAAGCTGAAGGGACATGCTAGCATCTGGTGGAAAGGGGTGCAGCTGGAAAGGAACAGGAGGGGGAAGGAAAAGATCACCAGGTGGGATAGGATGGTGGAGAAATTGAAGAGGCAGTTCATCCCTACAGATTATGAGTTGGATTTGTTGAGAAAGATGCAGAGTCTTCGACAGGCAAGTAAATCTGTCAAGGAGTATACGGAGGAGTTCTATCAAATCTCGATTAGAACCGGCCATTCGGAGGCGAATAAGGAGAAAGTCGCACGATACATCAATGGGTTGCGAACCAGCATTCAAGAAGAGCTGGGGCTGGTTAGGATGGGCACGGTGGAGGATGCATACCAGTTTGCATTAAAAGTGGAGGAGAAACTGAATAGGAGATTTGATGGAAAGCAGAGAGGAAAGGACAGGGGTGGAAGAGCTGGTGGAAGAACCAATGGAGGAAGGTACAGAGATTTGAGGAAAACTGGTGAAGCTAGCGAGTAGTCGAGACTAGAAAGAAGAGAAGGAGGAGAATGACTCAACGCCCACGCAATCAGAACAACAACTACCCGAGGGGAAGAGGTAGGCCTGGGCGAGGGTTTGGAAGAGGTGTCTTTCGAGGAACCTGCTTCAACTACGAAGAAGAAGGACATAGGGCATACAACTACCCGCAACATCAAGAAAGGCCAAATCGAAGACCTGAGGGTCAGGCCCGAGCTGCTGTAGCAGACGAAGGTGTAGAATCTGAGCACTCGAAGGAGGCAGAAAGAGGGGAAGCAATGATCATCAAAAGAGTCTTGTTGAATGAAGAGAAAAAGGTAGACCAAAGGAACAGCCTATTTCGAACAAGATGCAAGTGCACAGGCAAGGTCTGTAACATCATCATCGATAATGGAAGCACTGACAATTTGGTTTCTGAGGAAATGGTTGCCAAGCTGCAGTTGGAGAGGAGAAAACACCCGCACCCTTATCGAATTGCATGGTTGCAAAAGGACCATCGGGTGCTAGTGAGTGAGCAATGCCTGGTGAAGTTCAATATTGGAACTTACCGAGATGAGGTCTTATGTGACATCTTGCCTATGGATGCATGTCACATGTTGCTTGGGAGACCATGGCAGTTTGATCGAAGTGTTGTACATGATGGTCGAGCCAACACATATTCTTTGTCGAAGAATGGAGTTCGCCACAAGTTGAAACCCTTGAAGGAGGTGGATGAGAAGGTATGCAGTAGTGCACGAGTCTGTCTAGTTGATGGCAGAAGATTTTTGGAAGGCCTGAAGCCAGATCATATGTGCTATGCAATAATCCCTAGGGTTAGGGAAGAAGAATGCAAGGAAACTCCAGTGGAAGTCATGGGACTGTTAGAGGAGTTCCCAGATATCATTTCTGATAATGTTCCTGAAGGTTTACCGCCTGTTAGGAAGATCAGTCACCACATAGATTTGGTGCCTGGATCGAGCTTGCCAAACAAGGCTGCACATCGAATGACGCCTGTGGAAACTGAGGAGTTAAATCGGCAAGTTCAAGATCTATTGAAGAAAGGGCTGATTAGGGAGAGTCTTAGTCCATGTGCAGTACCAGCAGTACTAGCACCCAAGAAGGATGGAGAATGGAGGATGTGCACAGACTCTCGGGCAATTAACAAGATCACCATCAAATACAGATTCCCACTACCAAGGATGGATGATATCATGGACTGTTTAAGTGGAGCTGAGTACTTCACAAAGATTGACTTGAAAAGTGGTTACCATCAGATCCGCATTAGAGAAGGGGATGAGTGGAAGACAGCCTTTAAAACCAGAGAGGGGCTGTATGAGTGGTTGGTTATGCCATTTGGGCTAACCAATGCACCGAGTACCTTCATGCGGTTAATGAATGAAGTCCTGAAGGAATTTCTAGGCAAATTTGTTATTGTCTACTTGGATGATATCCTGATTTTTAGCAGAACCCTAGAGGAGCACCTGATGCACATCAGGAGGGTTTTTGAGAAACTGCGGGAGGAGCAGTTACTGATCAATCTGAAGAAGTGCAACTTCGTGAAGAAGGAGCTAGTATACCTGGGATTTGTTATCTCAGCAGATGGTCTCAAAATGGACCCCAAAAAGGTGAGGGCTATCCTAGAATGGCCTGCTCCAAGAAGTGTGACCGAGGTTAGATCATTTCATGGTCTGGCCAGTTTCTACAGAAAGTTCATTAGAAACTTCAGCAGTATTTGCGCATCTCTTACGGAGACAATGAAGGGGAACAAGAAGGAATTCAAGTGGACAGCTGGAGCAGACAAAAGCTTTGCTATGCTGAAGAAGAAGGTCACTGAGCAACCTGTCTTAGCACTTCCAGATTTCAATAAGGTGTTTCAGGTAGACTGCGATGCGAGTGGCAGTGCCATAGGAGCCGTATTGAGCCAAGAGGGTAGGCCTGTTGCTTATTTCAGCGAGAAGCTCAATGATGCCAGAAGGAAGTATTCGGTGTATGATCAGGAGTTCTATGCCATAGTTCAAGCACTTAAGAAATGGAGGCATTATTTGTTGCCAAAGGAGTTTGTTCTTTATACCGATCATCAGGCACTGCAGTATATTAACAGTCAAGGGAAATTGAATCAGAGGCATCTGAAATGGGTAGAGTTCCTGCAGAGCTATACCTTTGTGCTGAAGCATCGGAGCGGAAGGTCCAATAGGGTGGCAGATGCCTTGAGTAGGAGGCAATGTCTGATGATGGAAATGAAAGTGGAGGTTGTAGGGTTTGCTGAGCTCAAGGGTTTATACCCTGCAGACCCCGATTTCGTAGAAGCTTGGAAAGCCTGCACTGCGCCTGTTATGTTGGACAGGACTAAGTGGTTGAATTATCTAATTCAAGATGGAATGCTGTTCAGGGGGAACCAATTATGCATTTCGAGGAGCTCAATGAGAGAGAATCTCATCAAGGAAAAGCACAGTGGAGGTTTAGCTGGACACTTTGGTCGTGACAAGACCATCTCCCTTGTTAGTGAAAACTACTACTGGCCGCAATTGCAACAAGATGTGGCAAAATTTGTGCAGAGTTGTAGGATATGCCAGATGGCAAAAGGTGTGAGGCAGCCTACTGGTTTATATCAACCACTACCTATACCTGAAAGGCCATGGGAGGATATTAGTATGGATTTTGTGCTTGGTTTGCCCAGGACGCAGAGGGGACACGACTCCATATTTGTGGTAGTGGACAGGTTTTCAAAAATGGCTCACTTTATCCCATGCCAGAAGACTAGCGATGCGGTCCATGTGGCTGGTTTGTTCTTCAAGGAAGTGGTACGCCTTCATGGGCTGCCAAGAAGCATTGTGTCGGACAGGGATACCAAGTTTGTAGGGTATTTCTGGAGAACCCTGTGGAAGAAACTGAAGACGGATTTAAAATTCAGTTCTGCATACCACCCCCAAACAGATGGCCAAACAGAGGTGGTTAATAGGAGTTTGGGCAATCTACTGCGATGCTTGGTAGGGGACAAGCCCAAGGGATGGGATTTAGTTCTGCCACAGGCAGAATTCGCTTACAACAGCTCTGTCAATAGAAGTACCAATAAATCGCCATTCCAGATCATCTATGGGAGCAGCCCAAGAAACGCTTCAGAGTTGAGAAGAATAGATACGAGAGAGAAATGCAGTGCTGAGGCAGAAGACTTTGCCGAACACCTGAAGGGAGTGCATGAGGAAGTGACAAGACACATTGCCAAGATGAATGCTCAATACAAGACAAGGGCAGACCAAAAACGCCGAGCTAAGGAGTTTAAAGTAGGAGATTCTATCATGGTCCATCTAAGGAAGGAGCGGTTTCCTGCCAAGACCTATAACAAACTAAAAATGAAGAAATTTGGGCCATGCAGGATCATTGGCAAACGGGATTCGGGTAATGCATACGAGGTGGAGTTACCAAGTGAACTTAACATCTCCCCCGTGTTTAACATTTCAGATTTGGTCGAGTATCATGAAGGAGAAAGCAGTGAGATACCCAACCTAGATTTGTGGAGCATTCCAGCAGTCATCCCAGTCGCGGACGAGATAGAAGAAGTCCTTGATACGCGTGAGGGCCGAAGTACTCAGAACAGGAGTTACTCTGAGTATTTAGTCAAATGGAAGGGCAGGCCCATAGAAGATGCGACTTGGTTATCAAAGGCAGAGGTTGATCGCCTGGGTCTACCTCAGACAGATCAGAAGTGAAGGTCACTTCTCAAACTCACCCCGGGTGTCTGATGCAGGAGCATCCGGAGGCGAAGGAGCAATCTTGCATCACCCAAAAAAATGTTTTTTTTCTCTAAGTGCCAAAGCTGTCACGATATCGCGACACTTTTTGAAGAAGGGCACCAAGGGGCCAAACTGTCGCGATATCACGACGCTTTTTGATAAAAGGGGCCAAGGCGCAAAATGGTCATGAAATCATGACATTTTCGAAGTAAAGCAGCTTGGGCACCAAATGGTCACGAAATCATGACATTTCGAAGCAAAGCAGCTTGAGCGCCAAATGGTCACGAAATCATGACATTTTCGAAGCAAAGAAGTCAAGGCGCCAAATGGTCATGAAATCGTGACATTTTCAAAGTAAAGAGGCCAAGGCACAAAATGGTCACGAAATCGTGACACCTTCGGAGGCAAAGCTCTAAGGCACAAAGACGTCGTGAAATCGTGACACTTCTGAGGCAAAGACTTGAAGGCGCAAAGTGGTCACGAAATCGTGACACCTTCGGAGGCAAAGCTCTAAGGCTCAAAGACGTCATGAAATCGTGACACTTCGGGGGCAAGACTTGAAGGCGCAAAGACGTCACGAAATCGTGACATGTCGGTTTCGAGGCAAGAAGAAGCTCTAAGGCTCAAAGATGGTCATGAAATCGTGACACTTTCGGGAGGCAAGACTTGAAGGCGCAAAGACGTCACGAAATCGTGACATGTCACGGTTTCACGGCCCAAAGGCAAAAAGCGAGCACGGAAGGCTTAGGCGTCGCGATTTCGTGACGTGTCACGAAATCATGGCCCCCAAGGAAGAGAAGAGAAGCCAACCGCCAAAACGTCGCGATATCGCGACCAAAGAGGAGAGAGAAGGTATGGGAGCAAAAACGTCGCGATATCGCGACAGAACGCTCACGACGCCTGACCAGCCGGCGATTGCAGAGACCATTGCAGAGGGACACGTGGCATCAAATTACAGGTGGCCCTAGAGTATGAAGCGGTTACTGGGACTCTGGCAAAAGGACACGTGGCAACAAACTACAAGCGGCTGTGGCGCATTCCTATGAATGATGACTCGGCGGATGGATTGGACAGCGGCCGCAGCGCACTCCGCCATTACAGGCCATGATGGTTCGGGGTGCACTCGGAAGCATCTTGCAGGCAGGGACAAGAACCTTCGTGCGGGTGGTTGTAGGGAATCCCGCACTCGTGTAATGATGTCCGAAGAGGGTCGGGTCTGTATAAAAGGGGTCGCGCATGCATTGTAGAGGGGCTCTTGGCCATTTTTGGAGAGAATAGTCTGTATTTTTGAATTTAAGACCTCTGTTAATGAAATTGGCTTGAATTTGCTCGTGTTTTATTCTAGTTCTGCTTCAATCTAGTTTTGCTTCATGTAATAAGTACATTGTGAAGATATCCCTACTCCTTTGTTACATGCCTTTGGAAATTCAGGTTCATCTATTTCCTTGATAAAATGGTGAAACGATTTGTGTATAACTTAAGATATTCTACATTTACTTCATTCATAGATTTGTAGGATATATTTATGATCACTATTCTCTTCTACCTTTTGAATATGGTTTTTGATTTTATTCCCAATATCTCCATTAATATAATTATCATAAAATCCTTTTATCATATCATTGGGAGGTATTTTTGTATCATCCAATTTTATCAAATTATTAGCTTGTGAGTTCTCAAAAATATTTCTATGCCACATAGATTCTTATCTTCTAATTGCATATTTCCTATTATCATTTCTAGAATCAACTCTGAACCATTTTTATTCCTTAACAATTGTGTACTTAATGAGTTTTTCCATAGTTCTTTTTAAAGTAATATTTCTTGTAACTCTTTGATTTAGAAAGAACAATTTTTGGTAGAATTTAAAACTTTAAACCTTTGAGGTTGTCTACCTTATGACTCCCTAGTTTTAAGTATGAGATCAAATACAATATTTTTAATTCTTGTAGAGTACCTTGTTTCTCCCCATATATTTTGAATATGGCTTTGATAGTAGAATTTGCTTTCTAATGTTTTATTTGGGTTGAATTCATTTTATCTTCCTAATGTTTTGATGACAATTTTAATATAATGTTCAACTCCTATTTTTCACCTTATATCTCCCTAAATATATTTTGATGCACTTTTAATTTTGATGAGGTTCTCTATTTTTCAAGACCTTTAAGTTGGAATTCTTATGTCTCATTAATTTGAGTAAGAGACTAATATCAAAAATAATTTTCCAACTTTCAAGAAATTCTATGTTTTGCTTCTTTCAATTTTCAATGATATAGTTTCTAAATTTCAATAGTTTAAATTTGGTGTTGAACTCCTTATAACTACCTAATCAAAAATTTAGAAAACTAAAGTGTTTGAAATTTCAATTTCAATGTCAATGTGGAAATTATTATATCTCCAAGTTTAATAATTTGTAAATATTTAAATGCAATATGAGTTGAATATTATTTTCAATGATTTTCAATTAAATTATCTTCTAAGATATTCAATAATTTATCCAAGGTTATAATCTATCACCTTATTTCTCCTATTACTCAAATAACCTTAAGTATAAAAACTTAATTATTTTTATCCTTGAAAAATACCTGATATCTCCTTTAAAATTTGCAAAGGTTATGAACTAAATTCTTACCTTCTTCTATATGTGATACAACAAGCTTGACCTACATTAACTCTGCAACCTACACTAAAAAAGGACTTCTATCTTACTGAAATCAATGTGTCTCCTTGCTCATTTAATGTTTTCTCTTGATGTTTGACTCTCCTCTATGTTTTCCAACTTCTACAAGGTGCTTGAATCTAATTTCCACACACTCCCTTCACTGTTCATGGGCTATTTTTAGTCCATGAACTAAATCAGTTTCCTTAAGATGTTGTGCCTTTCTTTAATCATAAGATATATTTAGTATCAATTTCCAGGTGGCACAAAAAATATTTGCACTTTCTTTTAATGTCCTCTTTAGTACTCTACCAAAAATTTCTTGCTTAACGCTTCCCAAGAGCATTATACTTCATGGGTATGAAGGTATTATGTCTTATTTAACATTACAAATGTAACATAGCTCTCCTCAATAGAATATGTAACACCCTAAAATGGAATATGAAACTTTCTCCACATGGTGGATGACTCCTTAACACTTGGTCTTCCTTGTCATGCACCTTATGCACCCTAATTTCAGTTCTTTCTTATCACTCATAACTCCTTTGTGCTTACCAATATTCATTATGGTTCTTTCAACTGTTACTTCTCCAACACTTCTCCTTCTATGGAAGTTTCTACAAAACGAATCTTGATTCAATTTTGGTGGTACTTTCTTTAACATCTTGGTGGTGTTATGGTGGTTCTAGTGGCACTTGTTTTCCAACACTCACCTTTAGATGCTAACTATTCATATGTTGTGGTATGTGATGCTAATACTAGTAGTGAGACTATGATTTTATCCCCATGCTAGTGGTGAAACCTTTGTGAATCAACCTTGCTTCTTCTCCTCATGCTAGTGGTGCAACCTTGGTGGCTCAAACTTGCAATCTATGATGGTTTCCAATGCTTTACATTGGCTGAATAATAATTATTACTCAACACTCTACGTTACCTTCCTTGGTGCATATGGCTAGCTTTAGAATTATGGTGTTGCTTATGGTAGTTTTTTCTATGCCTTTATTAATCTTACCTTCACCAAAGGCTTTTCAATACTTGGCACATATATTGATGTCTTTAGATACTAGAGATTTGTGTTGCCTTTGTTTACTATTGAGTCTCCTTATTTTGCTCAATAAACCTTCAAAAAATTTACACTTTGACGAGTCTAAAGCATGCTTTTGAAATTGATGTTTTCTTCCTTTATAAATCCTTCTTTAATAAATATCTAATTTTCTTTATGTTGTTTAAAATGTGCAGGTTTTATGATACCCAAGATGCCTCCTTTTTCACCTTGGAGACACTAATATTTAGAGATCTATTTTTCTAAATTTAATGGCTCTAATGTGGTGCTCTTGTAATATTAAAATGAACTAATTTATATTATTATAATACCATTTATAGCACCAATTCATATAAAACTTGAGATATTTCCTTTTGCTACTTAAATATGGTGTTAAAGATTTAAATAATACTTGAATAATAAAACTTTAATAACACCAATTTTTCAAACCTTATTTTGGCCTTCTTTGTAGGAAGATTACTTGGATATTTGATTCACATATTTTTTGTCCTAGTTTTATAATTTATAAAACTTCAAATCCTTCTTCTTTGTTTCCTTGAACTTGCTTTAAATACTTGAATCCTTATTCTTTAGTTGCTATCCTAAAATTATCTATTTTACAGCTTCCAATGCTGCCTATTTCTCCTTCAACTATACTTTCTTGGAATATAAAATTTATATCTATTAGTGCTACCCTCTTGTTGTCCTAGACATCTGTAATTTTTCAGTTTCTAAATCAGTCAATTCCTCCTTCAGTTTTCAATTTGGTAGGAAATTCATCCAATACATAGTTTACTTTTCTATCAAGCTTTTCTTCAAGTTTGATGTCCAAGGGCTCTTCAAAATCTACCCAAATCTCCTCTAACTTGTAGTTCTATATCACCTTGATTTTTTTGTCCTGTGACTCATCAACTTCTGCTATAAAACAACAATATTTTCTTGTACAAATCAGACTTCAAGCGTTAAATGTAAATATTTTATTCTCTCAGATATGATGGCCTCTTCTAGATCCTTTCTTATTGAACCTTCTTATCTAATTATAACATCAATATTTGTCTTATTTGTTGGCCTTATTCTCAAGCATCTAAATGTATTGATATCTTTTAAAATCTCTTCCAAAATTTGGTAAACTTCTTGCCAAATCCTTCTTCCTTTTGGGATTTTTTTTGGATGGTGATAGTTATCCCAAATTCTACTTTTCAAGTGCTTCTTACTCTTGCAATCTTCTCCAATGGGCTTATATAGACTTCTTATTATTTCTTCTTTCAACTTTTTCTTGAGATCCCTACTCTTGGGTCTTCAATTTCTATAGCTTCTCTAATATTCAAGAGGACTTTTTTTAGTCCTCTATATTCAATATTCAATATTCCAAATATGGAAGTTATTTAATGGTATATTTCTCTTGGGTCTCCTCCTTATAGAGCTACAATCTAAAGTCTTCAATCCTCCATAGGAACCTCCTTAATATACAATCACCAATATTCTATGAGACACTTTTTTATTGAATCTCCTCTTCCTTCAATATGCAACGAGGCATTCTTCCTTGGACCTCCTCCTTGATATACAATCTTTAATATAGATCCTTTTTTCTCTTCCTCTCTTCTCAATATTCTATTTGAAATATTCAATTTGCAAATACTGCAATGGGACATTTTCTTTTAGGTCTCCTAATTCTTCAATCTTCAACTTGTCGATTCAAGTAGTAGATCAATTCCAAAGAATATATTCTTCCTAGCTATTGTAGGAAGGTTCTCAAATTTATTTGAATATACTCTTCTCTACAATAAAGTATTAGAAAATGATAATAAAAATTCTTTAATTCTAAATAAAATGAACTTCACTAGTTGATTTGTCAATCTAGTGGAATCAATATCAATTCCTAGTCTTCACAAGTTTTTTTACAACTCTATGAAAAGACTCTAGCCAAAAATAAATTTTAGAAATTATGAAAATGAAATCTCCTATCTCCTCTCAATCTTCTTGTGGCTCTCCCTATCTCCTATCAATCTCCCTTGTGGTTATGATACCATTGTTAGCTTTTGATGCTATATATTTAATAAAATAACTACCACAAGGTATAAAAAGAGCATGCAATATTAAATATATGGAAATGGAAATATACTAAGCATGATAATATGATGAGAAAGTTTTGAAAATACTCATAAATCAACCATTAATGAAATCTCACGAAAATAGTACATTTCTTTGAAATAGAGTTCTCAAGCACTCCATATTGCATATATGCTCTACATTGTATCTACTACTATTCTACCTTGTGCACTCCAAAATGCTCTCTTTTCTATCACCTAAGAAGACCTATATATAATGAGACATGACTCTTGGCCTTCCATATTCCTATGACTCTTCATCTTCCTATTCTTAAGGACTCATGTACATGTGGACAACATGTGCATTTACATCATTACACATTCTAATAATACTTGTTTATTTATTCTATTATATAAAGTAAATACTTAAGTCCTAATCCAAGACAAACTGATAATCTAAACATGTACCCATGATGGTACATTATCATGTACCAAATAATGTAATATATTCCAACAATGTTTGGGACACCAAATAAAATCAAAATGGATAAAGGGTAAAATTTTATGCCTTCAACCTAACTTAGGGAACTTTAAATAACTAAGATGATATCACAAAATATTAAGGTTGGAGGATAAAAATTGATTTACTCTAAGGATATTCGCCCAAAGAAAATTTAATGGTCAAAATTGAATTCACTCAGCATGATACTAGCCCTTCATTTGGTTTTGGATGAATAATTCTACACCATCCATTTATGGACCAATAAAATTTTAGCACTTGAATTCACCTGATGCAATCATGGCCATTCGCTCAATTTCAATTCATTTTGATCCATTGATGTTTTTGACCAAATCATTTTAAGTTGTCTATTTCATTTTGGTTGATTCATTTTACACCATCGATATAATTTTGGTTGAAAATTTTTAAGACATTGATCTCATTTTCCTAACTCAATCTAGGCCATGCACTTTGAAAAATAAATACTAGGTGGGTTTCATTACATAATTGGAATATTTTTAAACCTTAGCAAGCATATAATCCAAGATAAGAAGGGAAATTTCTTCCAATGCTTTTAATTCAATCAACCCCTTAGATGTTAAAATGGATATAAGATAAAATCTAAAAGGGAATAAAATGTCATGCCACAACCTTAATGAATTATGGAAGCCTTACCATTAATTATAATACTTTGGCATTAAAATCAAAATAAAACTTTAGAGCTAAACGTGATAAGTTAAACCTAATTTTTGGGAGTTAAAAATTATGATATTAACTAATAAAATTTAAACAACCAATAAGACCACACTCTTGAGAAGATTTATATGAAGACCTAAAGTAAAAAATTTGAAGGTATATATTCTAAATAAATTGAGTCTCATCTAGATTTATTGATAATAATAATAATAATAATAATAATAAAGTAAACTCAACAATTAAATGCCAAGACATTATAAACATTAAAATGGTAATAATAAAATGTTGTGAATATTAAACCACCAACCTTGGCAATAAAAGAAAATAATATTTTAAATAATTAAAATATCCATATTAAAATAATTTTCCCACCAAATGCAATTTGAACTAATCTTGCTTATCTTTTTTATTTGCAGGCAACTAACTTGGAAAAGGAAATCTAGAAGTAGAGGCCGATAGAGGAGAAAATTTGATAGCCAAATGAATAAATGAATAATACAATATACCTATATTGAATATTGACCACTGGTGCATGAAAAATCAAACCACATGGAGAGTAACAATTCAGCTACCTAATATTCAAAGAGAAACTACCAAAGTAGTTAGATATCCATGGCTAAAATTGAATATTTGAATCAAGAAAATCCCCAATTAGGTACCTCATCCTCTCAATTGAATACAAATTAGATACCCAAATTATTTACCACTATAAACCATTGAGGAGTCCAAATTTGTAAGGCTATAAATAGCCACTGAGACCCCATTTCAAAGGGTTGGATTCCACTTTTAGCAATAGGCCATTTAGAATTTTCTTTCTTTTGTAGTTGGTGGATATTTAAACCCTATAATTACACTTGGATAGTTACTCTCTTAATCACATGATGCTATAAAGTTTGAGAATGTAATTATTGAACATATTATCAATGCAATATACTAGAATTCTTGGTGTAATCTGTACATGCTGATGATGGTTACATTTAAGTCTATTATAGTATATTATTTCTTTTCCCTTTGAATATGGTACCATTTTGATCTTATATTGTGCAAAGGATAGTCAAGTTAGAGATGGTTTGATTCAGGATTACTACTTCAATATCTTTAGTTTAGGACTTCAAGATTCAATGGCTTGTTTTATTTGTTTCTTTAACCATTTTCTTTTAAATTTTCTTTGAATACTATTTACAATAAGAGTAGAATAGTTTAATTACATTATTTGAAAATCATTTTATATGTTATATTTTAGAAGTTTCAGAATAGACATTGATATGTGCTATAATTTTTAAAATAATTATGCAATGTATGGGATATATTAATAATTTTAAGGTAGCAAGCCTAGAATATTGCTTTTATTTGATTCTTGAATGCAATACTTTGAGATTGAATGTAATATGTCTAGTATTTCAAGCTTCAATAATGAACTGACACTCATCCTTATTAACGATTATATGTACCTATGAGTTATCCATCTATCTTATCTTTATATTACTTTAATTTAAAATTTGACAATAACATACCCTATCACCAGAACCTTGGGGGATCAATGTTCCCTTTCAAAATAGAACAATTATTGTTCTAACCAATGGTGTATGTTGGAAATTGGGATGATGTATCACTCAACATCTATTCCTATCTTGATTAGCTCTTTCAATGTTCATGCCTCCCTTCTAGCTCAGTTTCTTCTTTCTTCCTTTCAAAAAAGTGTAAAAATAAACCAAGGTCTTATTTTAATCTCCTAATATGTTTTACCCCAAGAACCAAATGTTCTTCCCATTAGTCTCTCTCGATTTGGCCATATTTAGCTCATATCATGTACTTTTAGAATGTTTTTTATATTTAAATATTTCTAAGGATCAATATAACATGAATCATTAATTCTCTTTAATATATTTTTGAACCAAAAAACAACATATCTTAGTGTTTTAACATTAGAAAAATCAATGCAATAATTAAAGCTTCCTTATGAATTTATTTAATAATTCACTTTATTAGTTTCAATTGCTAATATTAGTTATTAGCATTGACACTAATATTTCCAAGTATTAATGTTACCAACTAATTAATACTTTAATAGTTCTTATCCAAAAATCTATGCATACCACATACAAACATAGATTCACACCAACAATATTACACACCATTATTTTATCCCTAAGTAGGTGGTCCCTTTTAAGATAGTTTAATGCTATCACCAACCTATTAAGGCAACTCACTACATAAGCAACTTATCAACCCAATGGTGTGAACATAGAATAAGAAAAATGCAATGCATCTACATGAACGATATTTCGTTACCTTGAGCTATAGATGAACACGTATCACCATTATTTCCTAAAATATATCTTAATTTATATGGTTCACCCATTGATCTCACCAATGAGAGTAACTAGTCCTACACCCACATATACATTAGTAGTACCATATTAAAAGTACAAAGTACAATTACCCAATCATATTGACATCATAAATGAAGCTATACATTTATACATTCACACAAATACATAATTCATTATCAATAACAATTTTTGCCATGGATTATTAGATAGACTACGAAAACTACAAGGAAGTATATCTCTTTATGCACTAATTTTTATGGATATTACTCAAAATGAAGATTAACAATCTTATTGAATGAATAATATAAGGAAATATTCATAAAAGATGTATATTTCAAGAATTCTTAACTAAAATAAGATTTATGAAAGATGTGGAACTCAAAATATTTTCTACTTAAGATATTATGAAACTTAAAAGACCTTTTTTTGAAATATATGAAGAGGATAAAGATATTTTTAAAATTCTTTGATGCATTTAGATAAAATATAAATAAAAAATATAACTAATAGATAGAAGTAAGGTAGGCGTGGAAGGCACCTATCTATCCTAGTGGCCAAGGTAAATTTACTTCTTGTGGATGAAACCATTACGTGTCTAAAACTATTACCTATAGTATTTTTTGATTGTGGATTTAAATGAGGTCTAGAAAAGAAATAAAATGAATATGGAATTCAATTTTTGTGGGTTTGGAAAACAACAAGAACAATGGGCTAGATAATAGACACAATCAATCATTTGATACATATACACAAAAGCAAATGTAATCCTAGAATTGGATGCACCTTGTTACCTATCATGATTCCACTACCTAAAAAAGAATTGCATTATGGATTCGTGATGTAGTAGGAAACAAAAATATCAAGAGTTGAGAACAACTTCTAGGAGTTGGCTACAAAGATAAAAATATTGAATTTATTAGTTAATAGAATATAAAATGGTAGATTATCTCAAGGTGTTGATAGATAATATAAGGTGGACAGGAAGATTTTGGATCATAGAAATAGGTATAGTCAGTCCCTCGATACGTATACACAAAATTAAATTTGAACCTAGAATTGAATGCAACTTGTTATATATCATGAATCTACTACCTAAAAAACTATTGAATGGTGGATTCATGTTGGAGTAGGAAACAAAAATATTAAGATCTAAGAACAAATTTTGGGATTTGGCTATTAATATAAAAATATTAAATTTATCATCCAATAGAATAGTAGACAATATAATCTATTTGGGTATTGACATGGAATATAAGATGGATAAAAAAAATTTGGATTATATAAATAAGGCTATACAATAATGGTTTAGCAAGGAAAACTCTCAATCTAGCCTATAGAATATGGTAAACATTTTTACTAATAAATCCACTACCTATATTGAATGCAAATGGTAAATTTATTTCTTTTCAGCAAACAAAAACACTTGGGTATCAAAGATAATACTTGAGTGGTATAAATACCTAAAATTAGATCACCTATTTTACATTGATATTTGAAGTAAACTAAAAAAACAATAAGGTTAACCATAATAATTAATCCAACTCGAAGAAATATAGGCAAAATCCAACAGGGGATAATATGTCATCTTAGAGTGAATCTACCCTGAAGCAAATCAATTTTTAGCTTTACATATTTACAAACAATTAAATTTTCTTCATCCATCACTATATTTGACCTCTAATAGCTAGGTTTGTGAATACACATAATTTTAATTATACTTTATGGTGTATTTTTTAGATTATGTATTCACATCTAAAAATGCAACTCTAAGTTACACCTATAGAGGCCTTTTAGGGCATAAATCTTACCTGAATGTCCCTGTACAAGTGTAGAGGATGACTGGATAACAAAGGAAGGAAGTGGATTTACATCCACATACATACCTTTCCTAAAATAAATTCAAATTAGAGGGTAGTTGATTTCAAGCTATAATCAATAACTAATCCACCCTACCAAAGAAATCAAACTAGCTTACATTGCAACTAACTCACGTCTCCCACTTAGGAAACCCTAGGAGGACCAATTTCTATAAATTGCACCCCTAGGGTAGCATTCAAAGAATCAATTTTTTCTCACAATGAAGTTATATCAAAAGCATAATCAAACTAAAAAAGTAACAAAGTGCTTCCAAAATTCCCTCATGGAGTTGTTGAATGATTTAGCCCCAAAGGAAGGAAGGGAAGTACTCACAATCAAAAGCTCAATGATATTATCCTATTTTTTATTTGTAAATTTAATCTTAAAATATCATTTAGGTGAATGTAATCTTATGCTCTCTATCTTAAAATCTAATTAGTATTACTTTTGTCAAGAATTATCTTCCACTAATTCCATAGGTATCTTAGGAAGCTCTTGCAATATAGAAACAACCACCAACACCTTTATCATACCAATAGAGGGCATCCATGGCCATGCCATGATTAAATTTATCATTCCATTAATGGATTGAGTGAAATCATCTATTATATTTTGATGTAGTGTGCAATGGGAGATAGCAATCACAAGATGAAGAATAATATGAAAGAAAGTAAATCTGTGAGATGACTACAATATGCTATAAATAGAAATAACAAAAATGAATAAAATGTAGCTATGGATAAAATGGACACTCTAGCAACAAAGCTATAGGACTACATTACACCCATCACAAATATATAGTGATCTACATATCACAATGCTACTACCTACAAATATGGTTTGAGATTCTATATTCTACTTGTTAAAATGAGGCATTTTTATATGGGAAGATAGGTTCCTTGGCCAACACTCAACCTAGCTATGTAAGGGACAACTTTCACATATATAATTTGCTCATTGAAACTTATGCATTTATTACATTACATGAAGTAAATAGATAACTTACCCCTAAATTAATCTAATGTCCTAAGTATGTACCTAGGAAGGTACATTTACATGATCCAAATGATGTAATATAATCAAAATCTAACACCCTGTGTATTACATTTTTTGGGTATTGAAGAATTTAGTCTTTAATATGGATCTCCTTCCAATGAATGGATTTGAATTGGTTCTTCTTCTTCATCTACTTTAGTCTTCATATCATGGCTTTTGATATTTTCCAGTTCTTTGTCCCTTGATGCCAAGCATCTTTGATAAACAATTTTTCCCATGATTTTGCATGTGATAAGTGGATTTGAATAGGTTCTTATCCTTTATTTTGTACCTATGTAAGAACTATTCCTTTGTCCTTGATGAATATCAACTTTGAGCTTAATTTTAGTAGATCCATCTAAAATAATTTCTTGAACATAACATTTTATTATTTGTAGCAATATTATTTCATAACCCTTATAGTATTTATATTTGAAATGATAGCAAAAATATGAGTGATTTGTCCCATCAAAATATTTGCATGGATGGAAACTCCAAAAATTAGTCTTTTCATGACCATATTGATTGCAATAGGTGCACAATAGAGATGATCTAATAGTTTTGAAGTCTATTTTAGGAATATCATGTTTTTTTATCTCCTTGATAAGACCTTCTAACCATATGTGCACAATTGAAGCTATTCCATATTATATTTTTATATAAAATCTTGATGATCAATATTTTCTTGTTTTGGATCTCCCTTGGTAGAGTTGTCATCAGACTCACTAGAGTTGTCATTTACATAGTTGTTGATTTTAGAACTTATTTTGCATTGTATTGAATCTTCTTTTTCTTTGCCCTTTTCATCATTGTAATCCATTGGGTTTTTAATCCATATTGGTATTTTTCTTATTACACTTCTAAGAGTGTTGCTTAGGCATGCTAGTAGTCATTTTTATTACCTGAATTCTTAGGGATAGAGTAGTCTACCTTATAAATCCCTATATAAGCTTGATTTTAAAAGACCTTTATTAATCCTTAGGTTAGTAGGATTCTTTATGAATCTCTAGTAATGAGAGTATATACACCTAATGGAATTTTAGGTTTTGTAGAAAGCTTATATATTCCCAATGGATTTAGAACTTGATAATCTTTGGTAGATGCTATTATTATCAAGTTTTGTAGAATGCCTTATGACTCCCTAGTATATTTTGGATAAGATATAAGATGAATATAGTGCTTTTTTAAACTATAGTTCAATTTCTAGTTGATTTTTTAAAGTTTTTATATATACAAAAATCAACTTCTATTATCCTTATTTCTCCTATTGAACTACACACTTTTTGAATTTTGAAGAGGTTTTATTGTTGGATTTATTTTGTCCCTTTTTGAGAAATTTTGAGACAAGAATCTTATAAATTTCCAACCTTAGCAATAACCTCTTTTAATATCCCTTAGGATTTGATTTTAGTATTTCTAATTTTAAATAAACTAATTTGGTGTTGTAATCCTTGTAGCTCCCAAATATAGAGAACATAATAATATTTGCAAATATTTTAAAATCAATTTCCAGTAGAAACCCTTACTACTCCTAAGTTTAATATTGCAAATATTATATTTATTTGATAAATTATTCCCTTTTAGGTATGGATTTCAATATGGTTAAGTTCTTCTAAGTTTAATCTTGATTTATCAACCTTATAACTCCCAAAAATGAAAGCACATTTAAAAATAGGAATAAATCATACCTTGCACTATATAGAAACCACAATAATCGGTGCTAATTTTGGGTGTGCAAGGACTGAAATATTAATGTCTCTGCTTTGGATGTTTCCTCCAATAGAATTCTTGTAATCCTCCTTGGATTTAATTCTTCGAATATGGCATATTTAATCTCTTCCTTTGACCTCATTTGAACAGAGAACTAAAGACTATTTTCCTTGCTTCCACACTATAAGTTTAGCCTCATGTGTGAGGATTCCAGAGTGTTGAATGTGAATACATGCTTGAAAGTCCTTGGTCTTTAGAACCCTTTAAATGGAATGGAATCTTGATTTAAGTGCCAAGTAGCACATCCATTTTCTTCTTGAGAACTTGAGGAATGAAATATGCTAGATGACACTTGTAGCCTCCTATAAGTAATGCCTAGGAGTTATATTCTTTAGGTGATGACTTGTTATATTTGTAGACAAGTATCTCATACATTATCAACATACCAACCTACTGTTAGTAACATTTTTTTGACAAATATAAGCACTTATGGATGGAATATTAGGGTTTTCTTCCAAGTTACAAGTGTCACTTCCTTCTTGTGCATGGTTATTTGCTCCTTAAATGTAACCCTCACTATCCTTATTAGAAAATATTGGTATTTCATTTTATTTTCTATAGAAACTTTTTATGATGCCTTGAGAGAGAGGCAATGCTATGGTGGAGCCTTGGTGGTGCTCCAATAATGGTGTAGAGTGCTCCTATGTAATTCTTGCTTTGATTTATTTCCTTAAACCTATTATGCTTATTTTGTAGAAATGAATATAATGCTTATCCCTTCTTTGGTTTTGTGCTTTGATTGCTTGCAGGTTTGACTTTCCAAGAAGTAAGGAATATAACCCCTCTATGGTGCTCTTTTGCCTTGCTTGGAGTGTGCAAGTACTTGGTTGTCATTGGTGGGTTTAACCTATGGATATTGTGCCTTTGAGGTACGCTAAAGTCTTCCATATTTCCTGTATAAACCATATTAGGATAGTTCAATACAATGTAAAAAATTATGTATAGAATAACCTTTATTACACCCTCTTTTGCATTCCTTTTTTCAAGTCTGAATTTCTAGTTTTGTGGAAGAATTTTTCAATGCAATGTAGAGGTTTTGAGGTTATCTCTTTGATTAGATACCTTCCCCTTTTTTCTTGCACACTTTAATGACAAATACAAGCTTAGATAGAATCTCCCTTATTTGATGCAATTTTCTATACTTTTCTCCTTGCAATTAACCTTGTAATGCTTTGGATTTGAGACTCACCAAGCCTTAATATTTGAAGCTTCTATTTTTTATTTCGGTTAGTTGTCTTATTCTCCAAGTTTTTGATGATTATAACCTATTTTTGTCGCTTCACTTTGCCACTATGTGTTGTCTATTTGTGTGCACTAATAGTGTCTTTAAACACTTTATCAAATTCTGATTTTGTGCCTTTCTAAAGAACACAAACACTAAGATTTTTGAGAGTAATATAGTAGTGCAAATGAACCCACCAATATTTAACTTTTAATGCACTAACAATCACACCTTATCACTCCAATAATTTTTTAAAATAACTTATAAGTGCACTTAATCAATTTACTACAACTAATCAAGAATAATATGAAACGAATATTCAATAATTATTCTTCAATTTCACTACAATTATTGTAGGACTTAGTCTTATTTTTATTTTTCAAAAGTAGATGATAGGTAGTTGATATATGTAGTTCTAAAATATAATAAACTCCTAACTAATGTCCAAATGAAAATTAAAATGAACTTTTCTCTTTTCTGCACTTTTGAAGACTGTAATTCAATTTTGTTCTTTTGCAACTCTAATACAAATTAAGGTGCTTTAAGAAATTTGATAAGTAATCCAACTAATGAATTTACTTGCACCAATAGTTTCTTAATTTTTCTAAAAGCTTTTGTAGAGGATGTAGATCTTGGTGTCTAATATCACCAGGTTTCTGCCTTGAGTAAGATCTTGTAGCTCTTTTTAGGTTGTCCTAAAAAACTCCTTCTTGTAGCTCTTTTTAGGTTGTCCTAAGAAATTCCTTCTTTACCAAAATATGGCCTCAAACTTTCTTTCATGAGCCTAGGATTTGGTGGCTTTTTCTCCTTTTGTAGTCTCCTCATTTTTTCTGTAGATTTTTATAAGTCTATATCATAAAATAATATCTTCTTATTGTGAGATGTAATATTCAAATCTCTCGGATTTGGCAGGCTTATCTTGTCTTCAAGTATCCTTGTCAAATTTTGACTTCAAGTAGGATCTTATTCTCAAGATTTTTAATGTCTTGAGGCCTTATGAAATTTGGTACTTCTTTCCAAATTCTTCTTCCTATTTGGGAATTGTTGTCGGATGGTGATAATTATGCCAAATCTTCTCAATATTTTGAATGTCTTGAGGTCTTTTGAGATTTGGTACTCCTTGACGAATTCTTCTTCTTCAATGAGTTCTCCTTTGATGATTTATTTAGTAAAGCTCTCCAATATTTTTATTGTATGCTCATTGAGACCTCTCAAAGGTATTTTATCTTATAGTTTCTTTTGGTGTTCCTTGATACATTTTCTTAAATAATCTACTCCTAGAAGTGTTGGTGGTGATATCTTCTTCTGGGTCTCTGATTCTACTGCTTCTAGATTCAAGAAGGAATCTCCTAGTCATTCAATTTTGATTTAGATGCTGGATTGGTTTGGAAGAAGATACTCTTCCTAAATTTCTTGTAGGAAGTTTCCCAACTCACTAAATATCCTTTCCCTACAACAAAGTATTAGTACTAAAATATTAATCTACTTCTGAATCATATACTCTATTTTGAAGTCTTCTTTAGGATCAAGGATTTTGTGGCCCTTTTCAGTATCAAGGCTTTTGTGGTATTTTCTTTAATATCAAGGCTTATGTGGCATTTTCTTCTAAGACAAGGCTTCTGTGGTCTTTTCTTCAAAATAAAGGCTTTTGTATTTTTTTCTTCTGGATCAAGGCTTCTATAGCCTTTTCTTCTAGATCAAGGAGTCTATGGCCTTTTCTTCTATAACAAGTCTTATGTGGCCTTTTATTATAGATAAAGGCTTCTATGGCCTTCTATTCTTATGTGAAGTTCTCAATCTAGCAATGGTGATCTCCAGTATCCTAAATTCACCATGACTCTTGTTCAATATTCTTCTTTCATAATATTCTTTTCTTGCACAAGGAACTAATCTATGCACTATGAAGGCATGTCAACCTTTGGGAAATAAAGTTGAATTCTCCTATATTTCTATTGTAATATGTGTCCCAATCATCCGAGAATTAATTTTCTACAATAAAAAAACTTTGGGTAATAGTTAACAAATTCCAGATATCCTGAGTGACCTTCACTAGTTGATTTGTCAATCTAGTGGATTGAATGTTGAGTCCTAGTCTTCACAAGTTTTTTCCATAACTATGTGGAAAGGATCTAGCAAAATTTAATCTTAGTATTTTTGGAACTAATATTTCTTTCATTCCTCACTTGTGGATATCCATAATTATACCATCTAGACTCTTATGAGAGTTTTTGATAGCGGTTGGTCTAGAATTATGTCAAGTTGACAAAAAAATTAGGCTCAATTATAATGGTGGTTTTCTTATTGATGTATTGTGTCTAGATCTACCATGGATCTGATACCACTGTTAGATTTTGATACAGTGTGCAATGAAAAATAGCAATCACAAGATGTAGAATAATATGAAAGAAAGTAAATATACGAGATGACTAAAATATACTATAAATAGAAATAACCTAAATTAATACAATATAGTTATGGAGAAAATGGACACTCCATGAACAAAGCTATTGGACTACATTACACACGTCACCAATATATGGCTATATACATAATACTATGATACTACCTACGAATATTCTTTGATATTCTATATTCTACATGTTATAATGAGGCCCTTTTATATAGGAAAATAGGTTCCTTGGCCAAGACTCTAACTAGATGTGCAAGGGATACCTTGCACATATATAGCTTGCACATTGAAATTTTTGTATTTATTATATTTCATGAAGTAACTAGATAACCTCCTCCTAAAGTAATATAATTTCCTAAGTATGTACCCAAGAAGGTACATTTACATGACCCAAATGATGTAATATATTCTAACTATAGCATTATCAACCAAACTAATTTTAAATAATGTTTTTGTATAGCATGGCCATGCCCTCATTCTATTAAGTTAACGATCATCATCCATTTCAATCCCTAGAGTGAATATGCTAGATTTAAATATTATAGGCAATATATTTATCATATCTTTGTGAAGCCTTAGATTTCTAGTCATCCTAGCATGCAGTTCAACCATACTCATCCTTTTGCATCATTTTGATAATATAGGGAATCTTTATTTTTTAATATATATTTTATCACTTTAGTTTGGTTATAATAACAAATATTTTAACTATAGAATTTCTAACTGACATATTTATAATAGATCTCTCTACATCCATATTCAATGCAAGGCACCTTAATTTTTTTATAAACAAAGGGCTTGACTATGCCAATTTGGAAGAAATAATTTTATTTTTTTTTGGTAGACCCCAAAATCATAATCATTATCTTTTTCGATATATTTTATAGCTATTTAGCAATATACCAAGTCAATGTTTTCTTATAGGAAGCATATTTGGTTTTAGATGGCATATTCACACTAGACACTGAAATAGGTAAGTACTCTTGATCCTCTAGTTCATAGTACATATTTTCCTATCTATTCTATTTTTCTATTTCTCCTTTTGTCATAATAAAAAAAAGTAAAATAAAAGGAATATTTAGTTTCTCGCTTTCTTAGGCATTTGAAATATATATCACATATAGGCTTGTATTAGGTTAATTTGTGTGATTTCATCCATCTTACACCTTTTCTCTTAACAAAATTAAAAGAAAAAAATTATCTTTAGTAATTTGTATCTTAGTTATTAGTCATTAAATCAAACTTGCATATAGAATAATACTTTATATTTTTCATATTTGTTTTCATATTGCATCGCATTGCACTCTCATATTGTACATTAGATCCTAGGATAGATTATCAAACCTAGGTGCTTGTTGAAATTTGACACATCAAACTAGATTAAGGAATATATAAATCCCTTGGTGAACCCAAATTCTCTCCCACAAAATATAACACTACATGCAAAAGCACAATCCTCTAAAATTATGGGTTAGCAACAACATTATTCCACCTAAGTGTGTAAAAATCCAAAATAAAATGCATCCATAGCCAATACTCCCAAATGGATGCACATTTTTAGTGTCCCACATCTTTGGTGAAATTGACATGAACACATCACTTAGGTTCCTTAACCAAAAACCTTTTTTCTTAATACCTTATTCTTAATTCAAGATAAAAAAATTTACACTTTAATCAAAATTACTCAATCTTGTTCTCTTAGATAAATTAGATTAAATCAATATAATAATAACATAACCAATTGTTAGTCCTACTAGGGGAAGTTTAACGACCATATGAGTAAACTGAAATATAAAACTTAAGGAAAAATCCTTCTTGGCTAGAATATTACGGTGGACTAGAGAGATTCACAAGGAGGGCTAATTTTCAACAAGACATAAGAATGTCAATCTTCTTCTTCTTTGCTATAAAAAACCTCAAAATAAAACTCAATAAATTTAACTCCTTGCCATGTTTGAACCCCCCTATATCACTTAAAATATTGTATGACAAATGACACAAAAAATTAGTGCTTCATTTGAACTTCCAGAGAAGCAATATTTGATGGAAAACATTATCTATGAGGAATAATATTCCCATTTCAAAACTCTCTCTCCTATTCATAATGAACAAAAAGACTTAGTTTTTAAATCCATGGATCATATTGCTACTTTTGTATGAGAAAATAAAGAAACCATGGAAGCTACCTTTAAAGTAGATGAAAGACTTCACTCTACCATAAAAGAACCTTTTGTAGAATATTTGCACCAACCAAGATCAAATGTCATGAGTGTTCAACAACAAGCCTAATGGTTACAATAAATTTAGGAGGTAGATTGTCAAGTATCCCATGCTCCTTAGGAAATTTAGGACCTATACCCCTAACATGGAGCCACTTAGGTTAAACCCTCTAGTCTCTTGACACCTAAGCTATATACAAGTCCAACATGTGGATGTTCTTCCTAGTGTACCTTGTGTTCTAAATGTGGTTACTTCTAACCCATTCTATAGCATACCTACACTATCTAGCATTCCTTCTACTAGTATGTATTTCCAAGGTAATCATAGAGTTAGTAATGTAATAATACATTTTTGATCATCTCATCCAAGTTATTAGTATTATCCTTTGGTTAAACCTCGGTCTCATTCTATAGTACCCTTAGTTCTTATCATAGACTATGAGATTTAAATTTTAGATTAAAATAGTTAGCAAAATAAAATTCTAAATTCAAATAATAGTTAACCTCTATTCAAGGAGGTGTTCCTAAGAAATACTCTTACAAATATTTTTGTAACAAACTTGTAGATCTTGATTTAACAAATATATCTTATCCTTTGACATTTGTGTTACCAAATTTTTGGTTATATAAGGGAGACGCTGATCCTATAGAACACTTTTGAATTTTAAGAGCAACAAGTCACAACATCAAGTATGATTTTTTTTTTTGTTAAAGATATTTCCCATGAGTCTTAGTTGTGAGGCCTTGGAATGGTTTTAAAAAATATCCCATCACTTAATTAATATTATTTCTGATCCAAAAGGTATACAATTGATGATCTATATCAACTTAAGTAAGGGAAAAATGACTATCAATGGATTCTTGACTTGATGGTGAAATCTAGTTAGAAAACTATCTATTGTTCTAATGCATAGGGAATTATTGCTTATTTTCATATGTAAGATATAAGAACATTTATCATATTCTTTAGATATGACTTATGTTGTTTCCTTCGATTATGTAATTGATATTGTAAAATAAATGGAAGTCATCCTTCAATGAAGAGAGAAACTAAAAATAAAGGAAGAAGAGGAGAAACCATCTCCTCCTAACACTAAAGGATATTATAAAAACAAATATTTTGTAGGTGATTGTGTGATTGACTCTCGATCCAACACTAACCCAAAAATAGGTAATATTAGTACCACCATAGTATTAATAAAATTGATCTTAGCTAAAACTTATGCAAACCTATTAGAAAGTCTACTAAGTTGAATCAGTCTCTATATTCTATGTTGATATAACTACTTGATGGTAATATAATAGATCTACCTCCTACAAGATAGCATGAAGTTGAAAGGGAAAAGCTTTATTGGTTCAAGGGTGACTAGTAATGTGCTTTTCATAACACTAATGATCATAACATGAACAAGTGTATCACCCTTAAAATGTAGTACAATATATTAGTGGTCAAGGTTATCTAGTGGTATATGGTCTTGAACAAGTGATATTTTCAAACTAATATTTGAGGATATCCTAGGACCCCCTATCAAAATATGGATAAAACATTATCAACCAAGTACAATATAAGAATATCCCTCCACTAGATCAAAATATCGTAGGGATGATTCATGTTTGTACTATGACTATACAATATGCAAGAGAGAAGGGTCAAGCCTCTAAACTACCTCTTGAACCTTCCCTAGTTTTGTGGTTGATATTTGTGAATTCTCCTAAAGAACCACCTTTGGTTATAAAGTAGTAATAAAAAAACCCTTTTAAGCTTTAGTAATAATTAAAGGACACACTATCTAAGATCTCCATACTAGAGTTGTTGAGAGATTATCAAATTCATGGGGAGAATCTATTCAAGCTTTTAAGTGAAAAATAGTGTTCAAAAATGTTACACCTAATGATTTGGCTAGCTTGGTGGGGTTTCTTAGCATGAACCATGCAACTATATCCTTATTTAGGCATGACATATTCCACCTACCTCTATGTTGAGAGAGATACACTTGTATATTACTTGCAATATTGGTGAGCAATCCTTCAAAAGGTTTCTCATTGATAATGGGTCATCAATGAATATTTTCAACCTTATATTTATTTATAAAATAGGATTCAAGAAGATTTATAAAAATTATATATTGTCATAAGATCTTATAATAATGAATAATAAGAAGTTATAGGGACTATAGTTCTACCAATAAATATAGGACCTTATTTTAATTATTTTATGTTTTACAATGTGAACTAAATTATAACCTTATTTTAGGGTGATCGTGTATCCATGTTTTGTAGGCTATCCCTCATATTATCATCAATGTATCAAGATAAAATATTAGGATAAGTTGTATAGCATAGTAGCTAACCATGATTCTTTAACCTATTGCTAGAACATCTAGTAAAAAAATATAAAATCTTAACTTTATCCCTTATTGAATGCTTTTCATCCCTTCATTGATGATACCTTAAAGTCTAATTCACCCAAGGAAGTAAGCATCCATCGAGAAGAAGGAACTAGTAGTCAAGTTATAGCAAAAGGTAAAAAGAAGAAAGAAGATATACACAACATAAACCTTAATAACCAATTGTAGACATTAAAAATTGATCTACTTTTCATCAATTTTTATAAATTCACCCTCATGCATCAACCCTCTAACTAACCAAGCCAAATTCACCTTTTTAGAGACCTAAAACTAAGCATTTATTGCTTCAAAAATTAAGGTCATATATAATCTAAAATTTACCCTATCAAGTCTTCTCCATTCCTTCCAAAACCACTGCTATTGAATTGGGCTTGAAAAGAGCTTTTCAACAAGTATAATTATCCCATTATAACATCGTTTGGTCCAAAAAATACAAAAAAAACTACACATGGTTCTAGCTATCTAAAATTTATGGCCCTTCATTATGGGGCATGAATTCAGCATGCCAAGTTTACACCTGCTAAGTATGGGAAATGGATTTGGCAATATTTGGTTTTTTTCTCTCAAAAACCTTTGTCCTACATTACCTCTTTGTCATGTTGTCCCTTATCCAAGTTTAAATTTTTTTTTCATCCCATATTATAATTTTAAAGTTCTTTATCATAGCAATTACAAGTGCTCTTAATGCTCTCAAGAATTATTATTTTTGGAATGCTCTATTGTTGCTTTGCTTTTGTGCTTCTTGTGATTAGTTGCTTTTGGTGAACAAGTGGAGGAGTCTTGATGACAAGAGAGGTCTACCATTTTGGTTACTACCTTCACTTTCTCATTGATCCTTTACTTTATCCATAGGCTAGTCATAGTTTTCTTGTGTTATTAGCCTCTTTAGATCATTATTTTTTTTGTTTTATATTGTATTTTTATATTTTGTAAATTAGAAAAAGGTTCTAAACCAAATTCACACTCAGTTCATATAGGGTTTAAAATTGATTACTAGGGCTTGGGGTCAATTTTTTACTCCTAAAACCCTAGCTTACTTATTGAATACTTCATTTCTATCATATTTATTCTATTTTCATTATGCTTTTATTGTTTCATGTTTTTTATATCTTGTTTTGCTCATTCTAAAGATCAACAATTATTGTCATTTTTAAATAGTCAACTAAAAGTACCAAGAGGGCTCAACTTTTACATCTCCAAGATCAGTCACATAGCAACCTAAGAAGCCCCCCAAATAGTGAATAATTTTTCCAAGGGTTTTGAATCTATTTTATAGGTTTTAAATCTATTGGACATTACAAGGCATGGATTTGGTTACAAGGCATGAATTTGGTTATAGGGCATGAATTTGGTGGGTGTGAATTTGGACATAGGATGTGAATATGGTTATAGGGTGTGAATTTGGTTATGGGGTGCAAATTTGATGAGGACAAACCATTATATCAAGTAAGTATTTTAATATATGTTTTAGGTTATTTGTTGTATGTTTGTGTTCATTTCCTATTCAATTATATTCCAAATTTAAGATCATAAGGAAAATAAGGTATTTGGTTTTATATTTAGGTATCAAACAATAAAAAGTATATAATTTTGAATCTAAGTTAATGTTGTTTGTATGTTCTCTTGATCATTTGCTTAAAAAGAAAAAATTACTTTCTTACAAAATTAGGTTTAGTCTTCATTGAAAAAAAAGAATTATTCTAGGGATAACTACTTGTTTGCTTACATTATTGTTTGTTGTGTATTTTTGTTCTTTAATTATTTATAGCTTAATATTTTAGAAGACCAAACTTAGGTGCTTGTTCAAATAAACACATCAAACCTTCCATCCCAAACTTGTAGTGAGTCCTTTAACTATTCTTGATAAATCCTTCAATCCACAAGCCCCAGAGCGTAGAGAAATTAATAGTCCTACGGTCACCTCAATTCCCAGTAGATCCAACCAAGAATCATATGTGATAGTTTGTTTTCTCCCTCTACATATTTTGTGAACCCGACATGAAACACGTCCTTAGTGGCCAAATTAGGAAGCCTCTTCCTTTTTATCCCTTAAACTATAAGCAAGACCAGTAAACTATAATCAAGACCATTAAATATATTTACATAGAGTTAGAGAATTAAAACACTTTAAAAAATATCTTTTATGTGTCTTTCATTAGTTTTAGATCTCCTTTATCCATTTTCCTTTCCCTTAATCCCATGGATCCAAAATATAGGAGTAAGTAAAAGCTTTCAAAATCTGATGAGAATCCTTAAAAACATGATCATATTGATAGGTAGAATCCAAATATAGATGAAGAAGAGGATATAGAGAATAATGATGACATTGAACCTATTGAAGGTTCTCATGGTAGGCTCACCTTCAAATAATTTGATCATATCTAGAATTTCTATAAGCAACATAGACAAGCCTTGAATAAGACCCTAGATGAAGACACTTACATTAAAGAAGTTAGGATGTCTTATCATCAAACCATTTCTCCTCATAATATTTGTGTCAATCCTCTCTTTCAATCTTCTCATCACATTAATCTATTTCATAAGCCCACATATGCTACTACAACAACCACCAACATTGGGGAAATTTTGCAACTTCCTCCAACTAGTGGCATACCTCAAAATAATATTCAATTTCCATCTTATTCAATTCCTCCTTATAATAATATTCCTATTTTTAATTTTCCTTATATTCCACCAAATGTAAGTTATTTCCCATAACAAGATACTACATAAAATATTTTATACCATAACCCATATCATAACAGTGTTAATATCTCCAATATTAATCAAGTTCCTTTACAACAATCCACCTATAACCCTCTAGGGAAGCTAGGGGTATTACACAACAATATAGATATGTAAAGTTTAACAAATATAGTGAAATAATTAGTATTAAAAATGGATATAATTAAAACTTCAAGTTCCACTTATAAATGCAAGGAATGTACAATCAACCTTTAGACCCTATGATCACCGCTAGGCCCTACTCTAAGCATTCTCCAATGTCGGTTTTACCTATTTATAAGGGAACAGAGGACCCAATAGAATATTTAAGGATGTTTAGAATAACAAGCATGATATTATATATGATGATATGTTGTTGCTAAAAATATTGCCTAAACTTCTTGGTGGTATGGCACTGGAATGGTATTATCAATTGTTTCACCATTTTTTTAGAAACTTTGAGGAAACAATTGATTTATTTGTTTAGCAATTTAGATCTTATGTGGAGTTATGAGTAACCATGAAAGATTTATATCTCCTAAAGTAAGGTAAATATGAAAGTTTCTAAAATTTCTTGTCTGGTTGGAGAAGTTTAGTTGCACAATTAAGATACACCTTACCTCCTTGAGATATGGTAGAGATATTTATTTATAATTTGCAAGAGAAGATCTCATATGAATTAGAAATAACAACTATTACCTCTTTTAAAAAAGCAATAGATCTAGCAAGAGAAGTAGACAAGACCCTTATAATAAGAATTCAACTCAATTTAAGGAAAGATGAAAACTTAATATAAGAACAAGCATGTAGTTGGTTATGGGGTAATAGATAACATGCAAACCAACAATGTTAATGTTGCTAGTACCTTACAAATATTAGAATATATTACATTATTTGGTACAATTCAATGTACCACCATAGGTACATGTTTAGATTAGGATTTAATCGTAGATTAGGATTTAAGTATTTACTTTATGTAAAGGAATAAATGCACAAGTATGTGCAATGATGTAAATGTGCATGTAGTCCACATGTACATGAGTCTTTTAGAATAGGAAGAACAAGTGTCATTAATTAGGTGTGCATGTACTCAAGTATCTATCATGCAGAATACACATGTGTCCTTAGGATAGGAAAGTGAAGAGTTACATACTAGTATCTATATGTAACAAAACATTGTAATTGAGAAAAGTGAAGCATGCATTAGCATGCACTAGTAGAGTAGGGATGAGTTCCACCTATTGTATTAAGTTTTAATTTTCATGATTTTACTATAATAGCCATTTCGTGAGTCATTTCTAAAGTTTCTTATGTTAATTAAATTATCATTAACATAGTTATAATATTGGAAGTTTATTTTATTACTTGTAGCTGAATAGCCTCAAAAGTTATCAGTTGTATCAGAGTACATAGTAGATCGAAAGGAAATAGAGAAATCCACAAGTGATATTGAAGGAGACTCAAGAAGAAGATCTCCATTGAAGATTGAAGAGAAGACCCATAGGAGGTCTCATTGAAGTTCTAAGAAGACTAGAGAAGCTGCAAGATTTAAAGGCCAAAGGAGAAGGCTAGGAAAGCCTCATTGAAGACTTGAAGAAGGTTATTGGAGAAGATTTTAGGAGAAGTTCCCAATAGAGAAGGATTTGGGACAATTACCGTCATCCGACAACAAGCCCAAAAAGAAGAAGGATTTGGCAAGAAGGTTGCCAAACTTTGAAGGTAGATTTGCAAGGAGAATTGGGCAGCATTTGGTCAAGGAAAGGTGCTGCAAATTTCAGAGGTTAAAAGCAGCACATTAGGCTGCATTATAGCAGCAAAATACACCTTCTAGAACAGCAAGTTGAAGGTGAAATAGGCAGCATTGGAAGAGGAGTTTTAAGGACAGCCACCAAGGAGTTGAAGGCTGATTTAGAAGAAGGAGTTTGCTGCAGAATTTCAAAGATTTGAGAACAACATTAATAGCTGCTATTTTTGCATACTTTAATAGCAAAATTTAAATGGTTTCTAGAAGATAAATTTCAGCTGCAATTTGGAGTTTAGGTCACCAAACTTCATTCTTGGGCAGTGAGTTAGAAGAGTTTAAGAGCTGATTTGAATGTCAAGGAAGAGCTGCAAATTCATCAAAATCGGAGCAGCATTTAGGTGATCCAAATCACCAAGAAATCCATCATCAAACTGAGATTAAAAGGTATGCAACTTCGGTGAAAAAGATTCATTATTTGAAAGTTGATATTAGCCTATTATTAAATTTTCAAAAGCACCATATTTGAGGTTTAAAGTTGCAAGAGGAAAGGACTCAAGTTTATATCTTCAAGGCTGAAGAAGAGAGCATTCTCAAGGGATTAAAACCTGCAACAAAAGGAAAGGAGAAGTTAGAAATAATATTAGGAAAGAAATCATCCGTTGGAAAGTGAATAAGTTACAACAGAGAAGAGAAATATCATTCTACTTAGAAGGCACAGATTAAAATATTGAAGTCATTATTGAAGTCATTATAGAAGACGATGAGCGTTACAGTCCAGGCAAAAAGCAAAAAAAAAAGGGAAACCTGACCACGTCATCTAGCTTGAATTCTCATGGAGATTGCAACAAGAAAGAATGTCCGCAGTAGAAGAAAATAATTCTGACTATTACTAGTTAGATAGCACAGTTTTTGAGAACACATCTACAGCACACAACATATCATTCAGGCAAACGTTATAGAGTTTGGTAGCATTGGTGATAAGTCTATGAAACAGGCTTGCAGGAGACATTGATTGGAAAAGTCAGATATCGTGTAGAGTAAATCGAGCAAGATTAGAATACTGTGCAATAGAGGAGGTCACAACTCACACGTTATCAAGAGCGCTCACTGAAAGGAAAGATAATCCATCATTGGGTGTTGGTGATTGGAGGAAATCATTCAGGTTGAGCGGGAAGCATAATTCGTTTGGAAACCGCGCAGTAAAGACGTTACCACTTGGCTTAATGAAAAAGAGCAACAAAAGAATCTAAGGAGAAGTTGTTACAGGTTGATTTCAACGGCTACCTTGGAGGAGGTACTCACAAATCCACGTGGTGAAGCAAGTCTTAGGTGAAGGGATTAATTGGAGCGTGCAGATCAGAGTATTCAATACCCAATAGCCAAAGGCCAAGCTTTGTTAATACACCAAGAAAGAGCACCTACCAGCTAGCCCTTACAAGAATGTATGGAGGACATGGACTAGAAGACTGTCGGGTAGAAGCACAAGCCATTTCAAGCGCACACCCAAGGTGAATACAGTAGATTGATTAGTTGTTACTACAAGCTTACCAAGAGCCGTTACCAAGAGCTGTTATCACGTGGAGGAGACATCGAATTGGACCTACATTGAAGATGCATTCAGGTAACATTCAGAGAGAAATTTTTGAAGCATACACAGTGAATACACATAGGTTTTAGGAGGAGTGCATGCACATCAAAAAAAAATACAGCAGCATTGACCACCATTGCATTCAAAACCTGGGAGAGCAGTTGGCAGAGAAAGGAGAGAGAGACGTTCGTGGGATTGATATCGTGAAAGGCCACCATTGCATTCTAATTACCTTGATTTGTGCAGCAAAGATGTATCGATTGTTTTCAATCAGAACTAAATTTCAACATAAAAATATGTCATTGAAAATAAATAGATAACTTGTAATGGTAACAATATCATATAAATGGTTTACGAAACAAGAGGGCCAACTACCCCACACAGTTTATAATGAAAACAACAACACATGAATCGATTACAAAACAAAAGGTCCAACTACCTTACACTTACACTTACACTTACACTTACACTTACACTTACACTTACACTTAACAGTTGCAGAGTAAACGTCCGGAGCTCATCGTGACCGAAGATCGAGGAAAGCACTATCAACAAGAAATGAATATGCTGCGAAGTCTGGGGGTCAAACATCGTCTTCACTACTGAACGCTATTGATTTAGAGACCAGAAGACTACCGTAGGGTCCACATGAGCAAAAAACATAGAGATAACTGCGTTGGGTAACCGCCGTGCTCCTAATGAAAACTCAAAAGGTGCATAAGGAAGTTGTAGGTGAGTCTTTGGAGCATCAAGCTCGAGACAGTGAAGGACTCGCTGTTTACTGCATAACTGATAGCGTCAAGAAGTGTTAAGATGGAGTCCGATTCTCCATAAAAAAAACGGATGACTATGTATTGCTGAGCAAATCCGTGTTGCAAGTCTTCGGGCATTGATGGCAATAATGTGATGTGCTAGAAAGTATCGCGTGGCACTTGAGGTGCTTTGTTTGGATTCGAAAGGAGACGCAGTTCGTAAACCACATGGAGGTCTTTGGCAACAGATTAGCATTTAGTGTTATTGTGGACAAATGTTGTTACAACAATAGTAAGTGTGATTGTTATTGTTATAACAAACAATAATAATAGGTGCCTGTAATAGTTGTTGTGTAAACTATAAATAAATCTGCTGTGTAATGTCAGGATGAAATTCATGAGTTAGTGTGAGAGGCGGTAATGCCTATGAAGTAGGTGATGCCGGATTGGCATATAGGGTCTATGTAATGCCGGTTTTGGCATACGGAATGTAATGCTCCTTTGTAAGCTTGTAGAGAGCAAAGCTCTCAAGATTGTAATTCTGTAGTGGCAGTACAGGGAGGTGCTGGGAAGAGTTCACAATGACCCAATGTGGCAGATTGGTCATTGTGAACAATAGCACAACAGTCTGTAGCTTTGATGGAGATTACATGGTTGTGGGTGAGGAGAACTCATGTTGAGGAGATGCTGGTGTGCATAATGTACTGTATGGAGTTAGAGAGGGTGCTGCAACAAGGAGTGTTGCACGGTTCCACATTTTCTTTGTACATTGTATTGCTCAAGAAAATAAAGATGCACATGTTGGTGCTTCTCCGGGATGTAGCTCAACATATTGTTGAGTGAACCTTGTAAATTTGGTGTCATTTATTTATCTGCATGTTTTATTTTTGCTAGTTTAATTTGGTCACACGTAAATTTGAATGGAATAAACCCAACAAGTGGTATCAGAGCTTAATGTTGGGAGGATATCTGTTTGAGTGGGAGCTGGAAGCTAAGGCAGAAATGGATTGCTGGTGTGAGCAATCGGTTTAAGCTTGTATTCAGAACTTAGGAAATCGGATATGTTGCAAGATGAGACTGGCCACCTCTCTTGCCCTTATCCCTTCCTGGGTTCTATATACGAAAGCTTGTAATTGGAAAGGTGGAGTTTCCAATGTATTGTTCCTGACTGTGGAAGAGCAGGAGAATGACGAAGCAGTGGGAGCAATGATGTTGGATATTGTTAGGTTGCTTGGTGATCACAAGGAGAAGGTGTAAGGTTGACACTAATCCTATAAAAAAACTAAATTGTCCACTAATTTTTTTTTTTTTGATATATATATATGTACTCATTGTTCACCCATTGATGAGTCATAACTATAATAATGATTAAAACAAGGTTATCCCATTGATAAGGTAACTCGATTTGCAATAGACCGCATATATAGAAGCACCCACTTCTATGGTTATTTAAAGCCAAATGCGAGCAAGAACACCCATTCTTACCCTTCCATATCACCATCCCATACTGGTAGATGGATAATATTATATCAAGGCTTTAAATCCCCTTATATGTTATTGTAGTATAACAAGGGTCATATTATGGTTTTATCCACCAGTTAGGGTAGGGATCCTCACCCAAGGATTACCCTTCCCGATTCTCCTTACTACCAATGAGGCTAGTAATTTAGGAGAATCATCCGTCTATTGCATCTAGGCTACCAACATGTGTTATGGGATTGAATGTTTTAAACATCATTATAAAAATTACTCATATTTTAGGGTATTAACAAGTTTATTGGTGGTGGTTTTAGTTTGATACCATGATGAGCCTTTTGTATGTGGATTATTTTTGAATTAATCATTTCCTATGAGATTCCGAATATTCAATCCTCAAGCATACATTATTACAACTTAAATAAAGTAAATGCATAAGTAGAGAGCATTTCTGATACAATAACGCTTTAAATTAATTTTCCTTCCAATACCTTACATCATTTTTACCTAAAGATATAACATACATCATTTACAATGCTTTCATGCTATCCCTCATTGCTGTCATAAGGAATTACTTGTGCAAATATAACTTTCTTTCAAGTTTACAAAACAAGAGTAAACAATACATCAAAATTACATCCATTGGCTTGCATTTTTAGCCATTTAAAATTACATAAATAAAGAATATGATCAAATGCATAGTAAGTCTTCAATAATAGCTTCTTGAATCTTCTCTAGAATCCTTGCATCTTCATGAGGTGAGAGATGAGTTTCGTAAGGGATCAGGACAACTCGAATGTATTTTATGCAGCAGAGGCAAACCATGCATCTTATACCAATTACCAAATGTATATTACAATTCAAATAATCATCAAGCATGTTTTTTTACAAATTCATCAATTTCCAGCATCTTGCAAAACAAGGGTTTGATTCATAATACCATACATTACTTATGTATTTTTTCCGATGAAAATCAAGTTGTAATTTCATTCATTCAAAGTTTGGGTTTTCTCCAAACACAAGAAGAGTCCTACACCTCTTCCCAAAGACTGAACACCCATCCATCCTCATAAAAGCTAGATAGTACCATATCATTGATTAAGTGAAACAAAATTCAACACATTTTTTTTTTAAATGAATTCATGATCTAGTATATACCATAATTTCTAAACTAAGTTATAAAACAAATCACTAGTTAAATTTTCCATGCATCACATCATTACATAATAAAGTCATTCACCCTATCTAGTCAAATAACATTTTACTTCTAATCTCGTAATTAAATTTACTTTTGCCACTTGCTTAATGGGTCTAACAATTCAAATTGTACAGAATTTCTATGTGAATCTTTAAGATCTAATTTCAATAGCCACTATTAGTTGGGTTTCTTTAGTTATAATGTCATTCGGTCCAAGGTTCTAGAATCTGTTATAAGTTCAAGGCATTGTTTATTCAATAGATTATTCCAAGCCACACGTTAGTAAGTCACCAACATATCATTTGATTTCTACATCTCTTCTAAACATCACTATTTTTTTTTCCTTACCACACTGAATACTTCTAATAGGAAACAAGTAAGTAATCAAAAGGTCTATCACTTTTAATAGTCTTTTTCTATCTATGTTGTTTATATTTATTAAATAGGATATCTCCACAAATGAACATGCTCCTATTCATTAATAAGCACATACCACATACAGTGCATAATCTATATATATATATATTTATTCATTTTAAACAAGATAACGCACAACCTTTATGTTTGAATCTACCCCTGATATAGGAAAGTTAAAATATTAATTTCCAACAAAGAATATCAGTCGCTAGGGTTGGATTCATTAATCCCCTTTCTAACACTCTTGGAATGGTGATTCGAGGCTTATAAGCTATTATTAGTTGTCCATAGGCTGTTTGTTTGTCATAAGTAATAGAGGGTGTGAATACACCCATAAACCCTTTCAGCATAAATCATGGTAGGGCATTATTCTAAGTATTTGAGTGGCATTCATCAAAGTTTATTTTTATTTTTTTATTGAGTAAATACTTTTTATACATATACATATCTGTGGTGGGGATTAAACTCGGGTCACATCACTAATAATAGTAGACTACATTAAACAGATTACAATAGGGTTTAAAACATAAGGTGCTTACACAGGTATAGGGAGTAGCCAGGTGGAGGATTTATGCTCAACATTGAAGACGACCTCCATGATCCGACGCGACACGAGGGAGTTGTAAAGTAAACTATTGTCATGGCGGATTTGGTTGTAATCTAACGTATTTAGTTTGATCGCACTCAACTACACATATTAGCATCTGAAATTATACGCCATCGTCGACAAAGAAGGTTGAAGAGTCTCTTCTAAGCTCAATTCGAATGGATTTCGTCAGAGTAAAAAAATATTCCCAAGCCTTCGAACTGTGGCCGTCGTCTTCAAGATTAAGGCTAAGGATTTATATAGAGCCAAGCTTATGTGATATTATAATTGAAACGAACCTTCTCAAAAGGAAAGACTACCATAATCCGTGGAAACAAGGATATCACCAAACATATATTTAGGTATCTTGTCAGGTGTTCCCTTCTTGATAGGTATCGAAGGCCTTAAGCTGACCTGTTTATACAACAGTAGGTTTTTTATCGTGGCCACTAAGTATCATAATTACAACGAAATATTAGGCCAAACGGAAAACATCCTATTCTGGTTTCTATACATAACTTCCCATAAGGAAGGGTTATACTTCACTTACTTCGATGACCAAAATATGTTCTGCAGCTGAAATTTGATGTGGAGAGGAGACATAAGCCACTAGCTCTGGTATTACATTAGATTGGAACTTAGCATAAAGTGTATTGTTGGATTCCACACCTCAACTCATTAGTGTAGTGGGTATGCTTTGATTATAAAAGAAAGAAAATATAGAACTTTCGACTTTCTTGAAAAGAGCAACACGAATTGAAGTTGGAATAAAGCGTTCGGACGCACAGAACTCTTCCAGATTTACTATTTTAATTAAAGAGGGACATACAAAACGTATGCATATGTATATAAGTATAAGCAGAGTATACATAATTCGTGCCTTGATAACCATAGTTAAGAAAATATATGGAATTTAAACATTAGTAATGAGAAAGGAAACTTCCACACCGGGAAATCAAGCCTCCAAACCAATGTGCTGAGAAGGTCTTTCTTCTCTTCCGGACTAGCTTCCCTCTAAGCCTGACAAAACATAGTATATCCCCTTTCACAACTCCCTAGGGCCATTTATAGACCAGTTTTCTTCGAAATAGTCAGGAGACATTTTAATATTTTATTTCATTTATGTTTTTTCCTTCACATGCAAGAATATATTATTTTAATGCAAGGAAGGACTCCTTAGTGATAAGGTATGGATTGGCTGCATGTCCTTTGTCAACACTAATATTGTTGAAGGCATGGGTGCTCTGATTTGAAACTGTTAAAGATAAGAGAGAAGTCCTACAATCCTCTAAAATTGCCATGTGTATGAAGGATGTAATATTTTATTTATAAGGTGGTCCTTTCAAATTTTTTTTTTTGGTCCAATAGAATTTGGACAGGTCCATAAAAGACATGTCACTTAACTTTATTTCAAAAATGAGATCAATTACTTTGGACAAGCATGCTTAAACAATTATGAAAGCACGAGGATACGGAAACAAAAAGGAATATGCCACAAGAAAAGAACAAGAAAGAACATATGCAAATTGACACAAGATAAAAGCAATAGGAAATATGGTAATCTCTTTATTGATACGCTTTGTAAATTGTGTTACAATACGTCTCCTTCCTTTTTAGGGGATAGGAGCGTCAAATGTGTTTCTCGTCACAACATCCATGGCTAACAATCCTTCTTCCACGTGCCCACATGTAATATGGGCGGACCAAAACGTCGCCACCGTTGTTGTATGTGATTATTTGCTCTTTCCTGCTCCTCTACTGTCGGAAACCTGCGTTCAAAGAAACAAAAAATATTAGTAGCACCTACGGACGGAATAAAGCATGTATTTCCCAAGGCCTACTGTCAATAAATGCATGAAAATAATAAAACGACTACCAAATAAACTCTGATTGACCTAAAATTTTGACAGAAGCATAAAAATATTATCAAAGACCACTGCAAAAAGAACAGTCTAAAAATTCCTCATAGATTTGTATTCGCTCCAGGGTGGGACGAATAGGACTATGACAACTTGTCAGAAAGCACCCTCTTCAATGTCCTTCTTAGGAAGCTCCAAAAGACCTACAAACTTGGGGTTAGCTAATTGGGGGTGTTTTGGGAAGACCCAGATGGTCATATTTCTCCAATTTTACCTCTAGGATCCAGATTTTTCTAGTGCCATCTGCAAGTTAGTAAAGGCGAGAAATAACAAAAAACCTGGTCAATATTGCTCAGAATGAAATGAAATTTGAACTATAACCTATTTAACCTATCTAGAATAAAATGCAAAAGAAAAACCAGAGAAATATATCATATATTTCTATTCGTCCCGGGATGGGGCGAATTTCACTATGACAGATTGGGGAGCGCTCGGGGGTAGGACACCCACCGTTTGAGGCACTGTTTCGGCACCAATCCACTTGGGATGGGTCCAAAACTGGTTATGGGGTGTTTTCAACAAATTTTGGGAATTTTTGTGGCCAAAAATCAGGTTTTGGGTCCGGATTCATGCTTCTAATAGTCGCCCAATAACCTCCCTTTCGAATGAGAGATTAAGGATGTAAAAGCACAAATCGCAAGTAGGTATGTAAATTGGCAGCACTTCGTTGCTCAAATGCTCCTTCTCTGTATATCTTTTGGGTGAGAAAACTCACCAATTTATAGACCTTAGGGTCTCTCTGTTTGAATTGCGCATGCGAGGGCGCTACTTGAGTTGATTGTCCTATTTTTAGAGAAAAGCTAATTCCCTGATTTAGAATCTCCTTGCATGAGGTTTCTAAAATAAAAACACTCATAACTGAAGTCTCTCTTCTTGAATAAAAGCTATTCCTCGCAATTGCATGACCTGAAGCCTCAGTTAACTAGAAGAGTTACCGAGGTTTGACTTTTTGCCAATCAAACTTGCTATTCGCCTCACCTTGGGGCGAATGCTACTATTCGTCCCTGGGTGGGATGAATGACAGTTTGTATTCGTCCCGAGGTGGGACGAGCAGAGAGCAAAGTGCCAAAAAGGTGCCAAATTGACCTCTAACCTCTAAAACTGCTTTTGGAAGTGGTTAGGACCATTGTTTAACCTCTGGGGGCTGCCCTAGGGGCTATGTGTGTCAATGCGATCAGCGCTTGTTGTCACATAATCAGATTGGTGTTGTTTTGGTGTCTACAGATGCCCCTTTTTGGGAAGCATTGTGCAAGGCGCAGCGCCAAGCAAAAATAGATAACCAAAGCACTAATGATTAGGGTTTCTCAGTAACCTAACCAACTCTTGATGCCCCAAGTATGGAAATGGCACGCATTCTAGAATCCTTGCTTCTGACGAGCTAAGGAACTTAATTCAAGTGTTAACCTTGTTCGGTGAGGTGTTACTTGAACTTGGACATTGATCAGTCATGAATAGGCAAAGGGCGCAACCTTTTGTCTATGGGAACCTTGAGTTCATGATTCACGAATGCCAAGTGTTTGATCAGCTTGTGATTGTTGCTTGTTTGTTGCCCCAAGTAGGGGCGTGATTGTCTTTGTCAATGATCCTTTGAATGCGTGTCATCTCCATGATTGGGTATGTTGTTGTTGATTGGCGACTAAGTGTGACTACCCCCTCAAGCGACGAATCGATGAGGGAATGACCGACATGAGAAAAGCGATGAGTCGCTTGACCCAAGATGACTTAGGTAAGGGTGCCTGTAGTTGTTTACCATTGAATGCGAAAGCAGTTTTCGAACATTCTGACCTATTTTTGGTGGGTGTGAACCCTTTTTGTGACGCAATTTGGAGCTGAAATTGACAAAAATATGTCCTCCCGTGGAGCGGTCCAGCTATGGTAGCCTTCTTAGGGAGTAGGATAGGGACAATTTTTAACCCCAACATTTGTTTTGGATGCCAAGAATGTCAGGCGCAAAAGCGCCTTCGTTCGGCAATGTTATTGCTATTTTTGGATGGGTTTTGACCCATTTTGCGACGCCATTTGGGGATGAAATTCTCAAAAATATGTCCTCCCGTGGAGCGGTCCAGCTATGGTAGCCTTCTTAGGGAGTAGGATAGCGAGGATTTGTGACCTCGACATCTATTTTGCATGCCCGAAATGTCAAGTGCAAAAGCACTCTCATTGGATAGTTTTAGGGCTTGTTTTGGTGCATTTTTGTGCATTTTTTTGCTATTTTTGAAATTTTTGCTCTGTATTCGTCCCTGGGTGGGATGAATTCCTATTTAGTATTCATCCTAGGGAGGGACAAGTGCTAACCAGAGTGCTCATCCCAGGGGGGAACGAATACAAGCTCAAAAAGCCTTTTTAAAGGCCAAAACTGAGTTTTGGGCTCATTTGCATTTGTTTTTCTTGGCGATTTGGAGCTCTAAGGAGGAGGAGGTAAATTCTGCGATTGCAAAATTTTTCTTGCGACCATGAGTGCACACACCGGATCGAGCGGCGAAGCCGAAGCGCTACCAGTGAGTGCCCCTCCTCTCTATTTTTTTGCTTTGCAATTGAAAAACCGCAAGTTGCTTATTTCTTGTGTTTTTGTTTATTTTGTTGTTTATGGTTAAAAATGAAACCCTAGTCTATCAAAATTATCACGTAGTTTACAACTTAGTATAACCCTAGTCAAACAAAGATCAAAAGTTAGTTGAAAACTGAGCTAAAAAACTTAGTTTATAACTTAAAATCTCGCTGAACCGGAATTGCACCAAATTCAAAACGTAGGTGAGAAACGTAGGGTAAAACTGAACGTAAAAACATAGCTCAACCCTAGTTAGTTGTTGTTTTTGTGTTTTTAATTTCCAATTTAAAGTGAAAAACCCTAGGTCTGAAAATTATTTTGTAACTGTTTTTGTTTGTTTTTTAAATGAGTTGTTTAGAGTTAAAAACCCTAAAACCGATCATTGAGTGTTTTTTTTTTTTTGCTAACTTATCAGTTAGAGTTAAAAACCCTGGATCTGACAAATTAGGTTTTGTTTTTGTAATTTTTTTTTGTTAATTTATCAGTTAAAGTTAAAAACCCTAGATCTGACAAATTACGTTTTTGAATGCTGTTGTTTTTTAATTTATCAGTTAAATTGAAAAACCCTAAAACTAACAAATGATTTTTTGTTTTGTAAATGTTTTTGTTGTTAATTAATCAGTTAGAGTTAAAAACCCTAGATCTGACAAATTAATTTTGAATTTTGTGATTACTATTTTGTTTTTTTGTTGTACATTTTGCTGCATTGTTGTATATTCAGTGTTAGTGTTGTACAGTTTTTTCATTGTTTTAATGTTTTTATGTTGTTTTCTTTTGCAGGTTGTGAAGATCCGGTACCGGGTACCCACTATTTTTACTGACGTGCATGCAGCGCTAACTTTGGCTGACTGGGACTGGCTTGATGCCCTTGGGCTCAAGCAGGTGACTCGGCTAGAGCCTGTGGTCGGGGATCGGGCCTATCTGACGGCCTTGATCAATCTGTGGGATCCCTGGACCAACACCTTCCATCTCCCAATAAGGGAGATGATGGTGACCTTGGAGGATGTCTATCGAATTCTTCGAATTCCAATAGACGGACTGTCGATCCGAATGACGTCACGGGATCGGAGGACAACAGTATTGATACGCTATTTTGGGCATGGGGAGGAGTTGGGTGTGGAGAGCCCCATGGAGAGGGCAGAGATTGACTGCCAGATGGGTGGCATACTGGTTTGATGGTGGTTAGAGAAGGGTGTGTTGGGAGTGAGGCATGCATTACTCATGGGCCTCATTTCCAACATGCTGCTTCTCGACTCGTCGGGCACGAGGTTCCCGTGGAACCTGCTAGAGGTGGTGTTCAGGCTGGTGGAGTGTCCGACAGACACACCGATGATTATGAGATGGGGACAAACTCTGCTAGCACAACTCTATGATGAGTTGTACGAGGTCCGTTGCCGAAAGTGGAAGGGGATCAGTTGCAGCTACTTGTTGCAGTACTGGGCTTGGCAGCACATAGCAGTGGAGAGGCCGATGGGGCTGCCCTAGATGACGTGGGAAGAGATGGCAGACCGGGAGATCGGATATGGGGTACTATGGTGGAGGTCGGAGGAGCAGGGTCAGAGTCGACGATGGGCAGGTGTCGTAGGGCACTATGCCGATGCCTTCGCTCGGCTTACTCTAGGGGAGGTGTTCTGGTGCCCCTACTGAGACTGTCCGGACTGGCCTGAGGCTGGAGAGTGGCTCCGATGGGTATGAAGGGGGCGATGGCTGATTGGGCATCATGGGACTGAGCAAGAGTTCTTCCCATATGGCCAGGTGACCCGATAGTTCGGGGTGCACCAGGGGATGCCTGGTGAACCCGTGGTCTATCGACGTTGGGGGGATGAGAGGACTCTGGACCGACTAGTCATTGCGCCACTTGGCGAGGATTCAGATATGGCTATTGACATCCCAGATGTGGATGACATCGAGGTTACTGTCGAGTATGAGCAGTGGTGGACTCTGTGGCAATGGCGAGGCGAGGGGCCTCTAGGGGGTGCAGAGGTAGCAGCAGCAAGGGATGAGGGTACAGAGGCACCAGATGAGGGTTGGGGAGCATCACGTGATGATGCAAACATGGTGGAGGTTGAGGATGTTGGAGGGGATTTTGGGGTACTGGATCAACCAGAGATGCAGGACGTCCCGGAGCAGTGGGAGCCAGAGCAGGCTATTGTCCCAGATTCGCCTATGCCTCAGGCCGGTTCGGTGGATGTGGAGGCAAGACAGGGCACTAAGATAGCACGACTGGAGGAGCTACTGTGGAGACGAGATGGGGAGCTGGGAGAGGCTTTGCAGGAGAGAGATCTCTTGCAAACTCAATTGGCGGAGCGGGAGAACGCATGGGTTGCGTCCCACCGGTAGGAGGGGGATACGTATGCGGCTCGGGAGAGGGATCTCCTACGGACGTAGCTAGCACAACGCGACGACGTAGTAGCTTACTACCGTTGGTGGGAGGCAGAGTGGGTTCAGTGGGAGGCCGAGTGGGGTCGATGGGAGGTAGATTGGCATCGACGGGAGGCAGATTGGCGTTGGCATTGGATGGATATGGAGGGAGAGATTATCCGCCTTGGTGGGCGGATACCTGAGCCCCATGGAGGTGGCTCTTCATGGTGGACGAGAGACAACGATACTGAGCAGTCAACATCGTCCCGTCATCGGCGGCTAGATGAGGGGGGCACTAGTGGATGGGATGTAGGGGCGAGCAGTAGTCACCCTGAGAGGTCTCAGAGGACCCACACCATGGGGGGTAGTTCCCGTCGCATCGATCCTACGTGATCATGGTGGCCGATGCCCTAGGCTTGGGGGTTTTTGAGTTTTTGGCTTTTGTTGTGGGGTTAGAGGACCAGTTCATTGTAGCCTACGGGCATTTTTGATGATATATATACAGATGACTCTTTTTTGGTGTTTATGCACTTTTCATGGTTTGTTTTTATGTACATGTATTTACATTGATGTATGCAAATGCTTTTATGAATGTGATGTTTCTAATTTGTATGATGTATGCATATGGAATGAATGAAATGATTTGTTGATGATTTGTCGATGCACCATAGACTGTACAAGACTTGACTGACTTGCTGTACTAATGGGATGACTTTGTGGAATGACTTTGCATGTGAAAACTTTGTTTTTGTATTTTGCATATTTTCTAATGGTGATGTATGGAATGAAATGTACCAATTGTTTTAAAATGTAGTTAAGCTTTTTCGAGATTCAGATATTTTAACTAACTAGCCAAGACTGTACATTTATCTCGCAAGACTTTTGAACAAGGTATAAATCCGACTTGAAGGTTAACCAAGTTATTTCACATCCCTGTGTGTGCAATTGAGTTCGTTTATGTGGTATTTGTTAGGATACCACCGAGTGCAGAATAGGCTATCAACCAAACTCGTATCGAGGATCACCTAATTAGCTCCACTAACTCCGTTGTTGTATTTAACAAGATTAATCCACGGGACAATCTAAGGTACCATAAGCTAGCTCATCCACATGCAAACATTGGTCTGCTCACACGCAAAGTTAATGTGACGAGACATATCGTCATGCGGGTAGGATACCGCCATTACCAGGTAGGTTGTCCACCAAACCTATAATGAGGATCACCTAGATGGTTTTCGAATGCTGAGAATTTCCAGGGATTCAAGTTCAGGCTGTTTGTTGGCTCAATGGTTCAGGATACTTGCTCGGATATATAGTGATGAAAATCACTATTTATTTGTCTCTTTGTTTTTTTTTTTTTTTTTTTTGAGCAAGGATTTTGACTAGTGGTGAGAACCACTGTTAGTTGATTTTGTATTTTGAGCTTTGTAAGGTTGAGCTTGTGAAGGGCATTGATTCTTTTAGGCCTTGGGGATGACTACCCATCCTTAGCAGGGATGTGTAGTACGAATCCTTATGACTTTGGGAACCAAAGTGGATGATGGAGATTATGAAGTAAGGGCATTGATCTTTTGGGCCTTGGGGATGACTACCCATCCTTGGCAGGGACGTGTAGTACGAATCCTTACAACTTTGAGACCAAAGGTGAGTGTAATGATGGCTTGTGGGAATTGTGTTGTTGAATGGCATCGATCCTTTTAGGTCTTGGGGATGACTACCCATCCTTGGCAGGGACGTGTAGTACGAATCCTTACAACCTTAGGGACCAATGGGGATTGGAATTTTTGGTAGTGGTGAAAACCACTGTTTATTAGGAGGAATGGATGGGGAAGAGCTTGTCCTTTTGTCAATTCTCAGCACTCTTGAACCATTCGCATAGGGGGATGAACAGGCTAATCTTTCACCTATGGTACCCGAGACTGCGTTGTAGGTTTCTCTCACGTTCACACAACTTAGGAATTATTTTATGTGTTTTAATTGTGTTGGGATGCTACGTAACAAGGTATGATCCAAGTAAAACTTTCCCGTGTAAAATCTGTTTAACTTTGTATAGTTTTTGGCTAGAAATTTAAAGACAGCTGAATGACGAAAACCCTATATACATTAGGAGACAACTGACTTAGAAAATGGTGATGGTGTTATTCTGGATGTATGCATTTATGAAATGGATTTGATGTGGAAAATTATGGAATTGCCAAGTAATGACAGTCTATGGTGCTTTTGACTTGTATGACCTAGCAAATATGCAATGTATGGATGCGATGCCTAATGCACTTATATTTTTGTATTTTTGATGTTTTATGAGTATGCATGGAATTGAAATGCAATTTTTTTTGTAATTTTTGATGATTTTATTGTTTTTTTTTGTTTTTGATGATTTTATTTTGACCAAGCGGTTATGGTAACCCTTGGAGCTTTTGGTTTTGACCAAAGGGTTTATGGATACCTTTGGGGCATTTTTGGGGTTGACCAAGCAATTGTGGGAATCCTTGGAGCTTTTGGTTTGACCAAAGGGTTTATGGATACCTTTGGGGAATTTTTGGGTTGACCAAGCGATTGTGGGAATCCTTGGAGCTTTTGGTTTGACCAAAGGGTGTATAGATACCTTTGGGGCATTTTGGGTTGACCAAGCGATTATGGGAATCCTTGGAGATTTTGGGTTGACCAAGCGATTCTGGGAATCCCTGGAGCTTTTGGGTTGACCAAGAGATTACAAAAATCCTTGGAGCTTTTTAGGTTGACCAAGAGATTACGAAAATCCTTGGAGCTTTTTAGGTTGACCAAGAGATTACGAAAATCCTTGGAGCTTTTTAGGTTGACCAAGAGATTATGGAAATCCTTGGAGCTTTTTAGGTTGACCAAGAGATTACGAAAATCCTTGGAGCTTTTGGTTGACCAAAGGGTTTATGGACCCCTTTGGGGCATTTTGGGTTGACCAAGTGATTCTAGGAAGATTTTGGTTGCCAGGTTCAAAAATCCTTGAGCTTTTTAGGTTGACCAAGGCGCCTGGCTTATGTCCTGCTGTTGCCGGGTTTCTTGTTGAAGGGTTTATGGACCCCTTTGGGCATTTGGGGTTGACCAAGTGATTGTGGGAATCCTTGGAGCTATTTTGGTTAATGTAGTCGGCTTGCTCTTCGGGGGATAGAAGTACCCCCAGCTGGATAATATCTGGATTCATTGGATCCGAGCCGATGTCTACGTCAGTCGTCTCCTCGACCGACATGTGGGATCCGTCCTCCAACTGGTGTGGAGTTGGAATCAAATGGATATCGTTTGCTAAATTTAGATCATCGTTTGGAACGTCAGGTTCCTCTTCAGCATGGAAGACATCCTGAGTCTGTCCTGGGGTGAAATGGAACATCCCACCATAGGGCCAATACTCTGATGGGGATGGTGGTGTGTCAACGCGATCCCAATCTATAGCCTCTATGTCTAGATGCAATGACCGTGTTGGGTCGGCTGGATCATGGATGGGGGCGGTTAAGTCAATGGAGATCATGTTGATGAAATGATTGTGGCCTCCATTATCGTAGGTGTGACTTCTCGGACATCCTAGATGATCTTTGTGCTTTGGATCTGGCTCTATGGGCACTGGCACAAATGGGTCAGCCCTATGTGTGGATATGAAGAAAGGGTCCGCCCTAGGCACTGATGGTTTGATAGGGTCTCCAGGCGGAAGATGCTCTCTATGTGCCTGGAGTGGCGGGTGCAGTAATTGCTATAACTACACCGGGTTGAGGTGCCACCTATGTCTTGGACCTATGTGTAAATGTTCAAACATGTCGTCTATGTCCAAAGGGTATTGTTGTTGCATCTGTTGCATATGATTGAGATAAGCCATCTCAGTTTCATCTTCGTAGTCACTGTCAGAGATCCAAAGGCCTTCGTCGGCTCCAACAGCTACTTGCGACATATGAGGCTCATCTTGTTCGAGAAAATTAATGTGGTCCCATCGAGGTTGTTCCGCTCTCTATGGGGGGACCTGATTCTCTTGAAAGGGCATATGCTCAATTGGAGCACCTAAAGGGAACATTGTCAGGAAGCTTTCCTGATAATCATCCATGGGATGTACTTGTGACTAATTGATGTCAGAATCGAAAGGATCCCAAGGTGCTACCTCATATTTCGACTCATCTTTTGAAGACCCTTCTTGGTCTTGTCCATATCCCTCTTGTAGGGGAGTCCTTGAATTTTCTCCTTGTTCGGCCAAAGGGAAAGGGTTGTTATGGTCAACAAGGTTGGTTGTTAGCAATGGGAGATAATCCCCCAATGTATATTTTGTGTGAGGATTGGCATATGGATCTAATGCCAACCCATCCTTGTTGCCTATCCCTAGGCCTTGCATGTTCTCCACCAAGATGTCTAGGGGCAAGGGGTGGTTGAACCCTACTCCTGACTTGTCATATGGCATTTGGTATCTTGGTTGGCAAAGAACACGCACTCCTTGCTCATACCGACCCAACCCATATCCATGCCAATTGCATTGGCCAAGATACCTTAAAGCAAAGTTCGGGTTGGACAGATAGTTGACATCCTCAGCAAAGGGTTCTTCATCTTCGTCTTCTTGCATACAAATCTCAATGCCATTATCCAGGCCCCCATAAACAAAGTTTTTCTGATTGGGTGGGTAGCCTAGAGGAACCACAGAGCCGATGGGGAGTCGAGGTCTCCCCATGTCTTGCATGGACTCAAGCATGGGCATTGCTACAATGTTCCTCACTAGATACTCCCCCAGGCCCGTGTTTGCCATTTCAAAAGTGACCATTGGCGGTTGAGGGAGAGCGAATGGGAGTCCTTCCTGAGTCCACTCCATGTGGGGCGAACTAGGCGTCTCGACTTCCATTCTACTAGGCATCTCTTTTGTCGAGATGGTTGAGACTAGAGGTGGCTCCTCTTCTATGGGTTTCTTTCCCTTGTCCTTGGATGTGGCCACCATAGGTGGCATCATTGTTGAAGGACTAGCAGAAGAATATGGACCCGGTTGAGGGCTCGACGGATTAATCACTAGAGATGCCTGCGGAATTGGACCCTGTTGAGATGGATTCAACTGAAAATCCACATGTGTTGAGGGAAGGTTTGATTGCGGCATGAATTGCACTATATTGCAGTATTTGAAAGGCTCCAAGTCCGCTGGGACTACATGCACCTATCCTTCAAATGTATACTTCAGGCACTGATGAGCTATTGAAGGGACACACTTCATGTCCCTGATCCAAGGTCACCCTAGTAAGATATTATAAGCCATCTCACCTTCTAAGATGTGGCACAATGTATGAATCGTCTTTTGTCCCACTTGGATGGGTAGGAAAATTGTGCCAACTGTCGAGCATATTGCATCATTGAATGCTCGCAGTGTGTAAGTAGAGGCCACAATGTGAGATGCTGGCAACTTCAAATGTTTCAGCGCTGTTGTAGTGATGATATTACTAGACGAGCCAGTGTCCACCAACACTCTCTTATATGGAATCCTATTGACCCATGTAATAACGTGCAGGGGTGGATCCACCACATCACCAGTCACTGCTTTCAATTCATCCTCTCTAAAGGTGATGATTGGTTTCGTACATTGTTTGACATGCCCCACAAAATTGTTGAAAGGGTTTGCTTCGTGGGGCTACAAGTCGATAGCTTTTAAAATTTCCATTAGAGCTTCCCTATGGGGCTCTGATTGTTGAATTAGCTCATATATGGAGAGCCTAGCCGACGTGGTCCTTAGACTTTGGGTAAGTCTAGTTCGAATTGTAGCCATCGGTCTAGGTGGGGGAAGTTGCGTAGGGGGTTGTTGTGGTTGTGACGTCGATGGAACCTCTCTTATGGCTACCACGGGGGCAGCTCCTGGGTATCTCTTATTCCTAGTCACTATGCTTATCATCCCTACATATCCTTGCATAGGACAATTCTGTTGCACCTCATTAACTTGAAGAGGTTTTGCCGGTGCCTCATGGGCAGGCAAGGGGTCTCTGAATACTCCCATATGTTGGTTGTTTGGCGCTATAGGGTTGTCCACTGCCAATGTCTTGTCGTCAATGAGATCTTGTACCAAACCTTTGAACTTCCAACATGTGTTAAGATCATGTCCCTTACGCCTGTGGAACCTACAGTACAAATCCTCTCGATACCCCTTAGGCTTTGGTGCATTGGGATCTATAGTTTGAATCTCTGGAAGGTTGATCAAGTTCGCCGCTGACAAGCGGTCAAACAGAGAATCCCTGGACTCTGTGTAAGGAGTAAATTGTCGCCTAGGGCGATGCTACTGATTTTTCTCCTGCCTTTGGTTTTCTCTCTCATAGTTGTTAGGAGGCACTGCCTGATAATTAGCCTTTTGAGGCTATGTTGCTTGTGCCGGCTTAGGGACATTGATGGCAACTTGATTAACCGTAGCAGGTTTCGGTTGCGTGGTCCCTGGTTTAGTGTTCTTTGTCCATTCTTTCTTCTTAGGTTTGGTGATCTCACCATCCTGTATCTTAATCTCCTCGATAATTCTGGCTTGTGCCAGTACTTCTTCTAAACTGGCATATTGCTGCAGCTACAATAGCATGGAGATTGATCTCAAACAGCTTTTGGAGAACATTTGGGTCAAGTCAGACATAGGAGGGAGGTAGGGTAGCTTTGAAAGCAACGTCCTCCATCGGTTCCCATATGCCACCATAGATTCCTCCTCATACTTCTTGAGGCTAGCTAGATCACTTAGTGACGCCTTTTTCTTTGTGTTGAAAGCAAAACGTTCTAGGAATGCGTCCACTAGCTGATCTAAGTTACAGATGATGTGCTTTGGTAATTGAGTAAACCAATCCGAGGTAGGGCCTACGAATGTGGTTATAAATGTTCTTAATAACAAAGCATCATTGTCCTGAATGCCAAAGCATTGGCTCAAGAATCGAGTCACATGCTCTTGGGCATCCTCCTCCCCTCTAAAGAGTGCCAACTAGGGCAGCTTAAAGTGTTCGGGGTATGGAGGTGCCGGCACTGACGGATGCACAGGATGACTACGGAGTTGGCATAAAGTAGGCTTTTGGGGCCTAGAAGTCTTGATCTCCATAGATTCTAAGCACTCTAACAACACTTTATATGCATCAGAGGATTTGATTTCTTCCTCCTTAGTTTGCTCCCATTGTGGATTATGGGGAACTTGAGGCCTATTGAGAGGTAGCTGGATAGCACCCCTCTCTGCCTTGATAGAGCATTTTAGCCTGCTCTTCTTCTTGTTCATACTCCTCATAGGCTTCCTGAGGAGTGGCTGGTCGAGTTCTATAAGCATAGGTGGGTGCCCACGGAGGGTGCCCATCATTGTTTTTGGGAGTGGCCTCCCACTCAAGTCTAGGAGGTCTCGGAGGCAGTACTTGATAAGGTCGCATGGACCTCTCTCGTACCAAGGGGTCATGCCTCTCATACACTTCTACTTTATGCACGCGAGGGATTGGAGCCTTCACAGGAACATTGTTATGAAGCAATTCGACTATCTGACACTGAATGCGCTCTTTGTTAAGCCGACAAAGATGCTCTAATTGTTCTTGATCTTTCCTAAGTTATGTGATTTGCGCTTGGAGGGCAGCATGTTTGGCAATCACCAAGTCAATTTGTTTTATCGTCTCTTGTTTAGGAAGCCTAGATGCCTCCCCTACATGTCTTTCTTGGTCATGGTGATCCGAGATCCCTATGGGTTTCTTCCTTTTTTCGAGGTTAGCAGCATTAACCTGAGGCTCTGGCCTTAATGGACAATCCTGATACAAGGCAGGCACGAAGGTACATCACTCCTATGTTGTGTACTACTCTTGAGGAATGTGGTACTCTCCCTCGTCCTCTCTTTCATATGCATAAAAGGTACGGGCGGAATTGTCTTGCCCTATCTGGAAAGCCTGATACTCTGGAAATGGTCTAGTGTTTCTAACAGTAATGCGGGGTAGAAGAGGGATGACAAAATCTGGTGGCCTCTCCTTCTGGACCCTCTGTTGCTCTAGAGTAGTACACAACGCTTCATCACTAGGCCACCCATAATGAACTTCTAAGGGAGGTCTAGTGTCTGTGTTGAGATCTACGTGTAGGTTATCCTCATGAAAGGGCCTATGCTGAGTGGGGCTACCTCTCCAAGAGGTGCCTCTCAAAGGGGTGCCTCTATAGTCCTGTTCTGTGATGGCATGATGTGGACTCTCTTGGGTGCCTTGCCACCAAGGCGGGATGGCTAAGTCCTCAGGACTATATCGGAGGCGACTTGTCCCCCTTGGTGCACTTTCTATAGTGCTTGCCCGTGATTGGGCTCGGCTACGAGTGAACACCATGGTGATGTGCTCCTAAAGATGAGTAGATTTTTTATCTCTTCTAGGATTTGTTACGCTACACTTAAACAGAAAGAAAACACACAATCAATGCAATGGTTATCTCGTTTAAAGATTTAAAAGTGTGCCCTAAAATCTGGTTTAGTGTGTTTTGTTGTTTGTTTTTTAAATATTTTTGTGAAAACCGTTTAAATGCAATTATGAAGGCTCTTATGACTCCCAAAATGGTCACCCCTTCAATATACCATTATCGGACCGATATACCAACCTCTCTATATACCCGCCCTTACGTGAGGGAGACTATAGGTACGTGAGAGCAGATGATACGTGGAACATAGGCGGTACGGAAGGGGAATCACTCTGTTTATGACACCTACCATAGAAGACTTATCCTCATGCACTGGGAATCACCCCAAGCTACACTTGGTCAGCTTTCATCAGGATTTACGTCTAGCAATAGTCGCGATCGGGGTTATGGATGCAATATCTCAAGCCAAGGTGATGATGAAATCCACCGTTGGTCTTGCTCAAGGGTTGGGGTTTTATGACCAAATCCTTGTGTTTAAAATACCACGTGGTGTGTGGGGTTCTTTTTAAGTTGCAAAATTGAAACAAGCAAGCCTCTAAACTCTCCTATGCAAGCAAAAATCAGAGAACAAAAAAGTAGAAAACATAAAATTGACAGAGGGTGTTTAAAACCCCTACCTCTTCTCTGCCTAAATCAAATGTCTCTGAATTTATGCTCTGAAATAGTCCAGTGTTTGAAACTTGGTACCTGTAAGAAACAAAAAAAGCAACTTTAATCAGAATTTTAATCTTAAAAATCAAGGGACAGAGGTCCCACCGTGATCGCCACTGAAAGCACGAGGATACGGAAACAAAAAGGAATATGCCACAAGAAAAGAACAAGAAGGAACATATGAAAATTGACACAAGATAAAAGCAATAGGAAATATGGTAATCTATTTATTGATACACTTTGTAAATTGTGTTACAATACGTCTCCTTCCTTTTTAGGGGATAGGAGCGTCAAATGTGTTTCTCGTCACAACATCCATGGCCAACAATCCTTCTTCCGCGTGCCCACATGTAAGATGGGTGGACCAAAACATCACCACCGCTGTTGTATGTGATTCTTTGCTCTTTCCTGCTCCTCTACTTTTGGAAACCTATGTTCAAATAAACAAAAAATATTAGTAGCACCTATAGACGGAATAAAGCATGTATTTCCTAAGGCCTATTATCAGTAAATGCATGAAAATAATAAAACAACTACCAAATAAACTCTGATTGACCTAAAATTTTGAGAGAAGCATAAAAATACTATCAAAAGACCACTGCAAAAAGAACAGTCTAGAAATTCCTCACAGATTTGTATTCGCTCCAGGGTGGGATGAATTCACTTGCAATAACCTCTTAGAAAGCACCCTCTTCAATGTCCTACTTAGGAAGCTCCAAATGACCTGAAAAGTTGGGGTTAGCTAATTGGGGGTGTTTTGGGAAGACCCAAATGGTCAGATTTCTCCAATTTTGCCTCTAGAATCCAGATTTTGTTGGTGCCATCTACAAGTTAGTGAAAGCGGGAAATGACATAAACTTGGTCAAAATTGCTTAGAATGAAATGAAATTTGAACTGTAACCTATTTAACATATCTAGAATCAAATGTAAAAGAAAAAACAAAGAAATCTATCACATATTTCTATTCATCCCGGGGTGGGGCGAATTTTACTGTGATAGATTGGGGAGCGCCCGAGGGCAGGACGCCCACCGTTTGAGGCACTGTTTCGGCACCAATCCACTTGGGATGGGTCCAAAACTAGTTATGGGGTGTTGTAGACAAATTTTGGGAATTTTTGTGGCCAAAAATTGTGTTTTGGGTCTAGATTCACGCTTCTAATAGTCGCAGCAATTTTGGGTCTAGATTCACGCTTCTAGATTCACGCTTCAAGTAGGTATGTAAATTGGCAGCACTTCTTTTCTCAAATGCTCCTTCTCCGTGTATCTTTGGGTGAGAAAACTCACCAATTTATAGACCTTAGGGTCTCTCTCTTTGAATTGCGCATGCAAGGGTGCTACTTGAGTTGTTTTCCTATTTTCAAAGAAAATCTAGTTCCTTGATTTAGAATTTCCTTGCATGAGGTTTCTAAAATAAAAACACTCATAACTGAAGTCTCTCTTCTTAAATAAAATCTATTCCTCACAATTGCATGACCTGAAGCCTTAGTTAACTGGCGGAGTTACCGAGGTTTGACTTTTTTCTAGTCAAACTTGCTATTCACCTCACCCTGGGGCGAATGTTGCTATTCGTCCCTGGGTGGGATGAATGACAGTTTGTATTCGTCCCGGGGTGGGACGAGCAGAGAGCAAAGTGCCAAAAAGGTGCCAAATTGACCTTTGACCTCTAAAACTGCTTTTGGAAGTGGTTAGGACCATTGTTTAACCTCTGGGGGCTGCCCTAGGGGCTGTGTGTGTCAATGCGATCAACGCTTGTTGTCACATAATCGGATTGGTGCTGTTTTGGTGTCTATAAATTAATATTTTCTCTAGAGAGTACTCAAATTGTATGCATAAAGGCATATATTTTAAAATATTAAAATGCCAAATATTAATGAATGTGCTTATTCAAGGCATACTTTATTTATTAAAATTAATGATGCAATCAACTTATGTCACATAAATAACATGCAAACACTCGATGAATTTGCTCTTCATTTCCCATCACCATTCTTCCTTTGAGTGGCAAGAATTTGGAATTAATTCCTTAGGTAACACCGCCCTAAGGGAGGTAACTAGTGACAGAAGAAACAAAAGCTTTACCTGGTGAGTTATCATAGTCATCATTTCCCTTATCATATCTCATGGTTGATCTTCCCACTTGAGAGAATACTTGTTCTTGCACATTCATCAAAGCACGTAGCATCATTTTATCTTGATAAAATCCATCATAAGGTAAATACATCAACCATTAAAACCAATTATCAAAATACAAATAGCATGCCCATAAGGTTCTTTCAAGGTGGGTCATGACAAATCCGGTTGTTATGGTTCAAAGTATTAGATATAACAATATGGAGGAGGTAAAAATTCTTGGTTTGTTGAAGGGTTATCTTCAACTTGCAACAATGGTGGATTGTCAGTTTGTTCGTTGATTAGAGGAGGAGATGCAAGGTTGACATCAATCCAAAAATCTGATGGTGCAGAACATGATGAGACAATCTAGAGGAGGTGAATATCCTCGGTGTGGTGCAGCAGCGAAAGTGTAGTGGGATGTTCTGAATCGATCTCCAAGTGGGATATTATTGGAATGGAGCCTGATTCTCTATAAATAGATGGATGACTATGTATTGCTAAGAAAATCCGTGTTGCAAGTCTTCAAGTATTGATGGCAATAATGTGATGTGCTATAAAGTATCACGTGGAACTTGAGGCGCTTTGTTTGGATTCGAAAGGAGACACAGTTTGTAAACCACATGGAGGTCTTTGGCAATAGATTAGCATTTAGTATTATTGTGGATAAATATTATTACAACAATAATAAGTGTGATTGTTATTGTTATAACAAATAATAATAACAGGTTCCTGTAATAGTTGTTGTGTAAACTATAAATAAATTTGTTGTGTAATGTTAGGATGAAATTCCTAAGTTAGTGTGAGAGGTGGTAATGCCTGTGAAGTAGGTGATTCTTGTGAAGTAGGTGATGCCAGATTGGTATATAGGGTCTATTTAATACCAGTTTTGGCATACAAAATGTAATGCTCCTTTGTAAGCTTGTAGAGAGCAAAGCTCTCAAGATTGTAATTTTATAGTGGCAGTACAAAGAGGTGTTGGGAATAGTTCACAATGATCCAATATGGCATATTAGTCATTGTGAACAATAACACAACAATCTATAGCTTTGATGGAGATTACATGGTTGTGGGTGAGTAGAACTCATGTTGAGGAGATGCTGGTGTGCATAATGTACTGTATGGAGTTAGATAGGGTGCTGCAACAAGGAGTGTTGCACGGTTCCACCTTTCCTTTGTACATTGTAATACTCAAGAAAACAAAGACACACATGTTGGTGCTTCTCCGGGGATGTAGCTCAACACATTATTGAGTGAGCCTCATAAATTTGGTGTCTCTTCTTTGTCTGCATGCTTTATTTTTGTTGGTTTAATTTTATCACATGTTAATCTGAACGGAATGAACCCAACAAGAAGAATATGGCATGAGATATTGAGCATGAAATAATTGTCAAACAAGTTGATCTGAATACATCGTCTAAAATAGTTATCTGATGTGCACAATGAAAAAAACCTTCAATAAGCTATTATGTTCACACAGAGGATGTAATATGAATACACACAGTGAATTCTAAGTTTATACAACAAGGTCCAAGTTAAGACACGGGGAGAGCACCAAGTTGAGAATGTTCGCACTCACTTAATTAGATTACACGATGTGCGTCAAATGAAGGTTATACATTACAACACATAATACTTACTTTTCTCTAAAGTAAGGAGCTATAAAGGAGCTATAAGGTGGTGAAACATTAGAAGTTGATATTTATTATAAGAAAAAAAAATTAGTAAGAGTGAAAGACATAATAAAATTGTTTGATATTTACAAATAGTCAAGTAGGAGATATAATATTGTGAACCTCGATAATTATATATATTAATTTACAATTATTATTATTATTTTATAATAATTTAAAATAAGGAGTTATAAGGCATACTACACAGAACTATAGATAAGTGGAAATTAGAAAAATTAAAGATCAAATTATTGAAAGTAGAAGAGGGAAGTTCACTATAGTATCATATTGAGCTAGAAGTAATTAAAGGAAAAAAATAAATCCAACCTAAAGGAACTTCAAATTGATAAGTGCATAAGTTCAATAGGAAAAATAAGGCTAAATAGAAGTTGATTATTGTTACTTACAAAACATTACAAAATCAACTCAAAAGGTGAACTAATTATTGCTAAGTCTATAGCACATTCTAAATTACTAGGGAGATATAAGGAATACTACAAAACCTAAATCCAAGAAAGGTTTTATCAAACTAGTTCACATACTCAACTAGGGAGTCATAAGGAGGTCAACCTCAAAGGATTAGAACCATCAAAGCTAAAGCAATTATGGATTATTGGTACAATGATTTAGGAACAGGTAAACATAAAATAAGAAATCCACAATGGTTTTATTATCTTAAAGTCTCAAATATTCATAATTTTAAAGGGCTAATTACAATCATATTTTAGTAGTCAAACCAACTAAAATTAGAGAGATGGTAGAACCCAAGTATGAAATGGAAGCTAAATGACCTAATAATAATGGTACTATAGAGTTATTTGGATTTACAGAAGATATTGTTGTTCAAACAAACACTAATGGATTGTCTAAGAAGTAGATTGTAGGGAATGAAAAAATAAAATGGATCAATTATGATCCAATTTTATGTTCCATACTCATGCACAAGAATCAAAGGATGAAAGTGATGAAGCAAAAGTTTCTAGACAACATGATTCTAGGAATAGAGAAAAAAATATTATTCTTATACGAGCATTTTATGACTATGAAAGAGCTCAAGAAACTTGTAATATTGAAGCCACAAAGATTGAAATATACTAACCATTAATTTTAACATGTATACATAAAAGTAGAAAATTGGAGAAAGTGTAAAATACACATAAGATCCAAGAATAAATTGAAGATTGAGCCAAATCAAGTTGAATAACATCTTAAGATGAAGACCATATTGAAGACTAAAGTATTCAATACCCAAATAATGTAATACATGGGGGTGTTGGAATATATTACATTATTTACTACATGTCAACATACCACCATGGGTACATGTTTAGATTAGGAGTTAGTCTTAGATTAGTATTTAAGTATTTACTTAATGCAAAGGAATAAATACACAAGTATGTGCAATAATGTAAATGTGCATGTAGTCCACATGTATGTGAGTCTTTTAGAATAGGAATAACATGTGCCATTAGTTAGGTGTGCATGTGTAAAAGTGTCTATAATGTAGAATGCACATGTATCCTTAGGGTAGAAAAGTGAAGAGTCACATAATAGTATGTGACAAGGCATTGTAATTGAGAAGAGTGAAGCATGCATTAGCATGCACTAGTAGAGTAGGAATGAGTTCCACATATTTTATCAAGTTTTAATTTTTGTGAGTTTACTATAATAGCTATTTCATGAGTCATTTTTGAAGTTTGTTATGTTATTTACTTGCTCATTAGACTTCCATTAATATAGTTACAATATTGGAAGCTTATTTAATTATTTGTGGTTGGATTTTCTTTAAGTTTGAAGCCTCAAAAACTATCAGCAAATGTTGGTACCTAGAAAACATTAAGAACCCCCACCAAGAAACTTTATAAGACTCAAAAAACCTATTCCATAGGTCCTTAAGTACATTTTGGAAGATAATATGATCAAAATTCCTCCCATAAGGTAACCCAACACCATGTAAGTTTAGTATAATCATGATTGGCATTATAAGTATCATATGGTAGAAGGGCACATGATAGAATCATGTAAGAGGTTGAAAATATGGTTCACGATTTAATAGATAAGATTCATCTTATTAAATATGACTCTCAACCTACTTCTAACCATAACCCTCCAACTAACCAACCTCCTACTCAATAGACACCTACAACCAATAAATATATGGGGATCATCCAAAATGCTCTATATAATCATGGGCAATAAAAACCAATCAAGTGTCCTATCATTATGTGCCACCACCCTACAAAAACATGGTTGGTATAATAGCAGCTACCAAAAGATACAATTTCAGTCTTAACCAAATCAACAACCACTACAACAAATAAGTTTTACATCCAACCAACCCTCTAGACCACCTTTAGTTTTCAAGAATACTAGTTTAGAAAACTGACCCTTAGTATTGAAGCCACAACAAAAAGTCTCCTTTGTCATTCAACAACAATTAGCTAGTACCCCAGCTAAGATGTACCTAGTAATCTAGCTAATGTTGTAGGTTTTCTTGGGATAAATCACATATCTTTTTATGATGAAAAACTTCCTTCATTAAATTTACAATGGGATTCTCCTGTTTACATCACTAGATATATTGGGGGAATGTTTATCAAGAGAATCTTGGTAGACAATAGTTCTTCCCTCAATATATGCACATACAATTTTTTTCAAAGTTTTGGATTAAGGGAGGAATATTTAACCAATATGATGTTATCATAAAAAGCTTTCAACAATGAGTCCCAAGACATATGTTGTATTTTATCCCTTACCCTTAGTGTAGAACCAAATATTTGAGAAACTTTTTTTTTTTTGGTATCTTGACCATCATATTTTAATCTTCTTCTTGGACAACCTTGGATTTATGAAATGAGGGTTTTCCATTATACTCTTAATCAATATTTAAATTTTGATTTTAAAAATAAACTTATCACTATCTAGGGTGAACCTCATCCATTTCAATATTATTCAATGGTTGAGCAAGCCCAATATAAAATTAAATTTTTTCCATCTATTTATTTTTCTTCTCTTTCTTCTTCTTCTTCTTCTTTTCCATCATCTCATATCACCAAAAAGTTTGAAAAATTCAAGATAAAATAGGAACCACCAATCATAATATCCTCACAATATCATGTCAATCTACTAAATGTAAGTCCTCTTCTAGATCTAGCTAAGCTTCCATCTTCACCCTGAACTATAGGTTCTCCCCTTAAAAGGGTGAAGTAGTGCACATTGGTATGTGTACCTTTGTCTATGTGGGTATATCCCATGAAGAAAATATCCATGGTAGCAACCCCTTTCCAGTAGATAAATAATTTACCCATTGTTATCTATCCAATGACTACTCACTTACTAAGCAGATCCTATCTAGTATGGGATATGTAGGTAAGATTTTGGGGCCTTAATAGAAAGGCATTTGCAAGCCTTTGAAATTTTAGCTTTGGCCTAGGAGATGTGGCATAGGTTACATACCTAACAAAAACCAACCCTTACCAATGGATGATGATCAAGTTGTTACCTTTGCTAAATTTATAGATCATCATGGCTTGGAGTGGAGTGATAAGGATGAGGGATCCCCTTATCCCTCAAACATCTTATTTTTTAATATGATAACCTTAGTTTCCTCTTGGATTCCTTCAATTATTTTTTTTGACAATGGAATTCCATGCAAGAACAAGGATGTCCATAAACTTTGTGCTTAGTACAAGATTCAACATAGATGGTCAAATCCATACTATCCTTAGGGTAATGGTCAAGCCGAAGCATCCAATAACTCCCTAGTTAATATCCTTAATAAGTTGGTTAGTAATATTGATCAAGACTAACATATCCAACTTTATATTTCTTGGTGGGCATATCGTACTAGTGTATGAAATCCTACAAGTGCAACCCCTTATGTCTTGGTTTATGGTATTGAGGTAATTTTTTCATTCGAGTTAGAAGTCCCTTACTTACATATCTTATTGCAATATACCTTGGTCAATGATTAGTATCATTTAGATTATTTAAATTGATTGGAGTTTTTGGATGAATAGTGTATCTATACCTTAGAGAATATTCAAACTTATCATATTAAGCTCAAGTGATCTTACTCTAAGAATGTTTGCACATGTTCTTTTGAGGTTGGAAACCTTGTTCTCAAAGAAAATCAAAATAACACTAATGTATGTACAAATCTGAAAGGTAAGTTTAGCAACATTAGATGGTAAATATATTAAATAACCAAAGAACGTAATGCACCTAAAATTATAATATGTATGGTTTCACATCTTCCACATTCATCCTATATTTGGTTTTCTTTATCATATTGCATGACTACTTGTCATACTTTTCATGAATTTATTGACATTATATTTCATTTTGCATCCTTGCTTGTCATAAAGCTACTTTATTGTTTGATCATCTAACTTCTTGAGCATATAGATTCTTGGGGACTTCATAATAATGCAAGTGATGAAACCTAGTTATATTTTAGCTCATCGTGCATTGAACTCATACTAGGTCACTAGTGCTAAGAAAATATCCAACCTAGGATATATCTCCATGTTTATTTTCATCATTCCATCTATTATCGTTAATCATTCTTTTCTTTTTATATTCTTTGACCTTGAAAGTTTCAATAATCATAATTTTTATCCAAGTCAAGGGATATAGTTCTTCATATTTTGTATATCTTTTAAGGTATTTCTCATGTACAACCATGTATATTGAGAGGACTAGCTTATTTTAGTACCAATAGGTATATCAAAATAGTGGGTATATAAAAATGTATGCTATATCATACTAGTAGTACATTGAAAGGAGGACCATTATGGAGATATAAGGAACCCTCATAATATCCTCTCCTAAAGTGTTTCTCATAAATTCTGAACTCCTAAAAGGTCCCAAATTTGAACCATGGAAGAAAAATATATAAACTATCTTGCAAGTTAAAAAGCTATGGGATATTATGATAGACTAAAAGATGTGATATCTTGACATAAGCTAGATGGTGTTGCAATTGTCACATCAAAGAGTAACAATGTAGGTCTAAGGAATACCCACCTACTCTAGAATCATAAACATCCATCAAAGGTGCTAAAATCCCCATTGATAGAACAATACTTAATTTTTGTGGAAGACTAATAGATAGTAGAATATTGTCTAAAGCACCATGAAATAGGGCTAGAACCTACTAGTCATTGGATAGCCTCTTTAATCACTTGCTACTTTGTAGATTATCATTTCATCCTTATAAATGTCTATGAACCTACAACTCAGTCAAGTAGATTAGAATTTTGGGGTGGGATTGAAGCCTTTTTTCTCACAAACCATTCAAATTCATACGTCCATCAACACATGTGTGTAATTGTGTTTTTCAACACAACCATTACCTGTTGCTATACATAATATACTAAGGTTTTTTGGTTATTCAACCATACCTAGTGATATTATCAACTTTTGTGGAAAACCATCTTGGTTAGTAGAGAATAAGGTCTAGTGGTGACAAAGCCTAGCATATCTCAAGATCTCTAAAAAAGGAGATGTAAAACATATAAAAGAAAAAATATTAGGTAGTAATGAGTAAAAATTATAAGAATACTACATATAAGCAAAGAAAAACTTGTTCAAATACATTTCTAAATATAGTATATTGATTTTAATTATGCTTAAACAAAACTAATAACGAATATAATGTTTGTATTATCAATATAAATAATTATTGATTTATATTATTTTTTTAAAGGTTAAAACCATGTGTTTTAATGTTAATTTCTAGGTAGTATAAAATTTATTTGTTTGAATATTAATTATTAATGAAGGAATCTATCACTTTGTAATTTATATGTAATGGATTTTATTTCAATGTATGAGGGATCAATAACTTAAGGATTTTTGTTACCCATGCGTAGGCACCATTGTTCCCATGGGTTTTGCATCCAACATATCAGTCAAAGTACTATTGCCACATGTTGTCATCTTACAAGGAGCTGGAGTGGAAGCTATTAAAGAGTAGAATGTTGTCCTAGTAGAAGTTGCTAACATAAGCTTACCAACATCATCTGGAGTGGTATCTAAACCCTATCAATTGAAGTTAAATCCTACCAACATGAGCTTGTTGACATCATTTAGAGTGGTTATGTAAACTTTTTCTAAATTGTTGGGACCACCCGAATTTGCTGCAAAGTCGAGTGGCTCAACACTTAGATTTGTTCTTGATGCCTTCATAGTAAGCCCGCCCAAGTGTGCACCATCTTTAGGGAACCGACCAAATTCACTGTAAAGTTGGGTGGTCCCAACACTTAGCCAATTTTTTGGCTACTTTTCAACTGAGGGCGCCCAGGTGCGCACAAAATTATGAGCGCATCCCAAATTCACTGCAAAGTCATGCGGCTCTATACTTAGAAATTTTTTGGGCATCGTTCTAATAATATCGCCCAGGTGCACCAAAGTGGATAAGTGCATCTAGGTATATAATGGTGGGTCCAATTGGGAATCCTAAAGAGTGAAATTCTTTTTCTTACCCATTTACAATTCTAATCAGTAAAATAAGGAAATCCTTTCATGTGATATATTTTTTAAGTCATTATCTTCTCTTTTATTATTTTTAAAATTAATGATCTAAAGAGCTAAAAAAACCATAGAAGAAACCTAATAAGCCTATGGTAGAAGCAAGAGTAAAGGCAACAATCAAGGTGGAAGACATTTCCTCCTTCTTTACAAGATAAACGATGTACATAGTCTATCATCAAGGCTTCTCCACTTGCTCACCCAATTTATTTTCTCCAAGATAAAATATGTACACTCCTTATATCTATGGATATTGTTTTTCTCACACTTTTTTTTTGTTTTTAAAAGGAAAAAAAATTATTTACTTAACAAAAATATACAAAACTCTCTAGTTAGAGAGGTCAAAGTGAACAAAGAATTCTAGAAAATAGAACATGAAGACAAAAAAGAACCTCATTATTGGAGTCCTTGTCATTATCTCATACCACCCCTATCCTTCTGCTTCTTGATGATTGTGTGGCAATAATCAAGGGCTATATTTATAGCCTGATTCACTAGTGTCTTCACCTCTTTGTTGAATTCCCACCTTACATGTTGCTAGGATATTTTACCAATTAACCTGCCTAGTTGTCTAATATTATCTTGAATAATATGTAGTTGTAAATATCTAAAATATTTATTTTTGGCAAGATATACTATTAATAGTATAAAATCCCTATAAACTATGACCTAAGCTATTCCTTGCTTTGCCCCCAATTTTAGGAAGATTTCACATCCAATAGTCTCTACAACATTGTTAGATATTATTCCCAAGCTGATCATGTATTTTAGTAGGATCTCATGGGATCTTGTATGAATTTGTTTCCCTATCATTTTTTGATCAAGATTGGACTTGGAGACACCATCAAATAAGAGTGCTAAAAAATAGATGTCAAGAAAGGAATTTTTTGCTTTGTAGCCTCCCTATATCAATAAATCTTGGAGATTAAGGTGGTAGATCATTATTCTTTCTGTGGGTGATAGTTCTTCTTCAAACTACAATTGATAAAAAATAGATTTGACAATTAAGATTAATTCTTATTTAATTTTTTGTATTAGAGTTTTGTTGTCCTTACCTTTGCCTTCAAAAAATCCTCTAGTTTCTATCCAACTAGATGTGATAGACGATAAAATATGGTATAGATCTTCACATATATTTTAGGAGGGGCTTACCTATCAGTTTACCTTTATATCCTTTCTTCCACTTGGTAAAACATGTTTTTATGGTTAACCTTCCAAAGTAGGAAGTGCCAAGAATTTTGGTTATTCCTAACCAAATTGAAATTACCTTTGGGTATTCAAACAAGAGATGAATTTTTTTTTTACTATTATACATACACCTATAAAAAACATGAAGTCCTACTGTAGACACCCAATTTTAACACATAAACTAGTCAAAACTTCCAAAAACTAGTCGCAATCATTACAAAACTTAAATCTAGCCATATCCCAACATTTTGGAAATATTTTTCAACATTTACCAAATTTACTAGTGTGACCAAATTCACCAATGGTAAATTTGGTAAGATGAGTGGTGAATTTCATAAAACTGCAAAATTCAAATTCTGATAGTTAAAATCAACTCTAATCAAATTTTCCACTCCTACCAAAATCACTAGTAGAAAATTTGGCTAGTGGTGAATTTGGAAAAAAATCAAATTTCAAGATTTAAAATGTCAATTTGGCCTCCTGACCAAATTTGCCACTCGAGTTGCCAAATTTGCTAGTGGTGAATTTGGTCAACAGTGGTAAATTTTTTCAAATGACTCAGAATATTTTGGTACAAACCAGAAGCATGTATATTATCCTCCTCTATTCTCTACCATTGATCCCACATGCCCCAATAATGAACTAGATGCATAATTTTCAATTTGCTCTTTTCCTTTTTCCCCATAATTTCCCCCTGAAATCCTATTTAAGGAGCCCCTTGGGTAGGCATTTGGCATGGGTTTTTACTATAGCTACACTCTACTAATATTTTTATCACCTTCCTTCTAATATCTTCCATAGCATTCTCCATTTTCAAGCATTTCCTAAGCTTTTGAGGTATTCTACAAGCATTTTGGAGGTAAGCCAAGCAATGCAAGGATGACTTGGGGCAAGGAGGTTATCTTGGAGGTAAATAATATAGCTCTCCCAACATCTTCCTTCTCTCCTTTTAGCTTTGATTCATTGCATTTTGTCCTCTAGGTTTTAGCCTTGCTAACTTGTGCTTTCCTTTTGGATTTTCTATGTTTTATGCCTCTAATTCCTTATTTGTAGGGTTCTAATCTTTGTTTGCAGCCACATAACACTGTATTTTCAGCCTACTCTTCAATAATATCACTTCCATTTGATCTCTAACATCTATTTTTCAGGTCCATTCTGGATTATATGCATAGACCATCCTTATTTTGATCATAACTCTTTTTTTTGCAGGGTTTTTATGCATATTGTCTTTACATTTTACACCACATTACTTGTTTTATTTTATTTAAAATAATATTAATGATATATGCAGCATACTAACCCTCTATTTTCTTCCATTCTCATATAAATTTAATGCTTCTTTTATTTTCAAGCATAGATTTAATATAGCCATTTATTTTATAATTTCCTCTTTCATGCATTGTATGCAATTCTACATTTCATACACATATAACTCTACCTTCATCCCTAAAGGTAGGATGTTAGGGATACAATTTTGTTATTGCCTTTTATCTCCCCCTTTTTTTAATCTTCAAGCACCCCCCATTACAATTCCCCTTTCTTTATTATTTACTACTGTAAATTTTACAAGTTTTGGGGTATTTTTACATACCTCAGCATTTTCATTAAATTCCCACTACTAAATGATAATTTAATTTTTCTAGAGGTTTAAATAGCCATTATTTATCATTCCTAACATCATTGCATGCATTTTTATCCCTCTGCATTTCCATTTTAAGCACAATTTTAGTCACTTTACTCTTTTATTTACTACTGTAGATTCTTTAAATCTTGGGTAGCATTCCTATATCTTAGTAATTTTATTATATTTCACTACATAAATGCTAATTTTATTTCAATATAGGTTAAATTATTTATTTTAGATAATTCCTAACTTCATTTTATACATTTCTCACCTTTTACATCCCTATTTAATCCGAGTTTTAGTCACATTTAATATTTTTACTCTCTTTCACATATATTTAAATTTAGTCATTAAATTACTTAATTTAGTAGCTTAGGTCTCTGATATTTTCAGTCACAAACTTAAAAAACATTGTTAGGAACAATCCTCTATAATCTCAACCCAAAACCTCATAAAAATCCACTCAAAACAACTTCCAAAATCTTCAAAATCTCATGTTCAGACCAAATTCACCAGCTTGCACAACTAGTTGTGAATTTGACAACCAAAAAATACTTAAAATAAAATTTACCACTGACCAAATTTGCCAATGGAAAATTTGGCAAAAACTAGTGGTAAATTTAGCAAAAGGTCAAAAATCCATTCCAAGAGGTAAGCATACTCAAAATTTTCATCAACAAGGGGTCTGATCAGATGTTTAGATAGGTTTCTACCCTATCCAGCCCTTAGACAAACCTCTCAAAGCAAAAATCCTATTTTCAATATTTTTGTGTAGATACCAAAATTGCCACCCTAGAGACGAATTTGGTAGCAGTGGTAAATTTATCAATTTTAGTAGTAAATTTGGCAAAAGGGCTCTAAAAGAGGTGATTGTGCCACTTGGCACATCCCTGGCCCTACATTTTCTATTTCTCTATGTTTTCCTTCTATTTATTGGTTGTTTTATATCAAAAATCACATTTAATTTGGAAAATTAAGGAATCTTAAGTAGAAACCCAAATTATTTACAAAATACTTTAATTGCTTTACAAAACATCCTAATTTCTTTACAAAACACCTCTAAACCAATAAATAAAGGAACCCTAGACTTAATACTATCTTATTGATCATTTTCAAGTACATAGGCAAAGAATCAAAAATCATTTAGTTGCATTTAGGCTAACTTGTCTTCTTGCATCTTCTCTTGTTTTACCTTGAAATATCAAAATCTCCTATTTAGATCATACAAACTTGAAAAGTATATAGGATAGCTCTTGTATTATTGTATTTGTGTGATAAAATACTTAGCATTGCATTTATATGATCATTGAATTTTAGGTTTAAATAACTATTAAGGCTTGAAAAAAAGTCAAGATAGATAGTGATCCAAAACCTTAGGTGTTTTATTTGAATAAATTCATAAAACACCAATAAAACAAGCATAACATCAACTTCTACAAGGTATGAGAAAAATACATTTAGTAGGAGTCTAGTTGTGTTGAGAATATTCATATTATTGGATTATCCTTTGGAAAGAGAGTCTCAAGTGGGGAAGTAGAGATTCCAGTGAATCTCCCCCTTGCACACTTGAAATTGAATTAGACTTTAAGAGGAAAATCAATGATACCATTTTTCCTCACATATACATATTTGGTGAACCCAACGTTGTCATGGCCCTCCTTAGCTGACTTTATGATACAAGAAGACAATTTATTAACCTAATATGTGGTGATACTTAGTTTAAACAATTGAACCAACTATGTGATGTTTAGTTGATTTATAAGGGTATGTTATCACTAACATATTACCAAGAGTGCAGGATCAGGTACACTCGTAGATGGAAAAGGTAGAGTTATCCATCAGAAACGAGGGTACAAAATATTAGGGAAAATGATGATTAAGGTACTCAGAGGTAACATGCATAGATACCTTCATATAGGTATGCATTGATGGAAGGGATAATCATCGATAGTTGATCACCTTGAGCTTTAGTTGATAGCCTAGAAGCTATCATAAAATCTCTAGCTAAGATGGGTGATTGGATTGATGGAAAGACTCCCACTTTGGTTAATTGTATAAATGTGTTTGCTTCTACTACATCATAGCTTGAGTAGTTTGATGATTTAGTTCCTATATAGGAACCACTGCAAGATGATTATAGATGCATAAGGTTAATTGTCATATTGAAAATGAAAATAAAGCACCCTCCTTGTGAAAGAAAATAAATTAAGTCATATGTTGAATTTAGATGCTTTTAGTTTAATTAATGAAGTTTAAAGAAAATAATGATTGGCTCGGTAGAGCTCATTTTTAAACTTCATTTACAATTAATTAAAGAGTTTTCATTTTAATTAAATAAAAATGGCTATTTTAATTAATTGGGTTTATTTTAATTAAAAGTGTTGATTTTAATTAAAAGTGATTATGATTAATTGGAGATTTAATTAAAAGTGATTATTTCAATGATAAGAGAAAATTCATTAAAAGGTTTTTAATTAACTAATAATAAACGAAAGAGGATCTTTCATTTAAACAAAAGAATATATATAGAGATATTAAAAATATTTTTTACTATATAAAATAAAATAATGTCATGATCCCATTCCTACATGATGCAACCTATGGAATAGCCTACGAGGCTATTAACTTTCCAAATATGGAAAATTTGGGAAGAATGCACAAATGATAGGGGACAGGCATTGAAGGGAATGCGGTGGCACATGCTTCGATATGGCGACGGATGGACCACCTAGGTGAGGAGGCACGTAAGGTAGAAAAAATGTAGAACTGAGAGGAAGGAAAAATAGAGAACATAAGGGAGGAACAGAGAAATCGGGGACAAAGGAGAGAATAGGAAACACACCAGGCAGTAGACTTCATCGAACCTCCATCTTAGTGAAACGAACAGGTTGGATTATTCTAATTTGAACTATGGATTTTATTTAAATATTTTTTAATCTTGAAATATTTCTTGGAAGCACTGTGCACTGTGTGTAAGCTTGAAACCCTGCTTGGAAGTGTTGTGCACTATGTGTAGTTTGAAATGTCTTTGCTTGGAAGCGTTGTGCATTGTGTATAGTTTGAAACCTCCTTTCTTGGAAGTGTTGTGCACTGTGTGTATTTTGAAACCTCCTTGCTTGGAAGCGCTATGCACTCTATAAGTTTGAAACCATGCTTGGAAGTGTTGTGTACTGTGTGTAAGATTGAAATATTGCTTGGAAGCATTGTGCACTATGTGTAGATTGAAAAATCATTGATTTAAAGTGTTGTGTATTATGTAAATTTGAAATTGTGCTTGGAAGCATTGTGCGTTGTGTGTAATTTTGAGACCACTCTGACATGGGGAATGCTCTGCACTATGCCTATGTTGGAAATCACATTGCATGGGAGAGAGGTTTTGTTAATTAGAGACCACTCTACCTTGGAAGCTTTCTAGACTACATTTGATTTGGAAACCCCCTCATGCCATGAGAGAGAACTGTACTTGTCTAGTGTTGTTGAAAGTGACATCAAGTGCTCTATTTGCTTTTGGAATAGTGTTCTACAAGTGGAACATAGTGTTCAGCAAAGGAAACCACCCTAGGTTTTAGGAAGTGCAGATTGAGAAACCGGTCAACATTGGTAGAACATCCCTGTCTCTAGTGGATGTTGGGTTCGCCATGGATTCTTAGCATACCTTGAATGGAGTTAGAATTGACTGTAGATTTTGCAATACGTAAAAGAGCCTTTAAATTATGATTTTAATTTAAAAAGAGCCTTTGATTTATATGTGAAACATATATTAGGTTTTATTTAAATGGACCTTTGATTTATATGTGAAACATATATTAGGTTTTAATTAAATGGACCTTTGATTTACATGTGAAACATATATTAGGTTTTAATTAAATGGACCTTTTATTTATATGGGAATCATATATTAGGTTTTTCTTTAAATGGACCTTTGATTTATATGTGAAACATATATTAGGTTTTAATTAAAATAACCTTCGATTTATATGAGACATATATTGGGTTTTAATTAAAAGAACCTTTGATTTATATGAGACATATATTGGGTTTTAATTAAAAGAACCTTTGATTTATATGAGACACATATTGGGTTTTAATTAAAAGAAAATTTGATTTATATGAGACACATATTGGGTTTTAATTAAAAGAACCTTTGATTTATATGAGACACATATTGGGTTTTAATTAAAAGAACCTTTGATTATATGAGACACATATTGGGTTTTAATTAAAAGAACCTTTGATTTATTTGAGACATATATTGGGTTTTAATTAAAAGAACCTTTCAATTATGTGAGACACATATTGGGATTTAATTAAAAGAACCTTTGGATTATGTGAGACATATATTGGGTTTTAATTAAAATAACCTTTGATTTATATGGGACACATATTGGGTTGGTTTTTAATTAAATGCACCTTTGAATTATGTGAGACATATATTGGGTTTTAATTAAAATAACCTTTGATTTATATGAGGCATATAATAGATTTTTAAAAGAAGATCCTTTGATTTATATGGGATATGTAAATTTTAGGTTTTTATTAAAAGGATACTTTGATCTTAGTGAAAGATATGGAATATTTTATTTAAAGAGAACCGTTGGATTAATGTTGATTATCTTAGGAGTTTTTAAATAAAATGAAATGTGGATTTATTCTTTAAATTGAAGTTATGGGGCTTTGGTTTAGGGAATGAAGGAATTATTGTTATAAAGGTTAAGGGTATGGGACTTTAATGCTTTAGGACTTGAATAAAATTAAATTAAGTTAAACCTTAATATAAGTGATATCATATTTGGATGAATCTCCAAGGGGATTTGGGGAGGTGAAAATAAAAGTAAGGTTTCTTTTATGATGTCTATTATGCATTAGATGGTTAGAGACTTAATAAAATATTGTATACTTTGAAGAACATGATCTTATACTAAGAGGAGGGTGAATAGTATAAGACCATTTTTTACTTTTTCTTTTCAAATCAATATTATGCAGTGTATAGATAGCAGTATCAATAGCAGTAATCAAAGCAATGCACAAAATGCCATACATAATAGAGACAAGATTTTAACGTGGTTCACCCAATGTGGGCTACCTCCATAGAGAAATTATTTATTATAAATATTTCTCAAATAATGTCTTGGGAATCCCTCCCTAATATAATGTTTATGGACCTTTGTCCAAAGGATATGTTGATCCCCTAAATTTGGATGTAGATCTCTATCCATAGGAGAACTCCTCCTCTGCTCTGGTTGGTGATCCTCTAGAAAACTCTACCTCTAACGCACTGACTATGGATTTCTATCCACTTGAAGACTCTTGTCCTCACTCAGAAGACCTATCCTTAATTCCCTGGCTAATGTATCTTTATCCACTAGATACTATGTCCTCTCTTCTCTGTCACCTCCAAAGCTCTATCTCAATACTGTACTAAACACAGTCCAGTCGGTCTAGTCAGCTCTTCTCAATCTCTTGCACTAAACATAGTACATTCGATCTAGCATAAATTTTCTTAATAGTTTCACTCATAACCTGCACAACTTTGCTCAACGGGTCCACTAAGAACCTACTCAAATCTGCTCAATAGGTCTACACAAAACCTGTTAAAATATGCTCAACAAACTCACACAGAACTTGATCAAATCTGCTCAATAGGTCCACACAGAACCTGTCCAAATCTGCTCAACAAGCTCACATAGAACTTTTCCAAATCTGCTCAATAAGCCCACACAACACTTGCCCAAATCTGCTCAACAGGCCCACATAGAACCTATCCAAATCTGCTCAACAATCTCACATAGAACCTATCCAAATTTGCTCAACAAGCTCACACAGAACTTGTCCAAATCTCATAAAATCATAATGAGAATTGTTAGAGACTCAATATATTCTATACTCAATTCTCAATAACATTCTCAACTCAATCTCATAGAATAATAAAGAGAATTGTTAGAGACTCAATATGTTCTATACTTAATGCTCAATCACTTTATTAACTCAATATCATAGAAGCATAAAGAGAATTGTTAAAGACTCAATATGTTCTATACTCAATGCTCAATCACAACTCAAATCAATCTCATAGAAGCATAAAGAGAATTTTTAGAGACTCAATATGTTCTATACTTAATGCTCAATCACTTTCTCAACTCAATCTCATAGAAGCATAAAGATAATTGTTATAGACTCAATATGTTCTATACTCAATTCTCAATCACAAATTAAATCAATATCATAGAAGCATAAAGATAATTGTTAGAGACTCAATATGTTTTATACTCAATTCTCAATCTCAAATCAAATCATAATATAGAATAGTTTGTTTCATGGAACTTGAACAACCACTTCACATCCACTTGACTAGGCTCAACCAACTCTACTCAACCAATCACCTCAAGGAACAACCCTTTCTCACAAAACCCTAGTCCAAGCATATATCAACCAACTCAAAATGTTTCCAACAACGCTCAACAACAAATCTCACTTAACAATGATACTCATGTTCTTTTCTAACTCAAGTTCAAGTTCTTTTCATAACCAATTGGCTTCAACAACAATGCTAATAAAACAAGTCTTAATCACAACTCTCAATTCAAAAAACCTTGAAGCATTAACTCAACCACTTTCAAAAAGGAAACCCTAATCAATTCATTTTCACTCCAAACTTAATTTTCAATCAAGTCAATCAACCAACTCAATAGATAAGAATTGTACCCATACCTTTTTGTTGCCAAGAAGTTGTCCACAAAATTTGCCGCACTTCACAAAAAATATTTTCCAAACTCACATAAGGGTTAGAGGACTTCAATTAAAATCACAATACAAAATATAACTTTAAATACACCATTTTACTCCAACTTAATTTTCACATCCACAAAAGTCCTTTTAGAAGAAAACCCTTATCAAAAATAATAATCAACAAGTCTCAAAATAAATCTCAATTAACACTTTACCATAACTCCTTATACCTCCTAAAATATAACTCTCAAAATAATACTTTCCAAATAATAAAGATCAAATAATTATCCACACTTCATCTTCAGTAATAATCACAACAACCTCTAATTAACAAAGTATATTAAAACATTAATAAACCTTATAACATCCTTATCACTCCAAACTTAGGGCATAACCATAAAATTAATTAACACAAAAAAATGTACTTGCCTCAAGGGGATTTGACCCCGCATCTTTCCCTCACCGCAAGCACCTTATCCATGGCTAAGTTTGCCACGATCTACACACTCGTTTGTAAAGGGGAAAACACCACGTGATTCCTCTTTGTGCTTTCCTTTCCCACATTTAAAAATGTGTGCCTTGGCACTTCCACAAAAACTCCACCAAAAAATTCTTCACAAGAATCAAATGCATGACCTCTATACTATCAATGCCTTCATGCTTTCCAAGCTACCACTAGACCACACTACCCAATGCTAATTAGGGGTGGTCTCTCTCTGCATTTTCCTATACTCTCCTTTCCAAACTTTTTAACCACAAGCTCATTTTTTGCATGTGCAACTCAATAATAAATCGAGCAAAGATGGATAATAAACAAATTTTGGCATGTATTTATATTGCCCTTCCTCCTTTATCTAGATGTTGGTACTTTTATTGAAATGCATTACATCGGTGCTTTAAGGCTTCGAAAGCCTTAGTAAACCCAACATTGGGTTTTAATAAAAAATAGTTTTGGACTTTGTAAAACCCCTTTGTTGTACTTAGTATGGCACTGAGAGGGGGGGTGAATCAGTGTAGCATTCAAAACATGAATTAACAGCTCTAAAAACCGTAGCAAAAAAAAAACTTATAAACAAATATAATAAGTACCGCAAGAGAACATCACACAACACAGATTTTTAATGAGGTTCACCAAAATGGCTACTCCTCAAAAAGAATGGCTGCTTGGACTACCATCCAAATCCAGCCTCTTGCAAAGTACCAACTTTACAATTTGTTTACCAGCACCAACTGGAAGGAGCACCAACCCCTTATTTATCTGCACCAACGAAAGGAGCACCAACCCCTAATTTTCCAGCACCAACTGGACTTCAATTTTGAATGAAAATGTTTGATAGATACCTTTGTTATTGCAAGACTCTAACTGGTCCACTTCACCTTTACAATCTCTGTGCACTCTGCTCTCTCTCTTGCGCAATAACTTCACACAATCTACTGCACTGCTACAGCCAAACTTTGCAATCAACTTTGCCCTTCGCGCTCTCTGCACACTCTGCTTTCTCTACGCATACGCTTCGCACACTCTGTGTCGTTCCACACTCTGCTCTCTATGCGCATTCGCAATCGCACTCCGAACAACTCGACACGACTAGCTCAGATTACGCACTTCGCTATCATTTCGCCGGTTCTACGCTATCTATGCTTTTACGGCCGCATATCACATGATGATACTCACACAGATCGATCCATCCAAATCTCCAAATAGCCCCGCTTATATACTTGAGATTTTGAGATGAAAACCCTAATAGTAGTCGGCTGATTATGCAAATGCAAACCCTAATCTTGGTCGGCTGCAAACCCTAAATTTGGTCGGCTACAAACCCTAGAATGTCGGCTTCAAAACCCTAATAAATGTTGGCTCAAAAACCCTAATGAATGTCGGCCCAGATTTAACTCTGTCAGCTTCAACCGTTCCTCTGGATCTGAATGACTCCTGAACTGTCTGTCCACTGCATCATTAGATCTAACTGCCTGTGTTGACAACAATGACAAACCTCTTGCAACACCTTGCTCAACAATCTCCCCCTTTGGAATTGTTGGCAACACCTATGTACATTCTTGTAACTCTTCTCCCCCTTTGTCAATAATACCAAAGGGCTGCTGCAGACTCCCCCTGAGTCCATACACACCATTCTCAGAAACACATTGAAATAGATAGCAAAAATCATGGATATGATCAACAAGATGAACAAATGCACAAATGCCCCCCCTGAGAATTTGATCCCGATGGCTAGTCAAATCTTAGACTATTCTTGGGAAAATGTGGCCACTTCAATTCACACTGTCTTCTGAGCCTCAACCCTCTGTTGCTCTGCAATCTCAAAATTGTCCACTGATTTTAGTGAAAGCATACATTGATCGTTTAAATATCCAAATTTTTGCTCCGTAATGCAAACAACATCTGCATATACATCCTGGATATTCTCAATAGGCTTGAACCTACTGACAACTGTTTGTCTTTCTCTACAGTGAGAATCTAGCAGACCACCTCAATTCTTTATAAAAGCACCTCAAACATTCATCACCAGGCTGGAAATCATCTGGCTGCACATTATAAACTTTTTCTTCAATCTTCCCATTCAACATGCTGATTTCACTTTTGTCAACAGAATTGACAAGTGACTCACATCTGTACCAATTTTTGTCCAGCACTGCAATTTTACTGCCAACTCTTACTTTCAACTGTGCATGTCGAAAGAAGACATTTTTTCAAACACTTTATGGCCAACCGTAGTGCACCTTACTCAGCCTCAAGCTTCTTATCCTTGGACTGGCATTAAATCAATAGTTAAAACAAAACTGTCTATGAATTAAATATATTCACCAAGGTGTCATGAAAGATCTGACAATCTTCACATCAAGCGTCGAACAAAAACACGCTGCTATTATCGAAACACAAATACACAGCTGGGGCAATCATTCTTTCAATAAACAAAAACAATCTAAACTGTTATAATCCATAGCTATAAACAGTGGCAGTAAGAACCATCAACAAAACAACAATGACATAAGCAATACTACCAATGGTGAAGATTCTCAATGCAAACACTACCCTTTACGACACTTCCACACACAACTAAATGAACAGCCAACACACTTGACAATTATACCACAAAAGCCCAACTGCTGGTCTTTCATCCTCAGATACCCAGACAAATATACAAGAGCATTAAAATAAAGCTTTAATATTGCTCCCCCTGAGGATGTGCTTCCTGGAGATGCTTAGTGCAAAGGAGGAGTAGTCTCCTTCAGTCCAAGGAGACATGATTTCCTCTCTTCTTTCTTTCTCCAAACTTTCTTAAACACGGGCTTGTATTTCTCAACTGCCTCCCCATTTTGCACCTTTGCGTGAACTCGAATATTTCTCTGGTGTGGTTGTCTCTTATGCATCCATGATGAATGATTATTTTCCTTTCTTCTATGAACCTGATTTATTCCCTGTCTGTGTTGCGTTCTTTGCGTTTTATGAAATCTATTGTTTTGCCTTAGATTTGATATAGAAGTGCTTGGACAAAACCTTGCTATGTGCCCATGACCATTGCATTGAAAACATTGTACATAGTGTTCGCTCAGATATGCAAAAGTATTTCTACCAGCATAATTCTTTGATTTATTATTCAATCCACAATAAGTTGCCTTGTGACCATACTGGTTACATCTGAAACAATAGCCAGAAAAAGTGTTAGTATGAAAAGAGTGAGAGTGGTAGAACCTCTTTTGTTGTGGCTGCTTTGCTGTAAATCTCCTTTGATATTTTCTTTCTTTTGAAGATACAGCTTTAATCTTTTCTTGCTCTAACCCTTCAATAGTGAAATTTTTCTTCTCTGTAGAGTTGGATGATGAAGGTTGTTCAGCTTCAGACTTTTTATGCTTTGATCCTTCAACGGTGAGCTCCTTTTTCTCTGCATATTTGGATGATGGGGGTTGTTCAGCTTCATACCCAAGACCATGCTTATCCGTGGGGCTTCTCTGATAATTTATCATTTTATCTAGCAATTTTGTGCTCTTCTCGAATTTAAGATTTGTATTGGCCTCTTCTAGTTGTTTCTTCAAAGAGATAATCTTTTCTTCTTGTTTGTAGCAAATAGTCTCTTTCTCATTGATCTGAGACCTGAGAGTTTCTTCAATCCTTTTGAACTCTTCTATTTGTAGCTTCAGATTGCTAACTATTTTGTTGGAATCTTCTTCATGTTTGCTACATACATTAACTTTCTTATTCATCTCTTCTGTCTGTATTCTTAGACCGTCTATCTCTTCTTCTAGCTTACTGCAATACTCTGATTTCATGGTTAACTGCATTTTGAGATTTTTAGAAATTTTCTTGTAATCTTTTGTGTACTTTCAAACTGGTGATTATATCTTCTGCATCCTCAACCTTTTTAACCAGAGCTGAAATTAGTTTATGTTCCCAATTTGCTTCTGCATCACTTTCTTCTTCATCATATTCTTGTTCTAAATCTGTTTCTTTACCAATTTTGAATGGATCATCTTCAACTTCACTGCTATTAGAACCATGGCACTGACATTCATTATGACCGAGTTGACCACAAATAAAACATTTTGTACCTAGAGAACCTGCATCATGATCGAGTTGTCTCTTGGCCTTTTCTCCACTGTTTGATTCATCTTCATTTTCTTTCATGACCCTGTGTGTTCTTTTCTTCTTGTGTCTCATGGTTCCACTTTTGCCTTTCTTTGCCATTTGTGTAATAATCCAAGATCAACCCAGACTGATTAAGCCTGAACTGGGAACTTGGCTCTGATACCAATTGTTGTACTTAGTATGGCACTAAGAGGGGGGGTGAATCAGTGTAGCATTCAAAACATGAATTAATAGCTCTAAAAACCATAGCAAAAAAAAACTTATAAACAAATATAATAAGTACCGCAAGAGAACATCACACAACACAGATTTTTAATGAGGTTCACCAAAATGGCTACTCCTCAAAAAAAATGGTTGCTTGGACTACCATCCAAATCCAGCCTCTTGCAAAGTACCAACTTTACAATTTGTTTACCAGCACCAACTGGAAGGAGCACCAACCCCTTATTTATCTGCACCAACAGAAAGGAGCACCAACCCCTAATTTGCCAGCACCAACTGGACTTCAATTTTGAATGAAAATGTTTGATAGATACCTTTGTTATTGCAAGACTCTAACTGGTCCACTTCACCTTTACAATCTCTGCGCACTCTGCTCTCTCTCTTGCGCAATAACTTCACACAATCTGCTGCACTGCTACAACCAAACTTTGCAATCAACTTTGCCCTTCGTGCTCTCTGCACACTCTGCTTTCTCTATGCATACACTTTGCACACTCTATGTCGTTCCACACTCTGCTCTCTATGCGCATTGGCAATCGCACTCCGAACAATTCGACACGACTAGCTCACATTACGCACTTCGCTATCATTTCATCGATTCTGCGCTATCTGTGCTTTTATGGCCGCATATCACATGATGATACTCACACCGATCGATCCATCCAAATCTCCAAATAGCCCCGCTTATATACTTGAGATTTTGAGATGAAAACCCTAATAGTAGTCGACTGATTATGCAAATGCAAACCCTAATCTTGGTCGGTTGCAAACCCTAAATTTGGTCGACTGCAAACCCTAGAATGTTGGCTTCAAAACCCTAATAAATGTCGGCTCAAAAACCCTAATGAATGTCGGCCCAAATTTAACTCTGTCAGCTTCAACCATTCCTCTGGATCTGAATGACTCCTGAACTATCTGTCCACTGCATCATTAGATCTAACTGCCTGTGTTGACAACAATGACAAACCTCTTGCAACACCTTGCTCAACACCCTTGCCTTATAAAATATTGTAATAAAGATTATAATTATTTTATTTGGTTTTTCACCATGGCAATTTTAATATTATAACAACCACCATTATAATATTAATCCTTCAATAAAGTACCTTTAATATTTATTTATAAAATTTAAATTCATGCTGAATTTAAATAATTTATAAAATAAATATTATAACTCCTTTTTAACTTCTATCTTTGGATAAACTTGATTCCCTGGAGAAATAAAAACCTCTTTTTCCCTTCTTTTCTGGATATAAAATAACTATATTTATCGTCTTTATTTCCTACTAAAATTATTTATGACCTCATCTGGTGACATCAATGACAACTTTAAGTTAGGGACTAAAAATGTCCAACAATCTCCCCCTTTGTCATTGATGGTAACCCATATCCTTTTTACTAAAACCTAACCTTTATTTTTTTTCTACTCCCCTTGGGACATTGCTCCCCCTGGGATAATGCTCTCTCAAATATCAAATCTCTCCCCACATCCAATCTTTCCCCAATACACAAATCACACAAATATCTCCCCCTTTGACATCAATGGCAAAGGGTCACCTTTGGGGCTTGGGGCTAAGAATGATCCTCTTAGCTTAGCCCCTCCCCCACCTCCATATGAGATGGTTAATTCTAGGGTGGGAGTATTTCTACTCCCCAAAAGCACTGTTCTTTACCTTTATATTTTTCTCTTCTTTTATGAGTTTTTTGAATCCTCTAATTGTTTCTTTCCAAGTGATCATCCCTGTTCTTGTCATCATTATTGTTCTTGTTTTTGTTTTTGTTCTCATCCATGCTCCTATTCCTATTCATGTTCATGTTCCTGTTCATATTCATGTTCCTTTTCATATTCCTATTTCTATTCATACCTATTTCTGGAATATTTTCTCTACACCATCTTGTTGTAAGACCATAATTATTGCACTTATAACACTTAATTTTGTTATTCCTTGGAGGCGCAACTATCTTAGGATTTCTCCTAGTGAAGACATATCTTCTTCTATCATGAATCTTGTAATTCATTGCCTTGTGACCAAACTCATTACATGAGTAGCAATACCCTTGAAAAAGTTGCCCTTTCCCATATTCATGTCTTTCATGTGTCTTGCACTATGAAGCCATGTGCCAAAATTTGTGACATGAAAAACATCTTCCATTGAAGATTCCTTGTCTTGACCTCATTGGTCTCTTGTTTTGATCGTTGTTCCATATATATATTCTCTATGCATTGTTCCTATCTTTGTTGAACTATTTGTTGTCCAACTCATCCTCTGATGTCTCACTCCCACTTACACTATCTTCTTATGATGTATCTTCTTCTAAAGTTTCTTCTTCTTCAAGACTTGAAGTAAACTCTTCTTCCTTTTTCTTTTGAACATATTTTGAACCAAGACCTATCTTGTTTGTTGCTCCTCTTTGTATCTTAATTATTTTATCCACACTCTTTGCACTGTTTACATACTTGTATAGCTTATTCTTGGAGTCTTCTACATATTCCTTTAGTAGAGCCACTACTTGTGCTAACCTCTCACATTCCAAGATCTTTGCTTCTAAATTATATTTGATATTGCTTGCCTTAGCCTTTGATTTTTCTAGATCCTCTATGAACAATAATCTTTCTTCATCACATTCCTAAAACTGACTTTCAAGCTTATAGTGGTACTTTCTTACCTTCTTTACTATGTCAAGGGCATAGATAGGTTCTCCCTTGAGATCATAACCATTTTATGCTGAATAATCCTTTATTTATTTACCTTTGTCCACATCATTAATTTATTTTGGCTTGTCTTCTATAGGATCACTCACTTATTCTTCTAATGCCATTAGAATATTTTCATCTGGTCTTTCAAGTGCATCTTCAAAATCATCATCATTGAAACAATAACCATACCTTGTGTAATCATATTCAAGATGTTCAAATTTACCACATCTAAAACACTTGAGAATAACTGGAGTCCTTTTCTTAACTAGTTATTTTTCTTCAATCATAAATAGGACTTCATCTCTATCATTGTCTAAAAAACTAGCATCACTATCATTTGAATACTTACTTGCATTATCCGCATAGTAGCTTCTCTTTTTCCTTTGGAAGAACTTCTTTCCTTATATGTTTTATCCATCCTTGTTTTTCTTTTGGTGCTTGTATCTTTATGATTCCCTGTACATGTGATCCTATTTTTATTCATCATTGTTGTTCTTTGGCTTTTCACAATCGGTTTCAAAATGTCCATACTTTCTACAATTGAAACACTTAACAAATCTTAGATATATAGCTCTTATGGAACCTTTATCTCTTCTACCATAGTTAGCTTCTTCATCACTATATGACTCACTGCTTTATTATGACTTCTTACCCTTCATATTCTTATTCACTTTGAATGCAGCCTCTTTTGGAGGGATAGGATATTTTGTTCTTATCTCAAAAGTCATAAGCATGCCAAGAAAATAATTCCTTGTCATATAATCTCTATCAATTGATGTTTCTATAGTAGAAACCTTTTCACTGTACCTCTTTGGAAGAGTTCTCAATATCTTATCACAAACATCAGATTCATCAACCTTCATTCCAAGATCTTTCATCTCATGTATAAGTTCATCAACCTTGCTGAGATAGTCATGAATATTTTCATCATCCCCCATTCTTAGATTCTAAAATTCTCCTTTGGGATTTTTGATCTTAGATTTACAGACACTTTTATCTCCTTCATATATGGTATGCAATAGTTCCCACATATATTTTTATTTTGTACACTCCACAACCTTCATAGATTCTGATCTATGTAACCCTTTTATAATTGCATTCATAGATCTTGAATTTACATGCATTAGAAGCTTACATTCCTTTTCTGTAGGAGGATTGACTATTAAAGCATATCCTAGTTCCACTACATTCCAAACTTCTTTGCCAAGTACCATCAGGTGAAATCTCATTAGCATACACCAATACAAGAAGTCACTTCCATCAAATACTGGTACTGCATTATTGATGGACCCGTCCCTTTGATCCTTTTGATCCATTGTTCTCTTAAACCACTTTTCCTTCAAGCTATCAAAATCTTATGAAGGAACCCGCTTTGATACCAATTGAAGAACACAAGATTATACTAAGATGGGGGTGAACAATATAAGACCACTTTTTATTTTTTCTTTTCAAATAAATATTATGTAGTGTGTAGATATCAGTATCAATAGTGGTAATCAAATAAATGCACAAAACACCATACACAATAGAGACACAAATTTTAACATGGTTCACCTAATATGGGCTACCTCCATAGAAAAAATATTTCTTCTAAATATTTCTCAAATAATCTCTTAGGAATTCTTCCCAATTACAATATTTATGGACCTTTGTCCAAAGGATATGTTGATCCCCTAAATATGGATGTGGATCTCTATCCACAGGAGAACTTCTTCTCCTTTACTCTAGTTGGTGATCCTCTTTAAGACTCTACCTCCAACACACTGATTGTGGATCTCTCTCCACTTGAAGACTCTTGTCCTCACTCAGAATACCTATCCTTGTTGTCCTGGTTGATGCATCTCTATCTACTAGAGACTATATCCTCTATGATTTGTCCCCTCCAAAGCTCTATCTCAATACTTTACTAAACACATTCTAGTCGGTATAGCATAGCTCTGCTCATTATCTTACACTAAACATAGTATATTCAGTCTAGCATAAATCTGCTCAATAGGTTTAGTCAGAACCTGCACAACTCTTCTCAAAAGGTCCACACAACCTGTTCAAATCTACTCAACAAGCTCACAAAGAACTTATCCAAATCTTCTCAACAAGCTCACACAGAACTTTTCCAAATTTTCTCAATAGGTCCACATAGAACCTATTCAAATCTGCTCAACAAGCTCACACAAAACTTGTCCAAATCTGCTCAACAATATCAAATAGAACTTTTCCAAATCTGCTCAACAGGTCCATACAAAACCTATCCAAATCTGCTCAACAAGCTCACACAGAACTTGTCCAAATATTCTCAACAAGCTCACATAGAACTTGTCCAAATCTCATAGAATAATAAAGAGAATTTTTAGAGACTTAATATGTTCTATACTTAATGCTCAATCACTTTCTCAAATCAATCTCATAGAAGCATAAACATAATTTTTAGAGATTCAATATGTTCTATACTTAATGCTCAATTACTTTCTCAACTCAATATTATAGAAGCATAAATATAATTGTTAGAGACTCAATATGTTCTATACTCAATGCTCAATCACAAATCAAATCAATCTCATAGAATCATAAAGAGAATTGTTAGAGACTCAATATATTCTATACTTAATTCTCAATCACTTTCTCAACTCAATCTAATTGAAGCATAAATATAATTGTTAGAGACTCAATATGTTCTATACTCAATGCTCAATTACAACTCGAATAAATCTCATAGAAGCATAAAGAGAATTGTTAGAGACTCAATATATTCTATACTCAATGCTCAATCTCAACTCAAATTAGAATATAAAATAGTTTGTTTCATGGAACTTGAACAACCACTTCACGTCCACTTGACTAGGCTCAACCAACTCTACTCAACCAATCACCTCAAGAAACAACCCGTTCTCACAAAACCCTAGTCCAAGAATATATCAACCAACTCAAAATATTTCCAACAATGCTAAAAAACAAATCTCACATAACAATGATACTCATGTTCTTTTCTAACTCAAGTTCAAGTTATTTGCATAACCAATTGGCTTCAAAAACAATGCTAATAAAACAAGGCTTAATAACAACTCTCAATTCAAAAAACCTTGAAGCATTAACTCAACCACTTTTGAAAAGGAAACCCTAATAAATTCCTTTTCACTCCAAAATTAATTTTCTATCAAGCCAATCAACCAACTCAATAGAGAAGAATTTTTCCCATACCTTTTTGTTGCCAAGAAGTTGTCCAAAAAATCTGTCACACTTCACAAAAATTCTTTTCAAACTCACATAAGGGTTAGAGGACTTCAATTACAATAACAATGCAAAATACAAATTTAAATACACCCTTTTACTCCAACTTAATTTTCACATCCACCAAAGTCCTTTTAGAAAAAAACCCTTATCAAAAATAATAGTCAACAAGTCTCAAAATAAATCTCAATTAACACTTTACCATAACTCCTTATACCTCCTAAAATATAACTCTCAAAATAATACTTTCCAAATAATAATGCTCAAATAATTATCAAAACTTCACCTTCAGTAATAATCACAACAACCTCTAATTAACAAAGTTTATTAAAATATTAGTAAACATTATAACATCCTTATCACTCCAACCTTAGGGCATAACCATAAAATTAATTAACACAAAAAAATGTACTTGCCTCAAGGGGATTTGACCTCGTGTCTTGCCCTCACTATGATCCCCTTAGCCATGGCTAAGTTTTCCACATGAGCTACATGCTTGTTCACAAAGGGGAAAGCACCATGTGCTTCCTCTTTGTGCTTTCCTTGCCCACATTTAAAAACGTGTGCCTTGGTTATTCCATAAAAACTCCACCAAATTTTTTTTTGCAAGAATCGAACGCATGACATCTGTGATACCAATGCCTTCATAGTTTCCAAGCTGCAACTAGGCCATATTTCCCAATGCAAATTTGGGGTGGTCTCTCTCCGCATTATCCTGTACTCTCCTTTCTAAATGTTCTAACCATGAGATCATTTTTTGCATGTGCAACTCAATAACCAATTGAGCAAGGATGGATAGTAAATAAATTTGGGCATGTATTTATATTGCCCTTCCTCCTTTTTCTAGACATTAGCGCTTTTATTGAAATGCATTACATCGACACTTTAAGGCTTCGCATGCCTTAGTAAACCCAACCTTGGATTTTAATAAAAATTACTTTTGGACTTTATAAAACCCACTACCTTATAAAATATTATAATAATTTTATTTGGGTTTTCACCATGACAATTTTAATATTATAATAACCACCATTATAATATTAATCCTTCGATAAAGTACCTTTAATATTTATTTATAAATTTGAAATTCATGCTGAATTTAAATAATTTATACAATAAATATTACAACTCCTTTTTAACTTCTATCTTTTGCAATGTTTCCCTCGATCTTTTTCCTTCTTGATGGATATCAAATAACCATCTTTGTTGCCTTTATTTCTTGCTGAAATTATTGATGACCTCATTTGGTGACATCAATGACAACTTTAACATAGGGACTCAAAATGTCCAACATACTTGCAATTTGGAAAAGTAGATAAATAGATGCATTTAATGGCATGTCTATCCTGAACCATGATTATCCCGATCCCCTACTACCCTTAAAGAACCAAAAGGAAGCAAGGAGAAACAAGGAATCAAATGGAAACAAAGAATAGGTATTTGCATCTTACGTTGATTTACTTATGTTACATAGATTAGAATTGTGGTTATATATCCCCAATGTAATTAATGTGATACCTTTGAGTAGGAAAGGCTTATTATGCAAGTGATGATGAGGCAATTGTTATTGGGTTAATGAAAGTAATTTTACCATATTTTTATATTTTATTATGTCATGTAGAATATTCTATTTTAGAGTTAAGCTTGCTTCATTTTCTCTATTATTTTTTGATTGTTTTATGATGTGGTAGCATCTAGACGTATTATTTTTTTATTGATTGATGATAGGGAATCTAGTGTAGAGTTCTAGGGTCATCTATGTTCATCCTAAGGGGGTCTCAATTCCCTTAGGTCATCTATGTTCATCCTACGAGATTTGAGAACCCCTTAGGATGAACATAGATGACCTAAGGTAATTGATACCCCATTAGGGAGATAGAGGACTAAGTGGGAAGAGATTACATCTAAGTTAAGATAGCTCATTGTGGAGATGAAATAGATAGCTTAACTCACGGTACTCATAGCATACCTACACATAAGAATTTTTGTATGGTATGGATATGCATGTACACCTTTGATTGACTGAGGATGATAAGTCTAGCTCATCAAGGATGATGAAACATATGGACTTATCCATAGTAACACATTATACACCTACATAGATGAATTTGTGTTAGGGTACTTCGTGAGATGTAACTTACAGGGAAACTTAGTATATTGAAACTTAAGGATATTCTTGATGGATATTCATGCACCTCTCTCCTTAGTAAAAAAAAATTCCATTTTTGTATTTTTCTGTTTGTGTGTTTTTGGGTCGTTACATTTGATATCAGAGCTCTAGATATGAGGCTATAGAGCTTCTATATGTGCTAAATGGAAATTATATGCATCCAATGAATACTCTCTTATGGTATAGGCTAAATCTAGGATGATCTACGATACCCCAATTGCTAGAATATAATGGGAATTAGCCCAAGGGAGTGTGGAGTGTTAGGATACCTTAGTATGGGCTTTGGTATAGATGATGCATCTCAACCTAGGATATTTCCCTAGTTAGGTTGTTGATGCATATAGCAAGAGAACTCTGTATTATGGCTTGATTAGAGATACAGCTTAAGATAAAACTATAATCTTATCCCCTTGATTGGATGGAATTAGGTTAAGATACCACCTAATACTAGAAGAGGGAGGCCTAAACCTAGACAAACTTGGAAAATTAATGTTAGAGAAGAAAACTAGGATGAGGAACCAACAAACCCCAATAGGGAGGTAGAAGACCTCACCGCTATGGTCACTTTTATGCAGGATCAAATAAGATAGTTGCTCAAAGTAGCTATAAATCATAATATGCAAGTTTGAGTCTTAGAGGTTAGCCTAGATAATGAACTAACTACAGAACAAGTACAAGCCAGAGCTTTAGTAGAAAATGAAACAAATAGGGACATGAAAAACATCAGTATCTCAAATTTTGATGGAGAAGGTGATGGGATGCAATGAAAGCATGGCTGAGAGAGGTAAAGGTTCATTTTATGATAAAAGGCTACTCATCTAGAACTTGAATACTTTGGGCTATGATTAACATAGAAGGAGCTACTCTAGAGTTGTGGGAAACCCACTATGAGGAAACCAATATTGAACCCATTGATACTCCATGGGAAGAATTTATAAACATTTCAGAAAGAGATTTCTAACAGAGCATTTTTATACCCTAAAATTTGAAGAATTTGCTAGTCTTAGACAAGGACCCAGTATAGTAGAAGTGTACTATAAGAAGTTGGTAAGACTATTCAACTATGTACTTGTTTATAATGATAAAATGTGAGTTCATAAGTTCATCCTTGGATTGGAATCTAGGTTAAGGTACGATGTGGATATGCAAGAGCCCAAAATACTATAAAAGGTATATGACCTAGCAAAGAAAACAGAGTCACACTTTTGTTATAAGTATGACACTCTACCTAAGAAAGCACAACAAGAACTAAAGAAGAGGAATAGTAATGGGTTTGTAAAATGGGAGGTTAAGCAAGAGTGAAAGACCAAGAATCCTCAAAATATTGAGAAGAAACCCTATGGGAATCATAATAAGTTCAAGAAGAACTTTCGTAAGAAGGATAACAAGCCTAAAAATACAAAGCCTTGACCGCAGAAGTCGCATGCTCCAACTCTAGCAATCAAGAATGGGAATGAGAAACCTGAGAAATAGCAAGGACCCAAGGAAGGGTGCTACAATTTTTTAGGACCTCATTACTATAATTAGTATCCATATCAAGTAGGTACTAGCTCAGCTAGTGCAAAAGGGTAGGAACTAGAACATCAGATCTATGCCGCAACTAGGAAGCAGAAGCTAGAGGGACAAGCCACCCCATTACTTGTGAAAGGTAAGGTTTTCAATAAGCAAGTAAACATTTTAATAGATAGTGGAGCCATTGACAATTTTATTTTTTCTAGTCTAGAAAGAACTATGTCAAAATGTCCTAGGTATTTGGCTCAAGGGTGGAATGTTGAGTATGGTTGTGGGTAGACCTACTTGGTAAACTAGTGTTATCCTATGGCAAAATTTACTCTATATGAAGGGACTACAAAATGTTATTTATATGTAGGTCCCCTACACACCTTTAATATGATTCTTGGGATGGATTGGCTATAGGATCATAAAGCCTTAGTCAATTTCCAAGATCATTGGATTGAGTATTCAGAGAAGTGAGGGGAAATACTAAGAGTTCATAGTGATCAAGGGATTTTTGAACATCAAATGTTGTCCATTATGCAATTAAAAAATATCCTAAAGAGAGGAGAGATAGTGTATGTGGTAAAACTCAATGAGGTGGAGGACCAAGAGAAAGAAAAAATACTAGGACAACATCCAATCCTACAAGATTTTCAAGACGTATTTCCGAAGGACCTACCTAAATTACCTCCTGAATGGGAATTTGATTTTAAAATTGAACTTATGATGGGAACTGAACCTATTTATATATCCCCGTATAGAATGAATCCTACTAAAATACATGAACTAAAGGTTCAATTGCAAGGTTTATTGGAAAAGGGGATGATAAAACCAAGTGTGTCACCATGGGGCACACCGATTTTGTTTATGAAAAAGAAGGATGGTTCGCTAAGACTATGTATTGATTGTAGACTGCTAAATAAGGCTACAATCAAGAATCAATATCCTTTACCTAGGATTGAAGATTTATTCAATCAACTTAAGTATGCCAAGGTGTTTACCAAGATCGATCTAAGGTCAGGGTATCACCAATTGAAAAAATATGAGGTAGATACTCACAAAATGATATTTAAGACTAGGTATGGGTATTATGAGTTTATGGTTATACCCTTTGGACTGACTAATGCTCTAGTCACTTTCATGAACCTAATGAATAGCATATTTTGGAGATACTTGGACCAGTTTGTTCTAGTATTCCTAGATGATATCCTCATATAATATCGAGATAAATAAGAGCATGATAAGCATTTTAGGATTGTGTTGGAATTGTTGAGAAATAATCAACTTATGGAAATATTGATAAGAGTGAATTCTATGTTCTAGAGGTGAGATACCTCAGACAAGTTATATCGATAAAGGGGATTATTATGGATCCAGAAAAGATAGAGGCTATTTTGAATTGGATACCCCTGACTAATGTCATCAAAGTACGAAGTTTTATGGGGTTAACAGGGTATTATAGACATTATATAAGGGAATATTCCAAGATTCTTGGACCCATAACAAACCTTCAGAAGAAAGGAAAAGAATTCAAGTTGTCAAAGAAGTGTGAAGCTACCTTTGAACTACTAAAGCATAAGCTTACTACTTCACTAGTACAAAGGGTTCCCGATCCTCAAGGGGACTTTTTAGTATGCACTAATGCATAAATAGGTGGGTTGCATTGGGTACTCTCACAAGAGGATTCAGTAGTGGTATATACTTCAAGGAAGCTTAAAAAGCATGAAGTTCATTATGCTACACATGATTTGGAGTTGTCTATAGTGGTGCATGCTCTCAAGGTTTGGCACCACTAATTTATGGGAAGGCACTTTGAATTAAAAACAAACCATCAAAGTCTATGGTATATATTCACCCAGCCAATAATTAATGTAAGGCAAATAAAATGGGTAGAATTCCTCACTGAGTAAGATTTCGAGATTGAGTACATAAAAGGAAAAGAGAATAAAGTAGCTAATAATTTAAGTAGAAGGAGATATATAATAGCCATCACTAGAGCTCACATGGATCTAATGGATCAAGTGGGATGGAGGTAATCTCAGGATGAGTATTTCTAGGGAATTCGAGTCAATATTGATAGAGATCCTAAATGAAATAAGGAATTTAGTGTGAAAAATGACTTTCTATGCTATAAGGGAAGGGTCATCATATCAAAGATAGGTTATTTGAGGAACTTGATAATGCAAGAAACTCATATATCTCCTTATTTTTCTCATATGAGGGAACCAAAATGCAAGAAAACATGAAAAGAGCCTTCTTTTGGGTAGGAATGAAGAAGGATATCACAGATTTTATTGCTCGATGCCTCGAATATTAGAATGTTAAGGCATAAAACCAGCATCTTGTAGGAAAACTTCATCTGCATTAGGTACCTATGCAAAAATGGTAGGTTATATCCATGGATTTTATTGTGGGTTTACCCAAAACTCAGTACCAACATGATGTCATATTTTTAGTGGTCCATAAGTTGACTAAAGTTACCCACTTCATACCAGCAAATACCAAGGATGATGCTCAGGTAGTATCTAGAAGATTTGTCAAAGAGGCATTTTGATTGCATGGGTTTCCTAAGGTAATCATCTCAGATAGAGACTCCAAATTCACTTCTAAATTTTGAAAATCCCTTCATAGTGCAGTTGGTACGAAATTGAATATGAGTTTAGCATACCACCCTGAAATCAATGGTCAAAAAAAGTAGGTAAACCAAGATTTGGAAGAAATGCTTTGCATGTACTACATGGATCATAAATATCAATGGGAATATTTTCTACCTTTGGTAGAGTTTGCCTACAATAATGGATATCACTCATCGCTAGGTATGGGTTGAAAGTACATTACACCATTGTCATAGGATAACCTAGAGGATCGAGTTGTGATTGGGCCAAAAATGGTTAGGGTAATGGAAGAGTAGCTAACAAAAATTAGGAAAAGGCTTAAGGAAGTTGTGGATAGGTAGAAGAGTTATGCAGATCTAAAAAGGACTCCCATAGAGTATTATGTTTGAGATAAGGTGTTCTTAAGGGTTAAGCCAAAGAAAAGTGCTATCAAATCCATGAAGTTGGATCCACATTTTGTGGGGCCCTTTGAGATCACAGAAAATATTAGTTTGGTTGCATATCGACTTGCATTACCACCTAATCTGTCAAAAATACATGACACCTTCCACATATCCTTGCTTAGGAAATATGTTGTTGACCCTAAACATGTGTGGGATATTTGTAAATTGTAGATGGCAAATCTGGAGGCCATTGAAGTACTACCGATGAAGATTCTTGAGTTTCATTCTAAATCTCTATGGAATCAGACTCTCGATTAGTGTAAGGTCCAGTGGGATCAGTTCTCTGAGAATAATACCACTTGGGAGAATGTGGAGGTTATGAAATTTTTTTTTCCTTTTTTTTATAACTATATGATGTAATAATTTCATTTCCTGTTGAACAGCAAAAGTAAAACTGAAAACATTGAGGACGATGTTAAATCCTAGTGGGGGAGGATGTCATGACCCTCCCTAGCTGACTTTATGACACAAGAATATTATGTATTAACCTAATATGTGGTCATGCTTAATTTGAACAATTGAACTAGACATGTAATATTTAGTTGATTTATAAGGGCATGTTATCACTAACATATTGCCAAGAGTGCAGGATCAGGTACACTCATAGGTGGAATAGGTAGAGTTACCCACCAAAAATAAGGGTATCAAAGATCAGGGAAAATGATGATTAAGGTACTTGGAGGTAACATGGATAGATACCTTCATATAGGCATGCATTGACGGAAGGTATAATCATCGATAGTTGATCACCTTGAGCTTTAGTTGATAGCCTAGAAGCTATCATAAAATCTCTAGCTAAGATGGGTGATTGGATTGATGGAAAGACTCCCTCTTTGGTTTATTGTATGAATTTATTTGCTTCTACTACATCATAGCTTGATTAGTTTGATGATTTAGTTCCTATATAGGAACCACTTCAAGATGATTATAGATGCATAAGGTTAATTATCATATTGAAAATGAAAACAAAGCACCCTCCTTGTGAAATAAAACAAATAAAGTCATATGCTGAATTTAGATTATTTTAAATTAATTAATGAAGTTTAAAGAAAATAATGATTGACTCATTAGAGCTCATTTGTAAATTTCATTTGCAATTAATTAAGGCGTTTTCACTTTAATTAATTAAAAATGGATATTTTAATTAATTGGGTTTATTTTAATTAAAAGTGGTGATTTTAATTAAAAGTGATTATGATTCATTGGAGATTAATTAAAAGTGATTATTTTAATGATAAGATAAAATTCATTAAAAGGTTTTAATTAACTAATAATAAATGAAATATGATCTTTAATTTAAACAAAAGGATATATATAGAGATATTATAAATATATTTTACTATATAAAATAAAATAATATGTCATGATCCTATTCTTACATGGTGTAACCTATGGAAGAGCCTACAAGGCTATTAACTTTCCAAAGATGGAAAATTTGGGAAGAATGCACAAAGGATAGGGGACGGGCATTGAAGGGAAGGCAGTGGCATAGGCTTAGAGAGGGCGGTGGATAGACCACCTAGGTTAGGGGGCACGTAAGGGAGAAGAATTGCAGAACAAAGAGGAAGGAAAAATAGATAACGTAATGAAGGAAAAGAGGAAGTGGGGATAAAGAAGAGTACAGGAAATGCACCAGGCATAAGACTTCACCGGACCTCCATCTCAACGAAACCAATAGGTTGGGTTATTCTAAGCTAAACTATGGATTTTATTTAAATATATTTTAATATTGAAATCTTGCTTGGAAGCATTGTGCATTGTGTATAAGCTTGAAACCTTGCTTGGAAGCATTTTGTGTTGTGTGTAGTTTGAAACCTCCTTGCTTGGAAGCACTATGCATTGTGTGTAGTTTGAAACCTCCTTGCTTGGAAGCGTTGTGCACTGTGTGTAGTTTAAAACCTCCTTGATTGGAAGTGATGTGTGTTGTGTAAGTTTTAAATTGTGCTTGGAAGCACTGTGCATTGTGTGTAAGCTTGAAACCTTGCTTGGAAGTGTTGTGCGATGTGTGTAGTTTGAAACCTCCTTGCTTGGTATTGTTGTGTGTTGTGTAAGTTTGAAACCATGCTTGGAAGAACTGTGCATTGTGTGTAAGTTTGATACCACTTTGTCCTAGGGAGTGCTCTACGTTGTGCCTACATTGGAAATCACCTTGCATGGGAGAAAGGTGTTGTTAATTAGAAACCACTATGCCTTGGAAGTGCTCTGCACTGCGTTTGAGTTGGAAACCCCCTGGTGCCATAAGAGAGTGTTGTGCTTGTCTAGTGCTATTGAAAGTGATGTCAAGTGCTCTGTTTGATGTTGGAATAGTGTCCTACAAGTAGAATGTAGTGTTCAGCAAAGGTAACCTCCCTAGGTTTTAGGAAGTGTAGGTTGAGAAACTGGTTAGCGTTGGAAGAACGTCCCTGTCTCTAGTGGACGTTGGGTTTGCCATGGATGCTTAGCATACCTTGAATGGTGTTAGAACTGACTGTAGATTTTGCAATACGTAAAAGAGCCTTTAAATTATGGTTTTAATTTAAAAAGAGCCTTTGATTTATATGTGAAATATATATTAGGTTTTAATTAAATGGACCTTTGATTTATATGTGAAACATATATTAGGTTTTAATTAAATGGACCTTTGATTTATATGTGAAACATATATTAGGTTTTAATTAAATGGACCTTTGATTTATATGTGAAACATATATTAGGTTTTAATTAAATGGACCTTTGATTTATATGTGAAACATATATTAGGTTTTAATTAAAAGAACCTTTGATTTATATGAGACATATATTGGGTTTTAATTAAAAGAACCTTTGATTTATATGAGACACATATTGGGTTTTAATTAAAAAAACCTTTGATTTATATGAGACACATATTGGGTTTTAATTAAAAGAATATTTGATTTATATGAGACACATATTAGGTTTTAGTTAAAAGAACCTTTGATATATATGAGACACATATTGGATTTTAATTAATTGAACCTTTGATTTATATGAGACACATATTGGGTTTTAATTAAAAGAAACTTTGAATTATTTGATACATATATTGGGATTTAATTAAAATAACCTTTGATTTATATGAGATACATATTGGGTTTTATTTAAAAGAACCTTTGATTTATATGAGACATATATTGGTTTTTAATTAAAGGAACCTTTGATTTATATGAGACACATATTGGGTTTTAATTAAAGGAACCTTCGATTTGTATGAGACACATATTGGATTTTAATTAAAAGGACCTTTGAATTATGTGAGACATATATTGGATTTTAATTAAAAGAACCTTTGATTTATATGAGGTATATATTAGAGTTTTAATAGAAGAACCTTTGATTTATATGGGATATGTAAATGTTAGGTTTTTATTAAAAGGAACCTTTGGTCTTAGGGAAATATATGAAAGGTTTTAATATAAAGAGAATCCTTGGATTAATGTTGATTATATTAGTAGTTTTTAAATAAAATGAAATGTGTATTTATTATTTTAATTCGAGTTATGGGAATTTGGTTTAGGGAATGAAGGAATAATTGTTCTAAAGATTAAGGGTATGGGACTTTAATGCTTTAGGACATGAATGTAATTAAATTAAGTTAAACCTTAATCTAAGTGATAGCATGTTTAAATGACATGCCAAGGGGATTTGGGAAAGTGAAAATAAAAGTAAAGTTTCATTTATGATGTCCACTATGCATTAGATGGTTAGAGACTTAATTGAATATTGTATAGTTGCAATTTGGAAAAGTAGATGAATAGATGCATTTAAAGGTATGCCTATCCTGAACCATGAGTATCTTGATCTCCTACTACCCTTAAATAACCAAAGTGAAGCAAGGAGAAGAAAGGAATTGAATGGAAACAAATAATAGGTATTTGCATCTTACGTTGATTTACTTATGTTCCATAGATTAGAATTGTGGGGAGATATCCCCAATGCAATTAATGTGATACCTTTCAGTAGGAAAGGCTTATTATGCAAGTGATGATGAGGCAATTGTTATTGGGTTAATGAAAGTAATTTTACTATATTTCTGTATTTTATTATGTCATGTAGAAGATTCTATTTTAGAGTTAAACTTGCTTCATTTTCTCTATCATTTTTTGATTTTTTTTTTATGCTGTAGCATTTAGACGTATTATTGTTTGATTTTTTGATGATAGGGAATCTAGTGTAGAATTCTAGGTTGAACTCAGATGTAACCTAAGGGAATTGAGAACCCCTTAGGGTTAACGTAGGTGACCTAAGGGAATTGATACCCCCTTAGGGAGATAGAGGACAAAGTGGGAAGATATTACTTCTAAGTTAAGATAGCTCATTATGGAGACAATATAGATAGCTTAACTCGTGGTACTCATAGAATACCTACACATAAGGATTTGTATATGCTATGGAGATGAGTTTGCACCTTCGATGAACTGAGGGTGATAGGTCTAGCTCATCAAGGATGATGAAACCGATCGATTTATCCGTAATAACACATTATACACCTACACATGCGGATTTGTGTTAGGGTACTTCGTTAGATGTAACTTCTAGGGAAACTTACGAGATTGAAAATTTAGGATATTCTAGTAGGTTAGGGGTTCATGAAGGTTTCATGCACCTCTATACTTAGTAAAAAAAAAACTTTCTATTTTTGTATTCTTTTGTTTGTGTGTTTTTGGGTCATTACAAATGTGGATACTCCTTTTGCCTTAACAAAGATAAAATTTTGTTAAACCTAAACAAGATCATATAATTTGTTTTCTTAGCTTACATCATATTAAATTAAGATAACAAGAACATAACCAATTGCTAATCCTATTGGGAGAAGGATAACGACCCCTTGAGTAAACCAAAGTATGAACCTTAGGGGAATAATCTTCTTTGGCTAGTATATCATGATGGATTCAAGGGAGTCATAAGGAGTTTTGTTTTCTGAGCTGACATAAGGATTTCAAACATCTTATTTTATTTTCTATAAGTACTCTGGAAATAAAACTTTAATAAATTAACCTCCTTCAAAATCAAACTTTCAAACCATGTCTCAACATCCTTACAACACATAAAACAAGGGTGCATATTATACATCTCATGAGGAGTCTTCCCATGAGCACATTGAATAAGAAGTCCTTGGTCACAACAAGTGAGTAGGAAACATAAACAAATTATTGAAATTTTTTGTTTTGAACCATAGATCATGTCAAAGAATATTGTTGGACATTTTGAGTAGATGAGTTGTCATTTATGTCAAGAGTGAGTGGTCATTGATGTCAAGCTTTCAACACCAGTCAGTGGTAGTTTCAGTGGGTAGCATCAATTTCAGGATCTCCAATAAGTGTAAAAGAATAGTCCACCTTCAGTTGATCAAGACCCAGTTCCAGGTAGTCAAATGAGGACCAAAGGGCAAAGAAGAGGCCTAGGCAAATAATATTATAATAGTTTATTATAATATTAAAAAATAAATTTAAATTAATTATAAATTAATTAATATAATTTTATTATAAATTAATTTATTAATTAATTTAATTAACTTTCATGTTACTTAGGTTAATTATAAGTTAATTTTAATTTAATTATAAAATATTTTTTATTAATTTCATAAACCCTAAAAAGGGTTATTAATCTAAGTTTAAAATCAAATTTAAAATTCAATTGGAGCACCAATGTGTTATGGCAATAAGGCATCATGTATAAATATAGGCAAAACCTTTGCCTTAGAAGATCCCCAATGCTTTTTAATTTGAATGCCCATGTTATAGATTGAGCGCAGAAAGAATGCAACAATTTTTGTGTTGAAAAATATTTGGTGGTAGAAGAAAGAAGAAGTAGGAGCTAGGCTCCTTTCACCCTGCACACCTGCCATGTAGTGTAGATGGTGATGGTGGAAGGTGTTAAGACATTTGATGGCAGGTAGGACGTAGGTTTGAATCTCGTAGGATTCGTGTTTTGCAAGGAAGGAAGGTCTCCATTTTTGGAAGTGGTGCCAACAAGGAAACAAAGGGGGGCAAGCACCTTCCCCTCCTCGTGGGAGTGCCTAGCCCACATGGTGGGCTAGCACCTTGGTAAGGCACTCAGTGGAGAGGTTTTAGGTTCAAAATCCATCAAGGCCTTTTTGTGGTTGAGACAAAGGTATGCACTGATGATTGTTATGTTGGTCGCTTAATTTGGAATGTGCTAAGGTTGAAGGAAAATAAAAATATTTTTATGTGCCTAAGGTTGAAAAATAAATTTTTATGGTTTGTAAGATTTAATTTTTACCTAAATTAAAATTGGTTATTAAGTGTTTTGAGGGATATTAAAGGGTAGACAATTATTATTTCTGAAGGGCTATTTTTGAAATATTGATTTATGAAATTGGAGATTATAAGGATCAATTTGACTGATTATTTTTATGTGTGATTTGATGGTTGCTAATTTCAATAAGGAGTAATAAGGTGTATTTGGGATTGATTGTTTTTGTGTTTGAAAATATCTTGAAAGAGAGTTAGCGTGATATTTTATCATCTAACCATTAAAATTGACAAAGAAGAAAATTGTGATTGAGACAGGTTTCCTAAGGGCACTTCTACATCAAACAAAAGGTATGGGAACATATTCCTAGTGAATGATTATTGAAATTTTTGAATGCATAGTTGGAGTGAAAAATATTTTTTGATAAACATTGTCGAGTGTATTTTGAATTAATGCTTCAAGGTTTTCTAGAATAAAGTGTTTTTGATAAAAGCTTGTTTTTATATGCATTGTTGTTGAAGAACTTAGTTGAGTGAGGAACTTGAAATAGGGTTTACAAAGATCACGAGTATCATTGTTATGTGATATTGGAATTATTATTGAAGCACTTAGTTGAGTGAGGAATGATGCGTAGTCATTATACACATCATTAATTCTCAATGAATTTGTCAATCCAGGGCAATGTACAAGGCTATCTGCGAAAGAAGGGGTGAATAGGGTTATAACTTAGGTCAATCTAGAGCAACAGGTCTTATCGGTGAAATTGATTGTGTGGAATATTTAGGACGTTCCTATATCTAAATTGCATAAATTAAACCTTAATCTAGTTTGCAAAAATTGAAACTAATCATTAACTGTAGAAATGAAATCCTAATTACAATTGCAGAATGAGACCTAATTATGTTGCAAAAATAATAGTTGCAGAATTAGAAGTCTGATTATAATTACAGAAAGGAAATCCATTTACTTTTGCAGCAATGAAAATGTAATTATAGCATGGAAATGAAACCCTTTCAAGGCTCTGTAATAGAAGGTTGTCAATATTCTGTGCAGGGGTTGACAGCAACACACAAAATACATGAAATTACATAAAATAGTAAATTCTAGAAATGACAGTCTACAATAAATTGAAATCTTTGTTGAAAGTGGATATTACAACCAAACCATTAATCACAAAACATAAAATAAGCTAAGATTGCAAATACTATTAGTTGTTTACAAAGAAATGAAATGATAAGTTCTACAACTCATTCTACTGCAGCAAAATCAGAATAAAAATTTGCTGTTAGTCCTCCTCCTAGGTCTGGAAGTGGCTAGCCTTCTTGTCCAGAAGAAGGTATGAGTATCTCTCTCTAGATCTTACTCACACTCATTTACAAGCAATATGAAATATAAATAGTACACTTTATTGATTCAAGAACATGATTACAATAATTTTGCTGAAAACCTGTTACAGGACTGTAATAGTCACTTTTCTGATTATTGCATATTTTCTCCTATATTTCTCTACTCTCTACTTTCTCTATCTTCCACCTAGCTCAACCTGAATGGGAGCCATATTTATAGATGTCCTAAGATCTACTGAAAAACTAAGAATATCTCAAAATATCTAATCCTATTATGCTGCAACGATTCCTGGTTTTATTCTAAAAGAAGATCAAACTTGATCTTTCCATAAATGGTGGCTTTGGTCAGCAAGTACAAAAAAGTCAGATGGGAGATATTTTCCCTTACCCTTTTCAATCTTTATTTCCTTTTTTCCAGCATCAAAAATTGGTCAACAAGTCAAAAAGCACATTCTGTTTTCATTCCGAAGATAAGTGGCTCATTTCGAAGAGACTACAATTCTCATTTCGAAGATCTGCTCATTTTGAAGACACTGTGTTTTCTCATTTCGAAGACATCTGTTCATTTCAAAAAGACTTCAAAATGAAATAGTGTGTGCTATTTAAATGATTTCCTCTACATTTCTTAGGTGGGTTATCTCTTAGGATCATATTTCAATGGTCTTCATTTTTTTCCATGTGTGAATTCCATGCCTTGCCATTCATTGGTAGCTGGCTGGAATTTACATGGGAAAAACCAGTTTTTGTTGCACAGTAATAGTTTGCTTGCACTGTTGCCAGATTTAGGTAAAATAAATGTTTGAGACATATCAAAACATGATTAGTGAAATGTTGCTATCAACCTAAGCATATCTCATTTAGCAAGTCATAACACAATAACATAAAACTTATGCAAAAATCTGTAAAAATCATAATATAGTATTTCAGATACATTTATCATGCAAATAGTTAATACACAACATATTGAATCAACTTAACTAACATATCAGATTAAACATAAGATTTTGTAGGCAATTTCAGTGTTCAAAACATGTTATGATTGAGGTATTTCTAGGCCTCATCATTTTCCCCCCAACTTATATTAATGCATGTCCTCATGCATTCTGTTGGGCTATGGAATCACATGTCCATGTTCAAATTCCATGACCTGTAGAAAAACTTCTTGCCTATATAATATCACCTATTCTCTTGAAGGTTCCTGAGTTATTCTTCAAACTGTTCATCAGGTTGGGCATCTTCTTCAAAGTAGAATGGAACTGGAGTGATGATGGTTGGAGGCCTAAATATGAGACCTATCCAATGATGTTGCATGATTTCAATAAACTGTATCACTCCTTCTACCCTTCTTCTGGACCATTCTAAGTTGATGGGGGATATGGGTTCTCTTTTTTGTAAATACATGGAAAATTCAACCCATCTATTTCTATAGACTGATAATGTTGGCACAAAATTGTCATTACAGAAATATTGGAATCTGGTCACATAGTCCCTCAAGTTTGTCAAGTACATCCTCTTTATATCATCCCTATTCATCATGGTGAAGTGTTGTCTGGTGATAATTAGGTGATTTGGCTGAATTTCTCTGACTAACAATGCAGCTCTTGTTTCAATTTCTTTATTCTACCTTTTCTCCTAGTCCCAATAAAACTGATTCTACAAAGTGGACATGAATGCCCTCACTTGAACATCTCCAATGTAAATTTGAGGGTGATTCTACTTCTTCTGGAATAAAGAAGCTATGTAAAAATAGTTCACATAGAAGATTTTTTTTCTCTATAGGGCTATCAAATTATGTAAAAATCAGGAACATCTGTATTATTCAGTAATGCAAAATATATACAGGTTACAATTAACAAATTGCCGGAGGTTGCTAAACCAACCAGCCGTATTAGCAATTTGTTATAACATAATAACAACTGCGAAAGAAGACAAAGGGAGAAAATAGAAAGTACGCTAACATCCCCCTTTATTACATTATTTGGGTAATGTAATAACTAATAGCTATACTAACATCCCCTTACATCATTTTGCAATACAAAGTGAGCTGCGAAACAATTCAAATTTGACACGTCCAAGTGCCTTAGTGAAAATGTCCGCAACTTAAGCATCAGTGGGAATGTACTGAAGCTGAATTCGGTGCTTTGGAACTTCATCTCGAATGAAATGACATTGTGTGTCAATGTGCTTTGTTCTTTCATGATGGATTGGATTCTTGACGAGGTTCAGAACACCCCGATTGTCGCAAAACAAGCGTATTGGAGATTTTGATGGATGGCCCATACTTGTCAGAATGCGACGTAACCATATCACTTCGCACACAGCTTCATGTGCGGCACGATATTCTGCCTCTGTTGATGAAATAGCAACCACCTGTTGCTTCTTGCTGTGCCAAGAGACAGGACCGGATCCCAGATGAAAAATATATCCAGAAGTTGACTTGCGATCATCAAATGATCCGGCATAGTCGGAGTCCGTGTATCCTTGCAAGAATAATTTGTTGTTCCTATTGTATTCTAGGCCATATTCCATAGTACCACGGACATAGTGAAGAACACGTTTTGCTACTTTCCAATGAGTAGTCTTAGGCTCCTGCATGAACCTCAAAATATAGTTGACAGCAAAAACGAGATCTGGCCTAGTATTGGTCAGATATATGAGACTCCCAATCAACTGTTGATAGAGAGTGCCATCTACCTGAGGTGAGTCATCATATCGCGATAACTGAAGTCCATTCTCCATTGGAGTTGCCATTGGCTTGCAATCGATCATGCGATATTTATCGAGCAATGTCTTGGCATATTTTTTTGAGACACTTTGATGGAGTGCTCCTTCTGGCTGAATTCCAGACCAAGACAGTAATGGAGAAGTCCGAGATCTATCATCTCAAAAGATTTGCACAAGTTTCTTTTGAAAGTAGAGATCATAGTTTACGAACTCCCTGTAATGAGCAGATCATCCACATAGAGTACAAGCAACACTATCTCAGAACCCTGTTTCTTGAAATAGAGGTTTGCATCTAACGGACATCTCTTAAATCCATGCTGCATAAGGTGATTGTCCATTTTTATATACCAATCTCGAGGAGCTTGTTTCAGACCATACAAGGATTTGACCAATTTGCAAAATTTCTGCTGTTGGCCTTCCACTTCAAATCCTTCAGGCTGAGTCATATAGACTTCTTCTTGGAGATCACCATTAAGAAAGGCACTTTTGACATCCATCTGGTGAACTTTCCACCCATATTATGTTGCCATAGCACACATAACCCAAATTGTGGTCATCCGAGCAGTAGGTGCAAAAGTTTCTTCATAGTCGATGCCTTCCTTTTGATCATAGCCCTTTGCAACAAGACGGGCCTTATGCTTATCAATTATTCCATATGCCTTGTACTTGAATTTATATACCCATTTGCAACCAATGGGTTTCTTTCCATGCGGCAGATCAACAAGCTTCCAAGTTTTATTTTTCATCAGAGACTCATACTCTTTATCCATAGCGGCCTTCCACTGAGGCTCACTAAGAGCATCTTGCACTGATGCAGGTTCAAGACTATCTATGGTAGACATGAATGCCCTGTCATCATCAATATCCATATCCTCAACTTCTATACTTGGAGTCACAGAAATTTCCTTAAAATATTGACAAAGATCATCAACCTCACCAGTTTCTCTGGCTTCTCTTTCCTTTTGAGCCATACTGCATGTACGAGGTCTATCCAAATTCAAATTGGGAGGAGTGGATAAATTTGCATCTTTGATTGTATTTGTACACCATTTAGGATTCTTATTCGATGGTGGTGAAGAAGATGTAGAAGGACCTCCTGTCTGTGCTGACGAAGGAATCATCTCTTCCTTAGTTTCCACAATATCTTGGTGTACTGTAGATGTGCTCTGTGATGTGAAAGCTTCATCAAAGACAACATATCTGCTGATATGAATTTTATTGGTCAAAGGATCTATCAACCGATATCCTTTGGAGTGCTCAGAATATCCAAGAAAAATACATCTCAGTGTTTTCTCATCTAGCTTCTTCCTTTTCTCTTTCGGTATGTGCATGAAAGCTTGACACCCAAAAATACGTAGATGAGATATGGAGGGTTTTTGACCACTCCATGCTTCCTGTGGAGTCATTCCTTTTAGGGCCTTTGTGGGTTCCCTATTCAATAGATACACTGTAGTGGTGATAGCTTCTGCCCAATATTGTTGCCCAAGAGTAGCTCCTGTGAGCATACAACGAACCATTTCCATAATAGAACAGTTCCTTCTCTCAGCAACTCCATTTTGCTGAGGAGTATAGGCAGTTGTTAACTATCTCTTGATTCCATGCTTATCTAGGAATGCAAAAAATTCATTAGAGGTAAACTCTCCCCCTCGATCTGAGCGAAGGGTTTTGGTAGAAGCCCCTGACTCCTTCTCAACGGATTTCTTGAACTGTTGGAAGAATGCAAAAACTTCAGATTTCAGTTTGAGAAAGAAAACCCACATCTTTCATGAGTAGTCATCTACGAATAACTGAAATTACCTCTTCCCTCCAACACTATTGGGTGTGAAAGGACCGCATAGATCGGTGTGAATTAGCTCCAGAGGTTTTTGTGCTCTTGTAGAGCTCTTCTCAAATGGTACTCTATGCTGCTTTCCTGCCAGCGATCGAAGCACAGCGGCAATGTGGCGAAAGGGAAGGAAGACCCTTTACCATCTCATACTTGCTGAGCTCAAGTAAGTAGCCGGAACTAAGATGCCCATATCTCTTGTGCCATAGGGAAGTTGCCTCCTTGGTAGATACAGTCATGGCAACATGTGGAGTAGAGATAGCATCTAGTGCAAATAAGTCGTGCTTATATGAAGTTGTTGCAATCTGCTTACCCTTCCTGGTAATAGTACAACACTTCTTTCCATTCTCAATAGGAAAGTTAACCATATTTTTGTCCAGGATTTGTGTGACTGACAACAAATTGTTAGCCAATCCTGGAACATAGAGGACTTTTTCAATCTGACACTTGCCATCAGGAAGAGTGACTGAAACTGTACCCTCTCCCTGAACCCTGTAGGTTTTATCATCATCAATGGTGACAGGTTTGCCCTATTTGGCCTCAAATGATTCAAACCACGATCTGTCGCCAATCATATGTTTGCTAGCTCCAAAATAGACATACCAAATAGGATCCCTCTGTGTGGAATCTGTGGTAGTCATGAGCACCTTGTGTGCACATTCAGAATCTGAGTCAGATTCTTCAACAACAACATTCACCTGGGGTTGCTTGTTCTTATTTTGTGGTTTTTTTTGGCCTTTCTGCTTGTTCTTATGCCAACACTGTTGGTGTCATGGTTGTCTTTCTCACAGATCTTGCACCACCTCTTCTTCTATTGAGGTTGTTTGCCTTTTCCTTTCGTATCTTGTTGAGAATTTCCTCCTTTCCGAAAGTTGCCTCCTTTTTGCCCATTACCTTTCTTCCTAGAACCCTGCCTGTTGGTGTATAGGGCTGTATTGGAAGAGTCATCCTTGTGAAGTTGGCGTGCCTCCTATTGTTGAAGCAGATTAACCAACTCGATGTAGGTAATTTGTCGTTGAGACACCTGGATGGAGGTTTTCAACATATCAAATGAAGAAGGCAAAGCTCTCATCACAAGTGAAATGAGAAGCTTTTCGTCCACAGTATCTCCCAGAGAACTCAATTTCTCTTTCAACTCAGACACTCTGCACAAAAGAGTTCAAGCTGTTTCACCTGCCTCGGACTCGGGTTATGAAGTTGTTGTTGAAGATGAAGAATGGTGGATTCATTCTTCCCCTCATAGATGGTTCTAAGGGCATCCCATGCCTCTTTAGCACTTGCTTTGTCAGCTATATGAGGTTGCACTTCATCTGAAACAACAAACAAAATGAGCACCTTTGCTCTACTGTCTTTCTTGTCAAAAGCTATCTGATCTACTGAAGGACCTATGGATCCTGCTATTGGTGAAGGCCTAGTTGCTACTCTAGTAACAATATCCCACAAATCTTCCATTTGGAGAATTGCCTTCATCTTATGTTTCCATGGTGTATAATTTGGACCTTTCAATAACTGATGCGGATCAGTCATCAATTTTGCAATGGCGGCCATAGTGAAGGTTCCTTATATCACCAAATTGGTCCCCCTTTCGATATACCTTTTTCTAGGCCAATATACCGTACAAAATACCTGCCCTTACGTGAGGGAAACTATAGGTATTTAGAAAGATCAACAAAAATCACCCGCCCTTACGTGAGGGAGACTATAGGTGAATTTTAGAGATCATACGATACGTGGAACATAAGCGGTACTGAAATGGAATCGCCTTATTGATGGCACCTACCATAGAATATTATTCTCATGCATGGGGCATAACTTCCCCTAAACACTATGAAGAATACTTCGTCAGGATTTACGCCTAAACACAAGTGCGATAAAGGGTAGTGGATGGAGTAAAAAATGCAAAAATGGCATAGTTATTCCTCCCCGATGATTTATAGAGAACAAGCTCAGACATCGTTATAGCAGCTATATTAGGCGGCGGATACAGTAGCCAAATCACGACAGCTTTACCTGTAAGTGTTGGCCAGAGGTATCACAAATACCGAATCTTTGCAATGCAATAAAATTGCACAGATGGGTTTTATATTCCGGGGACTTAGGGAGTGTTTTGATTTTAATTTTTAATGTTATAGTGCAAAAATGAAATATGCAACATACAACAAAAAAAATTGCCCACAAGAATAACCCACAAGGTGTCGGTCACGACCGAAAATGCACATTTTACAATGCCAAATTGCTATTTTTCGAAAAATTACTCACTATCCCCCTTTGATTTTTGAAAAAATATCCCCCCTTAAAAGGCTTTCTTTAACAAAGCATTTTAATAATTATTATAAATTTAAAATTAAAATAAATCATTTTAATTTATATAGTTTTTAAACTTATAAAAAAATAAATTTTAATTTTAATTTTAATTTATAAAGTTAAAAAACTATATTAAAAAAAATTAAAATTATAAATTTTAATTAAAAAAATAATAATTAAAAAATGAATTTGGAAAAAAAATAATTATACCTTGGGGGAGTCGGCGGGATTTGAACCCCCGAATTGCAGGCTCCCTGAGCCTTACCGCACGGCTCACGACCACGTGAGCCAGCGGGCTGATCCGGAAGGAACAGTGGACCTGCTCCTCTTTCAACCCCTCCTTCTGTCTCCTCCTCTGCAACGGCCTCGGCTTGCGACCGCAGCACTGCTCCCGGCATTTTCGAAAAAAAAATTCAGCCTCGGCTTGCGACCGCAGCACTGCTCCTGGCGTTTTCGGAAAAAAAAATTCGGCCTCGACTTGCGACCGCAGCACTGCTCTCGGCATTTTCAAAAAAAAATTCGGCCTCGGCTTGCGACCGCAGCACTGCTTCCGGCGTTTTCGAAAAAAAATTCCGCCGCTGCCTTCTGTTTGTTTTCCAGATCGGATCGGCACTAAAAAAAAACGTCGCAGTCTCCCGCAGCGACTTCCGCCGAAGAGAGGAGGGCCGAACGTTTTTTTTTTTTTTTTTTTTCGTTCGAGGGGAGGGCGTTCGATTTTTTTTTTTTTTTTGTTTAAAAAAAAATTTCGGCTTGCAAAGGGAGGGGGGAGGCTGCGTATTTGTGCGCAAAAGGGGGGGGGATGCAATCGTAAAAATGGGGGGGGTTTATACCCTCGTGGGAGCGGGAGAAGAAATTTAAATTTTCGCTTCCCGCATTTTTTTTTGGGGGGTGCCTCGGGGAGCGCGCGCGCAATGTGCGCGTCGCACGGGGGTGGGGAGGGGAGGGGAGGGCGGGGGTGGGCTGTGCATCCCACGACGTCACTGGATGTCCAACGACCGGGGGGGGCGGGACAACTGTCCCTCCTCCTTGCAGGACGTGACGTGATAGCGCTCGGCGTGCTGCGTCCTGCGGCTGGCGCTGCGGACGTGGTCGCCGCGTGCTGTCCGTCGTGCTGCGTGCGGGTCCCGCATCGTGACGCGCACAGGTCTACGTGTGCGGGGCTCCCTTGCCTGCCGCTACACAATTTTTTTTTTTAAATTCTTCTCCGGCTGCTATCGCGCGACAGACAAATCACGTCGCCGAGAGAGAAAAAAAATTAAAAAACCACACTCTTCTCCGCCTCTCGCTGCTCCCTACTCGTCGCTGGATCTGATGCCATGTAAAAATCAGGAACATCTGTATTATTCAGTAATGCAAAATATATACAAGTCACAATTAACAAATTTTTGGAGGTTGCTAAACCAACCAGCCATATTAGCAATTTGTTATAACATAATAACAACTGCGAAAGAAGACAAAGGGAGAAAATAGAAAGTACGCTAACAAAATATGCTTTCAGGAAATCTGCAGTTATGTCCAATTTATATGGGAGACCTGAGCTAATCCTCATGACCTGCCATCTAAGGTATTTCTCCTTTAGAATAAGACTGTAAAATCTGGCTGGCCGTTTGAATTGGACTAAAAATTCAACAATTTGACATAAATCAGACATAAATCAGACACTTTTTCTTTTAATATTTGAATCTATGTTTCCTTTGCCTCTAGCTATTTTTCTTCCAATTTGAATTTTTTAGTTTTAGTGGCAAGCATCTCATATCTAATCATCCAATTGACTATGTTTGCATTGTATTGTTCTAGGGACACAGTATTAGGTGATCTGACTATAGGTGGAACTCTAGGTAGCAGATCTACCTGAACCCCTTTTTCTGCCACTTCTACTAGTTGATCATCTATCAACAATTCTACCTGTACCCCCTTATCTACTATTTCTATTGGTTGGTCATCAAACAGTAATTCCACTTGCACCCCCTTATCTGCTATTTCTACTAAAGGTGTAATAGTTTGAAATACAGGGACATCAATAGAAGGAGTACTTACTTGAATAGTTTTATGATGCTACTTGGACTATTCTTGTGCTGGTGACTCATCTACAGTATCTTTTTGTATGCTTTTTGCCAATTTCGAAGCATCTTTAGAATGCGAAGGTAATGCTTCAGAATGAGAAGGCATTTCTTAGAATGAAAGGGTGTTGATTCAAAATGAGCACCTATGTCTGCCTCAATAGAGTCATCTACTCTAGATAAATCCATAAGCAATTAAGCCAAATTGTCCTCATCAATGGATATAGTTGGCTATTTTTCAGACTGTGACAGCCTTTCTCTCGATTCTACCACTTCCTGATGTAACTCTACAATTTTTCTTTCCTACATCCCAATGATGTTTTCTCTTTCTTCAATCCATCTGGTTTGTGTTTTGACAACACTCCTTGCTGCTCTCAACTACTCTATGATGTCTTCTTCTATTTTTGCTTCAGAATCTGATGCAGAAAAGTCAGCTGTAGTTGGCTGCTCAACAGTTATTTCTTCCTCTGTAACATTTGTTTGTTGTTATTCAGGAGGTTCTATGAAACTATCTATAATTGCATCTACCATTTCTGTGGCATGTTGAATTGTATCCACCTCCAAGCTATCCTGCCCAACATCTTCCTCAATTATTTGTTTAGGAAATTCTAGAAAGTTTTCAGGGGCTGGTTGTATTTCTGTGACATCTGGACTGCTTTGTCCACCTTCTTCTTCTATGACCTGTTCTACCATTTCCCTCAAGTGGATTCTTGTAGACCTCCTAGTTCCATATGCAAACTTCTTCTTTTTGCTTTTTTTTTTCTGGTGATAGGAAGGGTTGTGGGGACAGTTTTAGATGCTTTTGTTTCCCTTGTTGTTTCTTCCCCTATTGGGCTAGGTGCTTCACTTTCCTGTTCTAAAAAATCAGTAACAACTTTAGAAAAATGGAGCTTCTTCTATTTTTCTGTTTTGCTACCAGTTCTAGACCCTCTTTTCTTTTGTTTCTTGGCTCATGAGGTTGAAGGTTCTGGAGCAACAGCTGGGTGTGTTTCTTCCTCTGCAAAAACTTCTATAATTGTTTCTATTTCTTCTTCTGCAACAGCCTCTGCAACATTTGTTTCTTCTTCTACAATAGCATCAGTAGCATATTTTTCTTCCTCTTCATCCTCATCTCCAAAAATTACATCATTTAGGGTAGAGTAAAACCTATCAAAACTCCTAGGGTTTCCTCTAAAATGGTGCTGGCAAACTAGTTTGATGATACCATGGTGGCGAAGGCTCCATTTTTCTTCCTGATATATTTTTGCCATGTTTTTCAATTCTTGGTGCAAGTATAGGGGAATATTTACCCTAACATCTGGTTTTTGCCTACCATGTCTGAGATGGTTTAAAATTTTTAGATGATGCCTTGATAACAGTACATACTGCCCTTCACAAGTTAGAAATATGATTACCCATGTGGCCACTTCATCCCAGGGTTCTTGCAGGTTGGCCCTTTTTACCCCCTTGCATGTGTTATTATGTGTTAAATATTCTGGATCCCTATCATTTTCTTCTAGAAATTGATTAACTATATTTACCAATGTATTTTTGCTAGACCTAGAAATTGGAAGACCTTCTAATGGCATCTCAGTAATTTGACTCAAAACTTTAGGGGTTACCTCAATTGTCATGTCATTAATGTGTGTCTGGTTGTTTCTGAATGTGTGGGAGAACATGCCAGCCAAATCTTCAGAGGACCCATTAAAATTATCCAAAAATGGCATAAGCCCTCCATATTCAAAAATTTGTAGCACTTCTGGATTTTCCCGGAGGTGGGTGGTATCCATTGGTTCCATTTTTGTCTTTCACCCCATTTTTTTGTCTTAGTACATTAAAAAATGCTCACTTCTGCTGCTATTCCTTTGCTAGATCTCTTGTTTCTGGTGTTTGCAGACTTGCAAGGTTTGATTCTAAGTTTTCAATTGCCCTATTTTTCTTCTCTAGAATGAACCGTATTTGAGCATTGTACCTCATAATCATTTTGCATTTAGAAAATATGTCTTCAGAAAGAAGGGTGGTACGCATTTCTATTTTTTATCTAAACACATGTCCATCAATGGTTGCGCAGATGTCCTTGCTGTCAGATCCATCTTACTCGTTTTTAGTTTTTCTGTTTTGCCTGTGGACTTTTACATGCATGTTTATTAGTATCAAAAAATGGTGGCATACTGTTGGTCACATCCCCCATGATTCTAGTAATTTCTAAATGGGTGCAAAAACAAACCACATCCTAACTGACACATTTTCATTTATCATATGCAGCCAAAAGAATTTTTACTTGATCGTATTTTTTTTCTTCCTTGGATGCCATGTGGAGATGTTATATTGAATGATCTTTTTGAAGATTATGATCTATTAAAAAAACAAAACCTCATTTCAAATATTATGATTTCATTTTGAAGACAAGTCTTCATTCTAAATATCATGCTTCTTTGCGAAGTCAAATCCTCATTCCGAAGATAAATCCTCATTCCGAAGACAAATCCTCTTTTCGAAGATAAATCCTCATTCCGAAGACAAATCCTCTTTTCGAAGATCAGGTTGTATTACGAAGGCAAATCATTCTGAAGATAGAACTTCATTCCGAAGACAAATCCTGCTGCATTCCGAAGACAAATATTCATTCCGAATATGATGCTTCATTGTGAAGGAAAATCATCATTCTGAATACAAAACTTCATTTCGAAGGCAAATCGTCATTCTGAAGACAAAGCTTCATTCCAAAGACAAAGTGCAACATTCATTCTATTGTCATTTCGAAGACAATTTCAATCCGAATATAATACAAAAATTAATCTGAAGAAGATAGCAGACACTATTTTTGGCATTCTTGTTCCGAAGATTAGGTAGAAATCAATATTCTCATGCTCAAAACATGTTTTAAGTATGCCAACTCTTATGGATACATTTTATGCTAATGGTTAATTGTTATATACTATATACCAATCATTTACAATGAAGAAATGTAAGAAATATATACCTGATTAAAACAAGTTAATACAAGTTTTGAAGAATGACTACCTTTGTTGATTTTCTACTGAGATTTTCTGCAATATTTCAAAACAAGTGCAGATGGTGAATTTGTACAATGATGGTTCAAAATTTTTCAAGGTTATGCATGCCAGAAAACTGGTTTTCATGCATACCAACCCAGTAGTACCTTAGAAAAGGTTTTCACTGCTGAGTTATTCATTTTTCTCTTCTTTTTTTTGTTTCTTGGTTTTCCTTTTGTTTTTTTTTTTTACCTCTCCTTTTCTCTTTTTTTTTTTTCTTGATTCTTTTTTTTTCTTGATTCTGACTATGCCCATGAAGGAATTCATGATTTCCCTTAAATCATACCCATGAAGGAATTCATAATCAGAATTTATTCATCTTTTTGTTTTCTGCTTTTTTTTTTTTTGTATTTTTCTATTTTTTTCTTGAAATCCATGATCATGCTGATTGTTTTTAAGTGGAAGAGGAAATTTTCAAGTTGCTACAAGAATTCCTCTCTAGTTAGAGGTTTATGGTACACACTGAGGCGATGTCCATTCACTACCAACTTTCTCTATGACCCATAAATAGGAGATAAACGAGTTTTTCCATTGTCAAATACCTCTTCAATTTGGTAAGGTCCAAGCCATATAGTTCTCAGCTTTCCAAGGAAGTCCTCATAACGAGAATCAAACAGTAAAGCCCAATATCCTTGTTGAAGTTTCCTCTACTGAATGTGATTGTCATGCCACAACTTCCTCTAGTCCTGAATTACTTCAGTTTGGTGCAAAGCATCCAACCTAAGTTCATCTAATGCATTCAGCTGTAGAATATTGTCTGTTTGTGCCTATAACAATTCAATTTCAATTTCCAATGTTGTGCGTAATGTTAGTAGCTCAAATTCAATAGGTAAGAGGGGCTTTTTACCAAAGACTAGTTCATACAGTGTGAATCCAATAGTGGATTTCCAAGTAGTATTGTAAGCCCATACTACTTCAGGTAATTTATCTAGCCAGATTCTCCTATGAAAAGCTACTATTTTTGTCAAGATTTGTTCTAGTTCCCTGTTTGTTACCTCAACGTAGCCATTTGTTTGTCGATTATAAGGTGATGATTTTCTATATTTGATTTCATATAATTCTGTAAATGCCTCAATGACTTTAGATGCAAATTTGGGTCCTTGGACTGTGGTGATAGACCGGGGAGCTCCGAATATTTGAAAAATATGAGTATACAAGAAATCAATGACCTTCTCTTCACGAGCATGTTTGAAAGCACACACCTCTACCCACTTTGTCAAGTAATCAGTGCATACTAGAATATGCACATTTCCTTGAGAAGGTGGATCAATAGGTCCTACAAAATCAAGCCCCCACCTCTCAAATGGCTCTAAAACCAATTGAGGCTACAGTGGCATTTCATTTGTATGAGTGGGTTTCCCCATTCTTTGGCATGCATCACAATGCCTGATGTACTTTTTCACATCCTTGTGAAGAGATGGCCAATAATATCTTGTCCCTAAGATTTTTCTAATTGTGTTTTTTACAGAGTAGTGTCCACCTAAGGGTTCATCATGACAAGCCCTAAGGATATCATATACCTCATCCTTTTGTATGCACCTACGTAACACATGGTCAGGACTGCACTTAAAAAGTATACCCTTAATCCATTCAAAAGAAGAACTCTGTTTGATCAATTGTTTTTTCTGTTTTGAAGTAAAATGTGGAGGAACTTTCCCTGTGACCAAATAATTGGCTATATCTACAAACCAAGGTGATTGGACTGATATAGCAAATAATTTTTCATTAGTAAAGGTGTCTTCAACTAATTCCCCTTCATCTGTGTTCTACAATCTGGACAAGAAATCTGCTACAACATTAGCTTTTTCTAGTTTGTTGATTATAGTGATATCAAATTCTTGCAACAACAGTAACCAATGAATAATTATTGCACTTACCATAGGCTTATTCATAAAATACTTAATGGCTGTGTGATCTATGTGAATAAATATTTGATAACGTGTTATGTAATTCCTGAATTTGTTGATGGCATAAATTACTACCAAGAATTCTTTCTCAGTTGTGGTATAATTTTTCTTAGCTCCTATAAAATTCTTGATAATGTAGTAGATGGCATAGTGTTCACCATTGTCAATTTGTCCTAATGTTGCTCCAATTACTGTATTGGAAGCATCATCTTGTATGTGAAATGGTAATGTCCAATTAGGTCCTCTTAACACAGGTGGAGTTACTAATTTCTCTTTCAGAGCTTCAAATTATTCCTGAAACCTTGCAGTCTAGGAAAATTTAGAATCTTTAGTCAATAGGGCAAACATGGGATTGGCTATTGTGCTAAAGCTGGGAATAAACCTGCGGTAAAAACCAATGTGTCCTAGAAAGCTTCTGACATCAGTTTGAGTTTTAGAAGGAAGAATATTCTTGATAATTTCCACCTTCTTTGGATCAACCTGGATCCCTTGAAGAGAGATATGATGACCAAGAACTATTTCTTCCTTCATCATCATAAAACATTTTTCTGGATCCAAGGATAACTGGTATGTTTCATAGCGAGTTAAAACTTTGTCAAGGTTTTCTAATGTAAAGTCAAAAGTCCGTCCACATAGTGTGAAATCATCCATGTATATCTCAACACTGTTGGTAGTCAGATAAAAAAAAATTGCTAAGACCACTCGCTGAAATGTTGCTGTGGGCATTACACAAACCAAAAGGTAAAACCCTATAGGCAAATGTTCCCCATGGATAGGTAAAGGTTGTTTTATCTTGATCTTCAGGTGCAATCTGAATTTGATTATATCCACTAAATCCATCAAGAAAACAAAAGTATTTCTTTCCAGCAAGGGTATCTAACACCTAATCTATGAAAGGTAATGGAAAATGGTCTTTGTATGTCACTTTATTCAGATATCTATAGTCTACACATACTCTCATTTTTCCATTTTTCTTAGGAACTATAACCAATGGAGAGACCCACTAGCTATTAGAAATTGGGTAAATGAATCCTGCGTCCAAAAGTTTTTCAATTTCTTCCTTTACAATATCCCTTAGGGCAGGATTTAGTCTTCTCTATGGTTGTCTTACTGGCTTGACTTCTTCAGTATAAAGTTTTTGGGTGCATATATCAAGGTGAACTCTTGACATATCTTTATAGTCCCAAGCAAAAGCATAAACATGCTTCTGCAATGTAGCTATCAATTTTTCTTCCTCTTCCCTAGTAAGCCAGCTGTAAATGTTCAAAAAATTTCCTAGCTAGAATTCTATTTGTTTTGTATTTGGAAGGAATGAATTCACTTCTTCATATCTGGTCATTAGGGAATTAAGAGGACACTGCTGATATGGGAAGAAATAAGAAGTTTATGTTTCATTACTTCATGATGGAAGCATATCATGTATGGAACAGTGAGAAGGAAAAAATAGGTGATGGTGCCACCCATGTGGTAGTGAAACAAAGTTTTCCTGTGATAGTACAGATGGTTCACATTCAGAATTTTGGTTTTCCTCATTCCGTAACAATTGATGGATATTTATTGCTTCTTCTTCTAACCCTTGTTCATGCAGAACATTCATTAGGATAGTTTCATTTTCTAAATTTTCCATGTCATGGAGGTCTTCTGTGTGTTCCCTTACTATCAAGGTGGCTAGTGTGGAAATAACCTCCTCTGATTCTTCATCTAAATCAGGAAACCATAATTGACCTAAAAATTTGCTAGATGGTTTTGTAGGAGGATACAAAGAGATCTGTTTTAGATCAATACCATTTTAAATAGTCATTTTTCTAGATCTGCAATCTATGAATGCTGTTGCAGTTGCAAGCCAAGGTCTTCCCAAAATGATGGGATATCCATGTGCTAAATTTCTTGGTTGTAAAACCAAAAAATCTGTAGGGAATTCCCAAGAAGAAACTTCTATAGGAACATCTTCATTGATACCTTCAGGTTTTGCAACTGACCTATCAACCATTTCTAAATTTGTAAATGTGGGGCTGAGATGTTTGAGTTGTAATTGTTTCATTATATCCTTGGTCATGACATTTATTGCAGCTCCTATATCTAGTAAGACATTTGATATTGGTACTGAATCTATGGTAGCTGTGATAAGCTGGACTTCTGGGTCACTATACTTTGGAGGTACTAGTTTTCCAGACAAGAGATCAGCTATCTTTCCTTCAACCTGAACAGTCTTAGGAAATGCTTTCTTTTTTCTTCCTACTCTTCTAATGCATAAATCTTGGATAGTACTTTTAATCACTGGTATATCCTTAATGGATTTCAATAAGGGCAATGATATAGTTAACTTTCTAAGTTCCTTGACCAGGTCTGACTTAGAATTTTTTGCTGTGGTATTGAATCTTTCATGATATGGAATTATCCTTGATGAAGGTAATTGTTCTGCCTATGGGTCTATTTTTTCTTCTTCTTTCTCCATTGTTGGTTTAACTCTAACTGGTTCCAAAGGTCCTTGCTCTTCATTTTTCTTTATTTTATTTGAAACAGGTTTAGGTACAACTTTTCCTTAACGAAGTTGGATGTTACTACAATCAAGAACATTTATTTCAACATTTTATTCAGCTTTAGCCACATAGACAGGGGATGCCTGTCTCATGCTGTTTGGATTAGTGACTGATTGAGCTGGAAGTTGAGGTTGTTTCACTTGTTGTGTTTGTTGTGGTTGGTTCTATTTTTTTTGAAAACTTTGATTAGGTGTAGGCAGCAAATGTTGAGTTTGACCTTGATTTCTTTGTTGCCTTGGATAGGATTGGTATTGCTGGATTCCACTTGTGGTTGATTTTGCATCCAATGTGGATTAGTCTAATTCCGATTCCGAGGATGGGTTGTTTTGATTCTATGATGGGTTATTCGATTCTGATTCTAGGCTGAATTACTCCAATTTTTTTGTGGCCATTCTTGGAAATTTGTCCATTGAGGATAATTCCAAGGACGTTGGGGTGGTTCTGATTGTCCCCAAGGCATAGTCTAGGGATTATGCCCCCAATTTGTAGGAAAACGAGGGGGATTTTGGTATTGAGAGAAATTTCCCCCTTGTTTTGGTCCAACATAGTTGAGTTCCTTAGTCTAATTTTTTAACATAGTTTTGAGTTGTGGTAGCAGGTGGTATTTATCAGTTGAATACTTATTTGAACAGATACTACAAATGGCTGAGATAGATGTTTTATTCAAAGTACATTCCTACAAATCATTTTTATTTCTACATCTTGGGAAATAAATTGCCAAAGGTTCTATGGTTTTTGCTTTTGCAGACATTTCCCCCAAAGTTGTGTTTAATTGCACTAGAATATCAGTTTTAAAATTTGCAAGTTCCTCTATTAAGTCCTTCACATTAGTGCCATTTGTACTCTTTTTTCTTCTTCCCTGCTTAGTGTGAGAGTAATTCCTATAGAGACCCACAATTTCCTCATTACAGAGATTATTTACATCCCATTTTCCCATCAAGTCCAATACTTCTTTGGATTCATCTTGTAATCCTCTCAAATAGATGGTTTTACATAACTCTGGTTCTACAAGTCCACATTTCCTTTGAACAAAGGAGAACCTATCAAGATAGTCTTCTAATGTTTCATCGTCTTCCTGTTTAATTTTGAATAACTCATATTTCTTGTTCCTTACACAACAATACTCCTGATATTTGTCTAAAAACATAGTTTCCATTTGATCCCAAGTTCGGATGAAATTTGGCTCTAAGCTCATGAACCAGCGTAATGCTGAGTCCTTGAGTGTTGAGGGAAAAACCTTAAGTTTTTTATTGATTTACATAATCATAGGTTTGACACACTACTTTGAATTCAAACAAAAACGATCAAGATCTTCAGATACAACACCTTGAAAGGTTGGAAGTACTGAAGGTGAAATGGTTTGCATGGGAGAGTTTTGTGTTGGATTCAAACTGATAAGATATTCAAATGTTTTGGAAGGTTGGGGCATATCCTGATTATCTCCATTATGGACATAGCCATGTTAGCCATCTCTATCTAGATTTCCTCCCTCTGCCATAGTTTCTTGTTCCTTGGGAACAGTTAAACCTATCCAAATTTCACTCTCAAGAGGACCAAGATCCTCTATTGATGATGAGTTTAATGATTTTTCTTTCTTAGAATGTTCTAATGATGGTGAGACTAGTGATTTTTATTTCTCATAATGTTCTAATGATGGTGAAACTGGTGATTTTTCTTTCAATATTTCTAGTAGTTCAAACATGGGTGATTCACCCCTTAGGCGTGAAGATATCCTTAATGGAAGAAGCCAGGGATCCTTTTGGGTAATTCTACCTTTTTCATCCCTAGACTTACTCATTCATGTTTACTCTAAAATGACATAAATTATAGGTCAATAGTTGTTACTTTGACCAGCTATTCTATTCAGATTTTATCCTGAATCTTCACAGTTCAGTCTAATTAACATCTATTGCACTGTTTTCACCTTCTAGCAACACAATTCCTTGGAAAAGATGCTAAAATTATGCGTATTCATTATAAACATCATTAATTCTCAATGAATTTTTCAATCCAGGGTAGTTTACAAGGCTATCTATGGAAGAAGGGGTGAACAGGGTTATAACTTAGGTCAATCTAGAGCAACAGGTCTTATTGGTGAAACCGATTGTGTAGGGTATTTAGGACATTCCTATCTCTAAATTACATAAATTAAACATTAATATAGTTTTCAAAAAATGAAACTAATCATTAACTACATAAATGAAATCCTGATTATAATTGCAGAGTGAGACCTAATTATGTTGCAAAAATAATAGTTGCAGAATTAGAAGTCTGATTATAATTGTAGAAATGAAATATATTTACTTTTGTAGCAATGAAAACCCAATTATAGCATGGAAATGAAACCCTATAAAGGCTCTGTAACATAAGGTTGTCAATATTCTGTGCATGGGTTGACAGCAACACACAAAATACAGAAAATTACAAAAAATTGTAAATTTTGGAAATGACAGTCTGCAATAAATTGAAAGTTTTGTTGAAAGTGGAGATTACAACCAAACCATTAATCACAAAATATAAAATAAGATAAGATTGCAAATACTATTAGTTGTTTACAAAGAAATGAAATGACAAGTTCTATAAATCATTTTACTGTAGCAAAATTAAAATAAAAACCTGTTGTTAGTCCTCCTCCTAGGTCTGGAAGTGGCCGACCTCCTTGTCCAAAAGAAGGTATGAGTCTCTCTCTCTCTAGATCTTACTCACACTCATTTACAAGTAATATGAAATAGAAATAGTACACTTTATTGATTCAAGAACATGATTACAATAATTCTTTTGAAAACCTGTTACAAGACAGTAACAGTCACTTTTCTTATTATTGCCTATTTTCTTCTATATTTCTCTACTCTCTACTTTCTCTATCTTCTACCTAGATCAACCTAAACGGGAGCCATATTTATAGATATCCTAAGATCAACTAACAAACTAAGAATATCTCAAAATATCTAATCCTATTATGCTGCAACAATTCCTGGTTTTATCCTAAAAGAAGATCAAACTTGATCTTTCCATAAATGGTGGCTTTGGTCAGCAAGTACGAAAAATTCAGATGGGAGATATTTTCCCTTACCCTTTTCAATATTTATTTCCTTTTTTCCAGCATCAAAAATTGGTCAACAAGTCAAAAAGAACATTTTGTTGTCATTCCGAAGATAAGTGGCTCATTCCAAAGAGACTACAATTCTCATTTCGAAGATCCGCTCATTTCGAAGACACTGTGTTTTCTCATTTCGAAGACATCTGTTCATTTCGAAGAGACTTCAGAATAAAAAAGTGTGTGCTATTTAAATGATTTCATCTGCATTTCTTAGGTGGGTTATCTCTCAGGATCAGATTTCAATGGTCTTCATCTTTTGCCATGTGTGAATTCCATGCCTTGCCATTCATTGGCAGCTGGCTGGAATTTACATGGGAAAAACTAGTTTTTGCTGCACAGTAACAGTTTGCTTGCACTGTTGCTAGATTTAGGTAAAATAAATGTTTGAGACATATCAAAACATGATTAGTGAAATGCTGCTATCAACCTAAGCATATCTCAATTAGCAAGTCATAACAAAATAACATAAAACTTATGCAAAAAGCTATAAAAATCAGAATATAGTATTTCAGATACATTTATCATACAAATAGTTAATACACAACATATTAAATCAACTTAACTAGCATATCAGATTAAAAATAAGAGTTTGTAGGCAATTTCAGTGTTCAAAACATGTTATGATTGAGGCATTTCCAGGCCTCATCAAGGAACTTGAACTAGGGTTTGCAAATATCATGAGTATCATTGTTATGTGATATTGATTGATACACATTGTTGGAAACATTTGAGTGAGTTTTCATATGCTTGGACTAGGGTTTGTAAGCAAAGGTTAATTCATTGAGTGATTGGTTGAGCCTAGTCAAGTGGATGTGTTGAAGTGATAGTTCAAGTTCTATGAAACAAATTATTCTATATTCTGAATTGATTTGAGAAAGAGGTTGAGTGTTGGTGAGTGTGAAACATATTGAGTCTCTAACAATTCTCTATATATTTCTATGGTAAAAAGAGATATTGAAAGTAATTGAGAATTATGGTAAATGTGAAGCATATTAAGTCTCTAATAATTCTCTATATGTTTCTAAAATAGTGATTGAAAGTGATTGAGCATTATGATGAATGTGAAGCATATTGAGTCTCTAGCAATTCTCTTTATGTTTATATGATATTGGACAAGTTCTAGTGTGGAATTTTTGAGTAGATTTGAGGTAAGTCTTGAGAAGACTTGTGGATATATTTGTGTGACCTTTTTGTGGAAGCTTACAATACAAATTTGAAGACAAATATTGTTGAGGATATTGGATAAGTTCTAGTGAGGACTTGTTGAGCAATTTGGACAAATTCTAGAGAGGACTTGTGGATAGATTAGTGTGATATTTTTTGGAAGCTTACAAGGCAAATTTGAGATAAGTATTTAAGAACATTTGAGAGTAAATTTTATTGATTTATTTATTCAAACCTTGAGTTAAGATTTGGGGAAGATTCAACAAAGTTGATTGTGATTGGATCAAGCTTTGTGTTAAGGCTTGAGGACAAATATTGAGGATAGATTTGTGTTAGATCGAAGGATTGTGTTTAGTGCAGATCAAATGACAAATATTGAGGATAGATTTGTGCTAGAATGAAGGACTGTGTTTAGCATAGATTAAAGGATAGATATTGAGGATATATTTATGCTAGATCGAAGGATTGTGTTTAGTGAATATTTTAGGATATAGCTTGGTGCAGATTTGAGGATAGGTTTATGCCAGACCAGAGACAGATATTGAGTAGATTTTTGCTAGATCAAAGGACTATTTTTAGTGCATATTTGAGGTAGAGCTTTGAAGGTGAAATAGTATAGAGGACAACAGTCTCCTATGGATAGAGATCCATTAGCAAAGGTAGTGAGGATAGGTGACTTCAATGGATAAAGATCCATTAGCCAGAGTAGTGGGGGCAACAGTTCTTCTATAAGATCACTAGTCAGAGCTAAGGAGAAAGAGTTCTCCTTTGGATAGAGATCCATGAACTTGATTAGGGGATTGGTGTCTCCTTTGTATAGAGGTCCATAAACATTGTAATAGGGAAAGTATTCCCAAGAGATTGATTGAGAAAATTTTAGTGAAATATTTTCTCCGTGGAGTAGCCCACATTGGGTGAACCACGTTAAATTGGTATCTATATTGTGTGTGGTGATTTGTGCATTGCTTTGATTACTACTATTGATATTGCTATCTATATATTGCATAATATTTATTGGGAAAGAAAAGTAAAAAGTGGTCTTATACTGTTCATCCCCTTCTTAGTATAATCTTGTGTTCTTCAAATACATCAAAAGAAATAAGGATTTATTTTTAGATGTTCTTCAAGATGAACTTAGAGAACAAGTGAAAATAGAATCAAATATAATACATGATAATATCAAATACTCTAATTATTAATAAACCATTGCTCAATTCAATGAAAATATTAATAACTTGGAAATTCTCAATGTGGCTATGGCATAACCTATCAATTTTGCATCACCTCCAACCATATCTATGGAAATTTCCACCATGGGAAACCCATTTTTAACACCTCCTAATGATACAATTAATACTAAATATCCATTTGACACTCACAACTTGGGACTTAGCCAAGTTCCTCCTACTATAACATCAAATCAAAATGATTCAACTCTCATGAATATACCTTTCATATCCTAAATTTTTTCTCAAACACTTACACAACTATTAATAGCATTACCTACACCATCGAATCCTCCATCAAATTATATTCAATATATTAACACTAAAATATAAGACTTATAAAAGAGGAACTCCAATTTTGAAGAACTTTAGTGTTAAATTTCCTCTCTTCAAGGAACATCTAAATTGAAGTACTCTTTTGAAGAGTTCTACAAGAACCATTAGATCCAACGATCATTAATGATTAATTTCCAAAGAATTCTAAAACTCATAAATTTTGAATGTACAATGGAAAACAAAACCCCATTAACCATCTAAGGCTATTTCAAATTATTGGAAATTTGATCTAGTTTTGTTGTCATTGATGTCAATATATTTATGTTCATGTTTTGTCGTCATTAGTGTTATCAGGTGGTTTTTCCAAAAGGCAAGTAAGAGGTTAAAATAAATAGTATATGATATTTATTTTAATATTATATGCCTAGAGTGTCCTAAAATATTAAAAGACCTAAGGAAGAAGAAGGTTTAAAAAGAAATCCCAAGGAAGGAGAAGCAGATTTAAAAGGAAATAATAATTTTTTTTTTGAATTTACATGGTGGAATCGATAGCCGCCATGAATCCGGGAAGGCTATCCAACTTTTATGGTCATCATATAATTCTATGTTGTCTGCCCCAGAAGCCGCCACATAGATCTTCATGTAGTTTGCACCGGAAGCCACCACATAGATCTTTGTGCAATCTTCCCCTATAACCACCATGCCAAAATCATTTTAAACATTTTACATCGTTGAAAGCACCAGGAAAAGGACAAACATTCAGTACGATGAAGTCCGATATTTGAACCTTGTAAGGAAATAATAATATTATAATATTTAATATTATAATATTTCAGGATAAAGGTTGAAGTGAAGAAAAACGAGGTCCAAGGAGTCTTTAAAATATAAATCCTCAAAAGACCCATTTAGCAGAATGTAAATATTATTATTTAATTTATTTAAAATATTTTAACCATAGGTTAAAATTTTAATTTAAATAAATATTAAATGCACCATAAGTCTAAGTTTTAAATTCAAATTAAAATTTGAATTGGAAGTGCCGACGTGTTGGAGTGCATAGAAAAAGGTATAAAAGGGGGCAACATTTTTATTTCAAATTATCCATGCAATTCGTATGCCCAAGAGAGAAAAATAAATTCATGCACTGCATTAACATAAAAAAGAGGATTTGCATGTGTTAAGATTAAAAGGGAAGACCTTGTGATAATACTAAGTGGAGAATCAAATAGTTCACCAAAATCTTGGTAGCGCAAGCGGCGATCTGTGGTTGGTTAAGGTGTTTGTGCAAGGTAGGTCAGGGTTTCAATTCACATCCCCTTAATTTTGAGCATGAATTTTTTTTTTCATTTAGTAACCAAGAGCAAGGAGTAAAAGGCACATCATACACATTTGGTCTTGTCTTTAGCATGTGGCCCAATGGTAGCCAAATATTACAACTTAGGCACCACGGCAATGGTTGGTCACAGATTCGAGTCGAGCACAATTATGAGCATGCTATTTTTAACTTGGGACATTGTATAAGGTAAGCACTTGATTTATTTTTGATAAGGTGTGAATAGCACTAGGGGGCCACGTGATAGTTGTGAAGGTGCTTTGATTAATTTTTTCTAAGGTGAAATATAGGGACTCATAAGGGTGTTTAATATTTTAATTTTTTATTAGAATTAAGAATAAATATTGGAGATATAAGGTGTTTGAAAGGAAATTAATTGTGTGAATATTGGATTTTAAAGTGTTATCAAAGGAGTTTTGATTGTTTATGATGTCAAGGTTAAAAAGCAATAACCTATCTCAAAATCTCCATAAAATTATTCTCCCCAATAATAATTCACCATACAAAAATATTAGCTCTCAAGTAAACCTTATAATCTCCAAACATCACAAAAAATAAAAGGTATGGGCACATCTTCCTTATGAGTGAAATAGTGTTTGATTGAATGTTGTGAAATTTAAAGGTGGAGTGAAAGAGATTGTTTGATAAGCATTGTTCGAAATGTTTGAGTAAGTTTTCATGTGCATGATTTATGGATATTGAAAGATCATGAGTAACATTGTTATGTGAAACACTTGGTTAGGGTTTGTAAAGAAAGTTGTGTTTCATTGAATGGTTGAGTAAATTTGGATGAGCATTATTGATTAAAAGTATTGGAGTGATAGTTCAATTATTGTGAATCAAATTGCACTTTATTTTTTAATTAATTTTAAATATATTGAGTTTTTGGTGAGTGTGAAACATATTGTGTTCATTGTCTATATATTTCTATGGTTAAACAAGATTTTGAGTAAAACTTGTTTATGGTATTGAAGAGGTTTTCTGAAAGAGATTTGAGTTATGTTTTTTGAAATTATTTTAATGATATTTTGTGAAATTTTAAGGATAGATTAGAGGTAAGTCTTTGTGGAGACTTGAGAGCAAAGTTGATTCATTTGTTCAAACCTTGTGTTAATTTTTTGGGTAAATCTGAGTAGAGTTGGTTTGTGATTTAATTAAGATTTGTGTTAAGGCTTGAGGATAGATTTGAGGACATAATTTGGTACATATTTGTGAGTAAATTTATGCCAAAGCATCGAGATATTTGAGAAGAGTGTTGGTACAGATTTAAGGGTAGATTTATGTTAGACCAAAGATAAATTTATGAGCATATTTGGGCTAGATCAAAGGACAATTTTTAGTGCAGATTTGAGATAGATATTGAGCAGAGATGAGAGAAAGCTTTGGAGGTGATAGAGAAGATGACAGTAGTATCTAGTGGATAGAGATCCACTAGCTAGGATAGTGATAACAAAGGTCTTTTGAGTGAGGATAAGAGGTCTTCAATAGAAATAGATCCACAAGACAGTGTAGTAATGGTAGTAGTCTTCTAGAAAATTACCGACCATAGTAGAGGAGAAATATTTCTCCTATGGATAGATATATACAAACTTGATAAAGGGTATTGGTGTCTCCTTTGGACAAAGGTCCATAAATATTGTAATAGGGAAAGATTCCCAAAATATTTATTGAGGAAATTTTAGTAAAATATTTTCTTCGTGGAGTAGCCCACATTGGGTGAACCATGTTAAATCATGTATCATGTGTGTGATACTTTGTATAATTTTTACTGCTTTAATATTGATGATGTTATCATATGATTTGAAAAACAAAAAGTTTTATCTTATACTATTCACCCCTACATATCAGTATAAGCGCATGTTCTTCAATTGGTATCAGAGCGGGTCTCTTTGTAAAAATACTAACAACTTGTAAGAATATCCATCAGGAACACACATGACTTTAGAGAATGAATAAGAAACCATGTTTGATATAAAAGAGAAATTATTTTCTACTCTTAGTAATTTGGAAAAGGTTAGAAAGAAGAACTCAAGTTTGAAAGATCAAATTCAAGAGGATGAAGAAGCAAAGATGGAACTTCTACAGAGTATCACAAAACTCAATATAAATATAGAAGGAAAGAAAATTGAACAATATATGACAGATCTATTAAGAGCAAGGGAAACAGAGTATGAAATATTGAAAGCAAAAATAGTTTTTGTAAGGAATTAAGTTGGAAAGACCAAGTTACAACAAGATATAAAGTTAGGAAAACAAAAAGAGGACTCAATCTTTCAATAAGTTGAGACATCAAATAAATATAAGCTCATGATTCATACTCTAGAATAAAAATACATTAGGAAATAAGAAGGTAAATAATAACCACGGACAAGAGTTAATCACAAGAACAAAAGGAGGAGCACTCGACCATATTTTTCAAGGGATTCAAATTGGTTACATAATCTCTTCCATGGCTATTATTTTTCATGTAACAAATATGGTCATAGAGCTACAAATTGCACTGGTTATATGAAAAATAATGTTAATGGAAATTTCAATTCTTTTCCACCTCTTATGAATGATGATTTCATATGTTATAAATGCAATAATTTTGGACACAAGGCTAGATGGTGCAAAATGGTATTTCTTGAGTCAAGTAAAAAGAATACAACTTCAAAAATTAGGAAAGAGAGTAAAGGGCATGAGAAAGTTATATCAATGTTAGTAAAAACAACTCTTCATGTTCAAGATAGGGGAAAACAATGGTGTCTTGATAGTGGATGTTCTAGTCACATGACAGGAGATAAAAGTAAATTTCTTATACTCAAAGAAACTGATGGAGGATCAATAATATTTGGTGATAATGGATCAAAAAAATTGTGGAAAAGGAACTCTAAGTTTAGATAATGGAAAAACAAAAATAGAGAATGTATTGTATGTCAAGGGGTTGAGGCACAATATACTAAGTGTGAGCCAAATTTGTGATTAAGGGTACATGATTACTTTTCATCCAAGTAGGTGTAATATTAGAAAGTCTAAAACTAGAAAACTTATTGCAAATGTAAATAGAACTACAAACAACCTCTACATGCAAAGTGATATTAAAGGAAAAAGTGTTTTCTATCACAAGAAGATTCTAGTTGGTTGTGGCATAAAATAATGGGTCATTTGAACTTTGACAACATAGTAAATATAAGAAAAAAGTAGGCTATCAGATATCTACCCAAGCTAAAAAGGACATAAAATATAATTTGTTCACAATGTCAACATAGGAAGCAAACTAGAACAAGTTTCAAGTCAAAAGGATTTATGTCATCTGAGACACTAAAACTAGTGCACACTGACTTATGTGGACGTACAAGGACAAAGAGTTTACAAGGTGAAATTTACTTTATATTATTTATAAATGATTATTCTAGAATTATTTGGGTATCTTTCCTAAAATAAAAGTTATAAGCTCTTGATAAGTTTAAATATTTTAAAGAGTTAGTGTAAAATGAAACAGGTAAATGGATTAAGGGTTTAAGGTCAAAAAGAGGAGGAGAATTTACCTCAAATAAATTTGTGGACTTCTATGAATAACATGGAATAAAAAGAGAATATTCAATAGCAAGAACTCCTTAACAAAATGGGATAGTTAAAAGAAAAAATAGGACAATTGAGAATATGGCTAGAGCCATGTTAAATGAGTTTAATATTTTATATGGTTTTTGGAAAGAGGTAGTACATATAGCAAAATATATCATCAATAAAGCTCAAGTAATATTAAATCATCATAAAAATCCATATGAGCTATGGAAAGGAAGACCAACCACTATAAAATACTTCAAAAAAATTGGAAGTAAATTTTACATAAGGCAGGAAGAAAACAATTTGGGTAAGTTTGACCCAAGATTTGATGAGGGTATTTTTCTTGACTATTCAACTAATATAAAAGCCTATATATGCTATATAAAAATGACACGTACTATTATAAAAAGTATAAATGTAACAGTTGATGAGAAGTTAAGGTCAAGAGAACTAGTTTGAGAAATCATGTATCAAGAAGATGAAAGTTGTTAAGAAGAATTACGTGAAAAATCAGAAGAAGAAGAAACACAAAGACTTCTTCCTAAAAATCCATCTAGGTATGAGCAAAAAAATCATCCAAGGGATCTAATCATTGGGAATATATATGAATGATAGACTAGGAGAAGGGTAGTAATATCAAATGAACAAGCAAATTTCTCTTTGCTATCTAATATTGAGTCAAAATATTTCAATGAGGCAAGTGAAGATGATTTGTGGACTAAGGCAATGAATGAAGAAATAGATCAAATAGATAAAAGTAAGACTTGGAAACTTGTCCCATGACCAAAATGTAAGAATGTGATTGGCACTAAATAAGTATTTGGAAACAAGTTAAATGAAGATAGTTAGGTAGTCAGAAACAAACAAGATTAGTATGTAAAGGTTATGTACAGGTTGAGGGTATTGAATTTGATGAGACATTTGCTCCATTTTTACGACTTGAAGCTATAATAATGTTCTTGGCTTTCTCAAGTTTCAAAATATTCAAGGTATGTCAGATAAATGTTAAATCAACCTTTGTAAATGGTGTCCTAGAAGAAGAGGTTTATATTGAGCAACTAGAAGGATTCAACTTAACTAATAAACCAGACTATGTATGCAAACTGAAGAAGGCTCTTTATGGACTCAAAAAAGCTTCTAGATATTAGTACTCAATATTGGATAAATATATTTAGAAATAGGGTTTTAGGAAAGGAATAGTGGATAGTAACTTATACATAAAAAATGAAGGGAATAACTTACTAATTGTGGTTTTTTATGTTGATGATATCATTTTTGGAGGCAACAATTATAAGACGTGTCAAAAATTTGCAAAGAGCATGCAAAATGAATTTGAGATGTTAATGCTTGGTGAGTTGTCCTTCTTTCTCGGACTTCAAATTTCACAATAATAGAAAGGAGTATTTATTTCACAAACCAAGTATATAAAAGAGATGCTAAATCAATTCAAGTTAGAGGATTGCAAACTAGTGAGTATCCCCATGGTTATAGGATGCAAGTTAAGTAAATATGATGAATCTCCTAAGGCAAATCATAAATTGTACGAATCTATGATTGGCAGCTTACTGTATGTCACAGCTACAAGACCATATATAATGCAGGTAGTGGGACTAGTGGTATGGTTTCAAGCAGCACCCAAGGAGACAGATGTAGTAGCAGTAAAGAGTATTCTCAAGTATTTAAAAGGGACTGTGGATTTTGGGCTCTAGTATCCCAAAGGTGACAATTTCACTCTCATAGCATATACAAATGTAGATTGGGCTAGCAACATTGATGATAGAAAAAGTACTAGTGGAGGAGTATTATTTATTGGAGACTATTTAGTCTCTTGGTTAAGTAAGAAACAAACATCAGTATCCTTATCCACAGTAGAGGCAGAGTATATTGTAGTAGTTGCATGTTGTACACAGGTATTATGGATGAAGTGAACATTAGAGGAATTAAAGATAAATCATTATCACCCTATTCCTATATTATGTGATAATACAAGTGCTATAAATATCTCAAATAATCTAGTGATATAATTCAGGATAAAGCACATTCTAATCAAATATCATTTTTCGATAGAGCAGGTGATAGATAAGCAATTCAGGATGGAATATGTTACTACGAAGGAGCAAATTGTGGATATTTTCACTAAGCCACTTTTGAAAGAGACCTTTGAGTATCTTAGAAGAAAATTGGAAGTATTTCTACTCCCAGCCCAAAATTAACCACCTCAAAGAAAGGAGGTGGGAGAGGGGCTAAGCTAAGAGTTTTATCTTTAGCCCCAAGACCCAAAGGTGAAACTTTGCCATTGATTTCAAAAGGGGAGATATTTGAGTTAGGGGAAAAGCATTCAGTCAGGAGGAGAAGTTTCTTAGAGTCAGCAGAACTAAAAAAGAAAAAGAAATGGTAAAATGAAAAAGGGTTGCCATTAATGACAAAGGGGAAGATTGTTGGAAATTTGAGCTAGTTTTTTTGTCATTGATGTCAAGATATTGATGTTCAAGTTTCATCATCATTAATGTCATCAGGTGGTTTTTCCAAAAGGTAAGGAAGAGGTTAAAAGAAATAGGATATAATATTTATTTTAATATTATATGCCTAAAGTGGCCTAAAATATTAAAAGACCCAAGGAAGAAGAAGAAGAAGGTTTAAAAATAAATCCCAAGGAAGGAGAAGCAGTTTTAAAAGGAAATAATAATATTATAATATTTCGGGCTAAAGGTTGAAGTGAAGAAAAATGAGGTCCAAGGAGTCTTTAAAATATAAATCCTCAAAAGATCCATTTGGCAGATTGTAAATATTATTATTTAATTTATTTAAATTAAAATATTTTAACCATAGGTTAAAATTTTAATTTAAATAAATATTAAAGGTGCCATAAGTCTAATTTTGAAATTCAAATTAAAATTTGAATTGGAAGCACGGATGTTTTGGAGTGCATAGCAAAAGGTATAAAAGGGGCAACATTTTTATTTTAAATTATCCATGCAATTTGTATGCCCAAGAGAGAAAAAGAAATTTGTGCACTACATTAAGAGAAGAAATAGGATTTGCATGTGTTAAGATTAAAAGGGTAGACCTTGTGATAAGACCAAGTGGAGCATCAAATAATTCACCAAGCGCTTGGTAGCACAAGCGGTGATCGGTGGCTGGTTAAGGTATTTGTGCAAGACAAGTTAGGGGTTCGATTCATGTCCCCTTCATTTTGAGTGTGGTAAATGTTTTTTGTTTAGGCATCGATAGAAAGGAGTAAAATGTGCATCGTGCACCTTTGGTTTTTCCTTGGTCGTGTGGCCCAATGGTAGCCAAGCCTTATGGCTTAGGTGCCACGATGATGGTTGGTCACAGGTTCGAGTTGAGTGCAGTCGTGAGGGCACTATTTTTAACGTGGGCCATTGTATAAGGTAAGTGCTTGATTTATTTTTTCTAAGGTGTGAATAGCGCTAGGGGGCCACGTGATAGTTGTGAAGGTGCTTTGATTAATTTTTTCTAAGGTGAAAGATAGGGAGTCATAAGGGTGTTTAATATTTTAATTTTTTAATTAGCATTGAAAATAAATATTGGAGATATAAGATGTTTGAAAGGAAATTAATTGTGTTGAATATTATTTTTTTGGTAGATAAGATACTATAGCATTAATACCAATTTTTACAGGTTGACCCAAAATCTTTTTACAAAAATCAGCCCAGGGTTGTTGATGAACATATCCTTACTAAGGATCTTATATATGTAAAATCTACATACCGCCAAAGCCATTACATTCGGTAAGGCACATAGCCTATTGAATATTATTGTGTTATTAAAAGAGTTTTGATTGTTTATGAATTGAATGTTATTTTTTGTGAATTTTGGATATTATAAGGTGTACTTGAGAGCAAATGGTTGAGTAAAGTTGGATGAGCATTATTGATTAAAAGCATTGGAGTGATAGTTCAAGTCTTGCGAATCAAATTGTACTTTATTTTTGAATAAATTTGAAAGAGATCGAGTCTTTGGTGAGTGTGAAACATATTGAGTCTAATAATTTTCTATATGTTTCTATGGTTAAAAAAGATTCTGGGTAAAACTTGTTTGTGGTATTGGAGATGTTTTCTGAAAGACATTTGAGTTATGTTTTCTAAAATTATTTTAATGAGCTTTTGTGAAAGTTTAAGGACAGTTTAGAGGTAAGTCTTTGTGGATACTTGAGAGCAGATTTGATTCATTTGTTCAAACCTTGTGTTAAGGTTTTGGGTAAATATGAGTAGAGTTGGTTTGTGATTTAATTAATCTTTGTGTTAAGGCTTGAGTACAAATTTGAGGATAGAATTTGGTATAGAGTTGTGAGTAGGTTTGTGCCAAAGAAAAGATAAATTTGAGAATAGTGTTAGTGTATATTTAAGGGCAGATTTGTGCTAGACTAGAGATAAGTTTGTGAGCATATTGGGACTAGATTGAAGGATAGTGTTTAGTGTAGATTTGAGAAAAATATTGAGTAGAGCTAAGAGAAATATTTGGAGGTGATAGAGTAGAGGAAAATAGTCTCTAGTGGATAGATATCCATTAGCCAGGGTAATGAGGATAGAGGTTAGTGAGGATAAGAGGTATTCAGTGGAAAGAGATTCACAAGCCAGTGTAGTGGAGTAGTAGTCTTCTAGAAAATCACCAGTCAGAGTAGAGGAGAAAGAGTTATCCTATGGATAAATATCCATGAACTTGATCAAGGGGATTGGTGTCTCCTTTGGATAGAGGTCCATAAATATTGTAATAGGGAAGGATTCTCAAAATATTTTTTGAGGAAATTTTAGTGAAATATTTTCTCAGAGGTGAACCACGTTAAATCATGTCTCTCATGTGTGTGATGCTTTTTATAATTTTTACTACTTTAATATTACTAATTTTATCATATGATTTGAAAAGAAATTTTTTTTATCTTATACTATTCATCCTCCTCTCAGTATAAGCACATGTTCTTCACAAATAGCATGTAGTGACATCAATCATGATGAAAAACCTCTCCTTAGGTTATTTCCTAAAAGTATTAGCAGTTTAGCCTTAGAATAGAATTTTTAAATACCTTGTTATTCCATCAATAAGTTCAAGCAACTTATGGAAGCCTTCATTAAGCAATTTTAATCTACATAGAAAATAAGGTTAGCATAGATGATCTTTATCAACTTAAACAATTTAAGATAGAGAAATTCTTATATTTCTTAGCCAAATGGAGATTTTTAGTACGAATGCTTCATTATACTCCTCCTCCTAAAGAACATCTGCATGTTTTCATATGAAACCATCATGAACAACTATCATATTCCTTATATATAACTAACCTAACCTCTTTTGAATAAGTCATCGATATAGCTTAAAGGGTAGAATCTATCCTCATAAGATGAGGGCAACTCAACTATAACAATAAAGAAGATGAAAAACCCCTAACAAGGGGTGATACAAAAATAAAAATATTACAGGACATGGTGTAAGTGGCTCTCATAAAAACAACAACATAAACATTTAGTCATCCAAATACTAGAAAAACCCCAAAAAGAATATATGAATACTAGATAAAATAAAATATCTATGCTAAAAATACTTCTTGATTCTAAATTGGTGGAACTTCCACCTATCATACCTTAGGATCCTTCCAAAGAGATATCTATTTGGTATAGATAAGATGAAGGCTCTAATTTACACCAAATGGAGGGATATACTACCAACAAATGCAAAACTTTAAATAACATTATCCAAGACCTCATTAAGGAAGGAAAAATAACATTCACTAAACTAGAAATCCTAACAAATACATGGGAATATTTCAATATCCTTTGCTAATAGGTGATCAAAAATTGGCTAACTTCGTAGGAACTATACACTTATTGTGATCTTCCTACACCATGGCTAGGCAACTAGAAAAGAATCAATATTTGGACCAACCTCCATGTCAAGAAAAGAGATTAATATTTCTAATAAGTCACCTTTGGTGCTCACACCTTCTCAAAATACCCTGTAATAACCCTAACTCAATAAACTAGATTTAAAAAAAATAAAAATTAGATTTATACAAAATAGATCAGATCTCCAATTACTACTCAAAAATTACTCTAGAACCCTCAAAAATGGATGTTCCAACCATACATTTTTTTATAATTTTCTAAAAGTGCAAATAATCAAAAAAATTATCCAAAAACACAAATCAACCCTCAAAACTAGCTAGAAAAATCTCCAAATTTGGGTGATCCTCCTATGAGAGCAAAAAAAGTCACAAAACATGCACAAATGGCCTCCCATAAATAGATGACCCACTCCCATACTCAAACACACCAACATCTACAACATAATTTTGAATCCTAAGATAGATCCATCCAATATCCAATCAAGAACAAGGGCACATCACCTTATCTACAATATTGACTATTTTTTAATACTCAGGGCATACCACCTAAGAAATAGAAGGTAAGAAAAGGTTCAACTCTCTCTCTTACAATTCACAAGATGAACATGATATAATGAAACCCTAAAAGTGACTTGCCAAGCATATATACCTGGTTGCCCCACTAGAGGCTTCTAATTATTCATTATGTGAGGGTTACATCAACATTAATCCCCAGCACATAATTTTTATTACATAAAACAACTATTAGCATAGAAAAAATGGAATGGCCCACTTCCTTATCCACAATTACCAAAAATAAAACACTACAATGTCTGGGGTCCACATAGTCTTAAAAATGGGACATTACAAGTCCTTCCTTCCCAAATTGCTTATCCTCAACTAATTCAGGTATGGATGTGCAAGAATATATTTTCCCTCCCAAGTAGCATCTTCAATGGGTAATCTCCTCCATTTCACCAAGTACTCTTTGATGACCTTGTTTCTCAACTTACTCTCTCTAGCCTGCATGATCATTTCAGGTTCCAAAATCAGCTTTCCCTCATTATCATATAGGGGCAACTCAATGGAAGGAACAATGTACTATCCAAGTACCTTTTTTAGGCATGAAACATGGAATGAATTGTGTATTTTACTATTGTTGAGTAGCTTAAGATTATATGCAACCTTCCCAATCCTACGTATGACCTTGTAAGGGCCATAAAAGTGTGGTTTGAGCTTATCTTCTCTACTTATCTTCATTGTGGACTATATATAGGGTAAAAAACTCAAATAAACCATATATCCAACCTCAAAATGATGCTCAATATGCTACGGATCATCATAATTTTTTTGCTCATTTTGTGCAAGCTGAATATTATCCTTCAATGTCTTCATAATATTCTGATTTTCTTGCATATAATCCTTATATTTTGGCACCCTACTGTCACTTAACAACAAATAAGTGAATTTAGGAGCATCATATCCATATAAATCCATAAATGGCATCATTTTAATAGACATATGATAGGAAGAATTATAACAGAATTCTCCCAAGTGCATCCATTTAATCCATGCATTCTGCTGCCCTGAAACACAATTTCTCAAGTAGCCTTCAACCCTTTTATTCATAATATATGTTTGGCCATATGTTTGCGGGTGATAGATTGTATTTGGATTCAATAGTGTGCCACAAAACTTGAACAAATATTGCCAAAACATACTCATTAATTTATTGTCCCTGTCACTCATAATATTATTTGGCATGCCATGCAATTTAAACATTTATCCAAAGAACAAATCAGCAAATTGTATTGTTGTATATGAAGATGAAATAACACAAAAGTGTGCAAATTTAGTTAACTTATCCACCACAACATATATAAAATCCTTACTATGCATTTTTAGTAGCCTTGTGATAAATTCCATTGATATAATTTCTTATTTTTGATTGGGAATGGGAAAGGATTTAAGAAGACCAACAAGCAATGTGTTTCCAATTTTATTTTTTTGACAAATGGTGCACTCCTTCATATGCTTCAATACATAATATTTTATCCCCTTCCATGAAAACCTTTCACACAACTGTCTACAGGTATTAAAAAAACCCTAGATGACCAGCCATGGGTGCATAATGCATAGTGGCAATCAATTTCTCTTTAAGCTTGGAATCTAGCACTATAAAAATTATTTTTTTGTAAAAAATTAGACCTTCCTTCACCCTGTACCTATCATATTTCAAGTTGCCATAAATAATGTTAGATGCAAAAGTATTCTTCACATACAACCTTCCAATCAGCTGTTATAATGGGAATAGAGTGAAATGTGGGTATTCTAGACAGTGCATCAACAACTGAATTCTTTTTCCATTTTATAAACTCAATCTCAAAATCATATGCCTGTACTTTAGTGACCCATTGATGTTGCCTATCATTTAAATCTTGTTTTCCAAAGAAATATTTAGCCTATTATGATTAGTCCTTACCACAAATTTGCCATAAATAAGGTACTTCTTGAACTTGGTCAAAGCATGCATAATGGCAAGCATCTCCTTGTCATATATGTTGAAAGTTCTTTCCATTGGACTATGTTTCCTTCTTTAAAAGGAAATTGGCTACCTATTTTACATTAGGACAACCCCTACTCCAATACCTGAAGCATCACAATCAATGGTAAATGGAAAATAAAAATTAGGAATTACAAGTAGAGGGCAAGAAGACATCACTTCCTTCAATTTATCATAAGCCTTTTGGGCTTCATCACTCCACACAAATGCTCCCTCATTTGTTAATTTATTCAAAGGTTCTGCCAAGGCTGAAAACCCTCTAATGAATCTCTTGTAATAGTTGCAAAGTCCCAAAAACCCTCTCAATTGAGTTAAGGTAGTGGGAATAGACCAATTTTGAATTACCTCTATCTTGTGTTGGTCTACATGCACTCCCTTATTGCTGATTATATGCCCCAAACATAAAATTTTAGACATTCCAAATTCATACTTAGACTTCTTTCCATAAAATTGTTGTCCCAAAATACTCAAAACAAAATCCAAATGCTTTAAGTGATTTTTCCATGAGCTGCTATAAACAAGAATATAATCAAATAAAACTAACACAAAATCCCTCAAATACTCCTTGAAAATCTAGTTTATGGCTGATTGGAAAGTGGCAGGGGTATTTATCAATGCAAAGGGCATCACCAAAAACTTAAAATGGCCAAAATGACATCTAAAGGTTGTTTTATGCACATCCTCGTCTCTCATCCTCATTTGATGATATCCTAATCTCAAATCAATGTTAGAAAAATACATAGCCCCATGCAATTCATATATGAGCTCATCTACTCTAGGAATAGGGTATCTATTTTTTATTGTCGTTTTGTTCAAAATCCTATAATCAATACACATCCGCATAGTCCCATATTTCTTTTTCACTAACACTATGGGTGATGCAAATGGGCTAGAGCTAGGGTGAATGTGCCCCATGGAAAGTAGATTTTTTATGGCCTTCTCTATCTCATCATTATACATTCTAGGATGCCTATAAGGGGTTATCATGATAGTTTTTGTCCCTAGTTCCAACTCAATCACATGCAAAAATCCATTATGGGGTGGCAATCCCTTAGGCATATCCCCAAAAATAGCACTATGTTTTTCCAACAAAATCTAAATTTAAAGATGACAAGATACATGACTATCAGATTAATAAGGCATACCTTCTGTCATAAATATACCAACAACCCAAACTATCTCCTCTTTCTTGAGAATCCTCTTGATACTTTGGATGTCACCTCTTGGACCACATTGCAAAACTACCTCACACCCTTTAGATTTAAATTTTAGCTGCAATATTTGGTGATTTGTGGTGTAGTCTCCCAATGAATACATCCATTGAACTCCTCGTATGAAATGAAAAATTTCTCCCAACGAAAACACATAGAAGTCATATACTATGGAATGATTCTCAAAATTTACCTTCATTTGCCTTACAAATATTTTGCAAGGCACAATGCTCCCATTCCTAGTAGCAACATTAAACCTATAATTTTTTTTTGGTTTCAGCCCTTTCTTAGCTACAGAACCCTCATCCATAAAATTATGGGTTGCTCCACCATCTATCAATACTATCACCTTATTCCCCAATACCTCTCCTAGCACATTGATTGTGAGATACCTATTCACACTACTCAACATAGCCAACATATTAGTGTTTGAGCTCTCATGAGACTCAAGGGATGGCTCCTCAAGCTCACGCTCCTCCAAATACTCATATTCACTTTCTAATGTCTCCTCATCTAAAATTACCTCAATGTAGTGAATCTACCCCTTTCCCTAGAAGTGATGGCCCAGTACCCAAGGGATTTTGCATGTGAAGGACAATTTTTTACTCCAAAGATTATCACGCTCCTCATTTACCCTCCTTCCTAGTGGTGTAGGTGTTGAAACCCTCTATGGAGAGGGTGTTGGCTTCCCAAAGCCTTATTCTTCCTTTGATGGGGTGTCTCTCTCTTCTGGAATAAATTCGCTCTCTGGAATGATTCTAACGGTCCTTCTTGGCTAAACCTAGGTGGTGGTGGTGCTAAAACCCTAGATTTTGGTGATGTTGTAGACTCAAGGGTAGAAGCCCTTCTCATTATAATCTATAATGAAGTAGGCTCAAAGGATTTTACCAAGCCTCTCAAGGAATCCACCAAACCCTTAATGAAAAGAAAGGTAACTCTCTTCTCTAAAATGTTAGGCACCATGACTAAAATATTTTAGAACTCCTTAGTGTATACCTCCACTGTAGTTTTTTGATTAAGGGTGGCCAACTCCCTAGAATATTCCTCCTCATCCCTCATCTCAAAATGATCGAGGACCCTCTAACTAAACTCATCAAATGAGGTGATCTATCCATGGTCTTGTGTGTTGAGACCATGATACCACCAATCGTATGCAACCCCTTTAATATGTAGGGTAGCAACTTGTACTATATCTTCTTTATCCATAGGGTTGAGAGTAAAGTAAGTCTACAATTTTTGTAGCCATGCCCTAATAGACATGCTATCATATCCATTGGACTATTAGCATACTTTTTTAGTTGTTAAATTAACTTAGCAACTAGTTATTTTAGTTGCAGCGGCATCCTGTTGAGATGCGCCCATTTCGGGCTAATCCAGGAAGTCCGTTTGTGCTTCTGTATTATTTAATCTCTCCCTGCAATAATTCAATTTGGTTCGTTTTTTCTAACATGGCATCAGAGCCAGATTGCTACGGCAATTTTTTGCAGTGAAGCGTGAGAAGCTGTGCTGGGGAGAGGACGCATTTTTTTTCTGCTGTGTTGGGGAGAGGACGCATTTTTTTTCCTGTGCTGGGGAGGCAAATTTTTTTTTGCTGCGCGATTTGTATTTGCAGCCAATTTTTTTAAACAAAAAAAAAAAAAAATTATCGCGCGCAGACGCGCGACAGTCGTCGCGCATCCACGCGCGATAGAAGGGAGGGGAGGCCCCCCTGCAGACAGCGGACATCTCTGGAACATGCGCAGGCGCGTCCAGCCCCCCCCGCTGGAGGCTGCGCAACACAGCATGCGGACGTGTCGCACGCGCGCCCCACCCCCCCCGTTGGAGGAGCACAGTGCGTCGCGGACTGCGCCCCCCCCCGATGGAGCGCAGCACATACTGCGCGTGTACGTCGCCCCCCCACCCCCCCGTTGACACGCAGACCGCGCGCGGTTTTTTTTTTTTAAAACCCCCCGTCACGCTCCGCGTGACTGTGGAGCTGCGACCAAGCAGCAACGAGAAGTTGACAGACGGGGTGCAGCTGTTGGAGGTGTTTTTTTTAGCTTGATCTGGTTTTCTCCTCCCAGATCAGCCCACAGGCTCACTGGAAAGTGAGTTGCGTGGTGGGTTCCGGGAACCCAGCAATCAGGAGTTCAAATCCCTTCCACTCCCCTAAGGTAAAATTTAATTATTTTTTTTTTAATTTTTTTTACCTAAGGTTAATATTAAATTTTTTTAATTATTTTTACTATAGTAAAAAAAAAAAAAAATTACTATAGTGAAAATTAATTTTTTATTAACCTTAGCGGTAAAAATATTAAAAAAAAGGGGGGCAATTTCTGAAGAAAGAGGGGATATTTTTTTCAAAAAATCAAAGGGGGAATGTGAGTAATTTTCCGAAAAAAAAGCAAATTTTTGGCATTATTGTAAAGGTGCATTTTCGGCTGTGTCTGAAACCTGGAGGGTTAATTCTTGTGGGCAGATTTTATGTTGTATGTTGCATATTTCATTTTTGCACTATAACATTAAAAATTAAAATCAAATTCACTCCCTAAGTCCTCGGAATAATTAAAACCCATCCGTGCAATTTATTGCACTGTAGCGTTCGATATTTGTGATACCTCTGGCCACCACTTACAGGTAAAGCTGTCGTGATTGCACTACTGTATCCGCTGCCTAATATAGCTGCTACAATGACATCTGAGCTTGTTCTCTATAAATCATCGGGGAGAGATAAGTTTGCCATTTTTTGCTTTTTTTTACTCCATCCACTACCCTTAATCGCTCTTGTTTTTAGGCGTAAATCCTGATGAAGTATTCTTCATAGTGTTTAGGGGAAATTATGCCCCACGCATGAGAAGAATCTTCTATGGTAGGTGCCATCAACAAGGCGATTCCCTTTCAGTACTGCTTATGTTCCACGTATCGTATGATCTCTAAAACTCACCTATAGTCTCCCTCACGTAAGAGCGGGTGATTTTTGTTGATCTTTCTAAATACCCATAGTTTCCCTCACGTAAGGGCGGGTATTTTGTATGGTATAACGGCCTAGAAAAATGTATATCGAAAGGGGGACCAATTGGTGATATAAGGAACCTTCACTATGGCCACTGTTGCAAAATTGATGACTGATCCTCATCAGTTATTGAAAGGTCCAAATTATACACCATGGAAACATAAGATGAAGGCAATTCTCCAAATGGAAGATTTATGGGATATTGTTACTGGAGTAACACCTAGGCCTTCACCAGCATCAGGATCCACAACTCCTACTGCTGATCAGATAGCTTTTGACAAGAAATACAGTCGAGCAAAGGTGCTCATTTTGTTTGTTGTTTTAGATGAAGTGCAACCTCATATAGCTGACAAAGCAAGTGGTAAAGAGGCATGGGATGCCCTTAAAACCATCTATGAGGGAAAGAATGATTCCACCATTCTTCATCTTCAACAACAACTTCATAATCTGAGTTTGAGACAGGGTGAAACAGTTGAACTCTTTCTATGCAGAGTGTCTAAATTGAAAGAGAAATTGAATTCTTTAGGAGATTATGTGGATGAAAAGCTTCTTGTTTCAATTATGATGAGATATTTAACTTCTTCATTTGATATGTTGATCACCTCCATCCAGGTGTCTCAACGACAAATTACCTACATCGAGTTGGTCAATCTGCTTCAACAACAGGAGGCACGCCAACTTCACAAGGATGATTCTTCCAATACAGCCCTATACACCAAAAGGCAGGGTTCTAGGAAGAAAGGTAATGGGCAAAAAGGAGGCAACTTTCAGAAAGGATGAAATTCTCAACAGGACATGAAAGGAAAAGGAAAACAACCTCAACAGAAGAAGAGGTGGTGCAAGATCTGTGAGAAAGACAACCATGACACCAATAGGTGGTGGCATAAGAACAAGCAGAAAGGCCAAAATAAACCACAAAATAAAAACAAGCAACCCCAGGTGAATGTTGCTGTTGAAGAATCTGACTCAGATTTTGAATGGGCACACAAGGTGCTCATGACTACCATAGATTCCACACAGAGGGATCCTATTTGGTATGTCGATTCTGGCGCTAGCAAACATATGACTGGTGACAGATCATGGTTTGAATCATTCATGGCCAAAGAGGGCAAACCTGTCACCATTGTTGATGATAAAACCTATAGGGTTCAGGGAGAGGGTACAGTTTTAGTCACTCTTCCTGATGGCAAGTGTCAGATTGACAAAGTCCTCTATGTTCCGGGATTGGCTAACAATTTGTTGTCAGTCACACAAATCCTGGATAGAAATATGGTTGTCAACTTTCATGTTGAGAATGGCAAGAAGTGTTGTACTATTACCAGGAAGGGTAAGCAGAGTGCAACAGCTTCATATAAGCATGGCTTATTTGCCCTAGATGCTATCTCTACTCCAAATTTTGCCATGACTGTCTCTACCAAGGATGCAACTTATGTATGGCACAAGAGATATGGGCATCTTAGTTCTGGCTACTTACTTGAGCTCAGTAAGTATGAGATGGTAAAGGGTCTTCCTTCCCTTTCTGCAACATTGCTAGTGTGCTCTGACTGCTTGGTAGGAAAGCAGCATAGAGTACCATTTGAGAAGAGCTCAACAAGAGCACAAAAACCTCTGGAGTTAATTCACACCGATCTATGCGGTCCTTTCACACCCAATAGTTGTGGAGGGAAGAGGTACTTTCAGTTATTCGTAGATGACTACTCATGAAAGATGTGGGTTTTCTTTCTCCAACTAAAATCCGAAGCTTTCGCATTCTTCCAACAGTTCAAGAAATCCGTTGAGAAGGAGTCAGGAGCTTCTATTAAAACCCTTCGCTCAGATCGAGGGGGGGAGTTTACCTCTAATGAATTTTCTGCATTCTTAGATAAGCATGGAATCAAGAGACAGTTAAAAACTATCTATACTCCTCAGTAAAATGGATTTGCTGAGAGAAGGAACCGTTCTATCATGGAAATGGTTTGTTGTATGCTCACAAGAGCTACTATTGGGCAACAATATTGGGTAGAAGCTATCACCACTGTAGTATATCTGTTGAATAGGGCACCCACAAAGGCCCTAAAAGGAATGACTCCACAGGAAGCATGGAGTGGTCAAAAACCCTCCATATCTCATCTACGTATTTTTGAATGTTACGCTTTCATGCACATACCAAAAGAGAAAAGGAAGAAGCTAGATGATAAAACACTGAGATGTATTTTTATTGGTTATGATGAGCACTCTAAAGGATATCGTTTGATAGATCCTTTGACCAAGAAAATTCATGTCAGCAGAGATGTTGTCTTTGATGAAGCTTTCACATCACAGAGCACATCTAAAGTACACCTAGATCTTGTGGAATCTAAGGAAGAGAAGATTCCTTCGTCAACACAGATAGGAGGTCCTTCTACATCTTCTTCAACACCACCGAAGAAGAAGCCAAAATGGTGTACAAATACAATCAGAGACGCAAATTTATCCACTCCTCCAAATTTGAACTTGGATAGACCTCGTACACGCAGTATGGCTCAAAAGGAAAAAGAAGCCAAAGAAACTAGTGAGGTTGATGATCTTTGTCAATCTTTTGAGGAAGTTTCTGTAACTCCACATACAGAAGTAGAGGATATGGATATTTATGATGACAGGGCATTCATGTCTACCATAGATGATCTTGAATCTGCATCAGTGCAAGATGCTCTTAGTGAGCCTCAGTGGAAGGCCGCTATGGATACAGAGTATGAGTCTTTGATGAAAAATAAAACTTGGAAGCTTGTTGATCTACAACATGGAAAGAAACCCATTGGCTGGAAATGGGTATATAAAGTCAAGTACAAGGTAGATGGAACAATTGATAAGCATAAGGCCCGTCTTGTTGCAAAGGGCTATGCTCAAAAGGAAGGCATTGACTACAAGGAAACTTTTGCACCTACTGCTCGGATGACCACAATTCGAGTTATGTGTGCTATGGCAGCACAATATGGGTGGAAAGTTCACCAGATGGATGTCAAAAGTGCCTTTCTAAATGGTGATATCCAAGAAGAAGTCTACATGACTCAGCCAGAAGGATTTGAAGTGGAAGGCCAAGAGCAGAAGGTTTGCAAATTGGTCAAATCCTTATATGGTCTGAAACAAGCTCCTCGAGCTTGGTATATAAAAATGGACAATCCCCTTATGCAGCATGGATTTAAGAGATGTCCGTCAGATGCAAACCTCTATTTCAAGAAACAGGGTTCTGAGATATTGTTGCTTGTACTCTATGTTGATGATCTGCTCATTACAGGGAGTTCAGAAACTATGATCTCTACTGTCAAAATAAACTTGTGTAAATATTTTGAGATGACAGATCTCGAACTTCTCCATTATTGTCTTGGTCTGGAATTCATCCAGAAGGAGCACTCCATCAAAGTGTCTCAGAAAAAATATGCCAAGACATTGCTGGAAAAATATCGCATGACTGATTGCAAGCCAATGGCAACTCCGATGGAGAATGGACTTCAGTTATCGCGATATGATGATTCACCTCAGGTAGATGGTAGTCTCTATCAACAGTTGATTGGGAGTCTCATATATCTTATCAATACTAGGCCAGATCTCGTATTTGCTGTCAACTATCTTTCGAGGTTCATGCAGGAGCCTAAGACCACTCATTGGAAAGCAACAAAACGTGTTCTTCACTATGTCCGTGGTACTATGGAATATGGCCTAGAATACAAGAGGAACAACAAATTCTTCTTGCAAGGATACACGAACTCCGACTATGCCGGATCATTTGATGATCGCAAGTCAACTTCTGGATACATTTTTCATCTAGGATTCGGTCTTGTCTCTTGGCACGACAAGAAGCAACAGGTGGTTGCTATTTCATCAACAGAGGCAGAGTATCGCGTCGCACGTGAAGCTGTATGCGAAGTGATATGGTTGCGTCGCATTCTGAAAAGTATGGGCCATCCATCAAAATCTCCAATACACTTGTTTTGCGACAATTAGGGTGTTCTAAACCTCGTCAAGAATCCAGTCCATCATGAAAGAACAAAGCACATTGACACACAATGTCATTTCATTCGAGATGAAGTTCCAAAGCACCGAATTCAGCTTCAGCACATTCCCACCGATGCTCAAGTTGCAGACATTTTCACTAAGGCACTTGCACGTGTCAAATTTGAATTGTTTCACAACTCTCTTTGTATTGCAAAATGATGTAATCAGGGGGGATGTTAGTATAGCTATTAGTTATTACATTACCCAAATAATGTAATAAGGGGGGATGTTAGCGTACTTTGTTAGTTGTTAAATTAACTTAGCAACTAGTTATTTTAGTTGCAGCGGCATCCTGTTGAGATGCGCCCATTCCGGGCTAATCCAGGAAGTCCGTTTGTGCTTCTATATTATTTAATCTCTCCCTGCAATAATTCAATTTGGTTCATTTTTTCTAACATGGACACTGGTACTTGCATTTTCTACTTCAATTTCTTTCTTTCCCCATACTTTCTACCTCTTCCAGCCTTCTTCCCCATGATCTCTAGGTAACTTTGAAAAGTGATTGTATTTCTAAATTTTGTATCCCTACACTGATATTATATAAATAGGACATCTAGTTCATTAGTCTCCTGGTGTACATCAAGTTCTTGATTGCATAAAAACATGGGTTTTATTGGTTTGGGCAAAGGAGAATGAGTGTATCTCACATGCCTCTCATTCCCTTGGTATTGACTTGCCATCCTATTTGATGGATCTCCCTAATATGGTGGGGGCTAAGGGTTATGGTTTGATACCTAGTTTTGTGGTGGATAAACTCCACCCTAATCCCTATTGGTCACCAAACGAGTTAGTATCTCAAGCATGGTGTCAAATTTTTGCTTAGTAGGATCCCTTTGCTTATTTGTCATATCCACTAGCATCCTTTGTTCAATTTATGGTTATGGAATTTATTTCCCTTTTTTGAGGTTAGGATTTGATTTTTTTCTCCTCAGATAGTACCTATTTGGTTGCATAAAGACCTCTCATAGGCTAGCAGGAAACCAAATCTAATACCATTGCAATAACCCTAACTCAACAAACTAGGTTTTAACCAAATAAAAATCATATTTTTGCAAAATAGATCATATTTGCACTTACTACTCATAAATTACTCCAAAAACCCTAAAAAACGGATGCTCCAGCCATACAATTTTTTTATTAAATTTTTAAAAGTGCAAACAGGCCAAAAAATAATCCAAAAACATAAATCAACCTTCAAAACTAGTTAGAAAAATTCCCAAAGCTAGGCAATCCTCCTATGAGGGAAAAACAAGTCACAAAACATGCACAAAAGACCTCCCAAAGTTGGACAACCCACTATTAGACTCCAACACACCAAAATTTATAACACAATTATGAATCCTACCATAGATCTGTTGAGTGGTATTTTCACCCAGTTGTGAAAGTACACTCTCCTTTAGGATTTGGGTTCCAAGTCCCCTCTTGCAAATAAGTTAAACAACCAACTTCTCCAAGGTCTCCGCTATATTAGTAATCTTAAATAAATATATTCACTTTAAATGCTTGGAACACCTTAGTGATTACAAGTAACTGTAAACAAGGGGCAATGTTGGTTTATTTTACCATGAAACTTTAGTGATTGTTCATTCAACCAAAATAAAGCAAATGTGAGTTGGCCCTCATATGACCATGATGTAGTGCCATAATTCCTTTTATCTTGAGGTTTTTAACATAGATTTTATCTTGTTTTAAATCCTCAATGATGAATAGGGTCTTCAAATGTAGCTTCAAAATGTCACTTTAATTATCCTTCTTAAATGAAATCAGATTTTCATCAAGATGAATAATTTAGTGCTTTGATTGCTCCCAAAATGGTAATTTGCAAAGTGCCATAAAACACGAATCCTTCATTGAAATTAGAATTTTCATGAAGGGAATGTCATCATAGGCTCATGAATGAAACATGAAACTGAAAAAAATGAAATTCGGCCCAAAAATGGAAATTTTCTATTTTCAGATTTTTCAAAATCTGTAATAAAACAGCAACTTCGATGAATTTTTAAAAATACTAAACAACTCCGAAAATGAAATTTAAAGTGCATATTGGAATTCTGAAGTATAACCTATGCCATGGTGAAATTATTTTTGGATTTTGACATTTTTTAAATGTTTATTTTAATGCCTGAAAATTAAAATAAAGTTAAAATTTCTAGAAAATAAAATGCAAAAAATGGAACACAAGATACATTCAGTTTGATGCTATCCTATTCCGACAAAACTGAAGATGCGAGGTTTTCATGCATGCAACCTAACCTATTAGACTTGTAAAACAAGCACAATCCGGATAGCTAAGTGCTGGCTCCTAGGGTTTTAAATGAGGTTTTCAGATTTAAACATTCACATGAAGCAACCAAGAAAACTTGCATAAACTCCATTTACAAGCCTAAACTCTGAAAAGGGGAAAAAATAGACATTTAATCTTGCATGCAGAAAATGACTCCTTTTTTCTTATCCATAAGATGCAACTTTTTGAAACTTTCTGTATTAAAAATTTGTCATTTTACAATAACAGAAATTTATGGTTTTCCCAAACCAGTCAATGGAAGAAAACGACTCAAATAGGTCCAGAATGGCCCTCTTGCCTTCAAATCTGCAACTCTACTCGCAGTAGTTTCCAACCCCCAAAACATCCTTGCCTGGCATATTTAAAGTTTTCAGGAAGCTTTTCGTTTCATTTTCCAATGGTTGTTCGTTTCACCTTCCCTTGTGCATGCATGTGTTTAACGACCATCTTAAATGATTTCAAATCATTAAAGATTCCTTATGTAACATTTTGTATTATTCATTGGATTTTGTCCTTATGTCCACGTCACTATGCAGTATTTAGTTTCACTGTCCTACCTGCCCCTTTTGAGTCACGAAAATGCAACATGTCGTGATATCACGACACTTTTGCCTTCTTGCTCTCTTTTGTTGCTTTTAGCTGCGAAAATGCAACATGTCACGATATCGCGACATCTTTTCTTTCTTGTCTTTTGGTTGTGAAAATGCGACATGTCGTGATATTGCGACACTTTTCTCTTTTGGCTATGAAAATGCAACATGTTGCGATATCGCGATACTTTTCTTTTTTCGTTTGGCCACGAAAATGCAACATGTCGCGACATCGTGACACTTTTCTTTCTTCTATTTTGACCGTGAAAATGCAACATGTCACGATATCATGACACTTTTCTCTTTTGGCCATGAAAATGCAACATGTCATGATATCACGACACTTTTTCTCTTTTGGCTGCAATAATGCAACATGTGATATCGCGACACTTTTTCTCTTTTGGCTGCGACAATGCAATATGTCGCGATATCGCGACACTTTTCTCTTTTGGCCGTGAAAATGCAACATGTCACGATATCATGACACTTTTTCTCTTTTGGCTGCGACAATGCAACATGTCGCGATATCATGACACTTTTTCTCTTTTGGCTGCGATAATGCAACATGTCGTGATATCGCGACACTTTTTCTATTTTGGCCATGACAATGCAACATGTCGCGATATCGCGACACTTTTTCCCTTTTGGTCGTGACAAAGCAACATGTCACGATATCATGACACTTTTTCCCTTTTGGTCGCGACAATGCAACACATCGTGATATTGTGACACTTTTTCCCTTTTGGCCGCGACAATGCAACACATTGTGATATCATGACACTTTTCCCTTTTAGCCGTAACAATGCAACATGTCACGATATCGCGACACTTTTTCCCTTTTGGACGCGACAATGCAACATGTCTCGACATCACGACACTTTTTTTCTTTTCTTTTTCTCTTTACTTTGAACTACGAAAATACAACATGCTGCGATATCATGACACTTTTTATCCTTGCGGTGTTTTGCTTTTTCTTTGATCTTTAGCATATGGGCCACTTCGGTCTTCTTGGAAAACATGCAAAAATGTGGGTCCCCAATTTTGGGGTACGTTGTGGAGCAGCCACAACAAATGGCGACTCTATTGGGAAATGCTCCTGAGCATTTCGGTGAGAACTCAACCTGAACACCTTCAAAACACAAACACAAGCATCAACAAATATCCCAAGAATGAAACTAGATGAGAAATACATGAAGCATTAGAATTATTAAGCATCAGCTTAGTGTGTGTAGTGTGCTTCATTCCCTATCATTTGAAACTCATTCAACTTTCCATTGTCAGTTTCACTTATGATTCGTGCATATGAGAAGTTATGAATGATTCCTGTAGGATTTAATGTGTGGTGAAGATGCTAGAGATATAACAACCTGCTTTGCAAAAGCTCAAACTTTCTAGTATCATGAACAAGCATATTAAAACTATCAAACCCTCTTAGGATCAAATATGTGTATACTGAATTAATTTACTAGATCCCAAAGTTGGTTATGTGTCACTACCATCTCGAACCCATGTGCAAGTGTAAGTGAAATCAGAGCTTTGGGGAATTGGATTCCCAACCTAAGCGATATGGGAATTTAACCCTATCCTTGCTACTATGACCTGGAGTTCATTACCTCATATTGAACAAAATGATTTAACCTATTATGGATGAAATTTTCAAGCTAGCCTGTCCATATGAGTAGTCAGTGGTCTTGCTTTTAGAGAAGACATGTTGCCATGCATGAGCATACTCCACTGCCAGTCAGGCGTCTATAGCCCTGGTGGAGATCAATCCCATAATCTAGGATTTGACTTTACTTTTGATTTCTTGAACCTTGGGGATGACTACCCATCCTTGCAAGGGACATGTAGTACGATCCTTCCAATCCAATATCAATGATGCAATAAAAGTAGAATGAAAAATATTTGCTTTGGAATTTTAAGTTCTTGAGTGGGCAAAATAGAAGCTTTGGGGAATTGGATTCTCAACCTAAGAGAGCTGAGAATTAGACCCTATCCTTACTACTCCATGAAGGCCAAATCAGATCTTTAGGGAATTGGATCCTCAACCTAAGTTCGATGAGGATTTAACCATATCCTTACTACTTTGATTTTAGGCTTTAAGCACTATGGGAGTGGTAAAGACCACTATTTTAAGTATTATGTTGCATGATAGGATAGACACGAAATACTCCTTTCACCTCACCTTTTCTTCCAAGTATGTTTTTGACCATTTTGCTCAATATCCTCTTTAATATGTGTAGAACGTGCTTGGTTCAAGATAGCTCGGGCATCATTTCCCAACCTTAGGATCCTTTTAATATATGTTATGTAATAACCCTAAGAGGATTTGACACCTTTTCAATGATTGTATTTGAAATGTAGATGCAACTGAGATGAAATGTGTATGCACTGTGAAATGTAACACGAGATATGGATGAATGCATTGCTATTTTTTGAAATGCTGATGTAGTATACCACCTATTTTACCATAATTTGTAAAACTGACGACTTCATGCATCACAAGTTCCAAACAATATTCTTTAATGTGTTTGCGATACTCGTGGAGCTTTCTTTAATACAATTCCGATGTTTCATATTCTCTTAGTCTTAGTCAACATTCATAAGGACATAAGTTGACATCTCACTTTTCTTTTCTTTTCTGTTTTTTCTTTCAAGACACACCAAAAGTGTCCAAAGGACCAACACACAAAACTTAAAACCAAAATGATATCCAATCCAAAACTAAAACACGAAAACCAAAAGTATATACAAATGTACAATATAATACAAGACAGTGCAAAAGTTTGGATTATCATTTTCCCAGATCCCAAACCTTATTAGAATTCTTTAAAAGACATATGACGTGATATGCATATCAAGTTTTGTAAGAATCCAACAAAAACAAGATCAAACCAAACAAAGAAATAAACTTCCACTTGTCCCTCTCACCACACCAATTTGATTTAGTTTCATTAATAATCTTATGGTGGAGTTTCAAGTTTTCAAATTGATTAGACAATGATTGATATTCAATTCCTTTATGTCTATTCTTTAAGATGTCCATTCCGCACTTTGATTAATGGTGTAGAAATAAGCTTTCATTTTCATTCAATAAATCCATAACATTAATAATATTTGAATCAAGTCATTCATTAGGCAAACCTTCATTCGAATTTTGCATGGTGAAACCAAAAATGTGAGATTTTACCTTTGGCATGTTTTCATTTGAGCTTACTTGAAGAGGATTTGAAAATTCCTCTTTTCTCTCATGACATTCATCATCATGTGGCACTTGTTCTTTCTCCATTATTTTTTTATCAAAGGCACCAAACATAGGTACCCAATTGAACACCTGTCCATCCCTTTCAAACCATAAGTCTTGTCTATATAGGGGTGGGTTAACTAACACATTTCCATGATCAATCACTTGGGTTGTTTTGGGTAACGTGATATTTTCAATTGGATCATCAATGATATCAAACCCAAATGATTTAGGTTTTGTAATTTTCTCATTTTGAAATGGCATAATCATTGTAGCACAAGTAAGTGGATCAAGATTTTCAATTTCTTTTCCTTCAAAGGAATCTAAAGAAAGTGACTCTCTTTCTTGATTCATGGTTATAGAATCCTTATCATGTTCCAAAATTTTATGAGATTCGAATTCCTCTTCCAAAAATTTCTCAAATTGTACAGGATTTATAGTATCCTCATGTGAGGAAGCAATTGAGTTATCCTGCATATTAATTGACACAACAAGTTTGTTAGAAGATTTATATTGATAATATTCTTCCCATTTCTTCCATGAATCATAGTAATCATCTTCCAATTTCAAGTTGTGATGCTCAAGTACTTCTTCTTCATCTTCTGATTCATCAGCATGTTTCTCATCCAATTCATCTTCACCTTCCTTAGATGGTCCAGTTATTTCCAAAAGTGGGTTATCTCTTGAATTCAAATTGGTAAAGCTATCATAATCCAAATTTGTAACCCATGATTCAATTTTATCACAATTTGGAAGGTTTGGATCCTCTTGGTCATCACTTTCGAGAACCTCATCCAAAGTGTCTTTCGAGAACAAGTGGTGAAATTCGATTATGTCTTCAACTTCATTTGTTGATTTTCTTTCAAATTCATTTTTAGCCACTTGTGATGGCTTAGGAGCTTCTATAACGGGATCAATTTTTGAATTTTGTGTCATATAGTTGCTCCAATACTTTGCAAGTACATCTGACCAAATCATATCCACATAAGTTCGTTTATACAAATCCTCCTTTTTGGGTAATGATTCTAGATATTTCTTTTCCAAAACAAGATGGTGATCATTTGATTCCAACTTCTTGTTACCCATCCATAGAATTTCTTCTCCAAAAACTTCATGCTCTTCAAGACTTTTTGAATAGGTATTTAATTCAACGTGAGTCACCTCAAAATCTCTTGTATCGCTTGAAGAAGCATAACATGAAACATCATTAAGATCAACATTATGAATTTTCTTCCTAGGATGATTTGGATGCATACATTGACGTGCTCGTTTTTGTGGTGGAACATGCCTACATACCTTCTTAACCACTTTCTTTTTCTCTTTTACTTTTGATACGAACTCTTTGGGTTGAGTGGTAGAAGTAGTAGGATTAGTTGGATTGATATCCATGAACAAAGCTTGAACATTTGTTGCAATGGTTCCATGAGTGACCCCATGATTCTCTAATTGAGGCATAGTTGGATGGATGGAAGTACTTGTATAAGCACATGTGGGAGCATAAGTTGGTATGGTAGGATAAATTTGATTGTAGGGAAAAATATTTGATATCAAATTTTGTTGTGCCCATGCTTGATTTACCATTGAGGTTTGATTGCAAGCCCCTAGTTGTCCTACCATAGTTGATTGCTCCATTCAATAACCTTGTGGCCTCAATTTTTGATCTACAATCATAGCTTCTATGTAGGTCAATGCAAGATCAGTAACCAAGGGATTCATCCTAATGAATATGGCAAACAATGGATCCAATGCTCAAAAGTATATTTTAAGAGCACCACTTTCCTCAATAGTATAGGGAGAAATTAGTCTCGCATAAAGCTTTCCAAACCTTAGGTTGAAATTTCTCACTGGATCATTAGGTTATCCTTTGCAAGAAGTAAATTGTTGATATATCGTGAGAGGATCAATGAGCAACCTAAATTGATTGATAAACTCATATTTCAATTGAGCCCAAGATGTAATAGAACCAATGGGTAAATTGATGTACCAATCATATGCTACCTCATATAGGGTTATAGGAAACATTCTACATGCCACATCCTCATGTTCGACATTCCATCTAACTAGGATATCCACATAAGCTTGAAGATGTTCCTCGGCTAATGTTGGACCATTGTGCTTAAATTTGGACAAACGTTTTTCTACGTTCTTGGGTAAATCATGAGAATATCCACTAATGTTCAAAGGATTAACATGTATCCCATACCACGTTCCTGCAGTTATAGCCATTAATGAAACTCAAAGAATAACTTCAAAACCAAATTGTTAGTCATGAATAAAAGAAGGAACCATGACAAAGCAATATTATAAAAATGTAAATTAGTTTCTGATTCACCAGATCGCATATGCGCAAGTGAAGAGCATACTCCTAGTGTTGTAGGATTTCTGATTCACAAGATCGCATTACACGCAAGTGAAGAGCATAATACCGACAACAACTATATTTTAGACAAAATAGTTCCTTAAAAATAAGCATGAAATGACTAGCAAATATCAAACATGTAACGTATGAATAATCATGTTAGAATCAACCAATAGATGTATCCATTAAAATCAAATAAATTAATTGCATGGAGACAACCTCGTTAGTCAAGACCAAAAAGTTTTCAAAATCAAATCAAAACACATTATTCCTGTATGAACAATCAAAAGCGTTAGAACAATGCATAGCAATTCATGTCCTTTTAACATTAAAAGGTTGTATTGTTAAAATAGGGCTAAAGATAATAATCAATAGGGCATGAAATATTCAAAATTTAAATCCCTATAGCATTTAAATCATACTGAAATAAACCAATTCAGGCCCTCCTTCTAGCACCAAAATGTTGAGTGGTATTTTCACCCAATTGTGAAAGTACACTCTCCCTTAGGATTTGGGTTCCAAATCCCCTCTTTGCAAGTGGGGATTTGGAACCCAAATCCTAAGGGAGAGTGTACTTTCACAATTGGGTGAAAATACCACTCAACAAGATCCACCCAATCTCCAATCAAGAACAAGGGCACGTTACCTTGTCTACAATATTGGCTATTTTTGAAGACTTGCGGCACACCACCTAAGCAGAAGAAGGTGAGGAAAATTTAAGCCCTCTCTCTTACAATTCACAATATGAACATGACATAATGAAACCCTAAAAGTGACTTTCCAAGCATATATACGTAGTTTCCCTACTAGAGGCTTCTAATTGTTAATTAAGTGAGGGTTACATCAACATTAATCCCCAACACTTAATTTTTATTACATAAAACACCTATTATCCTACCAAAAAGGGAATGTCCCACTTCCTTTTTTACAAATGATAAAAATAAAACATTACAATGTGTGGGGTCCACATAGTTTTCAAAATGGGACATTACATACCTTATATACCTTTGATGTCCACCAACAATTAGAGGATGTACCCGCAAAAATATCCCTTTTAGAATTGCTAAAAATATCACCGACTCATAGGGAAATATTGTTGAAACTTTTAAGTGAGTAAGAAATCCCTCAATAAATATTTCCAATCGATATCACCAACATGGTTGGACTAGCTAGAGTAAACAATACTATCTTAGTATTTCATGAGGAATATAACCCTCTTGAAACTATATCAAGGTATTTCCCTCTATACATCATAACTCAAATAGGCAATAAATATATCAAAAGAGTCCTAGTAGACAATAGATTACTCTTGAATGTATGCAAGATAAATTTCTTACAAAATTTTAACTTAAACAAAAAAATATTTACAAAAAATTAGACCTCATCATTAGAGCTTTCAACAATGAAGAATGAGGTAATATGAACTATCTCTTTGCTCATCAAAGTGGGACCTCATGTCTTAAACATCCTATTTTTTGTCATATTGTGTGATGTAACATATAATATGATCCTCAGAATACCTTGGATACATGCTATGAAGGTTATACCTTCTATCTTACATTAATGTCTCAAGTATGAGTATTGAGGGAGGATTATCTATGTTCCTAGAGATCCAAAAATATTTGCCATGTGTAACTCTATCAATATCCAAGAGAGTAATATTTGTCCTTCCATACAACAAGAAATATCAATTGATCAATAAAAATTAGACAAAGGGAAGGAAATACTATAGGAACCCCTCATAAACTTAGGTGATACTCCCCAATCATTCTCTTCTAGTGACCAAGTCAATCTAATTTATAAAAAACTAGATCCCTTCGTAGAACTAGTAAGCATGTTCTTATCTCCTTGTGACATAGGCATACTTAGTAGAAAAGGAATAAATCCAAATAGGATATTGCACCTTCATTCATGGAGTAAATACTATTGATGAAAATATTCAAGGGTGTAACTTTATGCTAAGCAAATAGACATACGCTACATGCTACATATCATCCTCATTCTCTATAGCTAGAAAATTCTCTCCAACATGGGCTACCAAGGTAAAGGCTTGGGTTACTATGAAAAAGATATCAAAGTGTCCCTAGAAATCAAACCTTTTCAATCACGATGTGGTATTGGATTAATCCCTAGCAAGAGTGATTTTTCTCCTCTATCAAAATAATATTATAAGGAAAATTATCCGGAGTCATTACATGGATCTCAATAGGATGATGAGGATGAAGAACTTTGGCCCCTCCTTAACCAAACACCTCACAAAACCATATGATTTGGTATCATCAACACCTCATATGCAACGTTGGCCCTTCCTTGTACCATATTTTTCAAGATGGCCACCACTATCTTATTTGAAGCTTTTGTCTGCCTGTTTGCTTTGTGGATAGTATGGAGTTGCAAAACTGTGTTTGATTCTATATTTAGATGTCAAAGCTCTCACATTTTTGTTCTTGAAATATGTTCCATTATTCGATATTATTTTGGATGGAATCCCAAAATGACTTATTATATGCTCTAGTATAAACTCTGCTATACGAGCTACAGTTATCATTGTTAATGATATTGCTTCCACCCACTTTGTAAAATACTCAGTAGTGATGATTATGAATGTATATCGACCTGATGAAGGAGGAGAGATCTTGCCTATAAGATCTAATACCCACTAAGCAAATGGCCAAGATGCTTGGATGGGCTATAAGGCCTGCGATGGCAAGTGCGTAAGATTAGAATGATGCTAAAATCTAACACATTTCTTGACATACACATTAAACTCCTCCATAGTGGGCCAATAGTAGCCCATTTAAAGGATTTGTTTGATAATGGCCATGCCACTAAAATTGCCACTGCATGTACCATCATGAGCTTGTAAAATTATCCATGATGCCTCTTGGGTCTCTAAGAAATGAAGGAGAACTCCATCGTAGCCTCATCGGTATAGGATATCTCCTATTAATACATATTTAGTCACTTTTTGTTTAAATGTGTGCTTTGTGGTACGCGATAATCCCTCTGGGATTACACCAAGCTTCAGGAAGTCATGGATTTGTGACATCTAATTTTGATAAGCCTCAGCTTCGACTGCTAAGATGACTTGTTCCCCATGCATATCTACTTTTGCAAATGCAAACTTGGAAATAACATTGTGGTGAATGGTAGTACCACTCTCCATAGGAATCTGAAAGGTTAATGACACCCATGGTGCCTTCTTAAGCAAGTCTTCAGCTTTGCATAACCCTTCAGCTTTTGGTTCTACACTGATCATGTTGACCAATTCTTTGTTATCATAGGCTACACACTCTTCTACTAGATGTAAGAACATCTTCACATGGATGGTAGTGAAATCAGCAGATGGATTCTAAGGTATTAAATATCCCAAATAATCCATGGTATCTACGAACCTATTTGATGATCGAGGAATTACCTTGATGTCATACCATTAAAATTTAGCCAAATATGTGGCAACTAGATCTTTATAGGCTTTCAATACGGGACATCGACACTAGAAGAGCCCCTTAACTTGATTTACTATGAGCAAGGAGTTGCCAAAGATGTTTAATATTTTAATATTCATGGCAATGGCTATGTGGACGCCTAGCAGTAGGGATTTGTACTCAACATTGTTGATTGTGTACAAAAAATCCAACTTAAATGACAAGGGTATTGGAGCTCCTTATGGCATGAAGAACACTATTATAGCACCACCCCCTTGCTCGCACTTTGAACCATCGAATAACAGAGTCATATCAACATTGTTCTCTGGTTCTTTAGGTTTGGGAGCTTCAGATATGACAAAGACTGCATCGTCCAGAAGCTCTACTGTTAGAGGCCTACTGTTTGATAGTGGTACCTCAACTAATTGATCCTCTATGACCTGTTCCTTGATGGACTTCTGGCTTATGAATTCTAGACCGAATTCCATCAATAGCATGATCCACATTGTAGTATGTGTATTGTGATAAGTCTTACTCATCATGTACTGTAAAGGATATTTTTTAGATATAACATATGTCATATGACTTAACATATAGTGTCACAATTTCTTTGTAGTGAACACTACTACTAAACACAATTTTTCCACATATGCATACCCGAGATCACAGCTCACCAAGGTTCAACTAATATAATATATGGCCTGCTCTTTACCTTACATATTATTTTGGGCTAACATGGTTCCCAATGCAAAGTCAGTTGCTGATATATATAGTATAAAAGGCACCCCTGACCTTGGTGGAGCTAGCACTGGTGATGTCACTAGATATTTCTTTATTTCATTGAAGGCTGCTTGACAGTCCTCATCCTAGTTGAATGGGATCCCCTTATATAGCAGTTGATTCATGGGTCAACATTTATTTGATAATTGAGAGATGAATCACTTTATCGATGCTACCTTACCCTAAAGGCTCCTTAACTCTTTAATATTGGTGGGAGGACGCATTTCCAAGATAGCCTTGACCTTCACTGGGTCAACTTCGATGCCTCGCTTAGAGACAATGAATCCTAGTAGTTTTCTAGAAGTTACGCCAAATACACACTTCTTAGGATTGAGCCTAACATTGTGCTCTATCAGGTGATCGAATACCTTCCTTAAGACCTCTACATGCTCTTCTCGTAGCAATGAATTAGACAATAAGTCATTGATATAATCTTCTAGAATTTTTTGCATATAGTCACGAAAAATGTATGTCATGGCTCGTTGATATGTGGTGCCAACATTTTTGAGGAAAAATGGCATAACTTTGTAGCAAAATGTTCCCCATAGCATTATAAACATGGTTTTATGCTGGTCTTCGGGTTTAATATGAATTTGATTGTAACCAAAAAACCATCCATTAAGGAGAGCATTTCGTGACCTGTAGTTGCATCTACGAGAGCATCAATATTGGGCAATGGAAATGAATCTTTGGGTGTTGCCTTATTTAGGTCTCTAAAATTTGTGCAAATATGGATCCTTCCATCAGGTTTTTCCATAGGTACCATATTGGACACCCATTATGGATAGTTGATGGAGATCACAAATTCCACATCCAACAACTTTTGTAGCTCATATTTCACCATTAAGGCTATTGTTGGGTGCATATTTCTAAGATTTTTCTTGACCGGATTCTTCGTCAGATCTAGTGAAAGGTTATGCATAACCAATTTTGGGTCTATACCTAGCATATCCTTATACATCCAAGAAAACAAATTTGGTCTCTCTTTCAGCAGAGGGATGAGGTTGGCCCCCTCATCTAGAGTGGGATTCTCTCCAAATTTAACCTTCTTTGCATTGGTGGTATCATTACTGATATCCACCTCAAATTTTTCCTCTACTAACATATGTGATCCCTCCTCAAGCTGATGAGGCATAGGAATCAAATGGATGTCATCAATCAGGTTGATAGGTTCTGCGTTGGAAGCATTTTCGGCATGATAGACATCATATGCACAACGTGACATAAAATGGAAAGGTTGTAATTTTTATTTGTTAGGGAAGAAATCCTTAGTCTCAATGGGTGAATCAATGCAATCCCAGTCAATAGCATCTTTGTTAAGATACAATGATTTGGATGGATCTACCGAATTATGGAGTGGAGTGGTAAAATTAATGGAGACCATGTTTATGGAATGGAATCGATCTCTAGGACCATATGGATAAACTTCTACAAAATATATATAGTCCTCATACCCATGATCTAGATCTAATGGCACATGCACAAAGGGGTCTTCTCTATAAGGACTTCAAACAATTGGATTCTCCCTATGCACTAACTACAAAATAGGATCATTTGGTTCTTGGAGCTCCATGTAGGTTGGCAGATGGGGGTTAATCAACCGATAAATTTGATCTGGGTTTAACCATCTTGCTCTCAGATGAGGACCAACATGTAACTTCTTATAGACCTCATCTATGTCGATGGTTTGATTATGGTAGTGCAAATAAGGAGGACCAAGGTAGGCCCTGTATAACTCATCTTCTTCATTGCTGTCAGACAACTAAAACCCATCATTCGCTCCTACTCCTGGGGGATGCTCTGGCAAGTATGGCCCCATGAATTTGACTACTTTATTTTTGTCATCACTATCTATATAAACTAGATAATTATATCACAAGTGTGACATTACCAAGAAATCTAGCTCTACTTATTCACCTGAATGATCAATGTTGGTAAGTATCTCTTCGATAACCTGTATCGACTCAATAGGAAATAAATGGTGTGCATGCTATGGAATCACATAGGCACCTTCGACTTCATCCCCAACTTAATAATTTTTTGAGGATTCCTCATCTACATCATAGCCTGGTTCACTCATATCATAGGTGGACTCTGCTCCATCTTCATTAAAAAGATCTCCTAGATCGAGATCGCCTATAGTGATAGAGTTATGCCCCTGTACATCTGTGTCATCGACTGCGTCATGGGTTTGGTATCCCATGTTATCTAAAAGGTTTAGTTCTATCTCAGTATACTCAAGGATCCCTTCATGATGATATTTGAGTGGCTCAATGGTGATGATAGATATCATCGGGTGATTCCTCCAAAAATTGGAAGGATCAAGATGATATGGATTAAAATCCACATCATTTGCCATACTAAGGTATAGACGATCTAGGGATACTATGAGAAAATCATCCTACCATCGTACATATAACCCTAAACTAAACCTATTAGTGACTAATAGATAACGTGGTTCCAGTAGAGTCCTATGTCATTGTTCAAAGATACCAAGGCCATAACCGTGCCAATGATATAACTTGAAAATATGCATGGCATACTCGGGGTTGGATAGATAACAAACATTTACTGCAAAAGGTTCATCATCATCTTCATCCATGTGCTCTCATTTTGGAAGTTGATCTAGCCCTGCATAGATGAAATTAGTCTAATTTGGTGGTTCTCCCAATGGAAACACCGATCCAACTCAGTAACGATGAGTGGATGGTCAGCCCATCTCTCGTGTAGTTTCCAGAATCAGTTTGAATTTTACGTTCTACACAAGGTAATAACCTAATTCGGTATTGTGAGATGTACGATCACCTATGGTGCAAATGATCCTACTTAAGATGTAGGCAAGATAGGCTGAGGTACCTCGTTGACTTTGTCTTGGTGTTCCTCAAATTTTATAGGAGTGGGAACCTCCTTGACGACTGGCTCGGGCTCATGCTCCTCTTTCTCACCCATTTTTACCTTCAAATTCCTTTCATCCTAACGCATGACTAATATCGACTATTTCAGGAAAGTTGCAGTGGTGTGCTTCGATCTGTGTGACATAGATGGTGTTGGTTGAGCACGTACTACTAGTTTACCTCCTGGATTCTTCATCGGTGATGACGATCAAACGTCCAGGTGCATTTATGGGCGTATGAAACCCCTAGGTAAATCTACTAGGTTCATGAACTTAAAATGTTCTTCATTCGATGATACTATGTGAACCTATCCCTCATGAATGTACTTCACACACTAATGCAATATTGAGGGAATGTAACACATTTCATGAATCCAAGAACTACCAAGTAGTATGTTGTACTGGATGACCCATTCTATCACATGACACATTACCAAGATGGTATTTAGGCCTACCTGCATGGGTAGGATAATTGTGCCAACAATCAAACATAGTGCATTGTTAAATGCTCTTAATATAAACATAGTGGAAACAATGTGTGATTTAGGCAACTTCAAATGACTCAATGCCTTGGTTGTTATTATGTTGATCTATGAGCCAGTATCGATCAAGACCCTTTTAAATGGCATGTGATTAACACGTGATTATATACAATGGTGGGTCAACCATGGTTGTAGAAACTATCCTTATCTCATGATCATAAAATTGGATCATCAGTTCCTGACACTACTGTACATGCCCCATGAAATTAGTAAATGTTTGTGCATCCTAGTACTGTAATTCAATGGACCTCAAAATATCCATAAGAGTCTCCTTGTGCCTATGGGACTACTGTATTAGCTCATATATCAACAACTTTGTAGGAGTTGTCTACAGGTTTTGGACCAACCTGCTCCTTATGATCACCACCAGTCTTGTTAGTGGGCCTGGAATATGCTACATCGGTCACTGATTTTGCGTGGCTTGTATTTGAATGGGAGTATGAGGTTGATTCGATTGTTCATATCTACCATGTCTAGTGACAACATTCACCATACCTACAAAACCCTGGGTAGGTGGTTCAACTCACACCTGGTTGACCTGGCCAACATTGTTGTGAGGTGCCTCATGATTTGGCAAGGAATTTTTGTAAATACCCATATTCTAATTATCACGTGCCTACATGTTGTGCGGCACTACAATCTCACCTTTGTCAATCATGTTTTGCACCATGTGTTTGAAGGTCTATCACACCTCAATGTCATGGCCTTTCGTTCGATGAAAATGTAAAATAGATCTTCTTGGTACCCCTTTGATTTGGGTTGATTGGGGTCTATCAGCTTGACTTTAGGTAATCTAATTGCCTTGGCCTTGCACATTTGATGGAAAATCAACGTCAGCGATTCCTTCAATGGTATGAACTGGTGACCTGGACATTGATATTTTTTCTTACCCTTATAATTGTTGTTGCACTTCTCATACTGCACAGGAGGAGATTAGGCCTGATAATTCTATTGTTTTTGCCCCTTATTATCCCTTTGGAGATTTAGCACCACTTGATTCACATGGGCCTTCTTACCCTATTGTTTTAAGGCACTCTTATTTTGTCCCTCTCTCCTATTTTTGAGCTTCAATTTACCTTCCTATAACTTGATGTCCTTGATCACTTTGGCTTGTGCTAAAGCCTCTTTGAATGTAGGATACTGCTGTAGCTATAGCAGTAATGAGATGTGCTTGGCACAACTCTTTGTAAACATTCAGGTTAACTCTATGGCAGTAATAGGGAATGAAAACTTCACCATCAGTCTCCTCCATCTCTTTTTGTACTACTCAATTGGCTTGTCATTGCGTTGAGCTAGCACAACCAGATCAAAAATTTTGGACTATTTCTTGATGCCAAAGGAATAGCATTCAAGAAAGGCATCAACTAATTGCTCAAAACTAGTTATGTTATGTTTATTTATTCGATTGAACCACTCTCAGGCTAGAATAGAAAGTGTCATGATGAAATTACGCATAAATAATGCATCGTTGCTTACTATCTAAAAAAAAGCATCCAGAAAGCTCGTGATATGTTCCTATGCATCTTCATCACCCTTAAACATGTCTAACCTAGGCATATCAAAATGTTTAGGATAAGCCAGAGTATGCACTGAAGGATCTAAAGGCTCATTGTGAATTTTCCTTAATATCAGCTTTTGAATAGTCGTGCCTCGTCTCTCGATGGCTTTGACCTTCTTGGATAAGGCCTTATAGGCCTCCAAAGATAGAAATTCCTCATCCCTAAATTTACATGGAGGTGTCTTAGGAGGTACTATCTTCCTCGTACAAGATGGAGGGCATTGCTATTCCTCCTCCTTGGCTTAGGAGCTCTTAGAATATTCTTACTCGTATCTAACTCCCTCTTCTTCTCCATGCTACCTGTGCCTTTGATCATTGAGTGATGGTGGTCACTCCCTTTGTTCGGTACTAGCATGAGTAAATCATCTCTATACTCTTGATGCATATCAGCTTACAACAAAGCCTTCCTATATACATGCTCTCTATGCTCATCATGAGGATATAGGCCAGCCCTAGCTAGCATATACTCTTGCTCCATGTGCTCCTTCTGGTAAGGATACACTCTTCACACATGCACTGCTCATATAGCCTCTATCTAAGGAGCCTCTATGCTTGAATATTTTCATATTCAATGTGTTGCCTCTCTAGTCGAGAATCCTCCAATTAATCTTGAAGGATTTTTCATTTATGATCTGATACCAATCGATGTGATCTATCGATTTGATCGATCATGGGAGGCCTTAGGTATCCTTGCTCTATATGAGCGACCTTATGGATTTTGTACCCATCGAACTGATGTGTTGTGCCTTTGACTCTATCTATGAATATGACATTAGCATCCTATTGTATCCTATAATATGAACCACCATATGTACATAGTGGGTGTGTGACATGAGGATGCTTAGAAGCCTCTCCATGATCTCTATTAGTCTTGACGATGCTCATGCTATGCTCACTCGAGACACGAGTGGGTGGAGTAGAAGGATTATAGCCTAAAAACTCTAAGACACTACCTAGACCCTCTAGCTATCTAGACCACCACCACTCATGCGGTGGTGTGCCATTAGATCCCACCTTTGATATATCAATGGTGATCTTGCATGGTGGACCATGCATGGGAGTATGGGTAGACCTATGCTTAGAAGCGAGCCTGTCTGCCTACCCCTGAATGGGTATATATCTAGTCCTTCTATACTCATAAGGTGGAGGTATGGATCATCCTATGTACTTAGTACATAGGAGCACAAACTTGGTCCCCTACACAACATACTCTTTAGCCAATCCCATGGATGCGTGTGTAATGCAGTCTCGATAATGGCTTTTGAGTGGAGCACCCTCATGCTGAGAGGCTCCCTACTCTATCCTATGCCTAGAGGAGTACACTGAAGCTCCTCTATATGAGGTATGCTCTACAGGATCCCCTCGTATCGAGTTATATCCTCTAATGCTTACCGAATGATGTTTGGTTTGTTCATGTGGGTGACAAATTGACATGCGCTACTGTGAATTGCTTAGGGGTTGGTCATTGGCATCAATTTTAGACCTTTTTTGACCATCCTGTGTATCCACCATTATGTACCTAGCATCTAGATGTATCTTTTATTATTAATAAAACAAGGTATACAATGATGATTATCTCGTATTAAATTTTGAAAGTGAGCCCTAAATTGTTTGATGTGTTTTCAATATGTGTTGTATCAGTGTAGAAACTCTTATCGTGTTTTGAAAAACTTATATTTTATTATCAGTTTAATGGCTTTCGCCTGTACACTCGTAGCTCGACAACTTGAATATGAACTCCAAGTCATGTAATCCAACCTATAATGTGTGGTAATGAATCCCACACATAGTCAGGGAGCATAGGTCCTCCCAAATCCTCACCCATTTTCCCCCAATCAGTGTTATACCCTCCAAAGAGAATACATGCAAAATTTCTAGGATACAAAAGGTTCTTGGATCTGGTATTGGTCTAGTATCCAAAGGTTCATAGGTTTTGGGTCAACAGATGGAAATTACGCCCACCGTCATTGAACCCTACTAGTGGTTGTATGTCAAGCCCAAATTACTAGCGTTTAGGTGTCATGTGGTGTATGTGTTTTGTTTTATTGTACATAAAAGAAATGCATCATATAGCACACATGCTCAATTTATATATGCTATGCAAAATGAAGAAAATTTTACATTCAAAAAATGCAAACTAATCTAGATGCTCTTTTAGACAATGCACATTACGATGATAATTTGCCTCTAGTTGGGCCTCACAGATGCAAACCAAACAAGACACTCTATCAAGCATGTTGTAGCCTATGGTGGACTACAATCATAGGTCTGTTGTTCCTAGAAGCACCTTTATATGAAAGTAAATGCGAAAGCAAACTAGGATGATTGATTATCCCCTTTTTTAGTGGTTTTTCCTAATTTACATTCAAAATCATACATGCTGTAAAAACACAAAGGGAAGAAAAATGGCAGAGGGTTGAAAATAGGTCCTACCTCAGGTCCTGCAATGATTGGCTCTCTGATTTTTATTTTTCATGTTGTCTGCTATAAATCGTAGGTTTGGTCTGTTGTTCTAACTATAGACCACATGTTGAACCTATGGTTCAATTGTTGGCCCACAACTGATAGTTGTGGTCTGTACTTGCAAGTCAAAAAAGTTATGAACACATAGTCAGATGTTATTTATGCTGAGTCCCATCATGATCACCTTCTGTACAACCAAAAAGGTGTGCACTCAAAATTTTGTAATTGCATAAACAAAGTAAAATTGATATTCAAACACATAAATGGATAAAATAAATGGAAATTACAAGAAATGCCTCTATTATTTCATTAAAATCAATGAGTGTCTAATTACAAGTAAGTCCCTCTTAGGGATACTCTATTTGATACGCAATTACAATTATTTCAATTCCCCTTATGGATGGAATGCACTATCAAGCCTTTAAGGTGACACAAACTGCTCTAGGGCAGAGTAAACCCTCTTCTTCGGGTTGAGGAAGGAAATGAATGATTGTATCTCCTTAAAAAACTGCTTCCTATGATCAAGAAACAACACAAGAATGTCAAAAGCATAGTAAGCCTCTCATTATGAGGCCATTTAAATACAAATAGCATGAAAATAGCATAATGACATAAAATCAAGAAAATACATCTACTATGTTAAACATATGCAAATCCTATCAAGATTGATGGAAATATGTAAATGAATAGTACAATTATCAATATATGGAATCAATTACTTGAAATAAAGTACTATAACATGAAAATAAGCCATTAATGTCTAAACTACCATGATGAGAACAAGTTAGTAAAAACACTAATCTATCAATCAAAAATATCTACAATTGCAATTAAACTGTGCAAATGACTAATCTAATGTAATTAGATAGGCATAAATGAAAATAGTAAGGTGGTGATGCCTCTATTGCAAACCATAGCACTTGTGTGTGGTCTACACTATAAACCATGGCTGAAAGCCATGGTTAGCACTCAAGTAAGTTTACCCTCAAAATCAAGGGCAATGGGCTTGACCTCCTTGTCCAATTGATGTTCAAGGGTTGCCTTCGGTGTCCTTCTAAAAAGTTTGGTGGTTGATTCACTGTGAGAGGCCTTTATTTTCTTGGATTTGTATTTCTTGGATCTTCTAGGCTTCTAGGACTTCCATGGCAAATTGATATTTGGGTGAATAGAAAAGTAGCCTTCTCTAATGCATGAATTCGGTATGCAATTCGATAGGGCTTCGCTGCTCGCTTTATCAATCAACTCTCTATATTCTCTCCCCATTTGGAAGGGGTATTTATAGGATTCTCTAGGACTAGGGATGGCTTCATGGAGAATCCAAGATCAAGAATAAGTGGTTAGGACAGTTGGAATGGAAACCTTTGGAACATTTCGTCCATTAACCGCCTTCTTCTAGAACCAATGGACGTTCAAAACAATTGGGCTTAGAAGAAGGCCAACTGAACTTTAGTTAAGACTGTAGGTTGTAGCTATGGTTCAGACTATAAAATGCAGGCCTTAGCTGTAGTTTAGACTATAGACCGCAGGTCTGGACTGTGATTCAGACTGATTTGGCCAAGAATCCCAAATTGAGTGGTTATAACCACTGCTCTATCTTGGATTCTTTCCAATATATTCTATATGGTCGTGTAGCATGTCCATATGAGTAGTCACCTCAACATGACGCGTTTTAGGTGTCTATAAATTTTGACATAGAATTTGTAAATCAAAAATCACTAAAGAGACAAGTTATAGCTGATCAACTTGTTGCATCCCATTTAGAGTTAAAGCATCCCATAAACATGTCTTTTCTATTTGAAACAATCTTCTCAATAGAAGTAATAACCTAAAATCTAGGTTTTATACTTTGATGGATCTATATATGCAAAAGGTGGAGGGCCAAGAATTATCCTAGCCACCCCACAACAATATCTCATTTCACTGTCCTTTAAAATTGCTTCTCATGTACTGACAATACATAGAATACAAAGCATTCATCCTAGGTCTTAGGGACACAATAAAGCTAAACATCAAGAACATAATAGTATATGGTGATTCACAATTTATCATCAACCAAGTGAATTATACTTATGAAACCAAGGATGAGAAGATAAAACTATACAAATATATTGTAGACATGTTAAGACTCACTTTAACCAAATTAATATAGAAGCCATACTATTATCTAGAAACCATCACATTGACACTATGGCTATAGTTGCATATATCACACCCTTAGATTTGGAAGGCGAAGAGCCTTTTATCATCATAAGATCAATGTATGAATCTTCTACACTATAATCATGCTTACAATCCCTCAACACATACAACATTGGAATATATATATCAAGAACCTTGGTATAAAGACATCTTTAAATTCTTCAAAGAGAGAACATTTCCTAAGGGATTTAACTCTCAAAAGTGAAGCAATTTAGGCTAAAAGCTTATAAATATTTCATCATTGGAGATATCTTGTATTGAAACTCATTTGAAGTCATACTCCTTAGATGCATAAATACGAATGAAGCCCAATACATCATAAAAGAAGCCCATTATATATTGTGTCATAGACATTTTAGTGAATTATATGTAGCCTAGAAACTCCTTAGTATGGGTTACTATTGGCTCTCTATGAAAAAAATTATTCACAACTATGTTAAGATATGTGACAAGTATCAATGACATGACAACCTTATCCGTTCCTCTTCTCAAGAAATTCAATCGATCATATATCCTTGGCCTTTATCTTCTTTGGGATTGGATATCATAGGTAATATCAACCCTCAATCATCAAATAGACCCAAGTTCATCATCACCACTACATAATATATTACTAAATGGGTCAAAGCAATATCCCTATCCACCACAATAGGGATTCAAGTGTCGAAATTTATTCTAAATAAAATCATTAATATATATGACATACCTTCTACCTTAATTATTGATAATGGAACCCCTTTTAAAAATAAGTAAGTTTCCAAAATATGCACCAAATAAAAAAATTATCAAAAATGTCCTACACCATACTAACTGCAAGGGAATGGACAAGTTGAATCCTCCAAAAAATATTAATAAAAATCCTCAAGAAGTTAGTAAAAAAAATGGATGAGATTGGTACTTACAACTCTATCTAGCCCTATGGGCATACCACACAAGTGTGCATACTCCTACAAGGGCAACGTCATATACCTTGGTGTATGACATTGTAGTTATTTTTCCTTTTAAACTTGAAGTACCTTCTCTAAGAGTCTTGTTACAAGAATCTTTGGTAGGATATGAATATCATATAAATCACTTGCAACATCTAGAAATATTAGAAGAAATATGAATCAATGCTCTAGAATGTCTCAAAACATACCACAATAGACTTCAACATGCCTATTATAAGAAGGTACATCCAAGATCCTTTGAAATTGGAGACCTACTTCTCAAAGAAAATTATAAAATACGAATTCTAAATTTAACCTAAAAGAAACATTTGGACCCAATTGGTTAGGACATCTCATAATAATAGCCAAGTTTGGACATGGATATTACCACCTAGCCACATTGGATGGCCAAGAATATAAGGAACCAATCAACATCATGCATCTTAAATGATATTATGCATAAAACATCAAATAATTTTCCTGTTCATTTGATTATACATATGACAAACATCATCATATCATCATACAAACTATGCCCTTGCACGATTTCTTGGTTTGCTTGATCATACTATAGAGTCAGGAGGATTTACTATGATGCAAAAACCAATCCTTATTATGAATATTATGCATTACATCTAGCTAGGCTAACCATATGTTGAGTAAACTCTCTCAGTACAAAAATCTCATCTACCAAATATTCTTCTACATATTGCTTCACTACTATCATACTTCTTCTCTTCTTCTCCCTCTCTTGGGTTAAGTGATGTATGATGTTATCATTTGCAACCTTGATGACCCGACATTTCCCATTTCTTCTATTCTAACCTTAGGGTACCTAACAATAAACAACAACCAATTAGATTCAATCTTACCTCTCTCTTCAATCATACTTCTTACTTTCCTTCAAAACAAGTAATACATGATCACTTACAATTTTAATGACCCACTTTCATCTATTTCATACACATTTACATCACTAATTTCAACATTGTTTCACAACAATAGCATCAACAATATATATATCTACAATATCCCTCAACAAAAAGCCTTTTTCGTACTAAAATTCATAATTATTTAATATACTCTTCCAATACACCTTCTCTCCTATAATACATCAATATCCTTGCAAGACCTTTTGTAAGAATGGTGTATTGCATAAGAGAATTTTAAGAGCATCCAGGAATGTAACACCACATTCAACCAATATTGATATCTATTCATCACGTTCTTCAAATGCAACTGATTTGATATACCATCCAGGAATGTAATACCACATTCAACCAATATCTCAGGAATTCATAATAATTTGTGAATTTAACTAATAACTGGTTGAATGGGGTTCTCTACCCTAATTGGCCTATCATATGAGTTCACAAAAATTATACCTAATACAAAAATCATCATTTTCTTACTCTCTTGATAAGTCGTATAGGATGAGAAACCATTAATCATCCATTCTCATATATATTAATAACTACTTGTCAAATTTATATGGGAAAATATGATTAAGGGTAGTATTTCCTGTTTGACCTACCATTCTAGTATGCAATTAGTCATAAATAAAATCTCCATGCATTTTTTTGATAATAGATCACAATAATCATAACATTTCATTGATCCTATATCTTATAAACTTTTGTAATTATTTGTAAGCCTCATTAGGCAATGTATCAATGATATCATAATATTCCTCTTGATTTATTGCATCAACATGCTATCACATATTCCTAAATCTCAATGATTGCCTTTGATAGACCATGTAGTATGAGAAGACCTTATTGATCCAATATCTTGTAGATATACAATCATTTATAAATATTACCAGGAACTGGATCAATATTATCCTTATAATTTCTTGGTTCATTTTATTAGCATTCTATAAAATAAAAATCAATATCTCTCATGATTGTTGTTCAAATAGGTCTATCAGACTACAAGGCTCCATGGATCCAATGCCTTGTGAGCATACAATTATTTGCATGCTTCATCGGATACTAGATCTATGTTGTCTTCATAACTACTTGGTCTTCTACAATAATATAACATTTATGAATTATACTTTCTTCATTAGCTATTTACCTAATAAGCCATTGTATGAACAATATTTTTGTCTACAACTAGTTATGAAAATGTGCAAATCTCAAAATAGTCGCTCATAAAGAAGGCTAGATATTCTCTATTTGTTTATACAAAATATCTACCAAAAGATAGAGAAATTCCTCCATATTAACATGTGACAACAAGCTATCTTTTATTTTCAACAAATCTAATAAAAATACAAATTTATAGGCTTACTAATGGATCCTTTAGGAACATTGGGATCTGGTAATAAACATATCATGTACCCATAATAATTTATAACTGCATCAAGTAGTTGATTATCATACTCCTATACTTCCTAATTATCTATAACCTAGCACAAATGTTTTATATATCTCATACAACAAGATTATTTAGACTAAAGGCCACACTATCAATATTTGCAATCATCACAATATCATTACATTACATTACATTGCAAAATATTTTGCAATAACAAAAACATTACATTGCAAAATATTGCAATCATCATTTCAAAAGCATTATCAACAACATTGAAACATTGCATGACATTGTAAAATATTTTGCAATCATAAAAAGCATTACATTGCAAAGCATTAAATTTTTTTTTTCAAAAACTTTACAAAAAATGTTGTAAACATCAAAGAATTATATTTTGCAATCATTAAAAAAATTACATTGCAAAACATTACAATCTTCATTCAAAAAAACTTTGTAAAAAGCTTTACAAAAATCAAAGCATTATATAACATGATCGCAAAATATTTTACAATGTCAACTACAAAAGCATTTCACCACTTAGTAAAACATTTGCAAAGACCCCAAAATCAATTAAAAAATTATGTAATTACATTTCCTTGCAAAAAAATTTTGCAAGCATCAAATCATCTCAATATTCTTGCAAAACTATTTTATCTACATAATCAAGTGCTTACAAAGAGCAAAATTTGAACACTGGTAAGAATCAAAATAATCTTATCCACATAGTCAAGTGCTTACAGAAAGCAACACTTAAACATTAATAAGAATAAAAACTATATTATCTAGATAGTTAAGTGTTTGTAGAGAGTAGTACTTGAACACTTATAAGAATCAAAACTATGTTATATACATAGTCAAGTGTTTCCAGAGAGTAGAACTTGAACACTAATAAGAATCAAAACTATCTTATCTACATAGTCAAGTATTTGCAAAGAGCAACACTTGAACAATGATAAGAATCAAAACTATCTTATCTATGCATTCAAGTGTTTGTAGAGAGCAACACTTGAACATTGATAAGAAATAAAACTATCTTATCTATGGATTCAAGTGTTTGAAGAGATCAACACTTGAACATTTATAAGAATGGAAACTATATTATCTACACAATCAAGTGTTTACAAAGAGAAACACTTGAACATTGATAAGAATCAAAACTATCTTATCTATGTAGTCAAGTGTTTGTAGAGAGCAACACTTGAACATTGATAAGAATCAAAACTATCTTATCTATGTAGTCAAGTGTTTATAGAGAGTAACACTTGAACATTGATAAGAATAAAAACTATCTTATATACGCAGTCAAGTGCTTATAGAGAGAAAAAATTGAACACTAAAAATAGAACATATTATAGGTACCTAATCTATGCAATCAAGTTATTATAGAGAGCAACAATTGAACACTGATGAGAAGGAAACGTGCATATATCATGTACATATTATAGTTACCTCATATACACAGGCAAGTTCTTATGGAAAGAAATATTTAAACAGTGATGAGAATAAAGTATACATATATCATATAAATATTATAGGCGCCTCATATACACAGTTAAATGTCTACAGAGAGTAACACTTAAACACTAATGAGAAGAAATATATAGATATATAGATATATATATATATATATATATATATATATATATATATATATATATATATATATATATATATAATCATGTACATATGATAGGTACCTCATCATATCCTAAATTATTGTCTTTTACATGGCTCCATAGGCCACCATTTATACATGATGAGATGATGTTTCCTCTTACGAAAACACACAAGGGATAGAGTATCCCAAAATACATGAGCATTCTCCTATATCAGGTCTTGAGACCATAACTCATAGCATACATCTAAATCATACAGATACATATCTCAATAGGGTAACTACCCTCCCTTAGCATTTGATCATCATCATGGTTATATAAAACCATCAATCAATCAAGACTACAATCACTTAGCCAAGCATCATATAATATCAACACATCAATACATTAAAATATCATACATATTTTTATGTCATACAATCAAACCATAAAAATTCAAAACATCATGTCAAACTCAAAATACAATTATCATCATATATAATACCTCATATCATACATGCCATTGGAGAAGATATATCACAAGGAAAAAAGAATAATACACTCAAGTCATGAAATGAGGGTGTACCACATACCTAAAATTGTTACACTCACTCCCAAATATACCTAAACATGCCTAATTGGTATAACCAACCTCTCCCCCATCATCTTCTAGTGGAAGAGGAGGGGGTGAGTTAAAACTAATAGATCTCCAAGAGGTGTCACTCACCTAAGTAGACCTCATCATTATCTTGAAGGAGATGATGCTCACTCCTCTATGGAGACCTCTATCTGATATAACAATTGATAGTACATGGTCTAGACCTGAACCTATGTATGTTGTAGTCTCACCATAAGCTCTGCTCTCATATCCTATAAATCAAACTTCAAAGCCTAAAACTTTGCTCTAGAAACCTAGAACTCTTGATCCAATGGACCCATGATCATAGCCACTACCATAGTAGCCAAGCCCTACCTAACCTCTAATTGGAACTCATCCCTCTCTCCTCTCATATCCTCCAACTTGAAATGTATGCCAGTAATGATCATTTGGTTCATAGCACACTCCTCCCTCACTTAGGACAAATTCAATTGGAGCTTAGAAATAGTCTCCTCACTCATGGCTCTCACCTTCTCCAACTTCAACGTTAAGCTAACAATAACTACCTGGTCTATAGCCTACTCCTCCCAAATATCTAGAGTCAACTGGAGCCTAGATATAGTATCCTTACTATTAGCCCTTATCTAAGCCATCTCATCCTAGACCTTGGTCGTCTTCTTCACCCACATCATCTCGAACATTACTAGCTTCCTCCTCACCTCCTCTAAAGTATGATAGATATGCCTAGATCTACCATTGAAGCCTTCTATATGGTCCTACTAGGACCTACCTCCCCACCAAAATTTTTCCCCACTCCATCAAATTCTGGTCTCACTCTACCAAAGTTTGGCCCCATCCTACAAAATCTATCCCCACTCCACCTAAACTTGACCCTGGTCCACCATGTGGGGCACCTAAAAGTGGGATCATAGTTAATGTAGGTAAATCCAATGGAGTACTATATTATCCCTCAACACTTCATCTAGCCACCATCCTCTACCATATCTCTCCCATAGTGTCACCTAGCACCTCTTAAGATATTAAGCATATCTTGAAATGCATATATCTGGTCCCTTTATGTTGGGCCTACTATCAATCGATGAGGCCTAAATCCTTCATAATAGTTGGTATACTCCACTATCACCCCTAAACCATCTCTCATATGGGTTAGTACTATGAAATCATCTACATTGGTCTCCACATAGGTATCGATATCCATAGGATCCCACCATATCTCAAGATGTACTTATCATATCCACACCTCACCAATTTTTGGTATACCCTACACCTCCCTGTGTTGGTGTAACATACAATTATATTGATATAACTCATAGGACCTACTTCCATTATCCAACCATCATATCTACCTCACCTTCACTAACTTCGTATGGTCATCTAACCACACATACCTATCCCTCAATGGTATACAAATAATGTGTGTCACCCTTAAATAAATTATCAAGTATCTCACCCATGCTAGAGATAAAAAGTAAGGTTGGACATATATCTCCCTCCTATATATTGTTGGTCTCTCAAGATCGCCATCCCTCATCACTATGATAGGATGGTAAATAGTTATGTGCTCACATACCCAGACCTAGAGTAGAGTGTAACATGTTAGGCTCTTGCCCTACCTACATACCACCTGATACAAGGTGTGATATAATCTCATCAAAATAGTAAGAGCCCATGCATAGATAATCTACTCATACCTCAATCCTATAATAGTTTATCCCTATCCCCATGACATGAAGCACCTGCTAGTGTCACCCACCATAAGACCTAACACAATGAATGATAGAAATATGGTCAACTGATCAATGTGTCCTCCTACATAAGCATAATTAATCCTCAATCCATCCTTCATACCATTGAAGTTATCCCTCTCTAAGAAGGAAAAATTCGTAACATATGCATTTGTCCCTATATGAATAGGAATACCCCATGCAAGAACATTGAGGATACACCACACATCCTCTAATGTAACTATCATCTCACCCATCGATGTCTTGAAGGTATTATAATATGGATACCACCTCTCCATAAGGGATATCAACAAGGGATGGTTAAAATCTAGCTTGGGCATGTATGCCACATAATATAGCCCAATATCTATCAATACTCCCACATAATTCACATTATGCTCACTCACAAAAATTCTCTCTAAGAACTTAGGGAAATGCTCCTGGATCACCAAGACCTTTATTGGCTACCAATAACCACATCCAAAAAACATCAGTAATTAAGCCTAGCAAATAATCTCAAACATTTACAAAAATATAACAATCATATGGGGCTTGAAAAGAGCTTTCCAATGAGTATAAATATGCCTATAATTGGATATATATCAATGCCTAAAAATTCAAAATAAAACTAATAGTCTAGTGCCAAATTTACCACTGGTGCAAAATTTTCTAGTGTTAAATTCACCACTGGTACCAAATTTACCATTGGAACCAATTACAAATTTACCATTGGTACCAGTGCCAAATTCACCACTAGTGTGAAATTTACTACTACTCAAAAATTGAAAACAAAAATCTCAAAATTGTAAATTTTGAGTTGGTATAAAGAACGTACTTATCAATATCACTTTGACACATGAAATATACATCAAACAAAATCCACATGATATACCCCTTCCTTGGTTATGCACCATCTCCTTGATCAACATATTTTCTCTCTCTCTCTCTAAATTTTTAAAACTAGTAAGGTGCAAATGAGGGCACTCTTACCTGCCCTTCCATATTTTAACCCACCTGCCTATCATCACCAACTCATACAACTATCTTGTGTTCTAGAAATTTACCCCAAAATATACCATCAGATACATCATGCTCAAAGAATAGACTATATCATGGGGTAAATTTTTACGAGGTAAGTGATCTTCTCTACACATTTAAGGCATGCAAAATGAGGCATATATACATAACGATACAAAATCATAAAAACAAATGAAATCACAGTCATATCTTTAAATAAACAAACCAATACAACATCAATATATCACAAGGTCAAAATTGAGTATCACTACTTGAATTTTGATGCAATTTTACAAACATCATATAAAAAGTAGGGTAAAATGTAGATACCTAATTTTGACACACCAAATAGATGAAACTTCCTTAAACTAGTCGTGAAAATCACAAAACTTCCCAAAACTAGTTGTAAATATTACAAAATTTCAATATAGTCATCTCTCAATATTTTGGGCATTATTTCCAATATTTACCAAATTTACCACTCTGACCAAATTCACTAGTGGCAAATTTGGCAAGATGAGTGGTGAATTTGGCAAAACTACAAAAATTGAATTATGATAGTCAAAATCAACTCTAACAAAATTCACCACTCCTACCAAATTCACTAATGGAAAATTTTTCTAGTGGTGAATTTGGAAAAAATTCAAATTTCAATATTTAAAAAATCAATTTGGCCTCCTAACCAAATTTGCCACTTGGATCACAAATTTTCTAGTTGCAAATTTGGTCGACAATGGTGAATTTGGCCAAACAACATAGAATATTTTAGCACAAACTAGGAGCACATGGATTACCCTACCCTATCCTCTACCATTGATTACACATGTCCCAACAACACACCAAATGCATAATTTCAATTTGATCTTATCCTCTTTCCCCTCAATTCCCCTCACAAATCCTATTTAAGGAGCCTATTGGGTAGGCATTTAGCATGGGTTTTTACTATAGCTACACTCTGCTAAGATTTTTATCACCTTTCTTCTAAGCAATTCTTCCATAGAATTATCCATTTTCAAGCATTTTCCAAGATTTTGAGGTATTCTACAAGCATTTTGGATGTAAGACAAGCAAGGCAAGGAATTGGGAAAAGGAGGTTATCTTTGAGGTAAGGAAGATAGCTCTCCCATCATCTTTCTTCTCTACTTTTAGTTTTGCTTCACTGCATTTTGGTATTTAGCTTGTAGCTTTGACAACTTGTGGTTTTCTTTTGGATTTTCTATATTTTATGCCTCTAATTCCTTCTTTGTAGGGTTCTAATATTTGTTTGCATCCATATAATATTGTATTTGCAGCATACTATTCAAGAATATCACTTCCATTTGATCTCTAACATCTATTTTGTAGGTCCATTTTGGATTATATGCATATACCATCCTTATTTTGATCATAACTCTCTTTTTTGTAGGGTTTTAATGCATCTTCTCTTTACATTTTGCACCATATTACTTGCTATATTTTATTTAGAGTCATCTTAATTATATAGGAAGCATACTAACCCTCTATTTCCTTCCATGCTCATCTAAATTCCATGCTTCTTTTATTTACAAGCATAGATTTAATATAGCCATTTATTTTCCAATTTCCTCTTTCATGCATTATATGTAATTTTACATTTCATACACATCACTTTTCCTTCATCTCTAAAGGTAGGGTTTTGGGATACAAGGCTATTATTACATTGTTATCTCCCCCTTTTGCTAAGCTAAGTTTTGGGGTATTTTTACATATCTCGGCATTTTCATACAATTACCACTACAAAAAGCTAATTTGATTTTTCTATATATTGAATTATCTATTCCTTATCATTCCTAACATCATTGCATGTATTTTTAGCCCTTCGTGTTTCCATTTTAATCACAAAATTAGTCACTTTACTCTTTTATTTATTGTTGTAGATTCTTTAAATCCTAGGTAACACTCCTATATCTTATAAATTTCATTATATTTCACTACATAAATATTTAATTTACTATTAAGAGAGGTTAAATTAGTTATTTCATATCATTCCTAACTTTATTGCATAAATTTATCACCCTTTTACATTCCTCTTTAATCAAATTTCTATTCATATTTTACATTTTCACTCTCTTTCATATATTTAAATAGTCATTACATTGCTTAATTTAGTAGCTTAAATATTTGATTTTGTTAGTCGTAGACTTAGCAAACATTATTAGGAACAATCACCTCCAATATCAGCCCAAAACCCCATCAAAATTCACTCAAATAGATTCCAAAACCTTCAAAATCTTGTGTTTAGACCATATTCACCTCTCTACATAGTCAGTAGCAAATTTGACAACCAAGAAACACTCAGAACCAAATTCACCACTAACCAAATTTACCAGTGGTAAATTTGGCAAAAACTAGTGGTGAATTTGGTAAAAGGCCAAAAATCCATTCTAGGAGGTAAGCATACTCAAATTTTTTATCAAAAATGGGTCTAATAAGCTATTTAGACAAGTTTTCTACCCTATCCAGCCCTAAGATAGACCCTTCAAAGTAGAAAACCTTATTTTTTTGGGTATTTTTATGTAGATACCAAATTTGCCATCCTAGTGGAGAATTTGGTAATAGTGGAAAATTTGGAAGTTTCAATGGTAAATTTGGAAAAAGGGCTTTAAAAGATGTGATTATACCACTTGGTAATTTTCTAGCCCTACAGTATCCATTTATCTATGTTTTCCTTCTATTTTATGCTATTTTATATCATAAGATTACATTTAATTTGGAGAATTAAGGAATCTTAAGTAGAAGCCCAAATTGTTTACAAAACACTTTAATTGCTTTATAAAATATCCTATTTTTTTATAAAACACCTCTAAACCAATAAATCAAGTAGATCTAGAAATAATGCTATCTTATTTATCACTTTCAAGTACATAGGCAAAGAATCAAAAACCATTTAGTTGCATTTAGGCTAACTTAACTTCTTGCATCTTCTCTTGTTTTACCTTGAACTATCAAAATCTCCTAGTTACCTCATGCAAACTTGAAAATCATATAGGATAGCTCTTGTATTATTGCATTTGTGTGTTAAAATCCTTAGAATTACATTTAGATGATAATTGAATTTTAGGTTTAAAGAACTGTTAAGGCTCGAAAAAGAGTTGAGATAGATAGTGATCCAAAACCTTAGGTGTTTTCTATGAAAAAGTCCATAAAAAACCAATCAAATAAGCATAACATCAACTTATATAAGTCATGAGAAAAAAACATTGAGTAGGATTCTAGTTGTGTTGAGAATATTTGTATTTTTTAGGTCTCCTTTGGAAAGAGACCCTCAAGTGGGGAAGTAGGTATTCTAGAAAATCTCCCCCGTCCACACTTGACATTGAATTAGACATTAAAAGGAAAACCAATGACACTATTTTTCCCTGCATCTACACCTACTATACCCCTATTTTACAAATTATCACTTGTTAATATTTTAATTTTGATATACTAGCTAGTTAATTACTTGTAGTTTAGGTTGCGCTCTATTTTTTCACACTCGATATTTTTTTATTGGCAGATCCAATATGCTAATGTTAAAGTCATAGATGCATTGTGTATTCTCCATTACTACTAATGCTACCCCAAATAATTTTTTTGGCATCATAGTATGAAGAGGTTTAATTCTCACCATGTTGGACTTAAAATAATACCAATATCCTTTAAGCTAATATTGAATATGAGGAAATATCTAGTTCCCATTGCCCCACATGTATCCCATAATTTCTCTCATGGTGGTATATAAAGCAAAACCTACACATAGAGATTTGTAAATCAAGAAGTAGACTTTTGGGTGAAATGCCCTAGTGGAAGTAGGTCAACCATTACCTAGCCCTTCAAACAAGTGAATCATGACCAAGCTATATGCTCCATCCTATCCTGTGGAAGCATCGCTCAATGGTGGTGAGTGTGTATTCCTCCCCATGTGTGGTTTCCATTGGCTGATTTCCCTTGTGGGCACCATATTAGATCTAGAGATCATTCTTCGTTCCTATCGTACTACCCAATAGCATACTTTGTCAAATAAAAAATGTTTCTAGGGTCCAATAGAACAAGTCACCTAATTTGAGTATTTTTTAACTTTTCAAGTGATTCTACAATTCGATTGGAGTTCTCTCTCTTAATGTTTGATTTCTTAGGATCGAGTCCTACCATAGATTAATTGACTTACCATATATCAATATCTAGTAGATTCTATTCTCTATTATGTTATTTGTTGCCACTATATGTTTCTAAACCAACAAGGCTCAGATAAGTTTATCTATGTGTTGGAGCATTTGAATACCCATTTTATTATTTACATACCTATTGATTAGTATGCATTTCCATGCTTGATTGTGTTTAAGCATGTTCTAGAGAAGTTTTTCTCCCAGTGCTTTTGAAACTATCTCTATTTTTTTAATTTTGAGTCCTCCTTCAATTTTATTTTTGGTGACCATATCCCAATGGAAATTTTTATTTCTGATTGCCTACCTCCCTACCATAGGAATTTGTGTATGATTCCATTTGCCTTTTAAAAAATAAACTTGGGAGCATGATATAGTAATAGTTGGTATAATGGAAGAGAAGCTAAAACTAAGTTAATTATTACTACCCTTCCTATAAGACTAAGCAAACTATTACTATAACTCTTTATCCTCCAAACCATATTATCCAATGTTGCGGTCCAACAATCTAAGGCTTTGAGGTGGAAGCTTGTGGGCACTCCTTGATATGGAATAGCAAGCACAAGCACAAAGGTAAATATGAAAAATTAAAAACTAATTTCCATTGATAACCAAAGGCCTATAAATAGGTATTACAACACGGTATTACAACACATGTTAAGGACAAGGATCATTAAATAATAATGATGCACTTATCCTTATCAAAAACTAACATTAAATAATAACAACCATAATTTATTAAAACACACCTAATTCATATCCTAATCCCTATCATTCCTCCCCATCGTAGAAGTATTGGCCTCCAATGCTTACAAAAGATAAGGAAGATGTTGTGACTCTCAGAGACTATAGATATACTCTAAAATAAGGTGCTATGTAGATGCAATGTGGACTACCAATATGAGTGGGTATGAATGGCAGTGTTCGATATACCACTGAATACTAAAAGTCCTACAATGTGAAGAAGGTAGGATGCAGAATGGTGGGAACCAAAATAATATCTGGAGGAGGAGCTACAACTGGAGCAAGAGTAGGAGCAACACAAAGAGATATTGGTGCAACAATAGGAGGAGGTGCGAGAACCATATAAATAACTATTGGAACAAGAACAACTGTAGGTACTGATGAGCACCAGAAATGCTCATATTTTGTACATATTTCTTGGATTAATATGCGGTTGTATATTAAGGATTGCATGCTTTTATGAATGATTATATAGATATTTTATATAATTATGCGTGTTATCTAATTTGTGTGCTTTTAGTATGTTTTGTGGAATTGTAGTTGATTTAGTTAGATTTAGAACGGTCGAGGTCCTTTTGATGGACCTGGCACTTTATTTCATCGGGAGTCAATGTAGAGAACATAGGCACCTCCCTGCAACCGAAAGGCTCCAAGGGAACAAGCACCTCCCTGCAGTCGGAAGGCACCAAGTGAATACAAGCGCCTCCCTACAGTCGGAAGGCATCGATTGAATACACGTGCCTCCCTGCAGTCAGAAGGTGCCAAGTGAATACAAGTGCCTCCCTATAGTTAGAAGGCATCGATTGAATACAAGCACCTCCATACAACTAGAAGGTGCCAACCAAATACAAGTGCCTCCCTGTAGTCAGAAGGTTTCATCTAAATGCAAGCGCCTCCTTGCAACCAAAAGGCGCAAACCAAAGACAAGCGCCTCCCTACAGTCGAAAGGTGTCGTCTGAATGCAAGCACCTCCCTACAACCAAAAGGTGCCAACCAAAGACAAGCGCCTCCCTGCAACCAAAAGGTGCCAACCAAAGGCAAGCACCTATCCACAGCCAGAAGGTGCTAATAGAAGGTAAGCGCCTCCCTACAACCAGAAGGCGCTAATAGAAGGCAAGCACATCCCTACAACCAGAAGGCACCACTAATTCTTTGCCTATTGACCAGAGTTGAACGAAATGGACGGCAGCAGATAGTGTAGTTCTAGCTTTGTATCATGCAGAGCTAAATTGTAGATAGCACCTAATGTACCCAAACATCTTATCGATGCCAGGCAAAGCACAAACCAAAATGAACATGTCGCCTTCAAAACAGAATGCCAGACGTCGATTGCATTCGCCAGACTGTTCTAAATTAGTCTGGGAAGAATTGACTGTTGTAACCACTCTTGTAATAGAAGCTGTGGGTGTGTTATATAAACACATGTAGATTGTTCTAATATATATATAGAATTAATTAATAAAGATCCATTTTGAATTGCAGAAGATAGATTGTAATACATTGATAAATATATTCCAGTTCCAGAAGTTCTAAGCGCGTGTTCGATCGGGAGGAATCTGCTGGAGCCTGGGCCCACTCCAAGCTAGTATTTCTTCCCCATTTCTTTTTTGTTTATTTATCAATTTATTGCTTTCATAGAAACGTTCATTAATTTACTAGTTCCAGTATTTGCAGTAGGTTTATTTCTAGGAATGTATACATGATTTATTTCTGTAGATTTATTTTTGTTCTTCTTAGGTAATTTATTGAGGAGTGTAGGAATGATTGAAAACCATATCAAGAACACCCCCCAAATGTAGGATTAGCAGATTCATCTCCAGTGGTATTGTAGTAACCTAATTCTGACTCTTCACAAGTTTACGAAGCTCCCTGGGTTGATAATTAAATGCACGGGCATGTGACAAAAATAGGAAAACATTCACCCTGTTTGGCCTGCAACATTTTGGCACCATTGCCGAGGAAGCATCTTAATTAGATTACTTATAGTACCCTGAAACCTTCATCAGACCTTGCATGAGTTCTTCACGAAGAAGAGGACCTGATGATCACTTTATAAGAACTAATCCATCAGGACCTGAGTCAGCTGAGCATTTTGAATTTGAGTTAGACTCGCCCGACCTACCAGTAGTCCATTGGAGTGAGGAACCACACTTTGTGCAAAGTGTCACCTCATCCCATCAACAAGGGGAAGAATGAATCATCAAAAATCCCCTATTTAATAGGACTCCTCTAGAGGAATCCCTATTGTGGAAGGCGATGGAGGATCAGACGATCTTGCCAAACAACCTTAGAGCATTGACTCAGAAAGTTTTAAACGACCAAAAGGCCATAAATGCTGCATTAGAAACCACATTTCCCAAAAAAATGGTAGATAACAATGAAGTCTCATTTGGCTTTAGTTTCCTAATAGAGGATGGAGTAGGAGATACCAAAATGAAAAACATATCCCCTGCTAACCTCCCATCCTTCAGAGGACACCCGACTGAGGACCCTGACCTATTTTTATTCAAGTTTGATGTTTTGTGTAGATTTGTAGATTACAAATCAAATGCATAGAAGTTGAAATTATTTCCTTCTACATTAGATGATGCAGCTCTACAATGGTTCATCGGTCTGGGAGACAAAAACATCACCACTTGGGACCAGATGAAGACGCTCTTTCTAGAGCAATATCAAGATTTTGAGAGAGCAAGAGACTCCAGGGAGGAGGTCCTGAGCATGACACAAAGAGAAGATGAGTCTCTCGAGGAGTATTGGGAGAGATTTACCTTTAATCTTCAATAATCCCCTCACTTGAAGTTATCTGATAAGTCCCTCAAAAGCATCTTATTAAGGAGACTTACTAATGAGTCACTGGAGGCTCTCAACATGATCTATGGAGGTGATGTCTATCAGCATGCTATGGACGACATCCGACAATTATGCCGAAACTACTCGAGAAGGCGAGGCAAAGTCACCTCCAGGACCATGAAGGTGACTGCTTTAGTCACCAAAATAGAAATAGGCAACATGCTGGAGGATTTGAAGATTGAAATGCTTTCATCTCTAGCACTGCAGATGGATACGCTGCTGTTAGAAAATAAGAAACAAGAAAATGATGTAGCATTAGCCTATTTTTCCCAAAATGCAGAGGAAGGCATGCAAAGAATGCATGCCCAAAAAACAAGGTCAGAGTATGAACAATTTGCAAGTTAAATCATAAAACTTGATTATGACCACAACTACCCAGTAACTAGGAAGCGGTTGAGAGCACGGAGGCCTACTTCATAGGTAATAGGAAGAGTTGGCCATAGCCCCCCATGGGGAATATACCAACTAGAATGCCAACATATGGGGGAGGGTCATATATGCACCAAGGACCCCCTCAAACACCTAATATGGGGTGGTGGGGAATGTCACCTTGGACTAATGCACCCCTAGCAACATTCCTGAATCAGCAGCCATGGATGCCATATCCATATCCTGGGCAGCAGTGGAGAGGCCAAAATATGTGGAATCAGACTCCACAGAATGCAGCTCCTGCTCACATCCAACATAATTTACCAGCATTGCCAGTAGTGAGACCTACGCAGCTACCAACACAACCAACAACAAACCAGAATAACAGAGTAAATCAATCGACATATAGCATAGAAGGTGAGATGTATCATATGTACAATATTTAGCTTAGATCAGGTAGGCAGCTAGGAGTAGAGACACCACCTCTGGTAGAAGAGGAGGAAGAAATGGTAGAGATACCTCCACTGGTAGAAGAGGAAGAAGAAATAGAGGAGACACCTCTGGTAGAAGAAGGAAAAGCACTTGAGAGAGTGGAGGCTCCATTTCCTATCCGGCTACAGGAAAAAAGAAAAAAAACACAGTCAGAATTCAACATCTTGTCAAGCTTGAAGAATCTCACGGTGACAATCCCATTATTTCAAGCAATTTGAGATGTCCCCATTTACACCAAGGCAATTAGAGAAATATTTCTAAGGATACCAGGATGGAAAGCTACCCAGACTATTAACATTGTGGGTAAACTGGCAGATCTAATGATGGGTAGAACACATCATCCAAAGTATGAAGACCTAGGCAGCCCAGTGCTGACCGTAAAAATTGGAGGACATTCCCTATCCAACACACTGGTTGACCTTGGGGTAGCCATCAACGTGATGCCTCAAGAGACCATGCAGAGGCTGCGGCTCATGAACCTGAAGCCAACCACGATAGTGCTGCAGTTAGTCGATCGATCAATCGTATCGTCGGAAGGGATGCTGGAAGATGTGATTGTAATAGTCAGTGCATGGGAATATCTAGCCAATTTTTTAGTTTTGCAAACCAAGACCAGGCTGGGCGGTTACCCGCTCATTTTGGGGAGGCCATGGATAGCAACAACTGATGCTTACATCAACTATCAAGATGGGCTAATGACCATATCCAATGGGAAAAATGTTAAAAGGCTAACCATTTCACCGCTAGCTCAGTCTATGGACTCGGTAGAAGAACCCAGGATCATCGAGCATGGAACTATGGAGTTGTCTATAATCCAGCCAATGATGACCTTGGAGGAGGTGGCAGAAGAGGATGAGGATGGTGCTATTGTGGAGTTTCTCCATGGAGAATCATCCACCCCCACACTTGGATCACCGTTGACTGGCGCCAAAGATCAGCACATCCAACAAATACACATTGGGCCAGGGAGGACATTAAACGTCAATAGCAGGTTGACACCCACACAACGAGAAAAATTGGAAGAGCTTCTAGTAAAACACCAGAAAACATTTGCATGGGACTACGCAGATATGCACGGCATCAGCCTAGAAATATACACCCATTGGATTTACTTAGATGACCAGGCAACTCCTAGTCGGTAGCCACAGAGAAGGATGAACCCAACAATGAAAGACATTGTTAGAGAAGAACTGCACAAACTTCTGGCTGCCGAATTCATATATCCAATTTTTGACAGTGAATGGGTATCACCATTAGTGGTGGTCCCCAAAAATAATGGGAAATTGTGGATCTACGTGGACTACCGGGCGTTGAACAAGGCGACTAAGAAAGACCACTTCCCACTCTCGTTCATTGATCAGGTCTTGGAGACACTCTCAAGAAGAAAATACTTCTCCTTTCTGGACGGTTTCAGTGGTTACAACCAAATCTAGATAGGGGAAGAAGATCAAGATAAAACAACGTTCACCTGTCCATGGGGAATGTTTTCCTATAAGGTATTGCCTTTTGGACTGTGCAACGCATCGACCACATTTCAAAGGGCGATGCTTAGCATATTATCTGACATGATAGGAGATGAGATGGAAGTATACATGGATGACTTCACCGCCTATGGAGAAACCTTCGAGGAGGCAATGACAAATTTGGAAAGAGTGCTCGACAAGAGCAAGGAAAATCATTTGTCCCTAAGTAATGAAAAATGTTTTATGATGATGCAAGAAGGCATCATGTTGGGACACCACCTCTCTATAGAAGGAATAAAATTAGACAAGAGGAAGGTCGAGGTCATCTGAGACCTACCTAGCCCCAGAATGCAGAAGGAGGTAAAAAGTTTCCTTGGTTCAGTCAGGTACTATCAGTGATTTATCACCAAATTTAGTAAGATTGCCAAACAACTACACAACCTACTTTCTAAGGATGTAGAGTTAAATTGGATGGGAGATTGCAAAGAAGCATTCCAATTGCTAAAAGAAAAATTGATATCTGCACCGGTCTTGAGAGGACCGAATTGGGCCATACCGTTCCATATTTACTGCGATGCATCTAATAGTGTGATCGGAGTAGTCCTCAGGAAGAAATATGGTGAAGAATTCTACGCCATCTATTATGTCAGTAAAAACTTGGTAGGAGCAGAGCTCAACTATACAGTGACAAAAAAAGAATTCCTCATAGTTGTCCATGCAATAAACAAATTTTGTCACTATATAACGGGATACAAGGTCTTCGTCCATACGGACCATGTGGCTATCAGGTATCTGATGAGCAAGCTGGCCATTGGTGGCAGAATTATCAGATGGCTATTGCTATTACAGGAATTTGACATCACTATAGTTGATAAACTAGGCAAGGACAATGTCGTGGCAGATTTTCTGTCTAGATTGATACCAGCAGATCATAAAGCAGTGGAAGATCTATTTTTGGACGAAAATTTGTTCGCTATTAGTGAAAAAACTCCATGGTATGCAGACATAGCAAATTACTTGGCCATCGAAAGGACCTCACCTACTCTATCCTACCGAGAAAAGTAGGCGGTCATAGAGAAGAGTGCATCATTCCTTTAGATGGATGGTCTCCTATTTAAAATAGGACGGGACCAAATTATAAGAAGATGTGTAGCAGAACAGGAGTTTTCAAAAGTGCTCAAGGCATGTCACGATGAGCCATGCAGAGGACACTTTATAGGGAAATGAACTGCCTACAAAATCCTACAGGCTGGGTATTTTTGGCCCACTCTATTCAAGGACATGACAGCGTATACTAGTAAGTGTGATGAGTGCTAGAGGATGGGTAGACAAACCCATCGGGATGAAATGCCCCTGCAGCCCTAGGTACACCTGGAACCTTTTGATAAATGGGGCATGGACTTCGTGGGACCATTTAATCCACCTTTGATGGGAAGTAGGTTTATTCTGGTCTGCACGGATTACATCACCAAATGGGTGGAAGTGCAGGCATTAAGGGACTCAAAGGAAATAATGGTCACCGATTTCTTATTTGCCCATATTTTCACACGATTTGGGGTTCCTTAGGAGATAACAACAGACCAAGGGCCCCAATTCACCTCCAAATTGATTGAGGAGCTGATGGAGTAGTATAGAGTTTGGCACAACAAAACCACGCCCTACCATCCGCAGGCGAACATGCAAGTAGAAGTGACAAACAGGGAGGTAGAAAACATCCTGACTAAAACCGTGTAGCAACACAAGAAAGATTGGGCCACACGATTGCCGGAGGCAGTTTGGGCATACAACACCACATGGAAATCCACCACAGGATGCACACCTTTCCAACTGGTCTATGGAAAAAATGTGATGATGCCCATCGAGTTCAAAATCAAAACTCTGAGGACGGCTTCAAAATTAAATTTGAGCTTGGACGAAGCTCAAAAATAGAGGATTTGCCAGCTAGATTAGCTGGACGAAATCCGACTGGATGCTTTGTAGAGGACAAAGATTATACAGAAGCAGAGAATGAAGTGGCATGATAACCACATTAAGCTAAAGAAGTTCTAGGTAGGTGAATGGGTACTATTGTATGATTCCCAGTTCCAAGAAAGGAAAGGCAAACTTATGCAGAGGTGGATGGGGTCGTATGAAGTGGCAGAGCTCATTAGGAATGGGGTTGTGCGCGTTAAGACAATTGACGACAACAACACCATGTTCACGATCAATGGCCATCGACTACACCCCTATAATACGTCTGAAATGTTACTAGTGGAATCCAGAGTAGGCATGGGGGAGACCCCATCTTGCTAGATCTGGACCGAACTCTCACAGGTGAAATGGTGGGCACGAAAGTGCTCACCCAATTTGTTTAGTTAGTTATAGTTTCTTTTAATGTGTGTTTTTGTAAGGATGACGCCCGCATGCAAGCTACAGGCAACCTAATCTAGGGCCTAACAGGCACGGAACACGTCTAACTGCATTTATTTTCCTTTATTTTTTGGTTGCTTTTTGTAGGTGGAGGACTTGATAGCATGAGGGATAGGTATCTGGGAAACCAGGCCTGATTCGGCTCAGCATTCCGACACCGGCTCATAGATAGAATCTAGGCAGCATGAAAAATTGGGAAGGCTTGATCACCCTTTTTCCAATCAAATCACCATCTAGAAGAAGGTGCCTTACTGCACCAAGAAGGCGCCCATCCAGAAGAAGGTGCCTTACCACAGTCAGAAGGCACCCATCAAGAAGAAGGCGCCTTACCATAGTCAGAAGGCACCCGTCGAGAAGAAGGTGCCTTACTTCAGTCAGAAGGTGTCCATCCAAAAGAAGGTGCCTTACTGCAGTCAGAAGGTGCCCATCCAGAAGAAGGTGCCTTACTGCACCCAGAAGGTGCCCATCCAGAAGAAGGCACCTTACTGTACCCAGAAGGTGCCCATCTAGAAGAAGGCACCTTACTGCACCCAGAAGGCATCCATCCAGAAGAAGGCACCTTATCGTAGTCAGTAGGCGCCACGCCTAGAAGAAGGTGCCTTACTGCACCCAGAAGGTGCCCATCCAGAAGAAGGCGCCTTACCGCAGTCAGCAGGCGCCAAGCCCAGAAGAAGGTGCCTTATTGCAGTCAAAATGTGCCCATCCAGAAGAAGGCGCCTTACTGCAGTCAGAAGGCACCAATATCAGAAGGCGCCTTACTGCAGTTAGAAGGCACCAAGATCAGAAGGCACCTTACTGCAGTCAGAAGGCATCGAGTCCAAAAGAAGGCACCTTACTACATCCGAAAGGCACCCATCCAAAAAAAATAAAAATAAATGAATAATAAAAAATAAATAAAAAATAAATAAATATAATAACACCTTTCGTGGCAGGAAGACACCAGAAAAAAAAAAAAAACCAGCCGAATATGCCTTCCAACATCAGGAAGGCACATTCATCCAGCTGAAGACGCCTTCCAACATCAGGAAGGCGCATTCATCAAGACAAACGCCTTCCAACATCGGGAAGGCACGAACCAGAAGGAGGCGCCCCCCCACATTGGGAAGACGCATACAGGAAAAAGTGCCTCCTACCAATCAGAAGGCACCAGAAGGTGCATTCATTCGAAGATGAGCACCAACAATGTTGGAAAGGTGCTACATGGACACCATCCGCATGGGGAAGGTACCAAAGAATGCGTCTCGCATGCAACATGTACATCTATCGGATGCCTCGAGCAAAATGAAGCATCGCACAAATAAGCATCATCAAATGACCACACCCCTCCCTCGTGTCACAAGTCAACAAATCAGTGGCTACCACGACAACTGGAATGCTGAATTAGGTATGCATATATTAAATCAAATCTTTTATATAATTATTTATAAATACGCAGTATCGAAAAATACAGCTATCATAGAGATTGTACCCCCCATAGCCAAAAATGCATGCCAATGAGAGGGTGCCTTCCATAACTGCTAGGGTTAGGCGTATTTTCTATAAGAAGGCACCTTCCTAAATAAGGAAGGATAGAAAAAAATACAGTAGAGGGCACCATGGGAGGAAGGTCTAAGAATCATGCGATCAAGAAGAATGAACCCAGTGACACAGATGGGATCAGAGGGGCAGTAAAGACCCAATTCAAAGCTAAGGGGTGGCTCGAATACTGCACCCTGGTCAGTCAGGGCCAGGACATGGAGGTAGCTAGAGAATTTGCCACCTCTTTGAGGGGCAATATGGCCCAAGTACGAGGGATGGAAATTCCAGTCACCCCTGAGTTCATCTCATAGGCAACTGGATTGCCTCTCACGGGGAATGTATATACAAGGGCGGAGTGTTAAAAGTATATGCCAAAATACTACTGTCGAGAGGAAATGTGTAGGTATATAGGAAGGGGTTACTCAAAAATAGCCTCCCCATGAATATGCAGAAGATGTTCGAGCAGATTGCTCGATTCTTCACATGCATAGGGAAGTATACCCATCTACACCTTAATCATGTGTACTTCCTCAATCACCTAGTGCATGGGAGAAAATTGAATATACTTTTCTACCTGGCGAGTGCTCTAAAATATGAAGCAGCTCAGTACCAGAAAGGGGCACCATCCGCCTTAGCCCACCATGGGCTGATATTGGCATTGGTCCGCCACACAGAAGCACAAGGATAGAACCGTGACACAGAGGGAGATGGCGGCCAAATAGAGCAACACAATGTGGTTGCCAAATTAGGGCAAGGTGAAGCATCCCCTATAGAGGAGATAACAAACATCGGGCAATTGGCGTTGCCCTATTTTATAGGAGGTGCAGAGCAGTCATCGGTGCTCGTAGACATAAAGGATAGAGGGCATTCCCCAGTGCCCGAGTATGAGGAGGAAGGAGCGCCACTCGCTGGTGGTGAAGATGAACCAATTCCCAGGAGGAAATGTCTGTGGTGATTCCTCTCTATAGAGGAAAAATAGAGTGACACAAAGATAGACGTTGCCGACCAAACCCTCTGAGAATTAACGAACCAGATCCCATAGGATGAAGAAACTTTTGGGAGCAACGACCAGATCGATGTGGCCTTGGAGGAGGTGCTCGACTGGAAAATTGATTGCTGGATGGCATAGCAGGTTTTGGAAGATTGCTAGAACCAACATCAAAGGGAATTATAGGAAAAGGATAGACGAATCACTCAACTTGAGCAGCTAGTCTGGTAGTTATAGGAGGAAAATCAAATACTTCAAGACAGAGGAACAACAATATAGGAGGCATCCACACAGTATGATTGGGTAGAAGTAGTTTCGAAGAACTCTCCCACATCCGTCGAATGAGTATTATCTTCGGGGGAGATTTGATCAGACGCCCGACAGAGCAACCCGGAGGTAGGGGAGGATTCCTCTGTTTTCAGGGGTGAAAATGAAAGAAGTCCTACGATGACCCCTATCATTTTCCTGAGTGACACAGAGCAATATGAAGGCCTCTAGCAACAGATAAGACCAGAAGATACGGAGGACCTCCCCAAGCCTGAAGAGGGAGAAGAGCCTGAGAGGTCGACACCAGGAAGACAGGGGAACAAAGGATCACCCCCGAAGATAGCAGCACAGCCAATCCTTCGAGTAAAGAGAAGTCCCCAAAGGAGAAAGAAGAGACCCCGGTCCAAGCTGCCACATTTTCTACAGAAGCCAAGGCAAAGAGGCCTAGGATAGCTTGATAGAAGGTGAAAGTGACCTTCACCAAGTCAAAGGAGGATGAATGGGACATGCAGCCATTTGTCGAAAGGCAAAAATATTTTGAGTAGTTGCACAATGAAATGAAAGTAGCCAAGGCAGCCAGGAAGGCATCCTCGAGGATAAAAGGAGATTCTGGCATCTGCGTCAATCCGGCAAAAGACAGCCAATTTTGGGACATCTATGGTTCATCTCGAGGGCGGCATTCCATGATGAGGAGGTACTTGGAATGGTGGGGGGTATATGGCCCACAATTGGAGGCCGTTGCAATTGCAAAGGAGAATGCAAGGCTTACCCCTAAAGTGGCCACATTATGCAAGGTCCAAGTAGTGCCTTCTAGAGAGGATAACTCGGATATCTCTCTGGCAGTGGTCAAACCTCCAGATGATGACCTCTTGCAAGCTGTCGAAGCTGCATTTCAATCAGCAGGAACAACGCTGGCTAGGCCACCACCAGTAACAACCAGAACTAGAAGGGGGCAATTAATAGCTATAGGTTCCCATAAGCAAAGGCAAACCACACCTTCACATGCTAGCACAAAAATATAGACTCGAGCCACAGGGGCAGCCGAATCCTCCAAGATATGGCGATGATGAAAATTCAGAAGGCTACCTGCAGTTTGGATGCCACGAGGGCATGGCATATCTTAGGCGTGGGGGGATGATGAGCACCAGAAATGCTCATATTTTGTACATATTTCTTGGATTAATATGTGGCTGTATAATAAGGATTGTGTACTTTTATGAATGATTATATAGATATTTGATATAATTATGCGTGTTATCTAATTTGTGTGCTTTTAGTATGTTTTGTGGAATTACAGTTGATTTAGTTAGATTTGGAACGGTCGAGGTCCTTTTGATGGACCTGGCATTTTATTTCATCGAGAGTCAATGTAGAGAACATAGGAACCTCCCTGCAACCGAAAGGCACCAAGGGAATAAGTGCCTCATTGCAGTTAGAAGGTGCCAAGTGAATACAAGCACCTCCCTACAGTCGAAAGGCGTCGATTGAATACAAGCGCCTCCCTACATTCGAAAGGCACCAAGTGAATACAAGCACCTCCCTACAAAATGCATGGATTGAATACAAGCACCTCCATGCAATTGGAAGGTGCCAACCAAATACAAGCACCTCCCTATAGTCAGAAGGCATCGTCTGAATGCAAGTGCCTCCCTACAATCGAAAGGCGCCAACCAAAGACAAGCGCCTCCCTGCAGTCGGAAGGCACCGTCTGAATGCAAGCACCTCCCTAAAACTGGAAGGCGCCAACCAAATATAAGTGCCTCCCTACAACTGGAAGGTTCCAACCAAAGGCAAGCACCTCTCCACATCCAGAAGGCACTAATAGAAGGTAAGCGCCTACCTACAACCGAAAGACGCTAATAGAAGGCAAGTGCCTCCCTACAATCGAAAGGCACCACTGATTCTTTGCCCATTGACCAGAGTTGAACGACATGGATGGCAGTGAATGGTGTAGTTCCAACTTTGCATCATGTAGAGCTAAATTTGAGATAGCACCTAACATACCCAAATGTCTTACCGATGCCAGGCAAAGCACGAACCGAAATGAACACGCTGCCTTCAAAATAGAATGCTAGACATCGATTGCATTTGCCAGATTGTTCTAAATTAGTCTGGGAAGAATCGATTGTTGTAACCACTCTTGTAATAGAAGTTCTACGGGTGTGTTATATAAACACACGCAAATCATTCTGAAAGATATATAGAATTAATTAATAAAGATCCATTTTGAATTGCAGAAGATAGATTGTAATACGTTGATAAATATATTCTAGTTCCAGAAGTTCTAAGCGCATGTTCGATCGGGAGGAATCTGTTGGAGCCTGGGCCCACTCCAAGCCAGTATTTCTTCCCCATTTCTTTTCTGTTTATTTATCAGTTTATTGCTTTCATAGAAACATTCATTAATTTACTAGTTTCGGTATTTGTAATAGGTTTATTTCTAGGAATGTATACATGATTTATTTATGTAGATTTATTTATGTTCTTCTTACGTAATTTATTGGGGAGTGCGAGAATGATTGACATCCATCTCAAGAACACCCCCCAAATTTAGGATTAGCAGATTCACCTCCAGTGGTATTGTAGTAACCTAATTTCGACTCTTCACAAGTTTACGAAGCTCCCTGGGTTGATAATTAAATGCACGGGCATGTGACAAAAATAGGAAACCATTCACCTTGTTTGGCCTGCAACAAGTACAATAGTAACTACTAGAGGTATAATAGGAATTGTAGGTGCAACATGAATAGGAGCCCTATGTAGGTGTTGTGAAGTGGACAAAAAGACTCATAGTTGAATGTGCTGCTACTATGGTGTACTAAAAATTAAAGCAATGGATCGTACCATCTATAAAATAGTGCAAGCTCAATGTGTAGTGGGTGGAACACTACAAACAAGAAATTATTTATTCTCATGCTACAAAGTGTATGTATTATGATAGGCATCATAAGTGGCATGCTTATCATACTAATATGGCTTTCCCAATAATAACCCATAAAAATCCATGGGTGTCACATCACAAGTGACCCTATATGTGAAGTTAGGACCAAAATAAAATGCAATTGAGAAGGTGTGTGATATCTACAGTGTTGTTATCATTCTTCCACCCAAGAGTGTATGGAAATGGATGAGTTTGAGTGGGCAATTTAAGCTGATCAACAATGAACTACGCAATCAAATATTTTTGGGAGCCATTATCAATGATAGTCTACAACAAAATTATACAACAAATGGGTACGTGTTACAAAAAAATGATCGTGGTCACAGGCTGTGGAATGATGCATTAAGGTGAAATTATTTATTTTTCCATTCAACTTCTCATATATCACTCCCTCACCAAGAGCCTTTATGGGTTTATCAAATGTTCCCTCATCAGAATTTACAATGACATTATTCTTGTTAGAATTCTGTAACTTGGGACATGTAGATTTGTCATGCCCAGGTCTCTTACAATATCAACAATTTTGTTGAGAAGTAGAAGAAGAATGAAATATTTTATTATAAGCATGGGAATTATGAGAATCAATATTATTAAAATAAGGGGAGGTAGAAGAAGAGGGCTTTGATGCTTGGTGTTGTTGATGCGATTCTTTTGTGGATCCACCATATGATTAACGATGACCTCGATGTTGTGCAATGAACTTCTCCTCCATAATCTGAGCATGGTTGAACACATCATACAATGTGGTGCATGAAGTATATTTCACCTCCCAAAGGAAATGTGTGTGAATACCACTCTTAAAATTTAGAATCATGGTATCAATAGGATCAACAATGCGCAACAAAACACACAACCTGTTGAACTGATACACATAATCCTAAACTGATTGATTCTATCCCTAGTGAAGATGAAGCCAATGAATCTATAAATCAGCATCATAATGGGATGGATAAAATATGGCCTTCAAAGCTTTGACCAAGTCATCCCATGTGACAATGTGGCATTTAGTTACCAGGACTTTAGCCATACCAAAAAGTTTCAACTTGGAAAATGGAACTTTGTCATCCTCCATTTTTTAACCATAGTCAAACCCTGTATCCATATCGAGTATCCAGGTATGGAGAACATTAGGATATTGAGAACCTTCATATATGCAGACCACACATTTGACATGAGATGAGTACTTGAGTGTGATAGACACCTAAAATGCATCATGTGTAAGGGACTACTCATATGGGCATTCTAACAAACCATATGAATGATATTGGACCATTCCAAGATAAATAAGTGGTTCTAACCACTCAATTTGGTTAGAGTTGGCATACTCAGCCTTAGTCATGATTGAAACCCATGACTAATAGAGCTAGCTATGCCTTAGAGCTGTAGCTAGCTATAAAAATATTTTTAACTCTCAAGCCAAGACAAATGTCATTACAACAACTATGGCAATGGTTTTTCAAGTGGTTTCAAGTGAGGAAGCATCAATAACCTTCCTCCCAACTATCACAACCTCCTAGTTCTTGATCTTGGCTTATCCATGAAGCTAGAACAAGGATATGAGAAGGCTATAAGACCCCCCTCCAAATTAGGGAAAAGTCTAGAAGAGTTTTGAATTGAATGTAGCAAAGCTCTACCAAATTATGGAGTCAATGCAAACCCTTGAGGAGTGCTTACTTGCTACCAATTTGGAAATCATCATTGCATTCAAAGCTATGGAAGATTCAAGAGTCTAAGGAGATTAATCATCCCAATTGAACCTCTTCTACAACCAATTCAGCGAATTCACATCACAAACCCATACAAGAATACACAAGTGACCCTTGATCATAAATTCCATGGATGAAATTGAGGATCCAAGCCTTGATTACAAGAGAAAGATGATTTTCTCCTCAGTTGCAGCTAACAGTGCCAACTACGACTTAGACCTGCGATGAGGATTTGATCTATGATTTTCTTTGTTTTAGTCATACATTTCAATTTCAAACATATATTTAGGTAGATTTGACTTAGATTAGCTTTCTTTCATGTATTTATACAGTTAAAATTTTGAATTAGAGGTATATTTTCTTCCATTTTCCTTGTATTTGTTAATATAGGTTAGTTTCATTAAATGAATGCATTTCAAGATTTAATGGTTAATAAGGTTGCCTAATTGCTATATTTTATACTTTATTTATAATATTTATAGTAATTAGAGATTTCATGCATATATTTACTAGTTTACATGCTTTCTTGCTATATTTTACATCATTTATGCAATTGAATATCAAGTGCCTCATCAAGAGAGGCCTCCTTTGCTATTAACCCCTTTTATGTTGTTTCTTGAACATAGATTTATATGATCTAAGCATTTCAAGGTATTATTGGCAACATATTCCTCAAATTATGTGAGAAGAAGGCTATCTTTGGCCTTGAGCAGTTTGTGTCCATTCTAAAGATTCTGTGGATTACACCAATCCTTGTTTAGGGGTCTCGAAATATTGTATCAATTGTATCAAGGATTTGGGTATCCCTAAGAGGGACGTACTTGTAGTCAAGATTTGGAAAAGTTTTAATAAAATTAACCTTTCTTGTTAAATTCATTGTTGTCCATATTTTTATGCTTTAATGCTTGATACTAATTATTGCACTAATTAGGTGTATGCTTTTTAGATAGGTACAAATGGTAATCATGGTGGGAACCTGTAAATTACACTATAGATGATTGATTTTATATGTTTTTTTGTTGTAGATCTCTACCATAGTTAACAACCACAATTAATAGTCTTAGCTACACTTGAAAGCTATGGTGAACAGTCTTAGACACATCATACAACTGCGATTAGCATAGAACATAAAAATAGTAGGCAACCAAATCTACATCAAACTTGGATCTCAATTAGGAGACAATTATCTATATTTTATTATGTTTTTCTATGTTTTATTTTACTGAATGTAGTATATGAAGTTGGTATAAGTAGAATACATAGAGAAATATTAAAACTAAAATTTTAGATTCTCTTAGGTTTTCTTCCAATCATTGCTAGGAACAACAGAATCATGATTGCAATCCACCCTAGTCTCCAGCAGTCTGGGTTATGTTTGTAGAGTTTGCTTGCTTGGGGCCCAATCAGTGGCTGATTTTATCATTTAAATGCATTCTCTAAAATTTCATTTTGTCAAATACATGCATCTTTTTGAACCTAACACACTTTTATTCTAAGCATATAGGAAATATCATGTTTGCTTGGTGATGCATTTTATCTTTTTTTAAAAGATAAAATGAACACACACACACACACCACACAAAACTTAAATGATAATGAGGTGGAATTCACACCCATCCACTAGTATATTTCAATGACAGTGGTAGTTATTTCCATTTGTTGGCTCAAATCCACATTTCAAGGGGTTTATATGACCATGAATTTCTTTGTCAGTTGTCATGCTATGAGCATATAGGTGAAAACCTTAAACTATTTGAGAATTACATTAACAATTTCAAATACAATGAGAGTAGTTTAGATTTTCAACAAATCTCAAACACATCAAACCCGTTTAGGTATCACAAATAAATTTTAAAAGAGATAATCATCCTTGTTTGCTTTTTTTGATTTAAAATATACATACAAGATAATACACATCATGGATAGGACCTGGAGAGGCCAATATCGACGTAGAACCAAGGTCGAGTCTAAAGCTTCACCTAGTGCATGACACAATGCATCAAACCCTCAATCACAAGATCCTACTGAATGACATTCTATGAGCATTAGAAGGGATAAATATATGCATGGGGGTTCTCATTAGAATACGCCACCTAGAGGAGGTAATGTCCACTCCTCGTGAGACAGAGCCAAGCATGGGATATCCCAACATGGGATAGTCAAGCATGGGAGCATATATCATGATTGTACACCTCATGGATCTACTATATCCACTAAATATTACATCATGGAGGAAGGAGGTACAACCAAATTGGTTCCCATCTGTAATCAAGCTAAGGGTGGCTCTATGATCCCACCAATTCAATATAGACAAATAGAAAATCCACCCATTCAGGTGTAGGAAGAGAGGACTTCTTCATATTTTAGGCCCATTCAAACTCTAAACAATAATGAACTTAATAGATTCATAGTTGACATAACTAGACTTGGAGAAAATGGTACTAGACCATATCAACCTTGAAAGACAAGATAGATTTAGGGCCTTGATAGAGTCCTAGCACAATTAGGGTATAAACCATCGGTTGTGCACTCTCATTCTATGAATTATCACAGTGAGAGCACACAAAGGACTATTAGAGAACCTTAAGAATGCTCTAAGAATTCTCATAGTATATGTACCCCATCAACCTATACAGATACAAATTATAGACAATAGCATAATACAAATCCCATATACATAGACAAAGGCAAGAGTGTGGCAAAAAAGTTTATTGGAAGACACACTAACAAATCTACCCAAATAAAACAGATACACCAGAGACCACATACGATTTATCTTATAGATCGATCACAAAAATTGGTGTTAGAACAATAGTAATAGATCTTCCAATATTAATTGGAAGATATACGCGTAGAGTGTGAGCACCTCAAAAATGAGGATACTCAAATACAGAGGTTGCTAAGGTAACATATTTTTGATAAATGCATCCTGGATCAAAAGGATCATGCTAAGAGTGAGGATCAATTAGCTCATGCCAATTTACCCCATCGAAGTTAATACAAGGAGCGCACTCATAGATGAGCTACTTCACAGCTCAAATTGTACCCTAAGAACATTAAAACTCATACTTGCCACATGGCCCAAAACATGATATAGCACAAAGTGCTTGAACATCATGGGTGTATGTAGTATGAGGGAGTAGTAGGAGATGAGCAATAATAGGAATATCCTAATATCTCCTTAGTGGATGTGGAGGATGAGCCTAGTCCTCCACCTCAACTAAATAAGAGTTTACCTCCCAAGGTTACTCAAAGACCTATTATAGAAGAGGAAATTCTATCTTCGAAGACCTATCATGCCCTAGCAAACAATGATAGAGAAATTTAAAAATAAGGGATGGCTTATCATAAGCCAACCTTGAAAAAATACACAATGAGCCTTTTTGCCCTTCAATTCCCATTCTAGCATATCCCAATCACTTTGAGATGCCAAAGCTGGAGAAATTTCAAGGAGAGGAAGATGCTCAGGAACATGCCACGAACTTTATGGATATGTGTTTTCATATAGAAAGCAATAATGCTATGTTGCTGAGAACCTTCATCATAACTCTTTTAGGACCTACCCGAGAATGGTTCAATCAACTTAAGAGACACAACATAACCAGCTTTGAACAGTTGGCCAATGCATTTATTGAACGCTTATCCTTCAAAATCAAGAATAAGGTAAACCTATCCAATTTAGCTACTTTAATGCAACATGACAATGATATGATCATTTATTATGGGAAAATATGGAGAAATTTAATGGCAAAGTTACCATTTTCCATTTCAAACATAGAACTAACTTGGATGTTTATAAAGAGTTATGTGAATCACATCTCATTACTCTTGTAGTTGCAATAGTATCAAACACACAAGGAGGCCTTGGTGCAAGCCAAGGTAATTGAGGGCATCATGTTATAGGAGGATAACTTGAAGCTCTGTAACAAGAAGGAATGGAACAAGAAGAACACCCAAAATCAGAATCACCAAGCCAAACCGGCCCATGTGAACCAAGTGGTGTTAAACTTATAGAAAGGGGATAAGAAGCAACAATAAAATTATTAGGTCCAACATCCTCCTACATGATACAATGATAAAAAAAATAACAAGAAGGGTAAGAAAAAATAACAACACCCTCCTCACTAGTTCACACTATTTTTGGAGTTGATGACATCGATATTCCATAAAATGTGTGAGGCTATGGCCATCAACTTACCAGAGATAAAATTACTAGACCCTAATAAAACCAAACCAAAAGGGTATAGGGACGATCTGTATTGCACTTATCATAGAATGAAAGAACATTATATCGAAGGATGCTATAGTTTTAAATATGTGGTGCAAAACATGATAAAAAAATGTGAGCTAATTATGGATAACCCTTAGGCTTCGAACAACCAAAATATGGGGATCTTCAAGAACCCCTTACCAAATCACAAGCCACCAAGGAAAAATGTTGGCCATGTGAATCAAGTGCGATTGAACCGCCAACTCAAGGATTCATTGGTATGGTCAATGTTTTCACAAGACAAGGGAGGTATGAGTGACCAAATCCACATCTAGTTCCAATTAGAGTTCAAGTTGCATCCACATAAAGGCCAACATAGAATATGTTAGGCCCAAAAACTAGACCGATGGTGACCATCAAGAATAGGCTAGTTCAAATCCTACAGACAACACCAATAAATTTGTCGATATATGAATTGATTCAACAGTCTCCTAAGCATAGGGAGACACTCATGGACATCCTATGGTCTATCAAAGTTTAGTATCAGGACTCTGAAGCATTTAAAAATTTTGTGGGACATGTGCAGTAGTGTAGTGAGTTGATTATTCAATTTAATTATCATGAGATTAAAATAGTCTCTACTGCTATAGCGGACCCACCACTGCATATAATTGTGTGTGTTAACCACACACTCTTTAAATGGGTATTTATTGATACAGGGTCATCAATCAACATTATTACTACCAAAGCATTGGCATATCTAAAGTTGCCAAAATCACACATTATACCTTCTACCTTCACTTTGAGAGTATTCAACAATGCACTATGCTCAATGGTAGATACTATATTTCTTTCGATTTAAGTTGTACTGAATGCCATCCTTGTGATGTATCACGTGATAGAAGGTGCAGTGAAGTATAACATCCTCTTGGGGAGGCCTTGGATTAGATAAACGCATTGCGTTCCCTCAAATTTACATCAATGTATTAAATATATACATGAGGGACAAGTTCACACGGTTCCTTTTTATGAGGATCCATTTAAATACATGAACCTAGCAGACTTACCTAGGGATATTATTCTCCCCTAAATGCACCTAGATATAAGGCTAATGTCATCCATAAAATATTCAAAAGGTAAACTAAAAGAAGTGTGTTCAGGACCTTCCACGTCAGTACCATAGCTATTAGAGCATACAATAACAACTTCAATAAAGCCTACATCATTTATGATGCTTGGGAATCACAAGAAGCTTAAGGTAGTTACGGACAAAAAAGAGTCAAAGCAGGTGCCCAAAGTAACAACTATCAAGGTTCTTAGTCCCATGGACGAAGGGGATGTTTAGAATCAATTCAAGGAGGCACCTTAGCCTACCTCGTATACATCTTTAGCAGGGTCATCTACACCATAGGTGACCATACATTTGGTTAATATCAAGCTAGCAGAGTATATAGTGTAGAATGTGATATTCATTCCTTTTATCGATATTGCACAGGATATGGGCTGAAATCAAGCCTATCAATTTCTCATGGGGATGGTGGTACCATTGGGGGTGCCACCCAACCAAACAAATTTTATCTATGAAGGGCTTGACCAACTTCCAAATCACATGCCCATAGATGAGGATGATGATGAACCATTCTTCATGAATGTTCATTATTTTTCTAACCTTGAGTTTACCTTGTGCTATTTTGAATATTACCATTGGCATTGTTATGGTCTAGGCTTATTCGAGAAAGGGCATCGAACTCCATATGAACCACAATATCAATTTCCAACTGACATATTTGGGTTAGGCTACCATATTAGAGGACAGGATGAGCTTTTAGTAGCATCTCTCGATCGTCTAAACCTAAATTTTGGGGATAATGTGGATTGGAATCCTTATCACCCTAACCCTTCCTACATATGAAGGGATAATAGGCTGGTGATATACATCTCTTTTAAGTCACCTAAGATCTATCACAATAACATCATGGTAGAGGTCAATCCACTAGACATCCATAGAGATGAATTGGACATTGAAAGTCGTGAAGCTATTGATGACACTGATACGTAGATCCAAATTTTGGGCATAGTAATAGACACTGAATCAAAAGTTGATTTTGATAAAGTGCAAGAAGATTCTATTTTCAAAAGTGATGGACCAAATTGCGATTTTGAAATAGATGATAATGAGCAATCCTCAAACAATGAATGATATGAGGATGGAACTAAGTTGGTCTACTTAGGCCCTCTACATTTAATACATATGTTACCCATGGAGATAGTGGGTGAGAATGAGGGACCTCTCATTGATGATAGTAGCTATGAGGAGTAGGCCTACCTTAGTCCTCATATTACTAATCACCTAATTCTAGTCGATAGGGGTGAAGGACTCATATACAATAGTGATGACGAGGATGAGACCGAGAGGGCCTATATTGGGCCTCACTATTTACATCATCATCATGAGCTGATTGACATCGATGAGATGTATCAGTGAGTCTATCTTGGATTGCACCTTAGAGGGATATCACAAAATTTGGATATGATTTATCATATAGTCTTTCCTAATATGTTGACACATATGCAACTCCTTGAGCCAAGATATCCCACTTTTTAGACTATTCATAGACTAGATTGGGAGATCCCAATAACCCTAGAGCCACATATTGGGTATGTGAATGGCACAGATAATACAGAGTTGCACACATGTGTTTCTAGATATCTAATCCATTCCATCAATGTGATATTCATTGATCTAACCACTCCACTCCACAACCTAATCGACCCTTCTAAACCATTGTGTCTTAATTTAGATGCTATTGATTGGGATCACACTGATTCACCACTAGAGTCTAAATATTTCTTCCCTAGCAAATAAATGTTGCAACATTTCCATTTTATTATAGGCTATGCACATGATTTTTATCGCACTGATGGAAATTATGATGCAGGACCTTTAAACCCAGCTGATGACATCCACTTTATTCCTACACCTCACCATCTTGATAAGGGATCACATATATAAGTAGAGGAAACCTTTGACATGGATATTAGTGATGATCCTACTAATTCTAATAAGGTTAAGTTTAAATATAGTCTATCTTCTGATGAGTGTTCCAACCTCATCCCTCTACCAAAAGAGAGGCCTGATATCTTTTCTTGGACATACAAGGATATGACCGGACTAGATCCAAAAATGGTTACTCATAATATTTTGCAATATCCATCTAAAAGGTATGTCAAGCAAAAGCTCGGGAAGATTCATCAAACCATCACTTTAATGGTTAAATATGAGTTGTAGAAGCTATTGGATGTAGATTCCATTATCTCCATTGACTATTTGAAAAGGGTATCAAACATGGTACATATAGGAAAACTTTATGGAAGGACCCATATCTGGACAGATTTTAGAGACTTCAAAAGGCAACACCAAAAGATTCATTCCTATTGCACAAAATAGATGCTCTCGTAGATGCAATTATAGGTCATGAGATGCTCTCCCTTATGGATGGTTTTTCTATTTACAATCAGATTCATATTAAAGTCAAATACCAGCATAAAACCACATTCACAACACCATGGGAAATATTTTATTATAATGTTATGTCATTCGGGCTTAAAAATTATGGTGCCATATATTATCGAGCCATGACATACATTTTCCATGACTACATGCACAAAATCTTAGAAAAAATATCAATGACTTATTCTAAAAGTCATTGTTTCATTTAGAGCATGTAGAGGTTCTCAGAAAGGTCTTTGATCACCTAATAGAGCATAATGTCAGGTTAAATCCCAAGAAGTGCATATTTGGTGTAACTTTAGAAAAGCTCTTGGGATTCATCATTTCTAAATGAGGGATCAAAATTGACCCAATGAAGGTCAAGGCCATACTAGAAATACGTCCTCCCTCCAATATTAAAGAACTAAGAAGCCTACAGGGAAAAGTAGCATCCATAAATCAATTTATCACAAAATTATCAGATAAATGTTGATCCATGAATCAACTACTACACAAGGGGGTCCCATTCAATTAGGACAAGGACTGTCAAGTGGCCTTTGATGAAATCAAGTAATACTTGGAAACATCACCAGTGCTAGCTCCACCAAGACCAGATGTGCCTTTCTTATTATATATATTGGTTAATAGCTTTGCATTTAGAACTATGTTAGCCCAAAAGAATGTGCAGGATAAAGAGTAAGTGATATATTACATCAGTCACACCTTGTTGAGTTATGATCTAGGATATACATACATGGAGAAGTTGTGTTTAGCCATGGTGTTTGCAACAAAGAAGATGCATCATTACATGCTAAGCCATTTGACGTATGTGATATCCAAACAAAATCCTTTGCAGTATATGATGAGAAAGAAACATCATAATACATGTATTGCAAAGTAGATCATGCTATTGATAGAATTCGATTTAGAATTCATCAACCAAAAGTCCATAAAGGGATAGGTCATAGCTGATCATCTGGTAGACGCACAACTTGAATATAGTAGGTCTCTTATCTTTGAGCTTCTTGATGATGCAGTCTTTGCGTTATCAGAATCTCTCGAACCCGAAGAACCATATAACAAAGATGACATGACTTTTTTCTTTAATGGTTCGAAGTGTGAGCAAGGGGGTGGTGCAGGAGTTATCTTCTTCATGCCATAAGGTTCTCCAATGCCCTTGTCATTTAAGCTAGACTTTCCTTGTACCAATAACAATGTTGAGTATGAAGCCCTAATATTGGGTCTCCAAATAGCTATCACCATGAAGATTAAAAAAATTATCTTTGGTGATTCCCTTCTCATTTTCAATCAGGTCAAGGGACTTTTTCAATGTAGGTGTCCTATCTTGAAAGCTTATAATAATATTTCTAATATGTATATAGCTCAACTATAGTGGTACAACATCAAGGAAATCCTGTGTTTGTCAAACAGGTTCATAGACACTATGACATATTTGGGATATTTAATCCCTCAAAATATGTCTACTGATTTTACTACCATTCATGTAAAGATACTATCGCATGTCGCGATGTAGTGTGAGGATTTCAATAACAAGTAATTAGTCAAAATGATTCATATATAACCAATTCATGATTGGTTCCATAAAGATAGAGAGTTTCTCAAGAAGGTGCCTTATGGATCTTGGACCTCACAAGGTCCTATGGGAAATGGCACCACCATTCACCACAAGGTTGCATCCTAGTCTACATTTATGCACAATGAAATTCTAGGGGAACAAGTCTTGTTAGTTGAGGTAGAAGCTTATCAGGATTGGATGTCACAATTACATGAATTCCTTAAGCTTGGTTTAATCCCTTAGGGATTGTTGCATGGTGTGAAATGCACATTCAAACATAAAGTGACAAAGTATGTCTTTCTTGGAGATATTTTGTATCATCAAAGCTACGATGGAGTTCTCCTTCATTGTCTTGAGCCCCAAGATTCATATTGGGTAATTTTATAGGCTAATGATGGTACATGCAGTGGTTATTTCAATGACATGACCATCATCAAGTGCATCCTTTGAATGGGTTATCATTGGCCCACTATGGAGAAGGATTGCACTATGATGTCAATAAATGCATTAAATATTAGCATCATACTAATCTTGTGTACTTTCCATTGTAGGCCTTACAACCCATTCAAGTGACTTGACCATTTGATCAATGGGGTTTGGATCTAATTGGTAAGATATCTCCCCCGTTATCAGGCCAAAACACATTTATTATAATGGCTACTAAGTATTTTACTAAGTGGGTGGAACCAATCCCTCTAACAATGATAAATGGAGCACGTATTGTGGAGTTCATACTTCACAATATCATAATTCATTTTGGGATACCATCCAAAATAATATCGGATAATGGAACGTCATTATAGAATAAAAATGTAAGGGCTTTAACATCTAAGTACAATATACAACACCGTTTTGTGACTCCATACTATCCGTAGGCAAACGGGCAAGCTGAGGCTTCAAACAAGACTATGGTAGCCATCTTGAAAAATATGGTACAAGAAAACCACAAATATTGGCACATCTAGCTACCCCTTCAATTATGGGCTTACATGACTAGCATAGGGATGCCCTTTTGGGGAAACACCATTTTTGATAGTATATGGCATTGATGCCATTATGCCCTTAGAGTTGGAAATACCAATGTTGTGAATCGCATTGAAAGAGTTCATCGATGACGACACTGCATGGCAAGCTTATCTCAATTATTTGATGGTTCTTTATGAATGTTGCATGAATACCCTTGAGCATCTCCGCATTTATCAAAAGCACTTAAAATAATATTATAATAGTAAATTCCATATGAGAGACTTTAAATTTGGTGATCTTGTTTTGAAGGAGAACCAACAAAACTCAAACGTATGGCCGCACTTGCGAGATAAATTTGTGGCTAACTGGATAGGTCCATATATCATCTCAGAGTAGATTGTACCTAGAATGTATCGTATGACATCGCTTGAAGGGGTTGAAGATCTTGAACCTCTAAAAATTCTTCATCTTAAGGTATTCCACACATAATAATTCAAAAATTCAAAAAATATGGAAAAAATTTAAAATCCATAAAAATAAAAAAGCAATAAAATCTAAAAATATTGCAAAATATTCTAAACTTCAAAAATAGTTGCATTATGCATTTTAATTTTGCACATGCATTCATGTATTTGCATTGCATTTAGGCATGTCCATCCATAACACCTTGCATTAGGATAGGTTGTGTTTGCAATCCTACAAATGACACCATGTTTGTATTTCAATCATGCATCTATGCATCATCATCATCCATCACCCTTGTGAGTAAATGTATTTCTCAACACAATCCCTCCTATTGCTATGAAGAATATACTAGGGTTTTTTGGTCATTCAGCCATACCTAGTGGTCTTCTTAGATTTAGTAGAAATATTTCTTTACTTTTGTATATGAGGTCTAGTTTTGATAGCACTTAGCATATCAAAATCTCATCACTAACCAACACATTAATAATCCTAATTAGGGTAAGGAAGGACGAATACTACAAAGTGGTCCAGGTCACCTTAAGAGAAAGGTTTTATCACTTGTTCATCTATGATTTGCAATGAGCTAAAGTAGTGGTCATTAGAAAAATGACAAGTTCACCCCTACCCAAGAAATCCCTTACAAAAAGGAGCAAAATCCCAAAATTCAAATCAAATGCCAATAAACAATGATTTTTATCACTATACATGAGCAAGTATCCCAATAAATTGAAGAAAAGAAGGGGGTGAACTTGAATCCTTGGAATGGTAAATACTTAAAATCATAGAGTGATACCCAATATATCAATGGGCTGAATGAATCCCACCTGATATTGGGGTAGGTCTAAGCAATTTATAAATGAGCTAGCTTTAAGTGGCTTGTATTGCCTAGTGGTCTAGTCCAACTAAGTCCAAACCTAGGATTGGGTGAGAATGTGGTGATCCTCATTACATCAATGGGATGAATGAATTCCACTTGGAAATGAGGTAGTCTTATGTCTCATATAATATATTCATTTACACAAACAGGGATAATGAATAGCTTGGTATTTCATAGCAAAAAAATTATCTTTCAAAAGTCTAGTATAGTCATTATACAAATTTTGATAAGTCAACTAAGGTGTATAAGTTTCATGAAAAAACTCAAAAATTCCCAAATAGCAACAAATCATTAATCAATCATTAATTTCAATTTATTTTATGAGATTTTATTTATTAAAGGGTGTTTATAACATAGAACAAATACCGTATGGATATCAATAATGATATTTAGATGACCATTGACTATTTTATGCATATCTTTTAATTTACAAAATCTTATGAAGAGAAACAATACATCATTTCATATCACATATGGATGTATAATTGATTAAATCTTATGATAATATTTATCAGTTACATTCATGATTGTCCTACATTCTGTGGTGTCATCCATTAGATTGTAAACACATTAGATCCATTCCTTATATTTTAAGTGATTAAAGCATACATGTTCATTTGCATTAGTTCATCCATCATGTAATTAATGCATTCCAATACACAACATACATCATATCATGGCACATAAATTAAATTCATAGAATTAAATCAAATTAAACATGCATTTTGGTTATGTTTGATGAGAGGGACTTTGAGCTAGGGAAAAACTAGGGCATCAGTTGGGTAGCCGAAGAGATTTCTAGTTACTATGGATTTGAAGACAAGATTGCTGCCCCAGGAGGGTCCAATGGGGACACCTTTGGATCCTCTTCTAGAGAGACATAGTTCTTTTACAGATTTGTTAAAGGATAAATCTCCATCAAAGACTGAAGAAGCACAAAAAACTGCATTAAAAATGCTCTTTACAACTGCTGGAAATAGATCAACATCTCAATGAGTTAATGGATGCTTGCCACAGTCAGAATCAAGGCCAAATATTGTCATTGAGAAAAATATGGTTGAAGAAATAGTTTTATATAGAACCAATCATGATTTGATCTGTAAATTCATGGGTATTCACCCTACCCTAAATTTTTTGCATTCCTGGGTCCAACAAAACTGGGAGCCTCTTAGTGAGTATTCTTTATGGTTTATTACAAATGGATATTTTATTTTTAGTTTTTCTTCACTTGCCGATAGAAATAGGGCTTTCGAATCATACAAGCGGAATCATGGTCCAGTAGGATTATTTGTTCAACCTTGGAGAGTGGGATTTGATCCTCAAATTGAACCCATTGTTGTCCTGGTTTGGATCCGTTTGTATGCACTTCCAATGGAGTTTTGGAGTGAGCAAGTATTGGAAATTATCGGTAATTCCCTTGGAAGACATTTGGGTGTTTCCAAAGACACAATAGAAGGAAACACAACTGTTTATGCAAGATTATGTGTGGAAATGGATCTTAGCCAGCCTCTATCGACAAAGGTGGAACTTGAACTTGTAGGACTATCTTGGATTCAACAACTGGATTATGAGGCATTGCCCTTTAGATGTAGAGTTTGCCACAAATATGGGCATTTGGACCGATCTTTCCCAAATAATATGAACATAAAAATGGAGGCTCCTCTAGGAATGTCAAATCTTCCTAAGGAGGGTAAGTCAACAATCAACAAAGAACCAATGAATATTTCTTAGGGTAAAGAAGCACAGGGAGATGGTTTTGAACAACCCAAAAGAAGGAGAAGGCAAAAGAAAAAAAATGGTAAAGAGCAAACCCAACTCAAGCCCTCCAATAGGTATGAGATATTTAAGACACTACTAGACCAATAAGAACAATTCATTGAAGGAGTGAATGGGAATAATAAAAATAATAACATCCATGTTCAAGCTCATCTTTCATCTCCCCCCATCATAGAGCAGGTAATTGAGTATAGTGATTTATCGCAGTCAGAGAGTGCAGGGGCATTGATAGTGCATAACCAAGAGTAGCCAATAATTAAGGATGTCAGCATGGGCACAGCAAAAAAGAATAGAGAAAGGCCAACTTTAAGGATAACTTAGGTGGAAAAGAGATCAAAAAATAGCAACTCTCAAGGAGTGGGTAGAAAATCAAATAAGGAATTGATAGCAGTTCAAGGAGACAAATTGATGACTGGAGGATCAATGAGGCCAATAGGTTTTTACTGCTCTCAAGGTAACCAATGATTATACAATAATGGAATGTTAGGGGTTTAAACAGTAGAACCCATCAATCTGTTGTTCGAAGACTCTTAGAAAAATGTAAAACAAATTTTTTTCTTATCCAGGAGACAAAAATGTCGTTAGATCTTATGTGTAAAACAATTAAAAAAATTTGGAGGGGTGCTGGTCATATGGAAGTGGCTGCCCAAGGTGCCTCAGGGGGGATAGTTACTCTTTGGAACTCTCTTGAATGGACTGCAATAGAACATATAGCTTGGAAGGGGTGTTCTCACATCACATTTTAGAAATAATGTCACAACTGAACATGTTTTAATCACAAATTTTTATGGGGCTCAAAACCTAGATGGTCATATGCATCAATGGAAAGTTGTGCATAACATGAGAGTCTCAAGGGAATATTTAGACTAGATTATTGTTGGGGATTTTAATGCTAAATTATCCTCTAGAGATTAGGAAGGGGGAACCCCAATTTTGGACCCAAGGGATCGACTTATGATTGCCCAAGTCCAGGCATTACACTTGGTGGATATTAAATGCCCTGGAACCAACTATACTTGGACTAATAAGAGGAGGGAGCCACATAGTAGGAAGGTGAAGTTAGAACATTTTTTGGTTTCAGTGGAGGCATTTGTAAAATGGAATATAAAATTTCAGATTTTGGAGGGTCTAGTTTCAGATCACTTTCCTATTTTGTTGGAAGGAGGGATCAAGACAGTGCAGCATCACAAACCATTTAAATTTGAAAACTTTTGGTTACAAAAAGAGGAACTTCAAAATAAAATTCCATAGTGGTGGGAAGGTCGCCCAACATATGGGACAACAATGTTTAGATTCCACAAACAACTTCATTATGTCAAAGATCAACTGAAACAATGGAGGCGAGCTAACAAGACAAACTTCCAGGTCCAAAGAGCTCCATTGGTGGCCAGATGGGATGAGGTTAAAAAATACTTTAGGGAAGGAACAATTACAGAGTAGCTCAAAGAAGAGGATGATGCATTGTGTAAAGTGGTTGAGGACATTGACAACCAAGAGAAGACCTATTGGAAATAGAGAGCAAGAACCACTTGGTTATTAGAAGGTGATAAAAATACCAAATTTTTCCATTGGACTGCTTGTGCTAGGAGATAGATGAACAACATGGAAGCTCTTCAATATGAAAACGGACACTCCTTTGATACAATTCCAGGTATGCATTTCCATTCAATGGATTATTTTTCTAAACTATTTAAGGAAAGTATGGTGCAAGATGAAGAGGCTCAAAAAGAAGTTATTGTTGTCATACCCTCTGTTATCTTTGAAGAAGAAAATCAGACCCTACTTAAACCCATTGATAGAGAGGAACTAAAGAATGTAGTATTTGGAATGAGCATCGAAAAAACACCAGGTCCAGATGGCTTTCCAATTGAGTTTTTTCAGGTCTTTTGGGATAACTTGGAGGAGGATATAATGGTTGTTATAGAGGATTCCAAAGGTAGTAAAAGAATGCTTAAAGCATTAAATAATACTTTCATTACCTTAATTCCAAAATGGGATGAGGGGGTACATATTTTAGATTATATACCTATTGCCTTATGCAATATCATATATAAAATAATCACAAAGGTAATGGCTGAGCGGCTAAAACCTCTTCTACATAACATTATCTCCTCTGAGAAAGGGGGTTTTGTAGAGGGTAGGCAGATATTGGATGGTGTGGTTCTAGCTCAAGAGGCAATCCATTCAATGCAAACATCTGGTAATAGAGGAATGTTCATAAAATTAGATATTTCAAAGACTTATGATAGGGTGGAGTGGAGCTTCTTGTCAAAGATGATGGCAGCCTTTGGTTTCTCTCAAGATTGGATAGAATGGGTCATGAGTTGTGTTTCTACTCCGACATACTCAATGTTAATCAAGGGTCTTCCCTCATAACCATTTGGAGCTACTCGAGGCCTTCGTCAAGGAGATCCTTGCTCTCCATATATTTTTCTCATATTGGCTAAAGGATTGGGTAGACTCATCTTGAGGAGAAGACAACAAGGTTTGCTAACAGGTATCAAGGTGGGTGAGGAAGTTTTGACTCACCTACAATTTGTGGATGACATAGGATTGGTGGGAGTGGCTAGCTTCAAGGAAGCAAGAATTATTAGAGATACACTTAATGTCTACCTTAGGGCTACAAACCAAGTCATCAATGATAAAAAATCCAAAGTGGTCTTTTTCAATCTTGATCAAAGGCTTCAGGACAAAATTTTAGAGATCTTGGGATTCAAAAGGACTTATCTCGCAGTGGTATACTTGGGGGTACCTTTGCATTTTAAAAAACTAAAAATAGATATCTGGAGGAATATTTTGGATTGTATCAAGGACAGAATTAATCATTGGTCTCACAAATGGTTAAGCTATGGGGGTAGATTAACTTTTTTACAGTCAGTCATTTAGGCCATGCCAATTTATAAATTTTCTATCCTTGTTGCCCCACATACCATATGGAAAGAGTTGGACAAGATGGATAGAAAAGTTTTATGGGAAGGAGTAAAAGGAGAGAGGAAATAGGCCTTATTAGGTTGGGATAAAGTAATCTAGCCCAAGGTAAAAGGAGGTTTGGGACTGAGAAGATCAAAGTTAAATAATAAAGATTTGGCTGGAAAGCTTTACTGGAGGTGGATTTCTCAACCAACTTCTTTATTCAGTAGAATCTTAACTAGTAAATATTTGGGACATGTAAACCCAAATGATGTGGTTCATTTACCTTTGGATGGTAATGGATCCTTAGTGTGGCAAGCTATCAAGTTAGGATCTCAGGTAGTAAAAGATATATTATTTTGGAAAGTGGGGAGAGGGGAGAAGGCACGATTTTGGACAGATTCATGGGATCAATACCCACCTATCATTCTTGAATTTCTTGGATCGCAACCAATAAAAAAAACCATAGAAACCAAGGGATGGGTCCAAATTAAAAATTATTTCAACACTAGTCAGCTGGGGGATTATAAGTTTAAGCAGTTTAAGAATTTGGATGAGTGGCCAATTTCAATCCCTCCGGATTTGACACCCATCATGACTAAAATCTTGGCAAAAATATTTCTCATAGGTAGAGACAATGAGGATGAATTAGCTTAGGACTATGGGAGCCTTGGTGTCTACATAGTGAAGGACAGATATAATAAGATCCTTCCAGAGCCTCCTCCTCATACATATCAGGTTGAGGATTGGAGAAAGATTTGGCAGTCCAAGGGTTGGCCGAAAGTAAACTTTTTTGCGTGGAAGTTCATGCATAATGGAATTCTTACTTTTGATAATCTCAAATGTAGGGGAATCATTGGTCCATATCAATGTGTTTTATGCTACAAGAGTGAGGAAACAACTGATCACTTGATGTTTGAGTGCCCATTCACGTGCCATATTTGGGAGAGATGGTTTTTATATTATAAAATTCAAGTTAATGGTGATTTGAATCGGATTAATATTTGGGAAATATGGAATATGGGTAGATTTAAATCTAAAGATCTTTGTATTTGTTGGGATCTTGGATTAAACTTTATTTGGTGGCAAGTGTGGTTGGAGAGAAATGCTAGAATTTTTAGAGAAACTTTTTCTTCTTTAGATGGAGTTTGGCAGGTCATTTGGAGCAAAGTCACAGAAATTATGGCATTCTATGCTAAAGAGGAAACTCAGGTTGTTATTGGGGCAATGGAGAAGGAAGTTGAAGTGCAAGAGGGACAAGACAAAGCTAGTTGGAAACCACCCCTAGAAGGTTGGATTAAAATTAATACTGATGGAGTTGCAAAAGGCAATCCGGGTAGAGCTGGAATTGGAGTGGTTTGCCGGAATCATGTTGGAACAGTGCTCTATTGGGAACTTCAAGGCTTGGGAAGAGCCACAAACAATTAAGCATAAGCCTTAGCTATCAAATCTTCTTCTATTTGGGTAGTAAAACAAGGTCATAGGAGGATAATCCTAGAATCAGATTCTCAAATAATGGTTGGAGCTCTAGATTGCATGAGGAACTTTGCTTTGAAAACATGGAGGTTGAGGATTCTTGTCACTCAAATTAAGGAATTATGGAGGGAATTAGATGATGTGATTCCAGTTTATGTGAGTAGAGATCTAAATAAAGTGGCATACTTCCGGCTAAGATGGGTACTGAGAAGGAGGTAGGGGTTCAGTGGCACAGTGACATGGCTATTGAGGATGAGATGATTAGGCAGGTTGGTGAGCAAATCCAGTGCTTAGCTAATTTGGATAACCATTCTAGAAATACTATTTAGGAGATTTATGTTTCAATGTAGATCTTCTTTTATAGTTGTAAACAGGTGAACAGTCATTGTAGAAATATGGTTTAAGAGATTTGGCTCCAATGCAAATCTTCTTTTACTATTGTAAACATGTGTTCTCTTTGACTAAGGTTGGGAAAAGTCTCATCCCAACTTGTAAATGATCTTTGTTTTAATACAAGTTTTTTCAAATTATTTTTCAAAAAAAAAACATCTAAAATCACATCCATATGCATACATCATAGTAGTCCATATACACATCTAGATCACAATATCTAGTCATATATCCCTCATCTAGCTAGTGCATATCATCCGTACATCGCATCATATAACATAAAATAAAAATAACATATAAGCATTGCATCCATATGCATATCATAATTATAAAACTACAAATAAATATACACATATAATGAGTCATAAATCATTATTATATCATATAAATATGTGTCAAAAGTAGAGTACATAGACATGTGTCCAAAATTCTTGCAGGCTACAACTATATAGGTCCTTAGATATTACACTCAAAAATGGTATAAAAATCTGATAGAATATATACTAACTAGGGCCTGTACCCCTATATGGGAGTATTCTCCACCATATCTACCCTCCTGGTGCATCTACTTGGATCTAGAACCTGTGGATCTCTCTAACCTAAGAGTCCTGTGATTGGGCTATGCTAATGACTTCCCTGTCTTCTGTGTCCTGGTCCACTATGTACCTATAGTAGTAGTCCTCTCTAGCACCTCACCCCCAAGTAGTTTGATATCTCCCTCCAAGAGAGAAATGTGGGCCACATATAAGGAGTGCTACATATTAACCTCCTATATGAGGGTATGTAATCTTTGGATCTCTACACCAGCATCTAGACCTGCCAGTCTCAGTATAGTTGGAGTGGCAGGAGCAACCTGAGAATTTGAGGGTCCTCCCATTATACATTGAAGAAAGTCTTGCTTTGTGGTCACAGTATTCAGTTGAGCTCAAAGAATATCACATTGTCTAGTGACCTTCTCTATATCTATCTTGGTAGTGGTAATATGTGCTCGAAGAGCTACCCTCTCCTCCTCAAAATTGTACCACTACACTTGTACCTCTACCCATTGGGTTTAAAATATCCTCAAATGTGCCTATAAATTAGCCATGAATGTGTCCCTATCTAATTTCTAGGTCCCTACTATCTATAGTTGTGACTCCAATCTAGCCACCTAGGCCTGAAGCTATGATACCTCACCATATGAATCCTCTATGCCCTCCTCCATTGCCTGGGACTCCTCTATAGAAGCCTATCCCCATACAACCTTGGTACTTTATAGAACTCATAACTCCCTAGGATCTTCTAACTCTTCTACCTCTACTGCCTCTATGGAAGCTCTATCTCTAGCCTTGCCTAGTGGGATGCCACCCTACCATAACCTAGTAGTCCACTAGGTGTTGTACTCTATGGTGGTACCTGCATTTGCTAGCCCTAAGTTCTAGAAGATTTTGTCCTCATACCCTAGTGGAGTAACCATAGGCCAGGCCAAGTCTATCTCCACCTTAATATGACGATAAAGAACTAGCTCATCTAAGATGTCCTAGCAAATCCCAAACTACCTAGTAATGCGGGAGAAGTGGAAGAACTTGTGTATCTTAGGCTTGCACCTGAGTAGACATCTCTCATGTCATGTCCACCTTGGAAAGTGGTTTACCTCATCCTATTCAAAGTAATCCATGTATGGGTGCCATAAAACCTCCCCTGGCCTCAATCTAGTCAGCTGGTCCATGTAATACTAGAGGCTCCCTATGTGAGATCTGATCCTAAAGCTCTTAGTCTCCCTAGGCTAGCATGCTATGTAACACTAATATGTAGAATCAATATAATTGATATGTAGTGGTAGTCCTCCAGGATGATTAATGGTAATATGCTTCTAGGACTATATCTAGAGTAATATGCTACAACCGACTCCCACATGAATCTATCAGGTAATCTGTACAACACATCATAGAGTTGTGTAAGTGGAGAACTTCCCTAGCATATAATTAAGGGCTCCCTCATAGTGTTCACCAATAGGTCCAAAGTCCTAGCCAAGAGGTTCCAGGGTAAACCTACTCTGTAATTTTTAAGTAGCACAATCTAAACAATCAGCTGCATCAATACCACCACTTTCCAAGAGAAGACATGTTTGTGATACCAATACTCGATGTATACTCCATAATGCTTCGAGTCTAGATGTACCTCATCACTCCTACTATAGAATATGCTCTTGTAGAATACATATTATATTGAGGTAATCAACTATGTGATGACCTCACCATCGATAGGGATGCAAAAGAAATGGTAGACATCCTCCAACGTGATTGTAATTTCACCTATGGGCAGGTGAAAGGTGTTGGTCCATGCATCCCAACATCAAGCCAAAGTAGTCATACACACTTGATCCACCAAAATGGATGGCAGTCACAATACATAGCCAAAGCCTATTACACTAAACCAGTTCTGATAGGTATCAGTCAACCCATCGCAGAGTTGATGAAGTAGATCTACCTCCCTTGCTCTAGTAGTCAAGGTCAAAAGGGAGATAAACAATTCAATCAAAATTTTGAAAACATAAAAAATATACTTAAAAATACAAAAAAAATCATAAAAACCTTCAAAGAGGAAAATCAATAATAACTGCATTAAAAAGCATGCAACAAACATCAAAGCCTCACTTGGAAAAATAAAAAAAAATCAATTAAAATAGCAAAAAAATAAAAAAAAATTGAAATTTTTTCTAAGGTTGCTCAACCGTAGCTTCGACCCGTGGTTGGTAGTAATAATTATTTTTGATTGTTTGAATTTGAATTCAATCACAAATGATAGCCACGGTCCCCAATTTACCAATTGGGAACCGTGACTACCATCCGCGACTATAGGAAAGACCTTTTCAGGGTCATTTCCCATCCCATGCAACCTCGAAACCTAAAAATTTAACCCACCCACTAAGCTAGCCTAGTCTAATCCTAACTAGGGTGAGGTTTGTTGCCAAAAATTTAGTCGGTTCATTTTCATCATTAATTATTTTTTTTCATTTTAAGTTGGTAAGTCAATGAGTGAGTTTTGGAGGGCTACCTTCATAGCACTACCTCTGCCACTACAGGATGCCTCTGGTTGGTCAACCATCAAGTTTGGATTGAATTTTTGGTAGCATTTTGTATCGAGTTTTTAATATCACCTTATGCAGGAGCATCCAGTAGCACCTGATGCATAGGCATTTGAAAAATTGCCTAAGGAGAAAAAACGTCACGATTTCGTGACGTGTTGCAAAATTACGATAGAAAAAGGAGAAGAGAGCAAGGAGGAAAATCTGTCGTGATATCACGACAGAAAAAGTGTCATGATATCGCGACACGATGAGGATAGAGGGGCCAATAGAGAAAGTTGTCACGATATCATGACAACAAATGTGTCGCGATATCATGACACAAACAGAGGATAGAACCAGCCAGAAGAAGATGTCGTGAAATCGTGACATGTCACGATTTTGCGACCCAAGAAGGAAGAAGAAGGCTGCAAGCAAGGATGTCACGATTTCATGACCCAGAAGTAGAAAGAGAGTACGAAAGGCAAATATGTCATGATTTCGTGACATGTCACGATTTTGCGACCTGAGGAAGAAAGAAGAAGTCGAAAGCGAAGATGTCACGATTTCGCGACCCAAAGGCAGGAAGGGCGAAAGAGGAAGATGTCATGATTTCGTGACATGTCACAGTTTCATGACCCACAGAAGAGAAATATGGCACAGAGGAGAAGATTTCATGATTTCATGACATGTCGTAGTTTCACGACCCGCCAAGGAAAGAGAAAGCCAGGAAGAAGAAGTGTTGTGATTTTGCGACAGGTCGCAGTTTCACGACCAAAAGGCAAAGAAGGAGCCAAGGAAGAAATATGTCATGATTTCATGACATGTCGCATTTTCGTGACCAGAGGGCAAGCGAAGGAGCCCGAGGAGGAAGATGTTGCGATTTCATGATAGGTCACATTTTCGTGACTAGAAGGCGAAGAAGAAGCCAAGGGAGGAAGATGTCACAATTTCACGACATGTCACATTTTCGTGACCTGGAGGCAAAGAAGGAGCCAGCAGAAGAAGATGTCACGATTTTGTGACATGTCACATTTTCACGACCAGAAGGAGCGAGAGGAAGCAGAGAGGAGAAGATGTCATGATTTCGTGACATGTCACATTTTCACGACCCGAAGCAGAGAAAGGAGGCGAGGGAGAAAAATGTCATGATATCGTGACATGTCATGATATCGTGACCGAAAGAGAAGAAGAAGAGGAAGAAGGAGAAGATGTCATGATATCGTGACATGCTGCATCTTTAGGGACCGTTATAGGATGACGTCATTGAGCGACATGTGGCAGCACAAGAACAACACGTGGCATCAAGGTGCAGCAAAAGTAGGTGAAGACAAAGCATCATGCAAAAAATGTAACCGTAAGCGGGAGTCGAACGACAGTTACAGAGTCAGTTGCAGAATGCAGTTATGGAATCGAACAGTCATGGCAAAGAGGAATCGAAGGGCCACCAGTGGAAGACAAAGAGTCAGACCAGAGTTATAAAAAGGGCAAGCCGAGCCTTGCACAAGGGTTGGAAAATATTAGTTGCAGAGGAGAGATCTGTAACAAAGTTTGCACAGCCGAGTTGCTTTCCAATCAGAGTTGTTTTTATTTCTTCCTAGGAACGTAGGCAGATTCGCCGAGCGTGAGGCAGTCTGCATCAGGGAGATAAACTATGCCTGCGGGCTAGTGTTGTGATTGGTCTGCTATGACCAAGTGTGAGAACTATGCTGCGCACCAGTTGTGTAAAGCCTACGGGCTGTATTCTAATCTTTGCAAGTTTAACTAATAGAACATTGGGTTTCTGTTGCTTGTAAAGCGTGTGTGAAATTTTTTGCGTGAAAATATTGGATTTGGTAGGGGGTGATTTTTTAGTCCCCATCAAGTGGTATCAGAGCCAGAAGTTCCTGAGTGTGTAACAGATCGCCAAACGTGAGGCAGTTACACCAATATCTATGGAAAGGCTTGTGAGAAAGTGAGCAGAATGATGACAATGAAAGAGTTCAAGACTTTGCAGAGGCAAGTGCAAGCCCTGCAAGAGGAGCTGCTTAAAAGATATTTGTAGAGGCAAGTGAAAGCCCTACAAAAGGAGCTACGTAGAATGGATTTGTAGAAGGTGGGAACCAGAGAGCACAGAAGTGAAGATCACTTCTCCACCAACCTCGGGTGTCTGATGCAGGAGCATCCAGTAGCACCTGATGCAGAGGCATTTGAAAAATTGCCTAAGGAGAAAAAATGTCGTGATTTCATGACGTTTCATGAAATCGCGATAGAAAAAGGAGAAGAGAGCAAGGAGGAAAATCTGTTGTGATATCGTGATAGAAAAATTGTCGCGATATTGCGACACGACGAGGAGAGAGGGACCGACGGAGAAAGCTATCACGATATCGGGACAACAAATGTGTCGCCATATCGTGACACAAACAAAGGACAGAACCAGCCAGAAGAAGATGTCGCAAAATAATGACATGTCATGATTTTGTGACCCAAGCAGGAAGAAGAAGGTTGTAAGCAAGGATGTCATGATTTCGCAACCCAGAAGCAGAAATAGAGTACGAAAGGCAAAGATGTCACAATTTCGTGACATGTCACAATTTCGTGACATGTCACAATTTCGTGACATGTCACAATTTCGTGACATGTCACAATTTTGCGACTTGAGGAAGAAAGAAGAAGCCGAAAGTGAGGATGTCACAATTTTGTGACCTGAAGGCAGGATGAAGGGCAAAAGAGGAAGATGTCATGATTTTGTGACATGTCATAGTTTCACGACCCGTAGACAAAGAATCATGCAGAAAATGTAACCGTAAGCGGGAGTCGAATGGTAGTTATAGAGTCAGTTGTAGAATGCAGTTATGGAATCGAACAGTCATGGCAAAGAGGAATCGAAGGGCCATCAGTGGAAGACAAAGAGTCAGACCAGAGTTATAAAAAAATGCAAGCCAAGCCTTGCACAAGGGTTGGAAAATATTAGTTGCAGAGGAGAGATCTGTAACGGAGTTTGCACAGCCGAGTTGCTTTCCAATCAGAGTTGTTTTTATTTCTTCCTGGGAACGCAGGCAGATTCATCGAGCGTGAGGCAGTCTGCATCGGGGAGATAAACTACGCCTATGGGCTAGTGTTGTGATTGGTCTACTGTGACCAAGTGTGAGAACTATGTTGCGCACCAGTTGTGTAAAGCCTACGGGCTGTATTCTAATCTTTGCAAGTTTAACTAATAGAACATTGGGTTTCTGTTGCTTGTAAAGCGTGTGAAATTTTTCTACTTGAAAATAGCGGATTTGGTAGGGGGTGATTTTTTAGTCCCCATCATCACCTCTCAGAGCTCTGTTGGTATCTATAGCAAAAACAATGAATTGAAAATTATAGATTTTTATTTTATATTTTTGATTTACCCTCAACCATGGCTGGTAACCACAAGTTAATAATTAGGGTTTTTCGACTATGGGTTTGAGCCACGGAAAAGGAATTTACCAAAAATAACTATGTATGACAACCACGAATAGCATCTAGCAATAAATACCCTCAAAATATCACCATGAGGGGATTCAAAATGCAAAATCAAAAATATTCAACCAACCAAAAAGTTCAAAAATTAAAAAAAAAAAAAAAAACTTTCATATAGTTCAAAGTTTAGTGTGTCTCGTATTCAATCATTTATTCTATACACTTGGTGGTTGTAGCAACTTGAAATCCATGTAATCTGACAAGATGAATAAATTACCATAAGGATATTTGGGCCAAAATTAATCATTGATCGAATTGAGATGCTTTAGTCTAGTACATCATTCCACATGTGCATGGGATGACATTGAAAGGATGTTGCATGTCACGATAGAGAACTAATGATTCTCTATTCCTAGCATTAAACCTTCAATCCCTAAGAAGGCCACAACAGCTAGACTACCCCACGAGAATGAATATTTATCTCATTTCTTCTATGATATTTTCATAATATCATCGAACATAGTGATTCAACATAAGCCTAATTGGAATTGCTACCATCTTGATTCTCTAAGAAGGCCATAGTGCTAGACTACTCCATGGGATAGGAATGTACAATTACTCTTAACAATTGAAATCATGACTGAGTCAGGCCTTGCCAAATAATCTCAAAGTTCAAAGTCTTCAATTGTTCAAATCAATCATGTTTGTCAAGTGACTCATTGCTTAATTAAATGCACTATCCTCATCGACTTATTTCTTGAGGGTGTAGTCATAATATCAATAATAATAATAAAATTTAATAGGAGATCACTTAATCTTGTCAAATTGCGTTCATATTATGAATCATTGCCAACAACTATCATAAGCTTACCATTTATTGGAGAAAAAATCAACTATGACCGTTAATTTAGTAGCTCTCCACCTATAGAAATGATTGTAGTGTCAACTACTTGATCATCATGGAGCTTGTAAAAGATTTGTAATTTAAGCCTTCCATCAGTTGGAATCAATGATTCTAAGATGCACATCCTTTGGTAGGACTAGGCATCTAATATTGATTAGATCAATAATCATCATTTGACCTACAACATAGTTTTAGGAGGTCTATTTTTTCTCAGCGTTGTTCATTCTCATAATGCATTCCAAAAGTGGTATCTATAGACATCTAAAATATATCATTTGTAGGGGACTACTCATATGGGCATCCTAACAAACCATATGAATTATCTTGGGCCATTCCAAGACAAAGAAGTGGTTCTAACCACTCAATTTAGGCATATTTAAAATAATCAGCCTTAGCCATGGCTGACACCCATGACTAATAGAACCAGCTATGTCTCAGAGCCACAAATAGCCTTGAAATTATTTTGAACTCCCAAGACAAGACAAATACCATTACAATGGCCATGGTGATAGTTTTTCAAGCGATCACAGGTGAGGAAGCATCCATAACCTTCCTCCCAACTGTCCTAAACTCTTGGTTCTTGATCTTAGATTCTCCATGAAGCTAGACCAAGGACTTGAGAAGGCTTTAAGACCCCCATCCAAATTGGAGAAAAGTATAGAAGAGTTTTAAGCTCTACTAAATTGTGGAGTCATTTGCAAACCCTTGAGGAGTGCTTACTTACTACCAATTTAAAAATCATGATTGTATTCAAATCTATGGAAGATTCAAGAGTCTAAGGATATCAATCATCCTAATTGAACCTCTTCCATAGTCAATTCAAAGAATTCACATTGCAAATCCATGCAAGAAAACACAGATGATCCTTGATCATCAATTCCATGAAGAAAAAAATTATCCAAGCCTTGATTACAAGAGCAAGAGGATTTTCTCCTCAACCACAATTATCAGCTATGGCTAACAGTGCCAACTGTACCTCAAACCCATGGTGAGGGTTTTATCTATAATTTAATTTGTTTTAGTCATATATTTCCATTTCAAACATGTATTTAGGCATATCTAACTTAGATTAGATTTCTTTCATGCATTTTTATGATTAAATTTAGGAATTAGAGGTATATTTGCTTCCATTTTCCTTGTATTTGTCAATATAGACTAGTTTCATTGAATTAATGCATTTCAAGATTTAATGGTTAATTAGGTTTCCTAATTTCTAGATTTCCTACTTAATTTATAACCTTTATAGTAATCTAGAGATTTCATACATATCTTTACTAGTTTACATGCTTTCTAACTATATTTTAAATCATTTATGCAATTGCCTATCAAGTGCCTCATCAAGAGAGGTCTCCTTTGCTATTAATCCATTTTATGTTGTTTATTAAAAGTAGGTTTACAAGATCTAAGCATTTCAAGGTATTCTTGGCAATATATTCCTCCAATTATGTGAGAATAAGGCTATCTTTGGCCTTGAGAAATTTGTGTCCATTCTAGAGAGTCTATGGATTACAACAATCCTCATTTAGGGGCCTCTAAATATTGTATCAATTATATCAAAGATTTGGGTATCCCTAAGATGGACATACCTGTAATTGGGATTTGGCAAAGTTTTGATAAAAGAAGCCTTAATTTATTGCTAAATTCATTATTTTCCATATTTTGATACTTTAATGCTTGATGTTAATTGATGCACTATTTAGGTGTATGCTTTTTAGATAGGTATACATCCTAAATTTTATCTGCCAAATAGGTGACATGGGCTTGATTACGGTCAATGTGGCAGACGATTGGGTAGAAAATTATGAAATTTCAGCCAATTGTTTGGCTAACGCTATGTTGTTGGCCATATGTCTAGTGTGAGCTAGGAAGAAAGGCCGAAATGTGTCAAAATGGTAGTCAAAATACAAATATGCAGCTTTGGGACACAATTCAAGAGACAAAACATGTATTAATAACTTACAAACCAATTATTTAATGCAATACAATGTGCATCCTTATCATTCCTCCCTACTATAGATGCATTGCTCCCCAATGCATACAAATAGGAAATAAGAATATGGAGAAGATAAAAGTATCCAAATGAGGCTAAGGATCTAATAAAGACAATGTAGAAGTTGATGTCAAAGAACGAATATAGTGTTGCCTAATGTGTCCTATTGGTGAAGACATGTGTTGAGCTAAGAAAAGATGTTGTGTTGAAATCCACTAAGAGACAAGCCATTGAAGGGCTTAACAAACTCTAATTTGTATGATTACCAAATACCGTGAAAGGGCAAAGACCCATGTAATTATTGGGATCTCAAATAAAGGGCCTTGACCTATTGAAGGAAGAGAGAATGACAACTTCAAAAGTGAGGGAGTATCCATGTGATAGATGAGGATCACATAAGAAGGGTAATGGTCATTAACATATCCAAGTAGGAGTACTTGTATATAAATTCCATGTTTTGGAGAATAAATCTACTTTCAAAAGAGTCTCTAAAAATAAATGTGGATTGAGGAGTGTTGGGTTGAACTGAAAGTGCACTCCGAAATACAACAAAAGAGTTTAAATGATAATGGTGGTAACGTAATTTTCAAAGCATCATAGGTCAAAGTAAACCTTTAAAAAAATTAAATTGGATGCTTCTATTGGATCCATTGTGGAAAGAGTTATCCAACGACTATATATAAGCTAGGTGTGGTTTAGAATGAAGCCTCAAAATGGTAAAAGTACAAGAAGCTATCGAAGAGCAAAAATACAAATCTTGTGAACACCCTGTACAACGTTGAAGTAGATTATATTGGGCTCTGCAAGGTTCTTAGAAGTTCGATGATATTGATAACAATATATTAGACTAATAGAAAGTGAATGAGAATGAGACACAAAATACCTTAACATTATGACTCTGACACGATGTATTATATTGATAGATAGTAAATGGAAACAGGACACAAAATACCTTGATGTGATGACTCTGATATGATGAAGGATGTGGGTCAGTCAGATGCATATCATCATACAAGATATATGATAGGGACCATAAATGGAGGTGCACGTGGGATAGTAGAGGTGGAATTGTATGACATGTTGAATTGGAAATCAAACACTACGGGATAAAAATCTACTGATGAGGATGTATGCAACACAATTGGTGGCCATTATAGGGCTTAACTAGAGGACACAACATACTGACTAGAGGTATGAAAATAAATAATACTGGATGATGTAGAAATCTATGTGGGAAAGAGGAGCATGATGTGATAGGTATGATGTTAGCACATGCACCAGAGGGATCAAGAGTGTTAGTGGGTAGAAGAGGGGCAAGAAGGTTACCAAGGGGGAGTTGGGGAATAGCTAGTGTGAGTTGGCTATTTATGTATGTGACCCATGCATCTCATAAAGGGAAATAAGGTCAATATCATGATCAATGTGGAAGAATTTCATCAAATAAAGTTGGCAAAACCAACATCAAGGTGTTTGGAAACTAGAATCGCATCGACCATAAATATAAACAATGTCGGAATGGGTAGAAACCTTAGGAAGAAATAAATTTTTCATGCTATATTTAGTTTGTTTTCCTAAAAAATGAAATAGTCACATCGAGGGGAAGAAAAACATTAGAATTTTGTGTCATTGTGGACATTAGGTAATGGAATACATGCCAAAAATTACAGCCAAAGAAATGGGCTAGATTAGGGCTAGAAGGGGCAATTATGCATCAGATGTTATAAAAAACATTGTTGTGATGAAAATATCATCAGAGAGTGTGATGCATCACCAGGAAGCATTGAACTAGGCTAGAAACATGAAAGTGATGTTTCTAAATAGTTTAGATGAGCACCCAAGTTATGCAAAGAATCACTAGAAAGAATGTGATTGATTTCGTGTTGGTGCTAGAACTTGAGGGTGGCAATAGTACAATGACGTCGAATGGTGTAGAAATGGATCACACTGGAAAATATTTGTGCTTCATGAATATGTTAAAGGTATCCAAAAGTGTTCAGTTGTGAGGGTGAAATCATCTTAAAGCTTTAGAATATGCTGAAAAGCACAAGATATCATTGGAACTTTGAAAGGAGGTGATGTGGTGGGCGAACATCCAAAAAATAGGTGCACAAAAAAGTCAGAGAGAATGTAGGTGGAAAGCTATGTGATAATAACAATTCAACGCAATATGGTGATAGAAGGTCTTTGAAGATAAGAGAGTGCACCAGATTAGACTGGGTGTCACTAATTCAAGCAGAGTGGATGCACAAACATGGTGTATTGCAAAAACAATAAGTGTCCATAACCCAGTGTGCGATAGAATGACTAGGTGAATGAAAACAAATATGGCATCGAATACTCAGATGCCACCATGGAAACACACAAAAATTAGTGTGCAATCAATTTTAGGTCTACATGGAGGTGTAGATCCATTGGGTAAGCACCAAAACCTCCAACAAAACATATCATGAATGCACAGAAAACAAATCCAAAAACATGTGATGATCATGGTGAGGGTATGAGTGTAGGGAAAGGGAAATTTCCATGAGGAAAATTCCCCCTCACAAGGTAGGAGTGAATGCTCTCATACCAAATGATATGGAATTCAGGATAAAACTACATATTGTTATTTCATTACAAATATTACATATTTATAGGCACCAAGTGCCTTTCCATGAGTGTATAAGTGGATAAGGGTACATATAATATGCACAATAATATTTAATAGTCCTTATATCTATCTTACCACATTATGAATTTCTAGAATGCATTAATAACTTACAAACCAATTATTTAATGCAATACAATGTGCATCCTTATCACTCCTAGGTATCTAAAGTATTTTTATATGCTAGACCAAAATCATAGGATAGTGCAAATGAGTTTGACTCTTATTGTTGCAACATTTAATGTATAGAAATGAATATTTTATGTGTTTATATGAGCCCCAGTAGCTTGTGTGAACCAATCCAAGCATTTCTTGAATTGTATAACATTTTTCTTGGTGGATTTGCATAGAAGAATGGTATCATCTACAAATTGGGTATGTTTTATAGCTTTTCATATTGCTACAACTTCTATCCATGTTATTTTTCTTTCTCTTCGAAGATAGTAAATTAATATTCCAAGAGTATCAACTAAAATGATAGAAAGGTATGGTGATAATGGACACCATTGTAAAATTCCCCTTGTAGTTTAAAAGGAATTTTTTGGTTCTCCACTTATTAAGGGGTTTATCCATGGGTTTTCTATGCATGCGCTAATCCACTTGATGACCTCATATGGAAATGCAAACTTTTTTAGAACATGTTATACAAATTTTATATTAACTCTATCAAAGGTATTTACCATATCAAATTTTATAACAATTTGTTTCTTTTTTATTTTCTACTAGTATGGAGGGTTTCATGCACCATTATGATATTATCATATTTTTTTTTCAATCATGAACCTACCTTGCTCCTTTGATATTAGTTTGTCAAGTTTATTCTTTATTATGTTGGCCAATAGTTTTGTAATAATTTTATAGGAAGAACTATATAGAGAAATAGGTTTTAATATAGAGAAAGTAGTGGTATTTTTTAATTTATAAATAAATGCTAGAAAGTTGGAGTTGATGGCTCCAAGAATCTTACTTTTCATCCTAATATCCTGAATCATGCATAGCAAGTATTATCCAATGATGTCTAGGTATTTCTAGTAAAATTTATTTGTGAATTCATTAGGTCTAGGAGCTTTGTCTTTTGGTAGAGTTTCTCTAATATCCTTAAGTTCCTCCATAGTTATTGTCTAATTGATATCTTGTTTGTCTTCCAAAATTATTACTATCAATATATGTTGTAGAAGTATTCCCTAGGAATGTGGTTCACCATTTTCTCTAGAGAGCAGAGCTGAGTAATATCGATTGACAAGTTCCTTAATTTTCTCCATCTATATAAATGGTTCCTTCATTATCTATCTCCTTGATTGTGTTTTTTTTAGTGTTGCATGGTTTTCAGATGAAAATATGGTATTTATATCCCCCTTGATTATCTAAACCATTTATATTCTAAGCCTCTAATATGGTTTTTCTTCAATTATTAATTTATTGAGATTCTAAATTTGATCATTTATTACTTCTTGCTATTTTTGAGGAGGATGATCCTCAACTTCTTTTTCTAGTTTCTCTAGTTATTGCATCATCTGCTTCTTGTCTGGTTTGACTCTCACTTTTCTACCAACCATTTTTATCGTGTGCTTTATTTTTTAATTTTTCTTTTCCACTTTTCTTGGAGGTTAGTGGATTGGACATGTTGATTCCAAGTACTTTCCACAAGTTCACTGAAATCTTCTTCTGCCACCTATTCAAAGTTGTACTTGAAAGAATTTTTTGGGGTTGTAGACTTTGGATGCTATCCAAGAGAATTGGATTATAATATAAGATAGAGTTCTAAATTATATGACTAAAAGTGAGAGAAAAGTGTGTTAGGATATTTTCACTGATAAAAAATCTATCCAATATTTTTGTAATAAAGTTTGCCCTTGCTCTTTTGTTGCTCCAAGTGTACTTCCCTTTGGTTTGTTTAATGTATTTTTTTTTTTTTTTAAATAAAGGGGTAAAAATTTATTGATAAAAATTTTGGATTACAAAGTACAACTGAGCCCCCACCCAGGACTCAAATAAGCAACAAGACAGGCTAAATCACCAGACAAGGTCAACTCCCAAAGAAAACCAAAAACAAAAAAAACCACATTAAGTCTGAACATCCTTATGGATCAACTCCCGTAGGTGTTGAGAATCCCTAGATGGGAGACTCTCCCAGTTATCAATACTCTGTCCTGAATAAAAACCACATCCGAAGAATGAACACGAATCAAATCACGAACAACTTTTTGTCTAGGGATGTTGTTCAACCCCCTTACATTCCATGAAAGTATAATCATTTTTGGGGGTTATAAAAATGGGAGTACAATGTTCTCACCAAACCTGACTCTACCAAATTCTCCCCCATTAACTTAATTTTATCCTAGTATTTCTTCCGACCCACCTTCATATTCTTATCTAAAGTATTTTTTTTTATTATTTTATGCTGCAATCCCAGCACCATAGGAGTTTTATAGTCCATGGATGACTGCATCAGTACCTGGGTAGGAGAGGGCACATCTAAATCTGTGCCATTTTCTAAGATAAGTTCACTTCCAGGGCTAGGGCCAACCATATCACCTATACTCAAAACCAAAGCCCTTTGTTCTTCATTTAAACCCCTTGTATTTGGTTCCCTTGGTTCCACCTCATGAAGAGACAACTGATTTGGTCCTGTTATATCTATAACAGGTAGTGATGTTTCAGGTATCTCCACACACTGATCAATATTCTCTAGAATTTCAAAACGATTGAGTTGAGCATCTGGCTGGTTATCCTTAATGTCTCTTTTTGCTTTTCTTCCTTTGTTTCAAGGTTTTACCGTAACAAAGCCTTCCTTATCCTGATCCCCCTCCTTTATCTGGGCTTTTCCTTTATCCATATTTTGTACATCTTAAGAGGGCCCAGGATTTGAAGCCATAAGTAGGACAAACTTAGGGCATTTTCTTTGTAAGTGGCCATATTCATGGCAAATTCGGCAACGAAATGGAAGAGCTTCATAGTCAAGTTTTTGAACCCATGTGGTTGATCCGAACTGTATTTCAATAGAATCTAGAATAGGATTTTTTAAATCAATTTCAACACAGATACGAGTAACATAGATTACCTTTTTATCCAGTGTCTGTCCTGACGGCCCAACCGACTTCCCAAGTAGAAGGGCAATCATATGCAAGATGTCATTTCTCCAAAATTCCAAGGGGATCCACGAAAGATGAACCCATATCGGAACCCGTGATGGCTGCTCCTCTGATGGGTTGAAACCCACATGCCAGGGTTTAAGAAAGAGTCCCGCTTGGTTACAGAAATAGGGACCTACTTAAAATGCTTTGTTACGATCCGCAAGACAAGAAAAAACCACCATAAAATAGCTGTTTGCACTCAGCATCACCTCCACATCACCTTCGAGGTTCCAAGTCTTCCTAACCCAAGCCTCCACAAAGGGAAGAGAAATTTGGATGCCCATAAATTTACCAATAAGCACATGTTTGGTTAAATACTCCACATCTTCTGCCACCAAGTCTGGTTGAACCACTAGAACCGGCCTGGCTTCACATCATTCCAAACATCCATTGTTCTTTAACAAGTGATTCCTGGCATGCAATGGGAAATCCTGTTCCTTCCAATCATTTTTAAAAGAAATACCAACCCTAGCATGCATGCTCTGTGATAGACCTGATGCCATCACTACATTCCTCTAGTTGTTCATACCTCCTCTAGAAACTGTTGCCATCCCCGCAGAGCCCACCAGATAGGTCTCAAAAAAATTCCAGCAAAGCATCTTTCCTCATCAAACCCTAGCAGAGCAAAAAAACTTTTTTCCTAATATTTTTTTCTGTTTGTTGAATGTCTTGTAAGCTTTCATAAACCATAATTTTATTGAGCAGATATCTATTTGGATACCTTGCTAAAATTACCCTTGCCTACTCATAGTAGTAGAGAATCATATCGAGATATCCTCTCAATATTATGTTGTCAAACTTTTTAGTGTCTAGCCTTTGTTCTAAGTTTTTCCATGCTTCTCTTTTCTCGATAGGATGATTTGGACAATAAAAATTTATAATTTCTATACTAGTTCCATCTAGTAAGAGCAATTTTTTACCTATCCAACATCCTAATAGAACAAACCATGGATAGAAATATAAGGTCAAACAATAATCCTTGAATGATAAAATTAGAAGGAAATCCTAACTTTGGAAGAAAGAGAAGTCTATACAAATATCTTAACTGAATACTATATCTTTACATGGTTCTAAATGGACATGCCTAGATTAGATCCATATTTCATAGTTCATCACTTAGTAGTCAATCTTGATGCTAAGCCGGTGAAACAAAAATTATGAAATATGCACCCAAAAGTTGCTTTGCTAGTAAAAAAAAAACTCCAAAAGCTCTTAGAAGTCAAGTTAATTAAAATTAATTTGAAACCCTCCAAATGTATATAGAGGGTAATATATGGCAATTTATTAGGATTTATGGTGTTTATATGAGTAATTGAGGTAGATATCGATAAGATATTGGAAATAACTACCATGCCACGTCTCCTAAAAACTTAAAAGAGATTAGAAGCTTACAAGGTAATATCCAAGCAATTAGGATATTTAAATCCCAATTGGCCAACAAATTTTAACTCTTTTCAAATCTATAGGAAAAAGGGATCAAATTCAATTGGGAGGAGGAATCTAAAAATATTTGCATGCTTTAAAAATGTACCTACTAAATCCCCTAGTCCTCATTCCACCCAATCCCCTCATGCCATTGTTATTGTGTATTTGTAATGACCCTCCTTGGTAGGACATGTTCTTTATACTTGATTTATGTATAGATGTGTGGATGTCTAATGCATAATTTCAATTTATATTATCTAGATGTGTGATAGTTGTACTTTATACCTTTAATATATTACTTTTGGAATATGGTATTGTTGATGAAATTTATGGTTGTAAGACTAGGTACTCTCATGGGTGGATTGGTATGGGACAACCACTAGAGTTGAGAGAGAAATGGAAATCATGGGAGATATTATCATCGATAGCTCAAGGATGAAAGGATACCCTCATATAGATGCATTGCATTTATGTATAATGCATCATCAAGCAAAGAGATTGTTGTAAGCAAAAAAAACATCAATAGTAAGTAGGTGATAATGTTGTAGTTATCATAAAACCTTATACTTAAGAAAAAAAATTTGATTGATCATGTTTGATTTACAAAATATTTGTGTTGCTACATGTGTTTGATGCATTATAATTGATCGATAAATACTTTTAATAAATTTGTATTGATAATAATGTTGGTATTAATATTTTTATTAGATGGAAGAAGAGGTTTTGAAAAGGTTCTTGAACCTTTTACAAATAAAATAGAGCGTCATAAAGAATACTACAAGAGAGCCTTAGAAAAACTATAGGAAAAGGAAAAAATATGACTCATCAACAAGAGTATATTAAAAATATGAAAGAAGGAATAGATCAAAGGATAGAAGACAAGATCCTCCTAGGATTAGTATTGTCTAGCTTTAGATAAAAATCATACCTCTATTTTTTGAAATACCAACCCTGAGTAGAGATAAAAAATTACCATATTTATTTAAATTATTAATCAAACAAATTATCATACTAGAAATCAAAGAAGGGGGAATCAATTTTTCTTGGCTTAATCCTTCTTCCCTCCACCTAAGATAGATTTGAGGGTAGTTACAAAGGCTAGATCAAACTAAATATTTTATTTTCCCCTAAGGAGAGGATATACTACAAACCATTGGCTATATCCACCTCATATTATCTTTTCCTAATATCCTCGTTTAAGGGTTTTTTCCATATTCCTATCCTTTCCAATATCAACACTTTCTTTCTTTTGGTTTTTAGTAATAGGACCTAGGATAGTGACAATTTTTATTTCTTTTGAGACCTTTGTAAAGGACTTAAAACCGTATTTCCTTCTAATTGTATAGAATATTTTCATTCTCTAGAATAAAAATATAGAAGGATTTCTAGAGTAGAGATATTTATAGGAGATGCCTTATTTTATTTCATAGGATTTGAAAAATATTCTCCTAAACATTCAAAATAGTTTTTCCATGAAGATAGAAATAAAGAGAATTTTGAATTAGAAAACAAAGGGCTTACCTATATTGAGGACTCTAAAATCTTTCCCTCTTCTCTCCCTTGCTAGACTTCTAGAATAGGTGAGTTTTCTTGAGTCTCCTTTAGATATCTTGATTTTTTCCTTTGATAGAAAAAGGGATCCATTGTTTTTGATTGATTCCCAACTTCCATGGGGATAGGGAGTTTCTTTAAAGTGCATTGGGTAGAATACTGTACTTGAATCTTTAAGGAGGCATAAAAATATACCTAGTTTCATAATTAATATTATGGACCCATGAATTGTCATCTAAAACTAGGTTTATGGATCTAGGAAGCTCTGCCTCCATATTTATATTAATAAAACTTATGGAAAATGCCATTCTCAATTTAGCCTTAGTGGAAGGGTCAATAAAGACTAGGTCACCAATGACTCTCACTATTCCAAAAAAGAGATCCTCATCCCAAAACTAAATAGGAAGGCTAGGGAGTTTTACCCAAAATGGTGTTGAGTTGATACTTTGAGAGTTTAGATTGAAGTCTTGATTCCATTTTCATAGGAAAAAACCATGTCTACCAAAGAAATAGGGGCTTACCTCAAGGATTAAAAATCAATTATTTAGCACAATTCAACTTGATGAGAAATAAACCCATAGGGAGCATAATGATATTTGTATGACCTTACGATCTCTATTTTGAGAATTCCCATCTTCAAATGGAGTCAATATCTAGGTAAGATCCAAGGAAATTTCCCACCAAATTGTTGGTTTCCTAGGATAAAGCCATATTGAAAAACTTATATAGGATCTAGAGCTTCCCATGAGAAGGATGTAGGTCAAAATAGTTGTTCCTCATGTTTTAAAATCCTAAATCCTTTCAAATAACCTCAACAAAGGACTTAACACACAAAGAAGGGATATCCTATAGAAGAATATCAAGATCCATGCTTCCATGGGGAAGTGGACCAAAATAGACTGCAAAAGCCTCCTCTCCAGCAATCTGACTAGTTCTAGGGGTGAGGTTAGAATGAGATATCAATTTACAACTTTCCAAAAATAAATTCTTGGGGTTTGCACTCCCAATGCAGGATTGGAGAACCACTCTAAATCTGGAAGACACCTTCCCATAAAATATAATAATGTGGGTATTATTAATACCTAGTAAAATATTTAATATCATTGTTAATAACTAATATTAACATACAATATTAATTAAATTAATTAAATAAATAATTAATTTAATTATTACATTTTTTCCAAATTTTTGTAACTTACACTAGCATTAGAAAGATATTAACTTTGAAGCAATAAAATATTTGAGTGAATGTTTGATTATTTAAGTTAGAACATTAATGTAAGCTTTTTTGCATATATATATATATATATATATATATATATATATATTCTTCAATTAAGTTATTTTCTTGGAACGTTGGCAATCTTCCAACATAAATTTTTAAAGAAGAATATTGCTTCTTCTATTTTGTTGCAAGAGAGAGTATGGATGTTGGGTGGCATTCATGCAATTCAAAGGATGATAAGTATTCCCAATCATGATCTCCATATTTGGTTTTCCTTAGTAGATTATATGAATGGGGATGACCAAAGTTATGTGTTAGCAAAAGAAATATTAAAGATTGGAAAAGAAGAAGGGATGGCATGGTGATGGATTGAGGAGAATTTCTCAGTGGAGGTAATTCTTAGATAGGTTTTTCTTAATGTCATGATTTCCTTGAATTGCACTATTGCTATGTTTGTTTTCTTGGTGATGTTTTGTTTTCAAATCATTTTTGCCTTTGCTATTAATAGTTTGGACCTAGATTTGGTCAGGCTAAATTAGGTTTTCTATTGGGTCATCTTGCTTTACTACTAAGACCAAGGCATGGGTGCTATACTTGGTAGGTCCAAATTATTTGTATTTTTTTATGTTGCATAGCTTGTTTGAATTAAGCCTTTTTGGTAGATCCATTTGGAGGATTAGTGTAGTACAAATTGCATTTATGTTTTTTGCTAGGTTGGTTTATTTATTAACTTTCAAAACCTATTTAATGTTAGTGTTGTTCTTAGAATGATACCTTGGAGTTTTCAATGGAAAAAAAAACATTTTGGGTATCAGATTCTATTCACTCTACTCGATATTATAGCAAAAACTTCCAATGTAGTAACATCCTATGGCAGTTGTGTTATTCAAGTCATTATTATCTATGTTATTTTGAAGTCATCCAAGTTTTATCCTTGTGTCTAGGTTTATATAACATTTTTGGGTGCTTAGTGTGATAGTTTATGGTATCTTCCACTATTGCGACAATGTTGCCTTTGTTTTTTCTAGATCTAGTCTAGTGTGGTTGTACATCTTCTTTGGTGTCTTTATGATTGATGTGTGTGTTGTTGTAGCATGAATTGATTGTTTAAAATCCTTTTTCCTTTGCTATATTATTTTACTAAAGTGGTTAACCATGATGTTAGTATCTTATTTAATTAGAGATATTGGACCTATTCTATTTCAAGGGTATTTCTACCTTAAATTTTAAAAGAGTAAGTTAAAAACAAGTTTTATATTGTTTAAGGTTTAAAGAATGGTGTAATCCTTGTTTTATTAGTTTTGAAATAAATATTTTATAGTTTATTTGAAAGGACTATAATTAATAATGGAGATTCTTTCTTTTAGATGTTACTTAATTTAAGGGATGATAATCAATCAATATTATAATATTATTGAAGCATTTTTCAATGTTTAGATGTATGAAAATATGTATGAGGCATGGGTAGCTATGAAAATATTTTATTGGGAAAATTATGGTATTATTTCAATTTGCTTCTTGAAATGTTTTTGCATTAATCCATGTTTGCATGATTGCATGTTTTTATTGCTTAGTGCATATTCATCTTGCATAAGCAAATCATGAGTTGTTCTATTCCCTAAAATTCTATCAAGTACATGTAAAGAACCTATTAAATGGAGGACATTGAAATAAAATATGGAGCTTTGGATAAATGATATTTGGGCTAAAGTTTTTAATGAAGAGTTAATACTTAAAAAGTATTTGTATAGAAATTTTGAGAAAGGGGGAATATTTTGTAGATACTTTTGCTTTAATATTTCAAGACTTGATAAAAATTGAAATATTATATGTTGATATTATTTTATGACATCTCTTGAAATATGAGTTATATGCAAAATGGAAGATTAAAATTTATTATTTCTTTATATATAGTGTTTGGAATGCTTCATTAAGAGCATTTGGAAAGAATATGGTAGATTTTAATTCATGGTTTATGGATTATAATTATTTTAGATGATTTTCATTATTTAATTATTAACTAGGAAATGCTAAATGCTACTATTGATTGAAAATGACTAAGATTATAGCTCTTAGTAATGTATTATATTTAAGCATGTTTTAATATAGCACTTTTTTCCTCTTGGGAGAGATGTTATGATTTTATTGTTATTTATGATTCTTGGGAGGGGCTTGGGCAAGATGTAGAGACATATTAGAAACCCTTGAGTCAAGTTGTGCCCAATATTAGGGGGAGTTATGGTGATACAATATTCATATATATATCTGGAAGGAGTTGCAATGATGTAATAACTAGACAGTTGTGAATGAAACACCTTGAATGGTGAGGCTTGGGTGTACCCAAAGTGGTGAGGTCTAGGAATTATTCATAAGATAGTATACTTGTGGCACTTTAAATGGTGAGTATTGGGTGACCATGCTCATTACTAAGTGAATGGTAATGTCCTTAGTTATTCCATGAAGGTGTGACTAAGTAGTAAGGCATTATACCAAAATAATCCTACATAGATAGAATTATGTAGGGTTAGGGAATAGGCATTTCCCTTTAAGTGTTATGGACCTTAAAGGATAATCCCTACATCATGGTCAAGTTGTCCTATACTAGTGAGGGTATAGAAAATATGGGGGGACCACTAATGGAATCCTTTCTAAATGGTGAGGTTTAGAAAGGTGAACCTTAAGGATGTTAGCAAATCCTATCCATTTGAGTGTCATCTGCAATGATACTGAACTCAAAATGCATTCATACCTTATGATGCTAAAAAAATGAGACTCCTTTGTGAGATTTTCCTTCTAAGATATATATATATATATATATATATATATATATATATATATATATATATATATATATATATATATACCCTTGGGTTGAGTTGGTGGATTTTTATAGTTGTTATAAGAGCTCTATATCATAGGACTAGAAGATTCTATGGAGAGAACCTAGGTTGAGCCTTGAATTGATGTGCTACTTTTACAAGAATTGCTCTTATAGGGACCTTAACTTAATTTGGGATAATATGGGTATTGCACATCATTTTGACCAGTTAGGCCAAGGTTTAAAAACACTAGAGAGTATAGCTTCTTATCATGGATGGCAACCTTGTAGGGAGGTAAGTGTGACCATAATCATTCTGGTGAGTGATAATAGCCTAAATTAGTTCATGGAGAAATAAATCTAACTAATTGTAAGTACAATTTGGGAGAAATTATCACTTATCTAGCTCCTTTTTGTATATAGGATATGGAACCTAATTTGATATGAGGATCATCCAAGAAGGTAGGGTCAACTACACAGGAGGAAACTATAGCACATCCCCAAAATATGTTTGCAACAGTAATGGAATCTAGTAAGAGAATTGGAATAACAATGGACTGTAATAAGAATTCTAAAACAACAATGTACTCTAGTAAGAAAACTAGAAGAACAATGGACTCTAGTGAGAGGGTGGAAAATATATCTTCCATAGCTAAGCTACTTCAAGAGTATATGGAACGACAAAAAAAATATTTGAAGTCATATTTAATAGAGAAATTGGTGTCAAGGAATCAAAGGGTAGACAAGAAGAGGATCTTATTAGAGGAACCCATGAAGGTAAAGCTAAAATTGAGGTTAATATTGCCAAAGATCTTAATAATGTTAAGGTAGCTAAAATTAATGAAAGAGAAGGGAGTGATGCAATATAGTATTTTTTGAATGAGTTGGAAATTTTATTTTCCATGAATAACTACTTGCCTAAAACCTACATAGTTTGGAAAACCCTTCATATTTAGGATGTAACCTTAGAATGGTGGAATACATTTAGGGTAGGCAGAGGAATCCAAGCCATGGATATTATTTAGGATAGTTTTGTAAGGGCATATAATAATATATTCCTATCATATCAGTTTTATGTATAGAAGTTTGAGTTCATGATGCTCCAACAAGGTACAATGACTATGGAGGTCTATTATCCAAGATTTGTTAAAATCTAGAAATATGTTCATAAGTACAAGATCAACGAACAACTAAAGGCACATAAGTTCATATTTGGGGTGGATCTTATAATTTGAATAGTAATTAATTTTCTTAAATTCAAAACCCTTCAAAAAACATATGATCTAGCTTGAAAAGAAGAGACCAATATACAAACCAAGAAGACCTTATTCAACTATGGAGAGTTTATAGAGTTAGGGAAATAGGAACTCAATAAGAGGAAGAGTGTTGAGTTTAAGAAATGGTATAAAGAGAAAAACAAAAAGTAAAAGGAAACCAAAGTTCAAAAATAATAATAGTGGGAACCAACGAAATTATAAGAAGAATTTAAAAAATAATGACAATTCAAAAATTCAACCTAAGAAGAAAAATAAGTCAGCTCAAAAGGAGGAAGTAGGGGATGAAAGGTAGAAAATATCTCAGGCACCCAAGATAAGTTATTTTATTTGTGAGGATCATCACTATGCAAATAAGTATCCCTGGTAGCTAGATTCAAGTAACAGAGTTGAGGAGCAACCACATCAAATCAATGCAACCTCATTTGGATGGATAAAAAAATCCTATGTTATTGAATGGTAATTTGTTCAATAAGAAAGTATAATTTTTAATTTATAGTAGAGATACAAATAGTTTTATTTCCAGTTGTATTATTAGGGATATGCCAAAATTACCTAGATTTTTGGCACAAGGATGGAACATTGAGTATGGATCTTGATAGACTTAGTGGATCAATGCTTAAATATGATTGCAATCATCTTACTCAATAGATCAACTATTTTCTATTTATATGTAGTGGGATGTTGTATATACTTAAGATCAATAGATCAATAGATCAAATAAATAAGGCAATCAAGATAAGTGGGATGTTGTATATACTTAAGATAAATGGAAAGATAGGAAATAATGAGGATGAGGAAATATTTAAGAGATATCCAATTCTACATGAATTTAAGGATGTATTTCTAGAAAATCTCCTAGGCCTACAACCTTGGTGTGAGTTTGATTTCACCATTGAATTGATTCTTAGAGTTAAAAATATTACGAGGACACCTTACAAAATTACTCCTATTGAGTTGCAAGAGCTAAAGTGACACTACAATATTTATTGGATAAATGTTTAATTAAACCTAGTGTGTCACTCTAGGGTGCTTTGGTATTATTTTTGAAGAACAAGGATGGTTACTTAATCTTGTGCATTGATTAAAAAATTCTCAATAAGACCACCATAAATAATAGATATCCATTGCCAAAGATAGATGATACCTTTGATCAGTTAAAGGATGCTACTATATTTTAAATATTGATTTGATATTAGGATATAATCAGTTGAGGATTTTTTAGGAGGATACTCATAAAACAACCTTTAAGAATAGATATGGATAATATGAGTTGGGATGACAATTGCACCAATAACTTTTATGAATCCAATGAACAATATATTTAGGATATATTTGGATCATTTTGTATTGATATTTCTAGATGATATATTGATATATTCCTACACTAGAGAAGAACATGAATAACATTTAAGGCTAGTGTGAGAGACGTTAAGGAAAAACTAACTTTTAAGGAAGTTATATAAATGTGAATTTAATGCCTCATATGTTCAGTATTTTGGCCATATTATATTTGCAAAAATGATGGTTGTAGATCCTAAGAAAATTGAAGCCATTTTGAGTTGGCCTTCACACACATATGTCTAAAGTTAGAATATTAGTGTAAATAATTGGTTACTATAGGAGTTTTATGAAGGACTAGTCAAAAATTGTATATTCTATTACCAACCTTCATAGAAAAGGAAAGGAGTTAAAATGGATGGATAAGTGTGAGGTGACATTTAAGACTCTATAAAATAAGATGACTATAGTACCAATTCTTAGGATACTCAATCCTATTGGGAATTTTATAGTATGTAAAAATGATTACTTAGAAGGATTGGGCGGGGTGTTATCCCAAAATGAATCTATAGTAGCATATAAGTTTTGGAAACTTAGGAAGCATGAGTTGAATTATGTTACAGATGACATAGAGTTTGTAGTAGTTTTTCATGATCTTAAGGTCTAGAGGGACTATTTTTTTGGATAAACCAATTGAGCTAAGGATAAACCACCAAAGTCTAAGGTATATATTTACATGTCCTATGTTGAATGTAAGATATAAAAGGTGGATAGAGTTCCTCATTGAATATGACTTGGGTATAAAGTATTGTAGACATGGAAAATTGACCCACCCAAGAGAGGTAATATTCCTATAAACCGTGGGAGGACCCTCAAACTTGTATAAACATAATTTTATTCCTTTCCTTGCCTTCCCCTTACTTTTTTCCCTAGTTTTTCCAAAATCATAGTTGGCCCTTATAGGGTGTGATTTTTGCAAGTTAAGGTTTTCTCTTAGAAAACCCATTTTTTTGGGCCAATTCTTAGGATTTCAACCCTACCTTAGATTTAATTACTCTTTTTCCATCCAAAAAACTTATAAATAGATGTTTTGGATCCTATTTTACCTAAGTGATTCTAGAAGTGATCCTAAGTGATTTTTAGCTGATATTTTTTCTAACAAGTTCTTTTGGCAAGAAAGTCTTCTAACAAGATCAAGTGTTCTCTGGTATTTTACTATTACTTTATTGATGGTTTGTTGGTCTTGGTGGACAAGTTTGAGAAACTTGACGAGGAATCTACCATTTTGTGGAGGACATATTTATTTTTTCTATTCTTTCACCACCACCAGGTTTATTCCTCCATTGTGTTACTTCTAAAATTATTTATTCTACATTTTGTATTTGAAATTTGCATCCATTCATAGTTTTTCTCTTTTTTATTGAAATCATGATCACCCCTTATAAGGCATAATTTTGGTATAACCTAAAATAATGGTTTCTCCTTACATTGTGTGATTTTGGCTTCACCAAGTTTGGGGGTAAGGTTTCACTCCCAAACCCTCATTTCCATTTGCATACTTCATATAGGTCATAATACTTCTATTTTCACTCTACTTTTTGCACTATTTCATTTCATTGCATATTATCTTGTTTGTTTCCAAAAAGGTCAACAATCAATTTTTTTCTTTGAATGATTAGCTAAAAGGGAAAAGGGGGCTTGATTGATGCACCTCCAAGCTTAGTATTATAGTGGCCTAAGAAGACACCTAAAAAATGATCAAATTTTCTAGGGTTTTGTGAAACTATTTTATAGGTTTTAAAGTTGCTTGAATATTTAGGACACAAGTAAAAACTAAAGTAAACCATCAAATCATATAAATGTTCTAGGCTAAAATATCTTAGGATGCTTATTGTTTTCTTTTTGCCCATTTCTATTCAAAACCTAGATCTTAAATAAAAGTAAAAATATTTGGATCATATTCTAGTCATTTGAAAGAGAAAAGCATATAGTTTGAATTATAGGGTTATTTTGTTTGTACATCCTCTCAAACCCCTACTAAAAAGAAAAGAGTTTTATTTTACTGCAAGTTAGGGTTTAGTCATCATCAAAAAACAAGAATTATACTAGGGTTAGTCCTTTTTTGCTTGCACTAATTTTTATTTTGCATTGTCCTTTCATTTCTTAGTTTAGATTGTATAAAGGCCAAACATAGGTGATTTCTTTAATATATGTGAGTGTACAGAATATAACACACCCCGTGGTCACCTCGACTTCCAATATATCCAACCAAGAATCATATGTGAAAGTGCAGTTTTCCCTCTCTACATATTTGGTCAACTTGACATGAACACACATCTTAGTGGCCAAGATAGAAAGCCTCTTCCTTTTATTTTTATTTTAAAAAATTTAAGCAAGACCACTAAAATTGTTTGCTTAGAATTAAAAAAAAATTAAGAAAAACTTAAAATCTTCTTGTGTGTTTTTTGTTAGTGTTATCCTCTATCATTTCTCTTCCTCCTAATGGCTTCCAACACTAGAAGTAAGTGAAATATTTTAGAATCTGATCAAAATTTTCAACAAGATGATCAGATTGATAGGGAGAATCACAATCTAGATATAGAAGAGGAAGAACATGAAGAAATTGGTAATAACTTTGATCTCCTTGAGGGTTCTCATGGAGGCTTCAATTTTACAAATTTTAATCATATATGAGGTTTTATGAAACACCTTAAGAAGGCTTTGGTTAAAGCTATGGAAGAAGAAGCCCGACTTAGAAGAGTTGATATGCCTTATACTCCAACAATATCTCCTAAGAATATTTATAACACACCCCTATTTGAATCGTCACATCATGCTAATCCTTTTCATAAACCAACATATACTACTACCATAACCATCAATATTGGGGGAAATCCATGAATTTCTCCATCTAGTAGTGCATATCAAGACTATGTTCAATTTCCTCCTCATTATACTCATCTCAATATTCATGCTTCTATTCCACCAAATGTCAACTATCCTCCAAAAAAATATACCACATATCACAACCCATGCCATAATAGTGTTAATAACTCCAACATTACCAATTTATCTTCTAATAGCCTACTTATACCCCTCCCCTATGAAACCTAGGGATATTGCACAACAATAATCCTAATGTGTAAAGTTTAACAAGTGTGGTGAAACAATTGGTTTCTAGAGTGGATATGATTCAACCTCCTAGTTTCACCTACAACTACAAGGAAATGTGTAATCAATAAGTAGATCCTATTGTCACTTCTAGGCCCTACCCTAAGAATTTTCCAATATTGATTTTACCTATTTATAAGGGAATAGAGGATATAATTAAATATTTAAGGATTTTTAGATTAACATGCCATGATATGATATATGATGATATGTTATTTCTAAATATGTTCCCTAAAAGACTTAGTGGAATGATATTGGAATGGTATTGTCAATTGCCTCATCTAAATAATACAAGATTATACTGAGATGGGGTGAACAGTATAAGATCAAATTTTACTTTTCTTTCCCAAAAAATATTATCCAATATAGTTTGTGGTAATATCAATAGTTGTAATCAAAGCAATGCACAAATCATCACACATAATAGAGACACCAATTTAACGTGGTTCACCCAATATTGGCTACTCCACAGAGAAAATATTTCACTAACATTGTCTCAATAAATATTCATGGAATCACTTCCCTATTACAATGTTTATGGACCTCTTTCCAAAGGAGACACCAATCCCCTAATACTCTAATTTGTGGATATCTATCCATAGGAGAATTATTTCCCCTTTTCTTTGGTTCATGGAACTTGATCCAAGATACCTCGATCTCCTCAAATGGTTTGTGTATGTCTCTCTACTAAATAACTCTATCTTCTTAGTTGGTTCATGGATCACACTCCACAAGATAACTCTTTCCCCTTGCTCTGGTTCATGGAACTCTATCCATAGGAGAACTCTTTCTCCTCTACTATGGCTGGTGCTCTTCTAGAAGACTTCTATCCCCACTACACTGGCTTGTAGATATCTCTCCATAGGAGAACCATATCCTCACTACCCTAGATAATAGATCTCTATCCATTGGAGACTGATGTCCTCTTATATATCACCTCCAAATATTGTTCTTAAATAGGCTCAATCTCCATATCACATATGCACTAAAAACTATTCTTGATCTAGTACAAATTTTCTCTAAATCTATCTCAGATCTAGCATAAATATGCTCTCAAATATGCACCAAAATCTATACTCAAATCTGTCCTCAAGCCTTAGTACAAATATTGATCAAATCACCAATCAACTCTGCTTAGATCTGCCCCAAGCCTTAATACAAAGCTTGAACAAATCAAACCTGCTCTTAATATTGTCTCAAGTCTTCACCAATACTTGCTCAAATATTCCTATAAGTCTTCACCAATACTTACCTCAAATCTGCCTATAATTATTCACCAAGAATTACCTCAAATATACTCTCAAGTCTTCACCAATACTTACCTCAAATCTATCTACAAGTCTTCTCCAAGACTTACCTCAAATATACCTTCAAGTCCTCCCAAGAGCTTTCTCAAAATGCTCTTAAGTCTTCAGCAAGACTTACCTCAAATTTATCTACAAGTCTTCACCAAGACTTACATCAAATATACCTTTAAGTTCTCTCAAGAACTTGCTCAATCTATCCACAAGATTTCACAAAATATTGCTCAATTCTATCCTTAATATTTCATAAAATCTTACTCAAATATGTACTTAAGCTTTCACAAAAGCTTACTCAAATAACTGCAAAACTTGCATAAATCTCTTTCATAAAACACTCTTTACACTGTAAGAAATCGAACAGAATTGTATTATTGCCGGGGAGTTTAAATAACACTGTAGGCATAAACAGCATTCCTGGATTAGCCCGGAATGGGCGCATCTCAATAGGATGTCGCTGCAACTAAATAACTAGTTGCTAAATAATAAAGTACACTAACATCCCCCTTTATTACATTATTTGGGTAATGTAATAACTAATAGCTGTACTAGACTACTAACATCCCCCCTGATTACATAGATGAGATATGGAGGGTTTTCAACCACTCCATGCTTCCTATGGAGTCATTCCTTTTAGGGCCTTTGTGGGTGCCCTATTCAACAGATATATTGCAGTGGTGACAGCTTCTGCCCAATATTGTTGCCCAAGAGTAGCTCCTGTGGGCATACAACGAACCATTTCCATGATAGAACGGTTCCTTCTCTCAGCAACTCCATTTTGCTGATGAGTATAGGCAGTTGTTAACTGTCTCTTGATTCCATGCTTATCTAAGAATGTAGAAAATTCATTAGAGGTAAACTCCCCCCTTCGATCTGAGTGGAGGGTTTTAATAGAAGCTCCTGACTCCTTCTCAACGGATTTCTTGAACTGCTAGAAGAATGCGAAAGCTTCGATTTCAGTTGGAGAAAGAAAACCCACATCTTTCGTGAGTAGTCATCTATGAATAACTAAAAGTACCTCTTCCCTCCACAACTGTTGGGTGTGAAAGGACCGCACAGATCGATGTGAATTAACTCCAAAGGTTTTCGTGCTCTTGTTGAGCTCTTCTCAAATGGTACTCTATGCTGCTTTCCTACCAAGTAGTCAGAGCACACTGGCAATGTGGCAGAAAGGGAAGGAAGACCCTTTACCATCTCATACTTATTGAGCTCAAGTAAGTAGCCAGAACTAAGATGCCCATATCTCTTGTGCCATAGGGAAGTTGCCTCCTTGGTAGAGACAGTCATGGCAACATGTGGAGTAGAGATAGCATCTAGGGCAAATAAGCCATGCTTATATGAAGCTGTTGCAATCTGCTTACCCTTCCTGGTAATAGTACAACACTTCTTTCCATTCTAATAGAAATAATAGTATGCTAACATCCCCCTTTATTACATTATTTGGGTAATGTAATAACTAATAGCTATACTAACATACACAAACACAAACAAGTTTCACTCAGAATATTGTTTAATATAAGGAACATATAGAGAATGATAAGATCTATCCAAATCTCAATATGTTTCACACTCACAAATTTTTATACTCATAAAAATAATCTCTCTTACAAAATCTCATTTAAATCAATTCAGAATGAAGTATAATTTGTTTCACAAAAATTGATCAACAACTCTCATACTTTCAATCAATAATGCTCAAAAAAATTCACTCAATCATTCACTCAATGAAACACAACTTGCTTACAAACCCTAATCAAGTGTTTCACCCTTATTTCAACACAAAGCACAATGTAGGTCTTAAACCCTAACTCAAATAATTCTCAAATTTTATTTCAAATCAAATCATTCATCAACAAGATGCACTAAAATTTGCTCACACATTTGCAATAATACTCATCAATCCTTTTCACTCCACATTTTATTTTATACAATCATTTCAATCACTCTAAACAAAATATAGTATGCCCATACCTTTTTTCTTTTATGGAGATATGTCTTCAAAACCTATTTTAATCACAATAAAATCCTTTTTCCAATTCTAGGTTAGATAGCAACAATCTATCTCAAAATCTTCACATAAATATTCACCTCAATAATTATTTCATCATTCAAGAAATACAATAAAATATCAAGTCACAAATATACCTTATTATCTCCAATACTCTCAAAATAATATTCAACACATAAAAATAAAGTTCCTTTTTTTTTTTTGAAAAAATTGAAAAACTTGTATTAATACAAAGAGCAGGTACAAAAGGGAGAAAAGGCATCCCAACCAAGAACCAAGAAGCAAGAAAACAAGCACAAAGTGCAAAAGGACCGCACTTTCCACCTCAAAGCACGAAAAGAAAGCAAGGCGCGAAAACCCGACATGTCGCGAAATCGCGACGGTCAAGCCAGCCGAGGCCGCGCCCGAGCAACCGGTCGCGAAATCGCGACAGCCAAAGCCAACAGCACCTGAGCCCCAAAATTGTCGCGAAATCGCGACGAGTTCTCCACTTGGCAACCAATCTTCAAAACTGTCGCGAAATCGCGACGAGTTTTTCTCTTGCCACCTCTACGCCAAAAGTGTCGCGAAATCGCGACAAGAATTCCCTTCGACAGCAAAACCTCCCAAGTGTCGCGAAATCGCGACGGGTTATCCATTTGGCAACCATTCATCAAAAGTGTCACGAAATCGCGACAAGTTTTCCAAGTAGCTCCAGTTCGCCAAAAGTGTCGCGATATCGCGACGTGTTTTCTCCTCGGGGCCCAGACCTCAAAAATGTCGCGAAATCGCAGCAAGTTGTCCCTTTGATGCCCATTCTTCAAAAGGGTCGCGAAATCGTGATGGTTTTTCCTATTTGTGCCAATTCTCCAGAACTGTCGCGAAATCGCGACCACTTTACGCCTTAGCACCAAAATGCCAAAAGTGTCACGAAATCGCGACGACTTCTCCTCTTGACACACAAGCTCCAAAAGGGTCACGAAATCGCGACGTCTTTTCCCAAAACCGCCAGTCCTCAAAAAATGTCGCGAAATCGCGACCGTTCTTCCTTCTGGCTTCCAGTCTTCAAAACTGTCGCGAAATCGCGACGATTTTTCCCCTTGTCTTTGATTCACCAAAACTGTCGCGATATCGCGACGGTTTTCCTCCTTAGCGCCCCTGCACCAAAAGCGTCGTGAAATCGCTGCAGCTTCCTGGCAAAGGCCACGTCGGCGCAAACGGTCACGAAATCGCGACAACTTCCATCTGACAGCTGCGACAGCGCGACATGTCACGATATCGCGACAGGTTCCCGCCAAGGGCCGCGACAGCGCGACATGTCGCGATATCGCGACAGGTTCCCACCAAGGGCCTCGACGGCGCAACCTGTCGCGATATCGCGACAGTTTCCCACCAAGGGCCGCGACAGCCCAACAGGTCGCGATATCGCGACAGAAATTACCCTTAGCAAAAAATTTGCTCATTGACTCAAAAATTGTTCAAGTCCCTGCCTAATCCCAGCATCCACCACAGGCATGTCACTGTGCAGCTGTACCCCAACCTCTTTCTCCGCACCCATCTTAGCAAGAAAATTTGCCATCGAATTCAGATCTCTATTCACATAGACGGGGATCACATCATCTAATTCCCTCCAAAGGTCCTTGATTTGAGAGACTAAAATCTGTAACCTCCAAGCTTTCGAGGCAAAGTTCCTCATGCAGTCTAGAGCACCAACCAAAATTTGAGAATCTGACTCAAGGATTATCTTCCTGTGTCCTTGATTTACAGCCCAGATGGAGGCAATTTTGATAGCATAGGCTTCTGCTTCATTGTTGGTGGCTCTTCCCAGACCTTGCAGTTCCCAGTATAGCACAGATCCAGCATGATCTCGGCACACAACACCAATTCCAGCACAGCCCGGATTGCCTTTTGCAGCTCCATCAGTATTGATTTTAACCCAACCTTCTGGAGGAGGTTTCCAGCTGACTGTTTCCTTTCTCACTTGTTCAAAAGCTCCCTCTTCCTGTGGCCCGGGATCAATCGGATTTTCCTCTTTAGCATAAATAGCAACTGTTTTCGTGACTTTGCTCCAGATAACCTGCCAAATTCCATCTAGCGAAGAGAAGGTTTCCCTAAAAATACGAGCATTTCTCTCTAGCCACACCTGCCACCAGATGAAGAATAAGCCAAGTTCCCAACCGAGTCGAAGAGCTTTAGATTTAAATCTGCCTCTCTTCCATCTTTCCCAAATATTGTTTCGAGTCAGAGCATTATTAGACTGGAGTTTAAAATGGGAGAACCAACGCTTCCAAATCTGAACCGTGAAAGGGCACTCAAACATCAGATGGTCGGCAGTCTCCTCATTCATATGGCACAAAACACACTGAGACGGACCGATGATTCCTCTGTTTCTGAGATTGTCATAGGTGAGGATGCCATTGTGCATAAACTGCCAGGCGAAGAAATTCACTTTCGGCCAGCCCTTGGGATGCCAAATCTTCCTCCAATCTTGAACCGAAAAGAAATGCGGAGGAGGGTCAGGGAGAAGCTGATCATAACCAGCTTTCACCGTATAAACCCCAAGGTTCCCATAGCCCCATGCTAGCTCATCTTCCTCATCTCTCCCCGTGAGAAACCTGGCTGTCAATATGTTGGTCAGAATGGATGCCAGCTCCGGAGAGATAGTGATTGGCCACTCCTCCAACCGCTTAAACTTCTTGAATTTGTACTCACCCAATTGGCTAGTGTTAAAATAATGCTCAATGTTGATCCAGCCCTTGGATTCTATGGCTGTTTTAATTGGTTGCAATTCAGGATATTCAACAATAATGGGTGGGTACTGATCCCATGAATCAGTCCAAAAACGAGCTTTCTCCCCTCTTCCCACTTTCCAAAACAATTGTTCTTTAATAACTTGAGATCCCAGCTTAAGAGCCTGCCACACTAAGGAACCATTACCCTCAAGAGGGAAACGGCTCACATCATTGGGGTGAACATGGCCCAAATATTTACTGGTTAAAATTCTACTGAATAAGGATGTAGGCTGGGAAATCCACCTCCAGTACAATTTGCCTGCCAAAGCTCTGTTATTAAGCTTGGAGCTTCTCAGTCCCAGCCCACCTTTTTCCTTGGGCTGTGTAACTTTATCCCAGCTGACCAAGGCCCATTTCCTTTCACCTTTTGCACCTTCCCATAAGAATCGTCTAGCCATTTTGTCCAGCTCTTTCCAAATAGAATGTGGGGCAGCCAGAATAGAGAATTTATATATTGGCATAGCCTGAATGACTGACTGTAAGAAAGTAACTCGGCCCCCGTAGCTTAACCATTTATGAGACCAATGGTTCATTCTGTCTTTAATGCTGTCCAAAAGATCCTTCCAGATGTCTTTTTTTAGTTTCTTGAAATGCAGAGGAACCCCCAAGTAAACTACAGGAAGAGAGGTTTTAGTGAAACCCAAGATCTCAATAACTCTGTCCTGTAGCCTTTGGTCAAGGTTGAAGAATACCACTTTGGATTTTTTGTCATTGATAACTTGATTGGAGGCCCTAAGGTAAACATTAAGAGAATCTCTGATTCCTCTGGCTTCCCTGAGACTGGCCACTCCAACCAGGCCAGTATCATCCACAAACTGTAAATGAGTCAGAATTTCTTCACCAACCTTGATACCAGTTATCAGACCCTGAAGTCTTCTCCTCAAGAAAAGTCTACCTAATCCTTCAGCCAAGATAAGGAATAGATAGGGAGAGCAAGGGTCTCCTTGCCGGAGACCCCGAGAGGCTCCAAAAGGAGGCGAGGGAAGCCCCTTAATTAGAACAGAGTAAGAAGGTGTAGAAACACAGCTCATAACCCAGTCTATCCAGTCCTGGGAGAAACCAAAGGCAATCAAAATCTTAGACAGAAAGCCCCATTCCACCCTATCATAGGCCTTGGACATATCCAGTTTGATGAACATTCCTTTATTACCAGATTTTTGCATTGTATGGATAGCCTCCTGGGCGAGAACCACCCCATCCAAGATCTGTCTACCTTCTACAAATCCCCCTTGCTCTGAGGAAATGATGTTATGAAGGAGAGGTTTAAGCCGTTCCGCCATTATCTTTGTGATAATTTTATAAATCACATTGCATAAGGCAATAGGTCTGAAGTCAGAGATATGAACCCCTTCCTCACCTTTAGGAATTAAAGTGATGAAGGTATGATTTATTGCCTTAAGCATTCTTTTATTAGTTCTGGATTCCTCAGTAACAGCCAAAACATCTTCCTCCAAGGTATCCCAAAAGGCCTAAAAAAACTCAATAGGAAAACCATCTGGACCTGGAGATTTGCCTGTGCTCATTCCAAAGACCACATTCTTCAGTTCCTCTCTATCAATGGGTCTAAGAAGGGCCTGATTTTCTTCTTGAGAGATAATAGAGGGAATAACGTCAAGAACTTCATTTTGAGCCTCCACATCTTGCTCCCTATTTTCCATAAAAAGTTTAGAGAAATAATCCACTGAGTGTGAGTGCATACCAGGAAGAGTATCATAGGAGTGTCCATTCTCATCTTGAAGGACGGTCATGTTATTCATCTGTCTTCTAGCACAGGCTGATCGATGGAAGAATTTCGTATTTCTATCTCCTTCCACAAGCCAAGAGTTTCTAGCTCTCTGTTTCCAATAGGTTTCCTCTTGGTTATCAATGTCCTCCACTGCTTTGCGCAAGGCATCATCCTCGATTTTCAGCTGTTCAGTAATTGTTCCTTCCCTGAAGTGTTTTTGCACCTCCTCCCAGCGAGCCATCAAGGGAGCTCTTTGAAGCTGGAAATCAGACTTATTAGCTTGCCTCCACTGTTTCAATTTAACTTTGACAAAGTGAAGTTGTTTGTGGAATTTAAACATTGTTGTCCCAAAAGGCAGACGGCCATCTTCCCACCATTGCGGAATTTTCTCTCGAAGATCCTCCTTTTGTAGCCAAAAATTCTCAAATCTAAACGGTTTGTGGTGATGCCCTGTCATAGTCCCTCCCTCCATCAGAATGGGAGAATGATCAGAAACTGGGCCTTCCAAAATCTGGAATTTAACATTCCACTTAACAAATGCCTCCTCTGAGACCAGAAAATGGTCTAACTTTACCTTCCTGCTGTGAGGCTCTCTCCTCTTGTTAGTCCAAGTAAAAAAAGTTCCAGGGCCTTGGATATCCACTAGGTTAAAGGCCTGGACCTGAGCAATCAAAAGCCGGTCCCCTGGGTCCAAAACTGGGGTTCCACCTTCCTGATCCCGAACCGATAATTTAGCATTAAAATCCCCAGCAATGATCCAGTCAAGAGCTTGTCTTGAGGACCTCATGTTATGAACAACTTTCCATTGGAGCCGCTGGCTATCAATGCTTTGAGCCCCATAAAAATTTGTAATTAAAACATGTTCAGCTGTCACATTATTCCTAAAGTGAGATGTGAGAACACCCCTCCAGGCCATATGTTCTAAAGCAGTCCATTCCAGAGGATTCCAAAAAGTGACAATTCCCCCTGAGGCACCTTGAGCAGCCACATCCATATAACCGACACCCTTCCATAGTCTATTAACTGTTTTACACATAAGGTCTAAAGACATTTTTGTCTCCTGGATTAGCAAGAAGTCTGTTTTACACTTTCCTAGTAGTCCTTGAACAGCAGATTGATGGGTTCTACTGTTTAAACCCCTGACATTCCAGGATTGAATAATCATTGAAAACCTTGGGAGCAATAAGAATCTATTGTCCTCACCGATCCTCCATTGATCAGCTTGTCTCCTTGCACTGCTAGAAGATCCTTATTGGATTTTCTGCCCGCTCCATGTGAATTACTATTTTTAGACCTCTTCTCCACCTGAGTAATCCCTAGAGCTGGTCTTTCTCTGTTCTTTTCTGCACTACCCATGTTGACATCCTTAATAACTGGCTGTGCTGGGGAGTGGACTACCAATGCCCCTGGGTTCTCTGGCTGCAATATCTCAGAGGGTTCAATCACCTGCTCTAAGACAGGAGTAAATGAAGGAGAAGCCTGAGAGTGGATGTTATTTTCCTCCACATTCCCATCCACTCCTTCCATGACTTGGTCCTCTTGATCCACTAGGGACTTAAAGATTTCATATCGGTTGGTTGGTTTGAGTTGAGCCTGCTCCTTGCCATTTTTCTTTTTGTTTCTCCTTCGCTTCGGCTGCTCAAAGCCATCTTTCTGGACATCAGAACCCTGAGGGGAATGGGATGGTTCTTTGACAGGAGTAAACTTACCCTCTCTGGGGCGATTTGGCATTCCAAGCGGAGCTTCCGCTTTTGTGCTCGACATATTTGGATAGAACCTTGCCAAATGGCCATGCTTGTGGCAGACTCTGCATCTAAAAGGTAGGGCCTCATAATCTAACTGCTGGATCCAGGAAAGTCCTGCCAACTCGAGTTCTACCTCGGCTGGTAGAGGCTGGCTAATATCCATTTCGACACAGATTCTAGCAAAGACGGTTGTATTTCCCTCTATGGTATCTTTGGAGACTCCTAGGAATCTACCTAGTGAGTTACCAATCATCTCCAGAACCTGCTCACCCCAAAACTCCATCGGGAGAGCGTACAGCCGGATCCAAACCGGGACAGCCGTGGGTTCAATGCGAGGATCGAAACCCACTCTCCAGGGTTGAACAAATAACCCTGCTGGGCCATGGTTCCTCTTCTCTGATTCAAATGCTCTGTTTCTATCTGCTAAAGAAGAGAAACTAATAATGAAATACCCATTGCTTATAGGCCATAAGGAGTACTCACCGAGTGGCTCCCAGTTCTGTCTAATCCAGGTATGCAGAAAATTCAAAGTAGGTCGGATACCCATGAATTTGCAGATCAGATCATGATTAGCACGGTAGACGATTGTGTCTTCGACCAGCTTTGGTTCGATAACAATCTTAGGCCTGGAAGCGGATTGCGGGAGGCATCCATTAACGCGGTGCGCAGTTGAACCCTTGCCGGCATTCTTGAAAAGCGTTTGATAGGCATTCCGTTGAGCTTCATCAGTGGAAGACGAAGGAGTTTCTTTTAATATCTCAGCAAATGAGCTCTTTCTCCCAGCGAGAGGAACTGGAGGAGACCCCATTGGGCCCTCCCGGGGCAGCGGTCGAACCTACAGAGAAGCACAACGACAACCCCCCAGGGTCCCTGGTAAATCCTTCGGACCAGAACCCCAAGAGCAACGCCCGACGCCTGCTCAGAATTTTTCCCGCCAAATCGCCAGAGAGAAAAAATTTCCTAGTTCCTCGGCTCTTTTTTCCAATAAAGTTCCTTTGTTAACACCTTATAATATCTAATATTCTCAAAATAATATTCAATACATAAAAATGGAGTTCCTTTGTTAACACCTTATTATCCCCAATCTTCTCAAAATAATATTCAGTACATAAAAATGAAGTACCTTTGTTAACACCTTATAATCTCCAATATTTTATTTTCTAAGCATAAAATATTATTTCAACAACCCTTATGACTCCCTAAACATTTAACACATACCTTTTTAATTATCATGTGCCCTCAAAACTCTTTCCGCATTCCAAACCTTTGGCAATAATTAAATTAAAAATGCATACCTTAATGTTGGCCCACATCACCAAAAATATTGCACATGTCTTCAATGACCAATGCCCAATGACTAGTGACCAAACTTGAACCCGTGACCTATGCTGTGATAGTGCCTTAACCCAAGGCTAAGATGCTGCCTAGGCTACACACCCACATGTGAACCAAAGGTCCACACTCCCTTACTAATGCTTCCACATGAGTTTTAGCAAAAAAAAAATGTTTTCCTTCTTCAGTAAAAGCAAACGGTGTGGGATTTGAAACCATGAACTTTCCTTCACAATACCTTAGCCACACCTTCAACTGCTATCTGCACTACTCAGTACTATGGGATAATCCTGCCTTACAACTTGAACTTAAGCGTAGTTCTACCTTCTTAAAAATCTCACAAGTTTCTTCTTCCTTTTGCATATGGAGCGCATGATTTTATTTCTCACATGGGCATTTAAATATCTTAGGACTTGAGGAAATGAAAAAAATTCTATTAATACTCTTCCTTTGCAATTTAAACATGTCGGTCCTTTCAAAATTTGAATTTGAAATAAAACTTTAAACATGGTGCCTTTAATTATTTAAATTAAAATTTTAACCTTAGGTCAAAATATTTTAATTTAAATAAATTAAATTAAAACATTTTCCAACCTTTCCAAATTGCTCAATGGGTCTTGTCGGAGATATATATTTTTTAATGATCCCTAGGACCCTGTTATTTTTCATCTATTCCTTTTACCCAAATATTATAATATTATTATTTATTTCTTAAAATTGCTTCTCTTTTCTTGAGTCTTCATACTTTTAGGCCTCTTTAGGCATATAATATTTAAAATAAATATTATACTCTTTTCTTCTTTTAACAACTTCCTTGCTTTTGGAAAATCAACCTTTTGACATCAATGACGAAAAAATTGGACATCAAACCTCTTGACATCAATGACAACAAAACTTGCTCAAATTTCCAGCAATATTTCCCTTTGTCATTGATGGTAACCCTTTTTTGTTTAAACATTCCTTTTACCTTTTTTAGTTTTGTGCCTCTGAGAAATTGATCCCCCTAACTGAATGCTCTTTCCCTAACTCAAATATCTCCCTTTTGACATCAATGACAAAGGGCCACCTTTGGGACTAAAGATAAAAGTCTTAGCTCAGCCCCCTTCCCACATCCTCTCCTCGAGGTGGTTAATTTTTGGGTGGGAGTATCTCTAATTCCAAAATACAATGCTATTTTTCTTTGTCCACCTTCTTCCTCAATTGATCCTTCTGATTCTTTTGAATATTCCTGTTCCTACTTGTATTTGTAAATTTTGTTCTACACCACTTAGCCATATGCCCAATTACACTTATAACACTTAATGTTGTGGTTACTCAAAGGTGCAAATATTTTGAAGTTCCTCCTGGTGAAGCCATATTTATTCTTATCATGAAACCTGCAAGGAATTGCTTTATGACCAAACCGATTACAAGAGTGATAATACCCTTCAAATAGATACCCATTTCTAAAATTTCTCTTAGTGAAACCATATTCCTTATTTTCATGTGTCCTGCATTGCATAGCCTTGTGACCAAACCTATGACATGAGAAGCAACATCCTTTAAAGAAATATTGCCTTGATCCCAATGGTCTCTTAGTCCTTTCTTCCCTATGACGTTTCTTGATCCTCATTTGTGCACTATTCCTTTCCTTGTTGAACCTTCTATTTTCTAAATTATCCTCATAAGTCTTACTATATTCTTCACTCCATTATTTTGAAGCTTCTTCTTCTTTGGAGCTTGATATTGACTCCTCTTCTTGTTCTCTTTGTTCCTCTTCAAAACCAAGTCCTATCCTCATGAATGGAGATATTTGTGTTTTGATAATATCATCCAAATATTTTGAGCTTTTCCTAAACTTATATATCTTATTATTAAACTTTTCAAGTCCTTTATTTAGAATGTCAGCTTCAAGTTTTAGTCTTTCACATTCTTGCTATTTTATCTTTCACTGTTCAATCATGTCTTCTTCAACTCATTTTTTATTTTTAATTTTAATTCTTTTGTCACTAAGATCTTGTATAAGCCTTACTTTTTTTTCTTATCTTCTTGAACTTGATCCTTAAATATTGAATTTTGTTTCCTAACCTTTTTTAATTCTTTAAGAGCAACAACAAGTTCTACTTATGTATCAATTATGCCTCCATTCTATGATTCTTCCTCTAGATACTCAAGAGCATATTCGTATTCTTCTTCACTATCACTAAACCAATTCCTTGTACAATGATCTTCATGATGATCAAAGATACCACATCTAAAAAAATTGAGCATGTTTTATTCCATTTTAGCTTCTTTTTCAACATCTTCTTTATCTACTGCTAAAAATATAATTTCTTCTTCTTCATTACCTGAAGATCTTCCATCACTATCACTTGAACTCTTGCATATCTTATCTACATAAAACTCTTCGTATGCCTCTGGAAAGACTTTTTTTCATGCTTGTTTTTTCCATACATGTTTTCTTTTGATACTTGGATTTTCCTGCTTCCCTATTCCTATGATCTTGTCTCTTCACCACTACTACTTCTACCTTCTAGATAGTTAGATGCATAGTGACCATATTTACCACAATTGAAACACTTAACTATTTTTGTATCTTTGTGTTTTCTTGAGTCCTTGTTCTTTCTACCATAGTTTTCTTCTTCATAACTGGATGACTCATCACTTGAATCAAACTTCTTATAATTTGTCTTATTTGCTACTTTGAAGGTTACCTATTTATTTGTGATAGGATCCTTCCCTATTATCATCTCAAACGCTGTGAGAGTTCCATGCAACTCATATCTAGTCAAAGTTTCAATATCTCTTGTTTCTTCTATGGCTAAAATATTTTTAGTATATCTCATGAAGAGTGACCTTAAAACTTTTTGACAAACATTTGATTCTTCAAATTTAAACCCATGTCCTTGCATGGATTTAACAACCTCATCCACATGAACTAATTATGTAGCAATGTCTTCCTCATCCTTCATATTCAAGTATTCAAATATTTTCTTGTGATTTTGCAATTTTGCCATCTTGACCTTTTTGTCTCCCTCATATGTTTTCTTCAAATTTTCCCAAATCTCTTTTGCTGATGTGCAATGCATAAATTTTACAAAATTTACTTCACATAAACAACTTAGGATTGCATTCATTGCCTTTCCATTATACAGATGTAGGAGCTTACCATATTTATCTGTAGGAGGACTAGTTGGAGGCGTGTATCCATCCTCAACTGTTTACCATGTCTCAATTCCTTGTACCATTAGGTAAGTCTTCAATATTACACTCCAAAAAGTATAATTGTTCCCATAAAATAATGGTGCCTTATTTGATAAATATCCACTCTAAGATACCATCTATGTTCATGTAAACTTTTCCTTAAATCTGTTAAACTCTTCTAAAGAAACCTGCTTTGATACCAATTTAAGAACATAAGCTTATACTGAGGGGAGGGTGAATAGTATAAGATCAACTTTTACTTTTCTTTCCCAAATAATATTATCCAATATTATAAATGGCAATATCAACAACAATAATAAAAGCAATGCATAAATCATCACACACAATAGAGACATCAATTTAATGTGGTTCACCCAATATGGACTACTCCACGGAGAAAACCTTTCACTAAAATTTTCTTAACAAATATCTTCAGAATCACTTCCCTATTACAATATTTATGGACCTCTTTCCAAAGGAGATACCAATCCCCTAATGCTCTTATTTTTGGATCTCTCTCAGTAGGAGAACTCTTTCCCATTTTCTTTGGTTCATGGAACTTGATCCAAGAGACCTCTATCTCGTCAATTGGTTTTTGGATATCTCTCCACAGAAGAACTCTATATTCTCATATAGTTCATGGATCACACTCCATAGGAGAAATATTTATCCTTGATCTAGTTTATGGAAATATATCCATAGGAGAACTCTTTCTCCTCTTCTCTGGCTTGTGCTCTTCTATAAGACTTCTACCCCCACTACACTGGCTTTTTGATCTCTCTCCATAGAAGATATCTATTCTCACTACCCTATCTAATCTATATCTATCCACTAGAGACTATTGTCCCTTGATATATCACCTCCAAAGCTTATTCTCAACTTGACTCAATATTTATCTCAAATTTACACTAAAAACTATCCTCAGTCTAGTAAAAATATGTTTCAACTATATCTCGGGTCTAGAATAAATATTCTCTCAAATATACACCAAACTCTATGCTCAAGCCTTAACACAAATCTTAATCAAATCACCAATAAAATCTGGTCAGATATACCCCAATCCATAAAAAAAATCTTGAACATATCAAATATGCTCTTAATGTTGTCTCAAGTATTCACCAAGACTTTCTCAAATCTACCTACAAGTCTACACCAAGACTTACCTCAAATTTACCTATAATTCTTCACCAAGACTTACCTCAAATATACTCTCAAGTATTCACAAGGACTTACCTAAAATTTATCTATAATTCTTCGCTAAAACTTACCTCAAATCTACCTTCAATTCCTCTCAAGAACTTGCTCAAACTGCCCTCAAGTATTCATAAAGAATTGCCTTAGATTTGTGTACAAGTCTTCACAAAGACTTGCTTGAGATCCACCTTTAAGTTCTCTCAAGAACTTGCTCAATATATCCACAAGATTTCATAAAATATTGCTCAATTATATACTTAAGCTTTCATAAAAGCTTACTCAAATCTGTCCTTAAGATTTCACAAAAGCTTACTCAAATAACTGCAAAACTTGCATACAAAATACAACTTAAATCTCTTTCATAAAACTCTCTTTACACAAACAAGTTTCACTCAAAATATTGTTTAATCTCAGGAACATATAGAGAATGATAATCTCTATCAAAACCTCAATATGTTTCACACTCACAAAGTTTTGTACTCAAAAAAATAATCTATCTCTTGCAAAATCTCTTTTAAATCAATTCAGAATGAAGTATAATTTATTTCACAAAACTTGATCTACAACTCCCATACTTTCAATCAATAAAGCTCAAACAACTTCACTCAATAATTCACTCAATAAAAAACAACTTTTTACAAACCCTAACCAAGTGTTTCATCCTTCTTTCAACACAAATCACAATGTGGGTCTCAAACCCTAATTCAAATAATTCTCAATATCTATTTCAAATCAAATTATTCATCAAAAAAATGCACTAAAATTTGCTCACACATTTGCAACAATACTCATCAATCCTTTCAATCCACCTTATATTTCATACAATCATTTCAATCACTCTAAAAAAAATATAGTATGCACATACATTTTTTCTTTGATGGAGATTATCTTCAAAACCTGTTTTACTCACAATCAAATATTTTTTTCAATTCTAGGTTAGATAACAAAAGTCTATCTCAAAATATTCACACAAATATTCATCTCAATAATTATTTCATCATTCAAGAAATACAATAAAATATCAAGTCACAAATACACCTTATTATATCCAATACTCTGAAAATAATATTCAACACATAAAAATAAAGTTCCTTTGTTAACACCTTATAATATCCAATCTTTTCAAAATAATATATGAAGTTCCTTTGTTAACACATTATAATCTCCAATCTTCTCAAAATAATATTAAATACATAAAAATGAAGTACCTTTTTTAACACCTTATAATATCCAATATTTTATTTTGTAAGCATAAAATATTATTTAAACAACCCTTATGACTCCCTAAACATTTAACACATACTTTTTTAATTATCATGTGCCCTCAAAATTCTTTCCGTATTCCAAACCTTTGGAAATAATTAAATAAAAAATGCATACCTTAATATTGGCCCATGTCACCAAAACGATTGTGCATGTCTTCGATGAACAATGCCCAATGACCAGCGACCAAACTCAAATCCGTGATCTATGCCACCATAGTGCCATAGCCCAAGGCTAATCTATTTCCTTGGCTACACATCCACACATGAACCAAAGGTTCATGCTACCTTACTAATGTTACCATACAAATTTCATAAAAAACAAATATGCTTTACTTATTTAACAAAAGTGAACGACATGGGATTCAAAAACATAACCTTTTCTTCACAATGCCTTAGCCACACCTTTGACTGTCGTCTATGCTACTCAGTGCTATGGGATAATATTATCATACCACTCAAAATTAAGCATAGTTCTACCTCCTTAAAAATCTAACACGTGTCTTCTTCCTTTTGCATATGGAGCACACAATTGTATTTCTCACATGGGCATTCAAAAAGCTTAGGAATTTAGGAAATGAAAAACATTTCCTATTAATACTCTTCCTTTGCATTTTAAACATGTTGGCCCTTTAGAATTTTGAATTTGAAATAAAAATTTAAACTTGGTGCCTTTAATTATTTAAATTTAAATTTTAACCTTAGTTTAAAATATTTTAATTTGAATAAAATAAATTCAAACCTTTGCCAACCTTTCCAAACTGCTTAATGGGTCTTGTCAGGGATATACATTTTTTAATGATTCCTTTGACCCTATTATTGTTCACGTCTTCCTTTTGCCCAAATATTCTAATATTAAATATTATAATATTATTATTTCTTTTTAAAATTGCTTCTCTTTTCTTGGGTCTTCATCCTTTTAGGCCTCTTTAGGCATATAATATTTAAAATAAATATTATACTCTTTTCTTATTTTAACAACTTCCTTGTTTTTGGAAAATCAACCTTTTGATATCAATGATGAAAAAACTAGACATCAAACCTCTTGACATCAATGACAACAAAACTTGCTCAAATTTTCAACATGATCATTCTTTGAGAAATTTTGAAGAGATAGTAGAGTTTTTTGTCCAACAATTTGGGGCTTAAGTTAAGGAAAATGTGACTATGAAAGATGTTTATATGTTGAAACAAAGTAAAGGTGAAAGTTTTTTAGAATTCTTGTGTCATTGGGGGAGTCTAGTTGGATGATTGAGATGTACTTTACCTCCTTGTGTAGACACCAAAACAACACCAATCCGATTATGTGACAACAAGCGCTGATCGCATTGACACACACAGCCCCTAGGTCAGCCCCCAGAGGTTAAACAGTGGTCCTAACCACTTCAAAAAGTAGTTTTAGAGGTCAGAGGTCAATTTGGCACCTTTTTGGCACTTTGCTCTCTGCTTGTCCCACCCCGGGATGAATACAAACTGTCATTCGTCCCACCTAGGGACAAATAGCAGCATTCGCCCCAGGGTGAGGCGAATAACAAGTTTGACTAGAAAAAAGTCAAACCTCGGTAACTCCACCAGTTAACTAAGGCTTCAGGTCATGCAATTGCAAGGAATGGCTTTTATTCAAGAAGGGAGACTTCAGTTATGAGTGCTTTTATTTTAGAAACCTCATGCAAGGAGATTCCAAATCAGGGAATTAGCTTTTCTCTTAAAATAGGACAGTCAACTCAAGTAGCACCCTCACATGTGCAATTCAAACAGAGAGACCCTAAGGTCTATAAATTGGGGAGTTTTCCCACCCAAAATATAGACGAAGAAGGAGCATTTGAGAAATGAAGTTCTGCCAATTTACATACCTACTTGCGATTTGTGCTTTTACATCCTTAATCTCTCATTCGAAAGGGAGGTTATTGGGTGACTATTAGAAGCACGAATTTGGACCCAAAACCTGATTTTTGGCCACAAAAATTCCCAAAATTTGTCGACAACACCCCATAACTAGTTTTGGACCCATCCCAAGTGGATTGGTGCCAAACAGTGCCTCAAATGGTGGGCGTCCTACCCCCAGGCGCTCCCCAATCTATCACAGTAAAATTTGCCCCACCCCGGGATGAATATAAATCTTTAAACGAGATAATCATTGCATTGATTGTGTGTTTTCTTTCTGTTTAAGTGTAGCGTAAAAAATCCTAAAAAAAGATAAAAATCTATTCATCTTTAGGAGCACATCACCATGGTGTTCACTCGTAGCCGAGCCCAATCACGGGCAAGCACTGCAGAAAGTGCACCAAGGGGGACAAGTCACCTCCGATATAGTCCTGAGGACTTAGCCATCCCGCCTTGGCGGCAAGGCACCCAAGAGAGTCCCCATCATGCCATAACAGAATAGGACTATAGAGGCACCTCTTTGAGGGGCACCCCCACTCAGCATAGGTCCTTTCAAGAGGAGAACCTACACATAGATCTTAACGTAGACGGGAGACCTCCCTTAGACACTCGTTATGAGTGGCCTAGTGATGAAGTGTTAGAGCAACAGAGGGTCCACAAGGAGGGGCCACATGATTTCTTCATCCCTCCTTTGCCCCGTATTACTGTTAGAGACACTAGGCAATATCCAGAGTATCAGGCTCTCCAAACGGGGCAAGACAATTCTGCCCGCACCTTTTACCCATACGAAAGAGAGTACGAGGAAGATCACTACGTTCCTCAAGAGCAGTACACAGCATGGGAACGATGCACGTCCACACCCGCAATGTATCAGGATCACTCATTAAGGCCAGAGCCTCAAGTGAATGCCGCTAACCTCGACAGAGGGAAGCAACCCATAGGGATCTCGGATCACCATGACCGAGAAAGACATGTAGGGGAGGCATCTAGGCTTCCTAAACAAGAGACGATAGAACAAATTGACTTGGCGATTGCCAAACATGCCGCCCACCAAGCGCAAATCGCACAGCTTAGGCAAGATCAAGAACAGTTAGAGCATCTTTGTCGGCTTAACAAAGAGCGCATTCAGCGTCAGACGGCCGAATTGCTTCATAACAAGGTGCCTGCGAAGGGTCCAATCCCTCGCGCACATAAAGAAGAAGTGTATGAGAGGCAGGACCCCTTGGTATGAGAGAGGTCCACGCGACCTTATCAAGCACTGCCTCCGAGACCTCCTAGACCTGAGCGGGAGGCCACTCCCAGAAACAATGATGGGCACCCTCCGTGGGCACCCACCTATGCTTATAGAACTCGGCCAACCACTCCTCAGGAAGCCTATGAGGAGTATGAATGAGAAGAAGAGCGGGCTGAAATGCTCTATCAAGGTAGAGGGGGTGCTAGCCAGCTACCTCTCAATAGGCCTCAAGTTCCCCGTAATCCACAATGGGAGCAAACTAAGGAGGAAGAAATTAAATCCTCTGATGCATATAAAGTGTTGTTAGAGCGCTTAGAATCTATGGAGATCAAGACTTCTGGGCCCCAAAAGCCTACTTTACGCCAACTCCGTAGTCATCCTGTGCATCCATCAGTGCCGGCACCTCCATACCCCGAACACTTTAAGCTGCCCTAGTTGGCACTCTTTAGAGGGGAGGAAGATGCCCAAGAGCATGTGACTCGATTCCTGAGCCAATGCTTTGGCATTCAGGACAATGATGCTTTGCTATTAAGAACATTTATAACCACATTCGTAGGCCCTACCTCGGATTGGTTTACTCAATTACCAAAGCACAGCATCTGTAACTTAGATCAGCTAGTGGACGCGTTCCTAGAACGTTTCACTTTCAACACAAAGAAAAAGGCGTCACTAAGCGATCTAGCTAGCCTCAAGCAGTATGAGGAGGAATCTATGGCGGCATATGGGAACCGGTGGAGGACGTTGCTTTCAAAGCTACCCTACCTCCCTCCTATGTCTGACTTGACCCAAATGTTCTCCAAAAGTTGTTTGAGATCAATCTCCGTGCTATTGCAGCTGCAACAATATGCCAGTTTAGAAGAAGCACTGGCGCAAGCCAAAATCATCGAGGAGATTAAGATACAGGATGGCGAGATCGCCAAACCTAAGAAGAAAGAATGGACAAAGAACACTAAACCAGGGACCATGCAACCAAAACCTGCTGCGGTTAATCAGGTTGCCATCAACGTCCCTAAGCCGACACAAGCAACACAACCTCAAAAGGCTAACTATCAGGCGGTGCCTCCTAACAACTATGAGAGAGAAAACCAAAGGCAGGAGCAAAATCAGCAGCGTCACCCTAGGCGACAATTTACTCCTTACACAGAGTCCAGGGATTCTCTGTTTGACCGCTTGTCAACGACGAACTTGATCAACCTTCCAAGAGATTCAAACTATAGACCCCAATGCACCGAAGCCTAAGGGATACCGAGAGGATTTGTATTGTCGGTTCCACAGGCGTAAGGGACATGATCTTAACGCATGTTGGAAGTTCAAAGGTTTGGTACAAGATCTCATTGACGACAAGACATTGGCGGTGGACAACCCCGTAGCGCCAAACAACCAACATATGGGAGTATTCAGGAGACCCCTTGCCTACCCATGAGGCACCGACAAAACCTCTTCAAGTTAATGAGGTGCAACAAAATTGTCCTATGCAGGGATATGTAGGGATGATAAGCATAGTGACTAGGAACAAGAGATACCCAGGAGCTGCCCCTGCGGTAGCCACAAGAGAGGTTCCATCGACGTCACAACCGCAACAACCCCCTACGCAACTTCCCCCGCCTAGACCGGTGGCCACGATTCGGACTAGACTTACCCAAAGTCTAAGGACCACGTCGGCTAGGCTCTCCATATATGAGCTAATTCAACAATCAGCGCCCCATCGGGAAGCTCTAATGGAGATTTTAAAAGCTATCGAGCTGCAGCCCCATGAAGCGAACTCTTTCAACAATTTTGTGGGGCATGTCAAACAATGTACAGAACCAGTCATCACCTTTAGAGAAGATGAATTGAAAGCAATGATTGGTGATGTGGCGGATCCACCCCTACACGTTATTGCATGGGTCAACGGGATTCCGTATAAGAGAGTGTTGGTGGACACTGGCTCGTCCAGTAATATCATCACTACAGCAGCGCTGAAACATTTGAAGTTGCCAGCATCTCACATTGTGGCCTCTACTTACACACTGCGAGCATTCAACGATGCAATCTGCTCGATAGTTGGCACAATTGTCCTACCCATCCAAGTGGGACAAAAGACCATTCATACATTGTGCCACATCTTGGAAGGTGAGATGGCTTATAATATCTTGCTAGGGCCGACCTTGGATCAGGGACATGAAGTGTGTCCCTTCAATAGCTCATCAGTGCCTGAAGTATACATTTGAAGGACAGGTGCATGTAGTCCCGACGGACTTGGAGCCCTTCAAATACTGCAATACAGTGCAATTCATGCCGCAATCGAACCTTCCCTCAACACATGTGGATTTTTAGTTGAATCCATCTCAACAGGGTCCGATTCCGTAGGCATCTCCAGTGATTAATCCGTCGAGCCCTCAGCCGGGTCCATCTTCTTTCGCTAGTCCTTCAACAACGATGCCACCTACGGTGGCCACATCCAAGGACAAGGGAAAGAAACCCATAGAAGAGGAGCCACCTCTAGTCTCAACCATCTCGACAGAAGAGATGCCTAGCAGAATGGAAGTCGAGATGCCTAGTTCACCCCACATGGAGTGGACTCAGGAAGGACTCCCATTCGCTCCCCCTCAACCGCCAACGGTCACCGTTGAAATGGCCAGCACGGGCCTGGGGGAGTATCTAGTGAGGAACATTGTAGCAACGCCCACGCTTGAGTCCATGCAGGATATGGGGCGACCTCGACTCCCCATCGGCTCTGTGGTTCCTCTAGGCTACCCACCCAATCAGACAAACTTTGTTTATGGGGGCCTGGATAATGGCGTTGAGATTTGTATGCAAGAAGACGAAGACGAAGAACCCTTTGCTGAGGATGTCAACTATCTGTCCAACCCAAACTTTGCTTTGAGGTATCTTGGCCAATGCAATTGGCACGGATATGGGTTGGGCCGGTATGAGCAAGGAGTGCGTGTTCTTTGCCAACCAAGATACCAAATGCCATATGACAAGTCAGGAGTAGGGTTCAACCACCCCTTGCCCCTAGACATCTTGGTGGAGAACATGCAAGGCCTAGGGATAGGCAACAAGGATGGGTTGGCATTAGATCCATATGCCAATCCTCACACAACATATACATTGGGGGATTATCACCCATTGTTAACAACCAACCTTGTTGACCATAACAACCCTTTCCCTTCGGCCGAACAAGGAGAAAATTCATGGACTCCCCTACAAGAGGGATATGGACAAGACCAAGAAGGGTCTTCGAAAGATGAGTCGGAATACGAGGTAGCACCTTGGGATCCTTTCGAGTCTGACATCAATCATTCACAAGTACATCCCATGGATGATTATCAAGAAAGCTTCATGACAATGTTCCCTTTAGGTGCTCCAATTGAGCATATGCCATTTCAAGAGAATCAGGTCCCCCCGCAGAGAGCGAAACAACCTCGATGGGACCACATTAATTTGCTCGAACAAGATGAGCCTCCTATGTCGCAAGCAGCTGTTGGAGCCAATGAAGGCCTTTGGATCTCTGACAGTGACTACGAAGATGAAACTGAGATGGCTTATCTCAACCATATGCGACAGATGCAACAACGATATCCCTTGGACATAGATGACATGTTTGAACACTTACACATAGGTCCAAGACATAGGTGGCACCTCAACCCGATGTAGTTATAGCAATTACTGCACCCGCCACTCCAGGCACATAGAGAGCATCTTCCGCCTGGAGACCCTATCAAACCATCAGTGCCTAGGGTGGACCCTGTCTTCATCTCCATGCATAGGGCTGACCCATTTGTGCCAGTGCCCATAGAGCCAGATCCAAAGCACAAAGGTTATCTAGGATGTCCAAGCAGTCATACCCACGGTAATGGAGACCACAATCATTTCATTAACATGATCTCCATTGATTTAACCGCCCCCATCCATGATCCAACCGACCCGACACGGTCATTGTATCTAGATCTAGATGCTATCGACTGGGATCACGCTGACACACCACCATCCCCATCAGAGTACTGGCCTTACGGTGGGATGTTCCATTTCACCCCAGGATAGACTCAGGATGTCTTCCATGCTGAAGAGGAACCTGATGTTCCAAACGATGATCTAAATTCAGCAAATGATATCCATCTGATCCCAACTCCACACCAGTTGGAGGACGGATCCCACATGTCGGTCGAGGAGATGACTGACGTAGACATCGGCTCAGATCCAGTGAATTTGCAAATCATCAAGTTGGGGGTAAGTCTATCCCCCAAAGAGCAAGCCGACTACATTGCCCTTCTCAAAGAGAAGAAGGAGGTTTTTGCATGGTCATACAAAGACATGTCGGGACTAGACCCGTAGCTAGTCATGCATAATCTGACGCTTGATCCGACAGTCAAGCCAGTGAAGCAAAAACTACGTAAGATGCACCCAATAGTGGCCTTAATGGTCAAAGATGAGCTACAAAAGTTGTTGGATGCATAGTTTGTCATCTGCGTGGATTACCCGCCATGGTTGTCTAACATGGTTCCCATCAAAAAGCCCGATGGGAGGATTCGCATATGCATTAATTTTTGAGATCTAAACAAAGCGAGTCCTAAGGATGATTTCCCCTTGCCGAGCATCGATGCATTGGTAGACGCTACAGCGGGCCATGAAATGCTTTCCCTCATGGATGGTTTCTCAGGATACAATCAAATTCGTATCAATCCCGAGGACCAACTAAAAATGGCATTCACAATGCCTTGGGGGACATTTTGTTATAAGGTCATGCCTTTTGGCCTTAAAAATGCTGGTGCCACCTACCAACGTGCCATGACGTACATCTTTCATGATTACATGCACAAAACTTTGGAAGATTACATGGATGATTTGTTGGCCAAATCTCTTTTGCGCCTAGATCATCTCGATGACTTAAGCAAGATCCTCGATCGCCTCATGGAACATAAAGTCAGACTAAACCCCAAGAAGTGCATCTTTGGCATCACATCTAGAAAGCTCTTGGGTTACATAGTCTCCAAATGAGGAATTGAGGTAGACCCACACAAAGTCAAGGCAATCCTTGAAATGCTTCCTCCAACTACCATCAAGCAGCTCAGAAGTCTACAGGGAAAGGTCACGTCGATCAAGCGCTTCATAGCGTAGTTATCTGACAAGTGCCGACCCATGAATAAATTATTGCACAAGGGGGTAACATTTCACTGGGATGACGAGTGCCAGTCCGCCTTTGATGACATTAAACAATACTTGGCTTCATCGCCAGTATTGGCACCACCTAGACCAGGAGTGTCATTCTACTTATACATCTCAGCTACTGAGGTGGCACTGGGCACCATGCTGTCCCAGAAAAATGAACTACACAAAGAACAGGCTACATACTATCTTAGCCGCACCCTGGTCAGTTATGAACTTAACTATGCATACGTTGAGAAGCTCTGCTTGGCCGTGGTGTTTGCTACCAAAAAGCTATGCCACTACATGCTCAGCAATACGACGTATGTTGTGTCTAAGGAGAATCCATTGCGATACATGATGAGTCATACTTATCATAGTAGCCGCACGACAAAATGGATCATGTTGTTGACGGAGTTTGACATAGTATTCATTGGACAAAAATCCATAAAAGGTCAAGTCATCGCCGATCAACTGGTAGAGGCTCCTCTTGAAGATGATCAGCCTCTGACCGTAGAATTACCGGATGATGGGGTTTTTCATGTTTCAGAATCGCTAGATTCTGATGAGCCTGAGTCACAGGCTGACATGACCCTATTCTTCGATGGTTCTAAGTGTGAGCAAGGAGGTGGCACGAGAATTGTATTCTTCACTCCACAAGGGGCTCCAATGCCTCTATCATTTAAATTAAACTTCCCGTGCACCAACAACAATGCAGAATACGAAGCCTTGCTCATAGGTCTTCGAGACAACAATCACCATGAACATTAAATGATTTAAACATCTTTGGTGATTCATTGTTAATTGTCAATCAAGTAAAGGGGATATTCCAATGTAGATGTCCAGTTCTACAGGCCTACAAAGCCCTTGTGGACAAATTCCTGGCACAACTTGAATGGTATGACATCGAGGCACTCCCTCGATCATCGAATCATTTTACGGATACTATGGCCTCCTTGGGGTCACTAATCCCGCAAGACCCTTCCGGTGAAATGACAACCATTCAGGTTAAAACATTATCGCAATCCATGATGGAGCATGCAAGCTCTGATCTAACGCCAGGAATCCACCTGATCCAGATTGAACCATCTCAGGATAGGTTCTCTCGAATCCATGATTGTCTGACTCGAGCCAACTAGGGGTCCTTGTTCTCCCCGACCCCTCTTAATAGCAACACAACGCTATTTTTACAAGTTCTTTCCCGCTCAGCTTTTGCTAGGGATGAACTTCAAGAGGGATTGGCCATTCATACCATCGAGGTTTCTGATCAGCAGGATTGGTACACACCCATTAGGGATTACCTCAAGCTAGGTAACCTCCCACTTGGATTGACACAAGCCACGAAAAGATCATTTAAATAGAAAGCGGCAAAACATGTCTTGCTAGGAGACATTTTGTATCGTCGAAGCTATGAAGGAATCCTCCTCCGTTGCTTGGACCAGCAAGAGTCCGCTTGGGCGATCACCCAAGCACACGATGGTACATGTGGTGGCCACTTCAGCGGTATGGCCATCGCAAAGTGCATTCTTCGCATGGGCTATTATTGGCCATCTTTAGAGCGAGATTGTTGCGCATATGTGAAGAAGTGCGTGAAGTGTCAACACCATGCTAATTTGACACACGTACCTTCTCAGGCCTTGCAACCGATCCAATCGGCTTGGCCTTTTTCATAGTGGGGCTTCGATCTAATCGAAAAGATCTCCCCTGCATCGTCGGGTCATCACACATTCATCATCACGGCCACAGAGTACTTCACCAAGTGGGTGGAAGCAATTCCGCTAACCTCTACGATTGGATCCCGCATTGCGGAGTTTATTTTGCATAACATCATATGTCATTTTGGTATTCCATCCAAGATCCTGTCAGATAATGGGACACCATTCAAGAATAAATATGTGCATGCTTTGACCACAAAGTACAAAATTCAGCACAGTTTTTCAACACCCTATTATCCGTAGGCAAATGGGCAAGCAGAGGCGTCAAACAAAATGCTAGTCGCCATCCTCAAAAATACTATCGTAGATAATCATAAGGATTGGCACATTCAGATCCCGCTTGCCCTATGGGCTTATCGCACTAGCATTCGGACGCCCACTGGGGCAACTCCATTTTCACTGGTGTATGGCTCCGAGGCAGTCATGCCTCTTGAGTTGGAAATCCCTTCCCTACGCATTTCAATGCAAGAGTTCATCGATGATGACACTACGTGGTAGGCCCGGTTAGACCAACTTACGTTGCTCGATGAACGACGCGTTAATGCTCTCGAGCATTTGCGTATCTATCAAGAGCGACTTAAGAAAGCATACAACATGAAGGTCCACTTGAGGGAATTTTAGGTTGGTGACTTGGTCTTAAAAGAGAACCAACAGAATTCTAATTTACCGTCCCATCTGAGGGACAAGTTTGCAACAAACTGGTTAGGTCCTTATGTGATTGATAGTCGAATAGGACCTGGAACTTACCGGCTTGCCTCTCTTGAAGGAATCAAGGAGCTCGAACCCTTGAACATCATTCATTTGAGGCCATTCCACATTTAGAGAGCCATAGTCCAACCAAAAGCTCCAAGGATTCCCACAATCGCTTGGTCAACCCCAAAATGCCCCAAAGGTATCTATAAACCCTTTGGTCAAACCAAAAGCTCCAAGGATTCCCACAATCGCTTGGTCAACCCCAAAATGCCCCAAAGGTATCTATAAACCCTTTGGTCAAGCCAAAATCTCAAAGGATTCCCACAATCTGCTTGTACCCAAAAATGCCCAAAGGTATCATAAACCCTTTGGTCAAACCAAAAGCTCCAAGGGTTACCATAACCGCTTGGTCAAAATATAAATCATCAAAAACAAACAAAAACAATAAATATCATCAAAAACAAACAAAAATAATGAAATCATCAAAAATTACAAAAAAAATTGCATTTCAATTCCATGCATACTCATAACACATCAAAAATACAAAAATATAAGTGCATTAGGCATCGCATCCATACATTGCATATTTGCTAAGTCATCCAAGTCACAAGCACCATAGAATGTCATTACTTGGCAATTCCATTATTTTCCCCATCAAATCCATTTCACAAACGCATACATCCAGCATAACACCATCGCCATTTTTTAGCATTAGTCAGTTGTCTCCTAATGTATATAGGGTTTTCGTCATTCAGTTGTCTTTAAATTGCTAGCCAAACACTGTACAAAGTTAAACAACTTTTACACGGGAAAGTTTTACTTGGATCATACCTTGTTACGTAGCATCCCAACACAATTAAAACACATAAAATAATTCCTAAGTTGTGTGAACGCGAGAGAAACCTACAAAGCAGTCTCGGGTACCATAGGTGAACGATTAGCCTGTTCATCCCCCTGTGCGAATGGTTCAAGAGTGCTGAGAATTGACAACAGGACAAGCTCTTCCCCATCAATTCCACCTAATAAATAGTGGTTTTCACCACTACCAAAATCCCAATCACTATTGGTCCCTAAGGTTGTAAGGATTCGTACTACACGTCCCTGCCAAGGATGGGTAGTCATCCCCAAGACCTAAAAGGATCGATGCCATTCAATAACACAATTCCCACAAGCCATCATTACACTCACCTTTGGTCTCAAAGTTGTAAGGATTCGTACTACACGTCCCTGCTAAGGATGGGTAGTCATCCCCAAGGCCCAAAAGATCAATGCCCTTACTTCATAATCTCCATCATCCCCTTTGGTTCCCAAAGTCGTAAGGATTCGTACTACACGTCCCTGCTAAGGATGGGTAGTCATCCCCAAGGCCTAAAAGAATCAATGCCATTCACAAACTCAACCTTACAAAGCTCAAAATACAAAATCAAGTAATAGTGGTTCTCACCACTAGTCAAAATCCTTGCTCAAAAAAAAAAAAAAAAGAGACAAATAAATAGTGATTTTCATCACTATATATCCGAGCAAGTATCCTGAACCATTGAGCCAACAAACAGCCTGAACTTGAATCCCTGGAATTCTCAGCATTCGAAAACCATCTAGGTGATCCTCATTACAGGTTTGGTGGACAACCTACCTGGCAATGGCGGTATCCTACCCGCATGACGATATGTCTGTCACATTAACTTTGCGTGTGAGCAGACCAATGTTTGCATGTGGATGAGCTAGCTTATGGTACCTTAGATTGTCCCATGGATTAATCTTGTTAAATACAACAACGGAGTTAGTGGAGCTAATTAGGTGATCCTCAGTACAGGTTTGGTTGATAGCCTATCTGGCACTGGCGGTATCCTGACAAATACCACATAAACGAACTCAATTGCACACACAAGGATGTGAAATAACTTGGTTAAATTCAAGTCGGATTTATACCTTGTTCAAAAGTCTTGCGAGATAAATGTACAGTCTTGGCTAGTTAGTTAAAATATCTGAATCTCAGAAAAGCTTAACTACATTTTAAAACAACTGGTACATTTTATTCCATACATCACCATCAAAAAATATGCAAAATACAAAAACAAAGTTTTCACATGCAAAGTTATTCCACACAGTCATCCCATTAGTACAACCAGTCAGTCAAGTCTTGTACAGTCTATGGTGCATCGACAAGTTATCAACAAATCATTTCATTCATTCCATATGCATACATCATACAAATTAGAAACATCGCATTCATAAAAGCATTTGCATACATCAATGTAAATACATGTACATAAAAACAAACCATGAAAAGTGCATAAACACCAAAAAAAGAGTCATCTGTATATATATCATCAAAAATGCCCATAGGCTACAATGAACCGGTCCAAAAACTCAAAAACCCCCAAGCCTAGGGCGTCGGCCACCATGATCATGCAGGATCGGTGCGACGGGAACTACCCCCCATAGTGTGGGTCCTCTGGGACCTCTCAGGGTGACTACTGCTCACCCCTGCATCCCGCCCACTAGTGCCCCCCTCATCTAGCCATCGATGATGGGACGATGCTGACTGCTCAGTATCATTGTCTCTCATCCACCGTGAAGAGCCACCTCCATGGGGCTCAGGTATCCACCCACCAAGGTGGATAATCTCTCCCTCCATATCCATCCAATGTCGATGCCAATCTGCCTCTCGCCGACCCCACTCTCCCTCCCATCGATGGTAGTAAGCTACTACATCATCGCGCTATGCTAGCTACATCCATAGGAGATCCCTCTCCCGAGCCGCATCAGTATCCCCCTCCTACCGATGGGACGTAGCCCATGCATTCTCCCACTTTGCCAGCTGAGTCCGTAGAAGATCTCTCTCTTGCAAAGCCTCTCCCAGCTCCCCATCTCGTCTCCGTAGTAGCTCCTCCAATCGTGCTATCTCTATGCCCTGTCTTGCCTCCACATCCTCCGAACCTCGAGGCATAGGCGAATCCAGGACAATAGCCTACTCTGGCTCCCACTACTCCGGGACGTCCTGCATCTCCGGCTGATCCAGGTACCCCAAACTCCCCTCCAACATCCTCAACCTCCACCATGTCTGCATCATCACGTGAAACTCCCCAACCCTCATCTGGTGCCTCTGTACCCTCATCCCCTCTCTGCTACCTCTGCACCCCCTAGAGGCCCCTCACCTCACCATTGCCATAGAGTCCACCACTGCTCATACTCGGTAGTAACCCCAATGTCATCCACATCTGGAATATCAATAGCCATATCTGAATCCTCGCCAAGTGGCGCAACGACTGGCCGGTCTAGAGTCCTCTCATCTCCCCGATGTCGATAGACCATGGGCTCACCAGGCATCCCCTGGTGCACCCCGAACTGTCGGGTCACCCGACCATATGGGAAGAACTCCTGCTCAGTCCCATGATGCCCAATCAGCCATCACCCCCTTCGTACCCATCGAAGCCACTCTCCCACCTCAGGCCAGGCTGGACAGTCCCGATAGGGGCACCAAAACACCTCCCCTGAGTAAGTCGAGCGAAGGCATCGACATAGTGCCCTACGACACCTCCCATCATCGACTCTACCCTGCTCCTCCGACCTCCACCATAGTACCCCGTATCCGATCTCTCGGTCTGCCATCTCCACCTGAGTCATCCAGGGCAGCCCCGTAGGCCTCTCCACTGCTATGTGCTGCCAAGCCCAACACTACAACAAGTAGCTACAACTGATCCCCTTCTGCTTTCGATAGCGGACCTCGTACAACTCATCATAGAGCTATGCTAGCAGAGTCTGTCCCCATCTCATAATCATCGGTGTGTCTATCGGACACTCCACCAGCCTGAACACCACCTCTAGCAGGTTCCACGGGAACCTCGCACCCGACGAGTCGAGAAGCAGCATGTTGGAAATGAGGCCCATGAGTAATGCGTGCCTCACTCCCAACACACCCTTCTCTAACCACCATCGAACCAGTATGCCACCCATCTGGCAGTCGATCTCCGCCCTCTCCACTGGGCTCTCCACACCCAACTCCTCCCCATGCCCAAAATAGCGTATCAATACTATTGTCCTCCGATCCCGCGACGTCGTCCGGATCGGCAGTCCATCTATTGGAATCCGAAGAATCCGATAGACATCCTCCAAGGTAACCGTCATCTCCCCTATTGGGAGATGGAAGGTGTTGGTCCGGGGATCCCATAGATTGATCAGGGCCGTCAGATAGGCCCGATCCCCGACCACAAGCTCCAGCTGAGTCACCTGCTTGAGCCCAAGGGCGTCAAGCCAGTCCCAGTCAGCCAAAGTCAGCGTTGCATGCACGTTAGTAAAAATAGTGGGTACCCGGTACCGGCTCTTCACCACCTACAAAAGAAAACAACATAAAAACATTAAAACAATAAAAAAAATGTACAACACTAACACTGAATATACAACAATGCAGCAAAATGTACAGCACAAAAAAAAAAATAGTAATTCAAAATTAATTTGTCAGATCTAGGGTTTTTAACTCTAACTGATTAATTAACAACAAAAACAATTACAAAACAAAAAATCATTTGTCAGTTTTAGGGTTTTCAATTTAACTGATAAATTAAAAAACAAAGCATTCAAAAACGTAATTTGTCAGATCTAGGGTTTTTAACTCTAACTGATTAATTAACAACAAAAAAAATAAAAAAAAAAACAATCATTGGTCCGTTTTAGGGTTTTTAACTCTAAACGGCTCATTTAAAAAACAAACAAAAATAGTCACAAAATAATTTTCAGACCTAGGGTTTTTAACTTTAAACTGGAAAATTAAAAACACAAAAACAACAACTAACTAGGGTTGAGCTACGTTTTACGTTCAGTTTTACCCTACGTTTCTCACCTACGTTTTGAATTTGGTTCAATTCCGGTTCAGCGAGATTTTAAGTTATAAACTAAGTTTTTTAGCTAAGTTTTACAACTAACTTCTGATCTTTGTTGACTAGAGTTATCCTAAGTTTTAAACTAAGTGATAATTTTGATAGACTAGGGTTTCATTTTTAACCGTAAACAACAAAATAAACAAAAACACAAAAAAATAACCAACTTGCGGTTTTTCAATTGCAATACAAAACAATAAAGAGGAAGGGCACTCACTGGTAGCGCTTCGGCTCCACCGCTCGATCCGGTGTGTGCACTCATGGTCACAAGAAAAATTCTGTAGTGCTTCGCTTCGCAGAATTGACCTCCTCCTCCTCAGAGCTCCAAATCGCCAAGAAAAACAAATGCAAATGAGCCCAAAACTCAGTTTTGGCCTTTAAAAAGGCTTTTTGAGCTTGTATTCGTTCCCCCCTGGGATGAGCGCTCTGGTTAGCGCTCGTCCCTCCCTGGGATGAATACTAAATAGGAATTCGTCCCACCCAGGGACGAATACAGAGCAAAAATTTCAAAAACAGCAAAAAAATGCACAAAAATGCACAAAAAAAGCAATAAAACTGTCCAATGAGAGTGCTTTTGCACTTGACATTCCGGGCATGCAAAATAGATGTCGGGGTCACAAATCCTCGCTATCCTACTCCCTAAGAAGGCTACCATAGCTGGACCGCTCCACGGGAGGATGGATTTTCGAGAATTTCATCCCCAAACGACGTCGCAAAATGGGTCAAAACCCAACCAAAAATAGCAATAACATTGCCGAACGAAGGCGCTTTTGCGCCTGACATTCTTGGCATCCAAAATAGATGTTGGGGTTACAAATTGTCCTTATCCTACTCCCTAAGAAGGCTAGCATAGCCGGACCGCTCCACGGGAGGATGGATTTTTGACAATTTTAGCTTCAAAATGCGTCACAAAAAGGGTTAAACCCCACCAAAAATAGGTCAGAATGTTCGAAAATTGCTTTCGCATTCAATGGTAAACAACTGAAGGCACCCTTACCTAAGTCATCTTGGGTCAAGCGACTCGTCACTTTTCTCATGTCGGTCATTCCCTCATCGATTCGTCGCTTGAGGGGGTAGTCACACTTAGTCGCCAATCAACAACAACATACCCAATCATGGAGATGACACGCATTCAAAGGATCATTGACAAAGACAATCACGCCCCTGCTTGGGGCAGCAAACAAGCAATAATCACAAGCTGATCAAACACTTGGCATTCATGAATCATGAACTCAAGGTTCCCATAGACAAAAGGTTGCGCCCTTTGCCTATTCATGACTGATCAATGTCCAAGTTCAAGTAACACCTCACCGAACAAGGTTAACACTTGAATGAAGTTCCTTAGCTCGTCAAAAGCAAGGATTCAAGAATGCGTGCCCTTTCCATACTTGGGGCATCAAGAGTTGGTTAGGTTACTGAGAAACCCTAATCATTAGTGCTTTGGTTATCTATTTTTGCTCGATGCTGTGCCTTGCACAACGCTTCCCAAAAAGGGGCATCTGTAGACACCAAAACAACACCAATCCGATTATGTGACAACAAGCGCTGATCGCATTGACACACACAGCCCCTAGGGCAGCCCCTAGAGGTTAAACAATGGTCCTAACCACTTCCAAAAGTAGTTTTAGAGGTCAGAGGTCAATTTGGCACCTTTTTGGCACTTTGCTCTCTGCTCGTCCCACCCCGAGACGAATACAAACTGTCATTCGTCCCACCCAGGGACGAATAGCAGCATTCGCCCCAGGGTGAGGCGAATAGCAAGTTTGACTGGAAAAAAGTCAAACCTCGGTAACTCCGCCAGTTAACTGAGGCTTCAGGTCATGCAATTGCGAGGAATAGCTTTTATTCAAGAAGAGAGACTTCAGTTATGAGTGTTTTTATTTTAGAAACCTCATGCAAGGAGATTCTAAATCAGGGAATTAGCTTTTCTCTGAAAATAGGACAGTTAACTCAAGTAGCGCCCTCGCATGCGCAATTCAAACAGAGAGACCCTAAGGTCTATAAATTGGGGAGTTTTCCCACCCAAAAGATATACAGAGAAGGAGCATTTGAGCAACGAAGTGCTGCCAATTTACATACCTACTTGCGATTTGTGCTTTTACATCCTTAATCTCTCATTCGAAAGGGAGGTTATTGGGTGACTATTAGAAGCACGAATCCGGACCCAAAACCTAATTTTTGGCCACAAAAATTCCCAAAATTTGTCGACAACACCCCATAACCAGTTTTGGACCCATCCCAAGTGGATTGGTGCTGAAACAGTGCCTCAAACGGTGGGCGTCCTGCCCCCGGGCGCTCCCCAATCTATCACAGTAAAATTCGCCCCACCCCGGGATGAATAGAAATATGTGATATATTTCTCTGGTTTTTCTTTTGCATTTGATTCTAGATAGGTTAAATAGGTTACAGTTCAAATTTCATTTCATTCTGAGCAATTTTGACCAGGTTTCTGTCATTTCCCGCTTTCACTAACTTGCAGATGGCACCAGCAAAATCTGGGTTCTAGAGGCCAAATTGGAGAAATCTGACCATCTGGGTCTTCCCAAAACACCCCCAATTAGCTAACCCCAACTTTGTAGGTCATTTGGAGCTTCCTAAGCAGGACATTGAAGAGGGTGCTTTTTGACAGGTTATTGTAGGTGAATTCGTCCCACCCTGGAGCGAATACAAATCTGTGAGGAATTTCTAGACTGTTCTTTTTGCAGTGGTCTTCTTTGACATATTTATGCTACTGTGAAATTTTTAGGTCGATCCGAGGTCATTTCATTATCGTTTTAATATTTTCATGCATTTACTGACAGTAGGCCTTGGGAAATACATGCTTCATTCTGTCCACAGGTGCTACTAATATTTTCTGTTTCTTTGAACGCAGGTTTCTGACAGTAGAGGAGCAGGAAAGAGCAAAGAATCATATACGCAAGCGGTGGCGACGTTTTGGTCCGCCCATCTTACATGTGGGCACGCGGAAGAAGGATTGTGATCCATGGATGTTGTGACAAGAAACACATTTGACGCTCCTATCCCCTAAAAAGGAAGGAGACGTATTGTAACACATTTTGAAAAGCGTATCAATAAAGAGATTACGATATTTCATATTGCTTTTATCTTGTGTCAATTTGCATATGTCCTTTCTTGTTCTTTCTTGTGGCATATTCCTTTTTGTTTCCGTATCCTCGTGCTTTCACCTTGATATATGCTTGAGATATTTTTTAGAAATTTACAATAACAACTATTACTTATTTTGATCAAGCAATAGATCTGGCTAGAAGGGTAGAGCAAACTCTTATTCATAGAGGTAATATTAATTCAAAGAAAGAAGAATATAGCACCATGAGAAATTAGTATAAGAACAAGCATGTGGTTGGTGATGGGGGAATGGATAGTAGGCCTATTTAGGGTTATGCATAGCGGATATTTTTAGCCAATTGGTTAAAATTAGGATTTTTGAAATTTGGAATTAGCTAATATTTGAGACCCTTGACCAAGGCCCATTAGCCAAAACATTTTGGGTGCAAATTTTTTTGGGGGGTCTATTTGCTCCAATTTTATAATAATTTGACAATTTTAAGTTTAAATTTCCATCATTAACCATAATAATAGTTAACCTTCTACATGTGTTTCGATACTATTCACCTGGATTTTGAAACTGATTCGCCAAATTTTTATAAATACATTTTGGAGCTGACCCCTTATGCATAATCCTGGGCCTATTAATAGTGTTGTTAACACCCTATAAAATATGGTGCTTAGCCAACCTCAAAAACCCCCACCAAGGAATTTTACAAGACTCAACATGCTTATGAACATGGTCCTAAAGCAACTGTTAGAAGCTAATAATATAGAGTTACCTTCCATAAGATAACCTAATATCACAAGTACTTGGTATAAGCCAGGTCAATATTATGATTATCATAGAGTTGAGGGGCACATTACAAACTCATGTAAGATGCTAAAAAATGTGGTTGAAAAATTAATTGATGAATGTCACCTTGTTATAAAGGGTCCTCAACCAAATGCTCCAACAAACAATAAAACTCTTACTCAACAAGCACACACAACTAATCAAGACATGGAGATCTTTCAGGATCCCCTACCTAAGCATAGGAAATAGGTAAATAATAAAGTATCATGTCAGAATGTGCCACATCCCTACAAAAACATGCTTGGTATTATAGTGATAACCATAAGGTAACAAAATCAAGCACAACCAACTCAATGATCTCAATAGAAGATAAGTTCTACATCCAACCAAAATTTGAAGCCACTTGTAGTTTTGAAGAGTACTCAAAAAATGAGCTTAATCATAGAAAACCCACATTTAGTGTTGAAGCCACAATATAATGTCTTCTTTGACATTCAACAACAATTATACATTACCCTGGATAATATATCTCTCTTAGAATTTTTGTAAACTTCTCCTATTAAAAGGGAAGCCCTATTGAAGCTTCTAAGAAAACAAATTATCCCTTAAGACATTTCCCCTTGTGCTATAGCTAATGTTGTAAGCTCCCTTCAAGAACATCATATTATATAGATGAAAATATTCCTTTCTCATAATCATGAGGGGATTCTTCCCTCTATATCACTATATTTATTGGGGAACCATTTATCAAGTAGATTTTGATAGATAATTTTTCTTCCCTCAATTTATGCACATATCAATTTTTAAAAAAAATTATATTAAAAGAGGAAGACTTAACTAAATCTGATATGATCATTAAATATTTCAACAATGAGTCCTAAGAGTCTTGCAATTTTATCTCTTTCCCTTAGTGTTAGACGTAATATCTTAGATAACTTGTTCTATGTGGTGCCTTACCCTACATATTTTAATCTGCTTCTTGGATACTCTTGGATTCATGCAATGTGGGTTGTTCCTTTTACTTTTCATTAATGTTTGATGGTCAAATTAGAATATCAACTTATCACCATTATAGGTGACCCTCATCCAATGGTCAAATTAAAATATCAACTTGTCACTATTATATGTGACCCTCATCCCATTAAATTTATTCAATGGTTAAGTAAGCTCAATTTGATCTCAATTTATGTCCATCAGTTTCTTCACTCATATAACCAAGCAACTTGAAAATATAAAGGTGAGTGAGGAATTACTAATCAATATTTCATAATAGGATCATGTCAATCCTTTTCTTCAAGAACCTATTCTAGATCTTACTAATCTACCACCTTAACCAAGGACTATGGGTTTACCCTATAAGAAATGTGAAGTTGTACACATTGGCATGTGTAACTTTATCTTCATGCATATGACCCTCAAAGAAAATATTTGTGGTAGTAACCCTCTTCTTGTAGAGCATTCATTTACCTATTGTTACCTATTCAATGATTACCCACTTCCCAAAAAAATCTTACCTAGCATGGATATATAGGAAATAATTTGGGATCATGTTAGAAATATATTCAAGAGTCTTTAGAAGTCAATATTTGTCCTGGGAGATGTGGCGTAGGTTACATAGCCAACAAAAATAAACCTTTACCATTTGATAATGATGATCACCTTATTACTTATGCTGAATATTTATATCATCAAGGCTTCAAGTGGAGTTACGAAGATGAGAGATCCCTTATCCCTTAAATATTTTGTTTTTTAATATGGTAAATTTTGTGCATCTTGATTTTAGTGTGACCCTAGAGGAGTACGCTAGAGGAGATATACTTAGTGATAATATAATGAGGATATCCTTTGAAATAGCTTCTTATTTTATGGGTCAGTCCCTTGTATTGCGCATGGTTATTTTTCTAGCTCTCAAGGGGATCATGTTCCTCTATCTCATAGAGAACTTGCAAAATTTGGGGCGTCTCCCCCTTTAATCAAGAAGGATGGTATAGTTAGAGCTTGCCATTATTTTTATATGGCAACTCCTAGATAATATGATGTGGATGATCCCCTTTGTGATATGAGTCATAAAGGCATCTTCCATAATGACCCTTTCTTTGATGGGTTAGTTCCTTACACTACCATCCTTTTTGTTAAGATATGCAACACAATAAAAATTTATGTTAACTTTAAGAACTCAAAGCACCAATAAATGTACTATATATATATATACTATGCATGAATTTGCATTCTAATTTAGCTTAGTTGTATCTAGTTTACATGTTCATGTTGGATGAGTGCTTATCATATTTTGCATGGTTTGCCTAACATTTTGTTCCATTTGCATCTTTGCTTTTCATATCATTTCATAAATACTTGACCATATTTGTGTGTTTGATTGATCATATAGATTTTTTGGGATGTTGTACAAATGACAAGTGATGAAACTTAGTTAGGTATTAGCTCACATGCATTGCACTCATACTAGGGCTTTGATGCCTAGCGAATTTCTAACCTAGGGCTCGTATCTATATTTTTTCATCTTTTTGTTGTTCTTATTTTTTCTTCTCTTATATTCCTTGAAATTAAAAGTATAACAAAGATCATAAAATTTATCTCCAATTCAAGGGATATAGTTCATATTTTGTACATTAGTTGTTCTTAAAATTTTTAATTATTTCTTATTCTCCCCAAGAAAAAGGACGTGCATTCTTTCTTCTATCTGCTTTTATCTTTGTTTTTTTTCACACCCTCCTCTTGATATTTCACCTATTAAGGGATCCTTTTGGGATAAGATGGATACCACATGGATATCATTTATGGTACTCATATGACCACTTACTATCTTACACACACCTCTTAGCTCTTAAAATTTCACTAAGGATCCACACACATACTATCATTTGTTTCTTGCTTCCCTCTTTCTTCTCTCTTTCTTATAGTAGATGCACATAATCACCTTGCAATTCAATCTGCTTAGTAATCATTTGCACACACCACACCCCTATCTGATGGTACTAATTTTGGCAAAATCAATCACATATCTTCATTCCATACAAGATAATATTTAGGTCCACACATGAGGGATAGCCTCCATCCTAATAATTTATGAGCATACATCCTAGCGGTACCTCTTAATTTCTAGCCACTAGTGAGAACCACACCCATAATGGATATCACTCTATATTTTGAACACATTTATGAGCACAACACACTTATAGAAAAGCTTCATAGCTGCACATGAGGTATAGCCTCCATATTGATCATTTTTAAGCATGCATCCTTAGGAAGTCCTATTCCTTTTCTTTTGTTTTCACTTGGTTTATGATAATTTGATCACACTAATATTTCATGACCTACACTGATTGAAACATTATCTTATGGGTACCTTTTTTATTTGTTGAACTTCTCCATCTTATTTTCTTCTTCTTCTTCTTTTTTATTTTTTCATTCCTTTTTTTTTTCTCTTTTTTGAAATCACACCCAATCTCTACAAGGCACAATTTTTCTCTATGTTGAAGTCATGATTCATATTTATGGGGCACGATTTCGAATGAATGTGTATTTTTCTCCTTTTTTTCTCTTATTTCTTCCATCCTTTGTTTTTTGCACTCCTCCATCCATCCATGTATTTTTTCTCATTTAATTAAGCTTCACTTCCTCATGCATTGTAGTAGTTCAGTTCATTCATGCATTTCATCATTATATTACAATTTATTCATGTATTGTCAAAATATAAAACCATAAAAAAAATGATCACATGAGTTCACATATTTTAATAAAAAGTAATATGATATTACTCAATAAATAAAGGGTACATAGGTGTATTTGGTCAGTGTACCACAAGTTCACTCTTGACACACTCAACCCTCCCTAGAGATGCATGTCACCTTAATCCTATCCTAGCTATGGGAGTCTATCTCCTCTGACTTCCCCATTAGAGGTGGTCCCAATGGAGGTATGTTCATGGACCATGAAATCATCTATAACCTAGATTGTGACCAACTCTCTGACTAAAGGGAGATTGGTGGAGGCACTGTATGATCCATTGATATAGCCTAAAAATATAACATGTGGTAGAAGGTCTCCTTTTATATCGAAATCTCCTACCTCTCCTCCACCATCTATAGTTACTTCTATAGAAGGTGTATCACCTCACATAGTTGAATGTTGACCCCTACAACCATACCCTTTACCTGAGCTTGTTATCACTCCTAGTCCAAATAGATCACCTTGCCACTGAGGTAGTCTACCTTGGGCTACACCATGTTAAACCCCATGAGAACCATGCTTAATACACTCTATAGCCCCCTAATACTCACAGATCTATCCTCTTAGAGTGGGTCCATCTCCCTCTACATGGCTACTATCCATACATGTATCACATTCACCTCTCTTGCTAGTTCCTCTTGACCTATGGTCCTAATAATTCTAGCTACTATTGATGTGGATGTTTCTTTATCTACTCTACTAAGTGTATCTTTGGCCATCATGGGGGCACCTCCTAATGCTCCCCATCCTTAGTCCTATTTATAGTAATGACTATTATCACTAAATATACTTGGACCTATGCTTATATCTATCATGGGAATCCTAGCCCTACCATTACCACTTTATGGTGTGTTGAGTCACTTCTTAAAGTGCTAGCTACACCCATTGGCCCAGAACCTAGCACCTTTGCATTGGCACTAGTGGGGAGATCCTCAAGGGAATAGTGTCCCTATATCAAATCTAATACCTGAATGCCACTTCAATGTTATCCACCCCTAGATCCACATAGAGTGGGTCATATGGGTCCTCCTATATCAATCTCCACATGTTAAGGTTTCCTTTGACCTCTCATGGATCCCTTCATACCTACTTGTACCAATAGTCACCTATGTTTGGTAACTCTTGGAAGATACCAAACTATTGATAAACTTGACTGAATATGAAGAACTCTAGATCTCTCCTCTTTATAAATATCCACCTATACATCCTAACCCAAGCTAAATCCTTTATATGATTTATACATCTTGGGTGAAGATGCTATGATCTTTAGATAATCCTCTACTCTCATGGCTCATCTATCACCTACCTCCCTAGTTGTAGGTTCCCAACACATGTCATGTGGACTAGAGTAAAGCTCCTGACCCATCTATACTACTAGTCACTCCAGGTTAGGCAATGGCCCTAGAAGTGCATATAGTATCATGACTACTATGCGCTCCTAGCACCACACCTAGGGTTATGCATAAGGGGTTGGACTCAAAATGTACTTGTAAAAAATGGTGAATCTTAATCAAAATCAAGGTGAATCATGGAGAATACTAAAAAAATAAAATTGAGCATCTTCATACAAAAATTTGGGGTATTTGAAGCCCTAAAATTTAAATTCACATTTGGGGCCACTTTTGATCTATTAAATCATATTATAACTTCATAAAAATACCACCATTAAATTAGGCTTGAAAAAAGCTTTCCAACAAGTATACTTATGTCTATGTTTGGATATATATTGTGGCAAACTGATCCTAAGAAAACATTGATCTTGAAAATTTTAGGTGAATGGGCCGACGTCGAGGGTCTTCATATTTTCCAATTTTCAATTTTAAAAATCCTAATATTTGACCAATTTGTGAATATTCACCACTATGCATAACCTTGACCACACCTGGAGCAAGGTTGTGCAAACCAATCATGTATATCATTTGTACATGACATTGTATAATGTACTATACAAATAGGCCAAAACATATAGACCCCTTGCAAACCACATTCATTGTATCTACATGCTTTCCACTACTCCCTCTTATGCCCATGGTAGATATCACCTACTAGTATGACATACTAGGAATATTTCCACCACCCCACAAAGCATGGTCATTAGATAATCAACACTATAACATCCCACTTTCTCATACATTGAGATATCAATCTCTCATACCTTGTGAAACCAATCCCCTAATAGTATATGTAATGTTACCTACTACCCTTAGGATCCATAAACCACCCTCTCCATGATGGGGATGCACAAGATGTGCCACACATCCCTTGCAGGTAGTCAAAAAATGGAAACTCTAGATACAATCTCTCTATCAATGCTGTCAGTAGCACTATGTTCACCTCATCTCAAGGCATATATGCTAGGCGATGCAGTCCTACTACCTCTAGAATATCCCTCTTTACCTATGTCATATTGTGTAGTTCCTCCTCCAAGTAACTCGATCACCACTCTAAACTCTTGAGTACATCATGCTGTAACCAAAAACATACGAAAATTTTAATTAATTCAACATAAAAAATATAATAATAACACATGAAAGTAAAATATTTCAAAATAAAACCAACATCAAACAACAATAAAGAGCAACATACGAACATCACAGACTACTTGCCTCATTTATTTTTTGTTTTATATTTGCCAAAGTCATACCTCATTCTCCTAGGGAATAATTTTATCTTTTCTCTTATCATAAAATTATGCCCCATATTTTTGAAGCATGATTTTTGTTTCTATGGTGATCCAGCCAAAATTATATTTGACCCTCAAAATTGTGCTGGTCATACATGTTGACATATTCTAAAGGACAAAAAAATAAAAAAACAACACAAATTCTAAACTAGCCTAGTCTAGTGGAAGGATTTTAGTCCTTACCTATGCTCACTCCACTGCTACACCAGCCTCACTTATGATAATGATCAAACAGTGTGTAGGTGGTGCCATTTATTTGTTTTCTCTAGAGCTCTTTCTTCTCTTATTCGTACGATGAAAATGAATTAGAGTTTTCATCTCTTTTACTTTTTATTCTCGTCTTTTGTTGTTTCTCTCTCCTATTTGGCATCCTTTTTTGTTTTATTTTCTTCAAAGTCAACCATTTCAAGTTTCCTTTGGAATTTGATATTCCTTACAAAACATAAGGGGCATCTTAGCCTAAGAGGCATTAATGTCCCTAATGCCTCATTTTGCATGAAAAACATTAAAGTGTCTGAGCTAATACTTTTTTTACACTATTCCTTTCTTCTAAACTAGCTACCCCTTTTTATGTTTGTCATATCCCATCCATAAGTTTCTACATATTTCTTTGATGCATTAATTAGGCCATAAATGCATCAAATATGGGATAAAAGGTAGACATGGAAAATTGACCCACCCAAGATATTTAATCTTCCTAGAACCCTTGGGAGGACCCCCAAATATTTCTAAACACAAGTTCAGGCATTTACTCCCCTCCCCCTTATTTTTTTCCTAGTTTTTTCAAAATTGTGGTCGGCCCTTATGGAGCACTCGTTTTGTAAGTTAGGTTTTTCTCTTAGAAAACCCTAATTTTGTTCCAATTCTTAGGAAATTATCCCTCCCTTAGGTTTTATCACTTTTTTGCCCTCCAAACCTCTTATAAATAAATATTTTGGATTCTAATTTTCTTCTAAGTGATTCTAGAAATGATCCTAAGTGATTTTTGACTTATAGATTTTTCTTAACAAGTTCTTTTGGCAAGGAAGTCTTATAACAAGATCAAAGGTTCTCTAGTATTATGTTATTGTTCTATTGCTTTTTTTTTGCTCTTGGTGGATAAGTGTGGGAGTCTTGAGGAAGAATCTACCAATTTTTGGAGCACGTCATCCTTTTGCCATTTATTTTATTGCCACTAGGTTTATTACTCCACTGTGTTACTTATAAAATCATTTATTCTATATTTTGTATTTGAAATTTAAATTCATTCATCATTTTTTCTCTTTTGTCCCAAAATCATGGTCAGCCCTTATAGGGCATAATTTTAAAAAATCTAAAATCATGGTCACTCCTTATGGGGTATGATTTTAGCTTCACTAGTTTTGGAGGTAAGGTTACACTCCCAAACCCTCATTTCTATTTGCATGCTTAATATACATCATAATACTATTGTTGGCATTATTTCATTTCATTCCATCTTGTCTTGTTTGTTTCCAAAAAGTTCAACAATTACTTTCAAATTCAAATTGTTAGCTAAAAGTACCAAGGAGGCTTGACTTATATGCCTCCAATATTGATATTACAGTGGCCTAAGTAGACCCCCAAATACTGATAATTTTTTATAAGGTTTTGTGAATTTTTTTTATAGGTTTTGAAGTTTCTTTCATATTCAAGATATAAGTAAAATATATGTTCAACCATTTGATCAAATAAGTGTTATAAGTTAAAAACTCTTAGACTATTTATTATTCTCTTTCTATCCATTTCTATTCAAAACCTAGATCTTAAATAAAATAAAATATTTGTATCATATTCTAGGCATTTGAAAGAGAAAAGCATATAGTTTGCATTCTAGGGTTAATTTTGTTTGTGCATTCTCTCAAAAACTTGTTGAAAAGAATTTTTTTTTAATTTATTGTAGGTTAGCATTTAGTCATTATCAAAAATATAGAATCATACTAGGTTTAATCCTTGTTTGCTTACAATGATTATTTGTCTTGCATTATCCTTTCATTTCTTAAATTTTATTGTAGAAAGGCCAAACATAGGTGATTGATTTAATATATACATAAAAAATCTCCACCCCAATATTAGAGTGAGTCTTAAAACAATTCTTGGTGAACCCTTCAATCCCCAAGCCCTTGAGTGTAGAGAATATAGAACACCCCTACAATCACCTCAACTCAAAGTAAATCTAGTTGAGAATCATATGCAGTAGGGTAGGTTTCCTCCTCTAAAAGTATATCAAAGGAAAGAAAACAAAGGTTTATAATTCCTTGATTAGAAGAAGGTATATAGCAATATTAAACTAAAGTCATGTAGACTTGATGGATAAATTCAGGGAAATGCAATTATAGGATCAATATTGCATTGAAATATAGGCTAAAATTGAGAGAAATCTTGAGGAAAACAAGGATTTTAACATAAAATATGGACTTTTATGTTTTAAGGATAGAATTTTCATACCCAAAATTGGTTTTTAAGGAAGACTAATTATGCAAGAGCTACATATCTCTCCTTATTCTACTCATTTAGGAGATGCAAATATGAGGCAAAACATAAAAAGACCACCTATTCGTCAAGGATGAAACAAGATACTAATATTTTGATTGCTAGATTTTTAGAATGCTAGAAGTTTAACACTAAAAACAAACATCCAATAAGAAAATTGTACCCACATGACATACCTACTAAAACGTAATAGGCTATATACATGGATAGTATTGGGGGTTAACTTAAAATAAGGTACCAACATTATGCAATACTTGTGGTGGTAGACAAGTTGACTAATGCTGCACATTTATACTTGGAAACATTAAGGATGATGCATTGATTATGGAAAATAAGTTTTCAAAGGAAATAATTATGTTATATGGTTCTTTTGAGGTGATCATATCAGATAGAGACTCTACATTTATTTTTGAATTCTGGCAAGCTCTTCATCATTTATTGGACACTAAGTTGAATATTAATTATGCTTAGCATCCAAAAATATATGGAGGAATAGAGAGGGTTAACCATGTCTTGGAAGACATGCTTCACATGTATTGCTTAAATGAAAAGTCTAAATGAGAAAACTATTTATATTTGATTGAGTTTACATATAATAATGGATACCATGCATCCTTGGAAATGGATTTATTGAGGCCTTATACGAAGGAAGGTGCATAACACCTCTATCATGAGATAATCTAGAGGATTGGGTGGTGATCATATTTGACACTATTAGAGACATGGAGGAGAAGCTTCGGGTAATTCAAAAAAGGCTCGAGGAAGCAACCGATCACTAAAAGAGCTATGATGATATACAATATCACTAAGATAATTCTCTATGGAAGATAGAGTCTCCTTGAGGGTAAGAACCATGAAAATTTCCACCAATTCAACTAAGTTGGATCCTCATTTTTTTGATATTTTTTAGATCATTGATAATATTAGTAGCCTATAGGCTCTCACCTTGCTGCCCAACCTATCAAAGATCCATGATACTTTCCACTTATACCTACTTAGAAGGTATGTTTCTAACCCTTATCATATTTGAAATGTTTCAAAATTATATATGGTAGATCCCTTAGCCATTGAAGTGCAACCAATAAGAATTCTAGGGTTTTGTTCTAAGCAATTGAGGAAACATACCCTAGATCAATGTAAGGTCCACTGGTACCACTATTCTAAATATTGTGCAACTTGGGAATATGTTGAGGAAATGAGGAAACAATTCCCATATTTATTTGAATAAATTATATATGCTTAATTTTTAGGAAACATAGGGGACCATGTTTAATCCAATGAGGGGAGTATGTAATAGATCTCCTTAGAAGCAATTGTTCTTGATACTTCATTTCTGTATAGATGTGTGGATGTCTAATGCATAATATCATTTTATGTTATCTAGAAGTGTGATAGTTTTACTTTATGATATTACTATATTACTGTTATAATATGGTACTACTGATGAAATTTGTGGTTGTAAGCCTAGGAAATCTCATGGGTGGATTGGTATTGGGCAACCACCAGAGTTGAGAGAAAAAGAGAAATGATAGATAATATTAGTATTGACAACTCAAGGGTAAAAGAACACCCTCATATAAATGCATTGCATTTATGTATAATGCGTCATTAGGCGAGGAGGTTGTAAGGAAAAGGGCCATCATTAGTAGGTGGATTATAACATTATAGTTATCATAAAACCTCTTGGTTAAGGAAAATGTGGATTGCTCATTTTATATGTGTAAAAGCTTTGTGTTGTTGCATGTGTTTGATGTATAAAAATTGGTTGATAAATATTACTATCAAAGTGGTATTAATAATAATGTTGGTATTATTAATACATAATAAAATATTTAATATCAGAATTAATAGCTAATATTAACATCCGATATTAATTAAATTAAGTAAATACATATTTAATTTAATTAATATGTTTTTCCTAATGTTAGTAACTCACACTAGCATTAGAAGGATATTAAATTTGAAGCAATAAAATGATTGAGGGGATGTTTTATTATTCATTAGTGATTAATGTAAGATTCATTATACACACACACACACACACACACACACACACACACACACACACACATATATATATATATATAGATATATATATATTCCTTAATTAATTTATATTCTTAGAATGTTGGCAATCTTCCAACATAAACCTCTAAAGAGGAACATTACTTATTTTGTAACAATGTAATAGAGAGTATGGATTTTGGGTGATGTTCATGCAATTTGAAGGATGGTGAGCCTTCTCAACCATGACCTCTTTTCATGGTTTTCCCAATGAATTATATGAAAGGGGACCAAAATTGTGGGTTAGCAAAAAAAAAATAAGATCTGAGCTTGGAAGAGAAGGGATTGCAAGGTGACAAACTCAGAAGAATTGCTCAGGTGGATGTAATTCTTAGCTAGTTTTTATTTAATATCTTGCTTTCCCTAAATTTCACTATTTCTATGTTTCTATGTTTGTTTACTTGGTGATGTTTTTCTTTTAGGCCATTTTTTCCTTTGTTGTTGATAGTTTTGGCTTGGAGTTGGTCAGGCTAGGTTAGATTTTCTATTGGTTTATCTTGCTTTACTATTAAGACCAATGCTTGAATACTATAGTTGGTAGATCCAACAATTATTATTTGTTTTTTATTCCTCGATTGTTTGCAATAAGCCTTTTTGGTAGACCTATTTGGAGGATTAGTGAAATAAAATATATTACCTTTATGTTCATTATTGGGTTGATTCCTTTATTATATTTCAAAGTCTCTTAATGGTAGTTTTTTTCTTTGCATGATACCTTGGGTTTTTAATGGCAATAGAAATATTTTGGGCATCAATTTCCATTCAATATATGCGGTCTTAGAGCAGAAGCTTCCAATATAGTAATGCCTTTTGGTGATAATATTAGCCAAGTCGATATTCCATATGTTATTTTGAAGTCATTTAGGTTTTATCCTTCATTGTGTTTGGGTTTATAGAATATTTATGGGTGCTTAGGGTGATAGCATGTGACATATTCCATTATTGTCGTAGTGTTGCCTTTGTTTTCTAGAGTGAGTCTATCATGGTTGTACATCTTCTTTGGTGTCTTTGTGATTGATGTGCATGTTGTTGTAGCATGAATTGATTGTTTAAAATATATTTTCCTTTATTGTATGATTTGAATGGTATTGTTATCTTATATTTAAAAGAGTGCATTAAATATGAGTTTGTATATTGTTTAAGTAATGTGAGAATTATGGATTAAATGTTTAAGGTTTATAAAATGGTGTAAACTTTATTTTATTAGTTTTGAAATAATATTTTATTGGATAATCACCATGATAAGTTGGCTAGGTGGTTTTTTATAGTTTCATTGAAGGAACTATAATTAATAATGGATATTCTTGCTTTTGGATGTTACATAATTTACGGGATGATAATTAATCCATATTTTAATTTTATTGAAGCATTTTTCAGTGTTTGGATGCATGAAAATATGTATGAGGCATGGGTAGCTAGGAAAATATTTTATTGTGAGAAGTATGAGATTATCCCAATTTGTTACATGGAATACTTTTTGCATAAATGTATGTTTACATGATTGCATATTTTAATGCTTAGTACATATTAGGATTGCATAAGCAAATCATAAGTTGTCCTAATCCTTAAATGTCTATTATGTACATGGAAAAAATCTATAAAACAAAGGAATTTAAAGGAAAATATGGACCTTTGGATCATTGATATTGGTGCTAATGTTTTTTATGAAGAGTTAAACTTGAAAAGTTTTTGTATAGAAATTTTGAGAAAGAGGAAATATTTTGTAGATACTTTTGTTATAGTATTTCAAGACTTGATAAAATTGAAATATTATAAGTTATTATTATTTTATGAAAGCTCTTTAAATATGGATTATATGCAAAATGGAACACTAAATGTTATTATTTCTTTACATATAGTGTTTGGAATACTTAGTTAAGAGCATTTGGAAAGAATGTGTTAGATTTTAATTCATGGTTTATGGATTATAATTATTTTAGATGATGTTCATTCTTTCATTATTAATTAGAAAATGCAAATTCTAGTATAGTTTGAAAAAGTTTACGATTCTGTGTTATATTTAAGCATGTTGTAAGATATCACTTTATTTCCCTTTGGAATATATGTTATTATTTTATTATTATTTATGATTCTTGGGAGGGGCTTGGGTAGGGTTATGCACAATGGTGATTATTAGCAAATTGGGTGAATATTAGGATTTCTAAAAATAGAAATTGATGAATATGAGGACTTTGGACGTCGGTCCATTCACCCAAAATGTTTAGGACCAATTTTTCCATAGGGTCAATTTGCTAGAATATATATCCAAACATAGGTATATTTGTACTCGTTGGAAAGATTTTTTCAAGCCTGATCTAATGGTGGTATTTTTATGAAGTTATAATATGATTTAGTAGGTCAAAAGTTGCCCCAAATGTGACCTTATATTTTAGGGCTTCAAATACCCAAAATTTTGGTATAAATATGCTTGATTTCATTTGCTCAGGATTCTCCATGATTAACCTTGATTTTGATTAGGATTCACCATTTTTTTACAAGTACATTTTGATTCCAACCCCTTATGCATAAACCTAGGCTTGGTAATAATGTAGAGTCATATTATGATCTCTCTTAGTTAAGTTATACCTAATACTGGGAGGATTTATTGTGATGCAATAACTATGTATATATTTGGGAGTAGTTGCGGTGATGCAATAACCAAATATTTGTGAATGAAACACCTTTAACAATGAGGTTTGGGTGTATCTAAAGTAATGAGGTCTAAGAATAATTCACAATATAGTAAAGTGGTGGCACTTTGAGTGGTGAGGATTGGGTGACTATGCTCATTACCAAGTGAGTGGTAATGACCTTTGTTATTCCATGAAGGTGTGGTAACGAAGCACTATGGAATTATGTAAAAATAATCCTACATAAATATACTTATGTAGGGTTAGTGAATAGGTGTTCCCATTTAAGTGCTATGGACCTTAAAGGATAATCCCTACACCATGTTAAAGCTTTCTTATATCGATGAAGGTATAGAAAATGTTGGGGGACCACTAACATCATCCTTTCTAAATGATGAGTTTTAGAAAGGTGAACCCTAAAAAATATAGGATGTTGGCCACTTTTGTCCACTTGAGTGTCATCTATAGTGACATTGAACTCAAAATATGGTTATGCCTTATAATGTTGAAAAATATTGGAACTTCTTTGTGAGATTTTCTTTGTAAATCTCTCTGCCTTGGGTTGAGTTCATGGGTTGTTACAATATTATGGAAATAGTGCATGCTTTAGGTATCGTGTTGACACAATATGATAAGTAACACAAAGAATGAGTTATCTACTATATTAGAAAAATTATCATTAGCTATGAAACTAGGTATATCCCTTTGAAAAATATATTCTTAGCAATGGTTATTGCTTCTCAAAATCTAAGACATTACATGCTAAGTCACAAACATACATTATAGCCAAGGTTGATTGGTTGTGATACCTTATCAATGGCCCCTTTGCTAATCAATCATCCCCTAGAGATTGAGTACCGCTATGATATGGTCTGCACTCTTGAGGCATCAAAAAAATATTCTTATACTCTTATCTTTTATGGTACAAGATGTGTTAAGGTATCAGGGGTAAGAATTGTCCTAGTATCATTACAAAAAATTATAATTCCCTTGTGTTTTAAGATTCAATTATCATGTACTAATAAAATGAATGAATATGAAGCTCTTATTCTTGGGCTATGAGTAGCATTAGACCTAAAAGTCACTAGCCTCTCTATTTTTTAGATATTTGCAATTCATAGTTAACCAAATAAATGGAGTTTATAAACTAAATATGATCAACTAAAACTATACAAAGGCATTGTGGATAACCTAATGTCTTATTTTGAGAAGGTAACCATTGATATAGTTCCAAACTCTAGTAACCATCAAGCAGATACAATTCCCATTGCTATATCTCTTACACCATTATAATTTAAATATGAACAAGTGATAATTATAATATACTAGATTAGAATTTGAAGTAGGACATTTAGTTATTAAAGAAAACAAAAAAAAAATACTAATGCTAAGGAATACCTTAAGGGTATATTTAAGCCAAATTGGTTAGGTCCCTTCATCATATCAGCCAAATATGGGTTAGGGGCATATCACTTGGCTATATTAGATACTGATGAGCATAAATAACCTATCAATATCATGCACTTAAAAGATATTATGCTTGAGTTTGTATGTTTTCCTAGTTATGTTCTTGATTGCATGATTGATTGTATGCATGGTTATATTTTAATCCATTTTTTATTACCTTTATATGTCTAAATTACATGTTTGCTTATGTTTACATATTTTTCTTGTAAAATCATGAGGATGCATCCCAGAGTGAAACAATGATGATCCTAGCTAGTGAAAAATGTCACCTATATTGCACTTATAGTAGATCACTATGCTAGTGGACTACTTTGACAACTTCTCTAAAATCCTCTCTAGTCCTTTCGATATATTGTGCTTTGGAAAAGAAATTGAGATTTTGATGGCATATAGTGGTTGCCAGTTATGACCTGATGTAACACCTCTATTTGGATGAGACTCTTTATGTGCTTTGAACTATGTATTATTATGAAGATTTAATGGTATAGTCTCCTTTATCTATATATGTTGAAATGATGCATTCTATTGGGAACTTGGAATATGGTACTAGTAATGTGTTTATGGATGCAAGACCAAGTGCTCTCCTTGGTGGGGTTGTATGGGCAAACCACCTATAATATGGGGATACTTAGGTAAATTATTATGATGACTAGTTCATCAACATATCGAGGTAACATGGATAATTATATTTCATGTAGATGTATATCATGTTTACTTATTTCCATATTTGCACCATTGGGTTGGGAATTTTCTTGCAATGAGCCTCCTTAAAAGTAGGGTAGTGATAGCTTTATCTATCTTAATATAGGATGCTTACTTAAGGATAAAACAATGGTGTAGAACTTGGTGAGAGTGTATTAATGCTTGTTTGTGGTATATTAATTATTGGGCTAAATTACTTTAGTTTTAGGATTCATTTGTTATTAATCTTGGAGTTATGTAAATGAATCTAAATTTTGGCCTTGAATATTAAAGTTAAGGGTTAAAATCTAATGTTGGTTTTAAATTAACCACTAATCTCTTGCTTTAATAAACTAAATTAATATCCACCTTGCTATGTAAGAGAGAGTGGCTCTTGATGAGAATCATATGGTGCTTGGAAGAATGTGTTCTTGAGCATTATTTGTAATGCGTATGTACCAAGGAACATAATTTCTCCCTTGATACTTAAGATGGTGGATCAAGGAGGAAATGTGGTGGTTGGTGGATCGAAGAAAGAGCAGGAAAACTATTAGAAGAGTCGAATGCATATTGGATAGAGCACTACATAGACCAAAAAAAGAGCTCTTACCATGTGGATTTAATTACACCTTATGTTTGATTTATTGATTTTGTTAATTCTTTTGTTAAATGATATTTCATGTTTATGTCATCCCTTATTCACTAGTTGTAGGACATAAGTAGATCCATGCTATGTGTGTTGAGTTATGCTAGTGAATGTCTTGTTGTTTATGCCTTCTTTATTCCTTGTTTAGTCTAGCTTATCTTGCTGGTTGTTATGTTGTTATATTTCTTGTGGAAGGTGCCCCATTGGAGAGCCCTTCAAGCATCATGTGGCTGGTGCACATCCTTTCTTCATTGAGCCAACTAAATCATAGATAAAACAAATGGTGTTTCCTACTACCTATGAATCACTTTGGCAAAAAATGTTTAGGGCCATAGATTAGGGTTTTGTGCATTCCACATGTAATTTTTGGAGTTGACTATGGTTTATCCTTTGGCTATGTCATTTGATGTTTGATTTAATCATTCCTTACCTTTGGTTTGCACTATATTGTTATTACATTTCATGCACCCTTATTGTGTATATTATCATTGAATAGCCAACACCACCTTAGGTTTGATTGTTATTTTATTTAGGTGCTTGTCTAATTTTTGTATTTTTCCTTGCACTTGATTTTTTTAATTTAATCCCAAGATAAGGTTTAAATGTTGGTTTTGGTTGTTTTGTACACCTTGGCCTGATTGGATTGTTCTCTTTGTAAATTTATTGTGCAGTTTATTTGGATTTAATCTTTGTGCTTGGCTTCCTTATGATGATTAAGCACTTAAATGGTAACTTTAGAATATCTTGATCATTGCAATATTGATTATTGTTGTGTGGAAGTTGCTTGTTATCCTTTTGTTGAATAGGAGATTTATTTAAGTTGCTTATGCTTAATGAAAAGGAAACAAAGATTATGTTTGATTCTTTAGACTTGGGTAGTAAAAGAATCATCTTAAGATAAGTATATGATTCTCTTTGTTAATGCTTTATGTGTTTAAAGAAAGCTTTATGTTTTATTATTTAGACTTGTGTAGTAAAAGAATCATCTTAAAAGGAGTATGGATTTCTCTTTGTTAATGCTTTATGTGATGAAAGGAAAAGCTTCTACTTTGATTCTTGAGACTAGTGGTAGTTAAAGAAATCATTGAAAGAGAAGTAGGATTCTCTTCTTGTAGTTGATTATGTTATGATGCATGGTTGCTTGCATTATTTTGAATATGACATGTTGTAAGTTGCATTGCATGAGAGAGTTTTTTTGATCCCTAAGTATACCTCATAAATACTATGGTGGTTTTTACATCATGAAGAGGTTGTGGGCTTGTGGATGGATCAAGAACCTTTGGATATGGCTCCTTAGAGCTTGAAAGTTTTGAGGTTGTGGAAACTCAAGATTTTTGTAATGATTTAGTTAAACATTGAATATTGGTTATTGTACAATGTAAGATTATATTGTCTAATGGTAACTTGGGGTTGCATTTCATGCTTTCTGATTAATCTCTTGAGATAGTTGGTTTATGTTCCATTAACTAGTTGTAATGCATGCTTATGTTAGAGATATAAGTTATCTTCCTATTGCATAAATATTTATGGAAAGCTTTTAAGATTTATTAAGTGCATAGTTTGGTTTATGGTTAAGAGGAATCTATTTGGTGCATTTCATTTGAGATGAGTATTGCAATACTTTATGCTTTGGTTTATATTTATGGTAAATGATGTTGTTTTATATCCTTGGGGTGGGTAGACTTTCCTAGAAGGAGTTGTATGAATGCAATAGCCAGGTAGACGAGAGAGAATGCAATAACTAGGATCTCTAGAACTTGGAAGGAGTTTTCAGTATACAATAGTTAGGGTATTTATGAGTAGTCACATATTTAATTAGTAGGATAGAGTGTGTAATAAAACCTATTCAAAAGATAGCAATGGTGACTCCGTGATTGTGTTAGTTGTTGTCAAAGTGGAAATAATATTAGTTAGTCTAAGGTATAGTAACTAAGCACTAAGGCTCTATATTGAGTAACTTGTTTAGGATGATCTAGAGTTAGGTTAGGGAATTGAATTTTTCCTTTAAGTGATATGGGCATTAAAGGATAATTCCTATGCCATGGTAACATGGTCCTATATCAATGAGGGTGTAGAAAAGGTGGGGGGGCCACTTATGGCATCCTTATAAACATGTAGGGTCAATAAGGTGAACCATAAAAATGATAGGATTTGACCTCTCCTATCCACTAAGTATCATATACAATGACTTGGAACTCAAATTTAATGAAGATAGGTATGTTAAAATAAATAAAGGGTGTCTACCTTATGAGATTTTATTTTGTAAGTGCTCTTAAAAAATTTGGGGTTGGTATTTTTGGGTTGTTACAGTTGGTATCTGATATTTAGATCTTAGGGCTAGAATATTTCATAGAGTGTGTTAGGCTAAGCCTTGACTGGATGTGCCACTCTAAGTTTGACACCTTGCATGAAGACAAGAGTGATTCTAAAACTTTATAAATGGAGAAATAATAATGTGTGTTAGTTCATAGAGCAATATTAATCTAACAAGATGTGAGTACAAGTTGTTATGAAGGTTGGGTATATTGGTAATACAAATCAAAAGACAGCCCCCAAAAAGAGACCTAAGACAAGAGAAAACTTCAACTAGAATGGCAAAGGGACAATGGGATTTAATGGGACATAATATATCTTTTCCATGGTTAAGTTGCTTCAAGAATGGTTGGAGTAGCAATAGAAAATGATTGATACTTTGGTCAACATAGAAGCTAGGGCTAGAGATGGGGTAGATCAATAGGATATAGAATTTTTCCAAGGAAGCTAAGAGGGTAGAATATATATTTAGTTATAGTTATAAAAGGACCTTAAGAATATTAAGGTAACAAAATTTAATGGTAAATAAGGAGGTCATGCAATAGAGTCTTGGTTAAAAGAATTAGAAACCTTCTTTTCCATGAATAATTACTCTTTTAAGACTCAGGTTGCATGGGATAACCTTCATCTATTGGATGTATACCTAGAATGGTGAGACACAATTAGTTTAGGTAAGAATATCCAAGCCAAAGATCTTAAATAGGATAAGTTTATAAAGGATTTGAAGGGGATTTTTTTTATCGAACAATTTTATGTTGAGAAGTTTGAACAATTTTCTACTATTCAACAAGGAACATCTTCAATAGAGGTGCATTTTCAAAGGTATATTAAAATTTTGAATAATTTTATAGAATATGATAGCAATGAACATCCTAATATGCATAAGTTTATTCTAGGTTTGAACCCTAAAATAAGAACCATAATTAATATACTAAAGCCAAATAATCTACAAGGAACTTATGACATGGCTAGGAAATAAGAAGCTAATATTCAAACTAAAAAGATATTCTTAAATTATTTAGGAACAACTAAGTTTGAAAAGCAAGCACTAAGGAAAAGAAAGATTTAAATATTCATGATATGTGAGAAGGATCAGGGATAATCCTAAGTTAAATAATAGGAACAATGGAAACAAGAAGAAATCACATAAGAAGGACAATACTAACCCTAATCCTCCAAAGTAGAATGATTTAGCATGAGAAGAAGAGGTAGAGAAAAGAAATAGGTAAGAGCCCAGGCACCTATACATGATGCTACATATGTGGAGGTCTTCACTATGCCAAGAAGTTCTCCCAAAGAGTAGAACCTAGTCACTGAGTAAAGGAGCCATCACACTAAATCTATGTTGCTACTAGAAATCAAGACTTAGATGGATAAGAAACACCAATGTTTCTAAGAAATAAGATCTTTGGTAAAAACATAAAAGTTTTGATAGGTAGTGGAGCTACATATAGTTTTATTTCCACTAGTATTATCAAGGATATGCAAGAAAGACCTAGATATTTGGCAAAAGAGTGGATATTCAAGAATGGTTTTGGGTAAACCTATTCTATGGATCAATGCTTATCTATATTTGAGATAACTCTACATAAAGGATCCACTATATGTCACTTTTATGTGGAACCCCTTCATGCTTTTGACACTATCCTAGAGATGGATTGGTTGAAGGCTCATGGAGCCTTAATAATTTATCAAGATAGATGGATGGACTTCACTAATAAGGATAAAAGGAGTGTAAGAGTTTAAAGTAGTAACAATACTTTTTGACCCCAATTTAAACCATCAAAAGAGGTAGTATGCTTTACATAGTGAATATAATGGTATGACTAGAGAGGAAGGGTATGAAGAGGTTTTTAAGAAGCATCTAATTCTTCATGAGTTTCAAGATGTATTTCATTAAGATCTTCCAGATTTACCTCCAAAAAGAGAATTTTATTTCACTATTGACTTAATATCAGGAGCTAAACTCATTTTTAGGACACCTACATAATGAATCCAATCAAGATGTAGATATTAAAGGCACAAATTCAAGGATTATTGGATAAATATTTGATCAAACCAAATTTGTCACCTTGGGGTGCTCCAATTTTATTTGTAAAAAATAATGATGAATCTTTGAGATTGTGTATATATTACAAAATGTTGAACAAGGTAACCATTAAAAATTTGTATCCTATACCTCGAATAGAGGATCTATTTGATCAACTGAGAGGAGCTACCATATACTTAAAAATATATCTAAGGTCATGGTATCACCAATTACAAATTTGAGAAGATGATACCTGGAAGTTAACCTTTAAGACTAGAAATGAGTACTACAAGTTCACAGTACTACCATTTGGCTTGACCAATGTGCCAATAGCTTTCATGAATCCAATGAGTAGTGTGTTCAAAAAATATTTAGATTGGTTTACCTTGTTATTCTTGGATGATATTTTGATTTATTATCATTCTAAAGAGGAACATGAATAAAATATTAGAATGGTGTTGGAAGTCATGAGGAAAAATCATCTCTATGGTAAATTATCCAAGTGCAATTTTAGTATTTGGGACACATTATCTCAGTAGAGGGAATTGTTGTGGATCCAAATAATATTGAGTCTATCTTAAATTTACCTCCACTAATAAATGTGACTGAAGTTAGGAGTTGATGGCAGTCATAGGCTATAACAAATTTTTTGTGGATGATTACTCTAAAATTACCTATTCAATCACAAATCTTCAAAGGAAGGGACAAAAATTCAAATGGAAAAATAGGTGTGATACCATATCTAATACTATGAAAACTAAGTTTGCAATGACACAAATCCTTAAGATTTTAGATCCTCTTGGAAAATTTACCATGTGTACAAATGATTATCTAGAAGGTTTGGGTGGATTTTTGTCTTAGGAAGAAGCCACATTGGCCTATGAGTCTAGAAAACTCAAGAAGCATGAGGTAAATTATGTCACCCATAACTTGAAGTTGGATATGATTATGCATGCCCTAAAGGCTTATAGGAATTACCTATTGAGTGGGCCATTCAAGATAAGAACATGCCATCAAAGTTTGAGGTACATTTTTACCCAACCTATGCTAAATGTAAGATAGAGGAGATGGTTAGAGTTTTTAGTAGAATATGAATTTGGTATTGAGTATATCAAAGGAAAAGAAAAATAAGGTTTTTGATACCTTAAGTAGGATAAGGAATATAACTACCTTAATCCATAGCCATATTTATTTTATGGATAGGGTTAAGGAGATGTAACTAAAGGACCCATTTTTCTTAAAAGTAATGGTTAAAATATGAATAAATCCTAAACATGGTAAGGGTTTCAAGCTGAAAGATGAGCTTTTATGCTTTAAGGATCAAGTAGATATACCCAAGTCAGGTGATTCAAAGAGAAATATTATGCAATAGGTACATAATTATCCCTACTCCATTCATTTGGAAGAGTACAAAATGAGAGAAAACATTAAAAATAACTTTTACTAGTTTGGGATGAAGTAGGATATCGCTTAATTTATTACAAGATGTTTAGAATACCAAAAGGTAAAGGTAGAACCTCATCACCCAACTAGAAAGTTGTACCTACATAAGATACCTATGGTAGATTATCTATATGGATTTTATTGTGGGATTACCAAATAATATATTGTAGCACAATGTTATATTTGTAGTGGTTGATAAGTTAATCAATGTTGCACACTTCATACTAGGGAACATTGAGGATGATGCATCAGTAGTGGAAAGTAAATTTTCCAAAGATATTTTTAGGTTGCATGGATGAGATGATCATATCAAATAGGTACTCTAGGTTAACATTTGTAATTCGAAAAACTCTTCACCATGTAGAAGGTACTATGCAAAATATTAGTCCTACATATCATCCCAAAAATGATGGTCAGAATAAGAGCGTAAACTAGATCTTGGAAGATATGCTACGTATGTGTTGCATGGATCAAAAGTTAAAGTGGGAAGACTTTTTATACCTTGTTGAATTTGCATGCAATAATGGGTACGAAGCATCCTTTTGGATGTCCCCATTTGAGGCCTTATATAGTATAAGATGTAGGACATCTCTATCATTGGATAATCTAAAGTATCAGGTGATGATCAAACTAAATCTTGTCTGAGATATGAAGGAATAACTTAAGACAATCTGGCTTAGGCTCAAGGTAGAAATTGATCACCAAAAGATCTATGCCGATCTGAAAAAGGTCACCAAGAGAATTATTTATGGGGTATAAAGTATTATTGAGGGTAAAATCCAAGAAAAGTGCCATCAGGTCAATGAAGTTTGATATTTGTTACTTTGGTACCTTTGAGATCATTGGTAAGGTTAGCCTAGTAGCCTACATGCTCACTTTACCATCAAACCTATCAAAGATCCATGAAAATTTCTACATATCTCTTCTTAGGAAGTATGTTGTTGATCCTACTCACATATGGAATGTTTCTAATTTGTATATGATAGACTGCATAACCAATAAGGTGTGGCCAGTTAATATTCTAGGGTTTTGTTCCAAGAAGTTGAGGAAATGAACCCTAGGTGAATGTAAGGTCTAGTGGGACAAATATTCTAAAAATTGTGCTACATGGAAAAATGTTAAAGTTACGAGACATCAATTTTCATATCTTTTTGAATAAATCATGTATTTTACTTTTGTAGGAAATACAGAGGACTATGTTTAGTCCAAGGTGGTAGTATATAACATCCCTATCTGGATGAGAGTCTTTATGTTCTTTGAACTATGTATAAATGTGGAGATTTAATGGCATAGTATCCTTTATCTATATGTGTTGGAATGATGCATTCTTTTGGAAACTTAGAATATGATATTATTGATGTGTTTATGGATGGATGACCAGGTGCTCTCACATGGGTGATCCAAGCTTATCTATGGTTATAGATTCAATTATTTTATCCATCTATTGTTCTTATTTTTTAAAATTCTATTAGGATATTTTGAGTTAGATTCATGAATAATGCTATGTAATGTGAGTATTTTAGTAAAACATAATATGAATATGTCCACAAATAGATATGGGAAAATGATATGATATTCAAAATTTTATACCTTTCTAAAGATATGATTTTGCTTCCAAAAATATCTTTATGAATAAAAAAATAAAAAAATGTAACTATAATAAAGCTAATTTAAATTTGTATATTATAGTCTATATTATAATACCTTTCTATATAGAAATTTTATTATAATATGATATTATTTTACTAACATGAGTCCTTCAAAGTTATGTTAGTGAGCTTGGCAACCCAAATTTTGATATGAATATAAGTATAAATATATTTTATTAAAATAAATCTAAGAAAACTATAGATATTTGAAATATACATTTTAATACCTACCACTTCATAAATTTTCATTTAAAAATGATACTATTTGACCTCATATTGACCCTTCAAAGTCATACAAGTTACCTATCAACAATAAACCTAAGTGTTAGTAAGCTATGTCAAAATACCATACTTTATTAAAGTGATAATTGATACAATTATAACATATCAGTAACCATGGAAATTTTTGATTCAAAGATAAAATATTAGCATACAACAATATTATATTTGGTAATAAAAATAAGATGTTATATAAAAACACTCTCATTTGTAAGTCTATAAAGAATTATAGAGAATTGGGGGGTGGGGGGATATGAAGCAAAGAAGCAAGTTGTGTAACATTAGCAAAAAATGTTTAATAAATATTTTTAAGCATCACATTATATAAAATTAGAGATATTATTGACAAGAGACTACATAATTAAATCATATCCATTATTTATGTAATTTCATCACAAAATAGATATATTTAACTTGAAATTAGTTCTAAAAATATATCAAGATGTGGATTTTAAACTTAATGATGTTGAAAAAAATTAAAACTAATAATATTTCTCCTTTCCTAAGGAAAATATTCATAAAATTTTTAAATGAGATTAATATTTTTTTTGGTAAGTAAGAGGATTGCATTAAATAAACATGTTTTAATGTTCCAAAAACCTTAGTACAAAACCAACCATACTTATTATGAATAGTGAAGATTAACAACATGGGGCGCAACACAGATATGAGAATAAAGAAAAGGAAAAAGGAGGATGCAGCCTCAAACCAAAGAAAGAAAGATAAAATGAAGCTACCTAAAAATAAAAACCTATAAAGCAAAAAGGAAAAGGCTCCACACAGGGCAGCCACGGGAACATAAACAAAAAAACTAAAAAGAAAGGACCAGGCTCCACATAGGGCAACCAAAGAGGTAGAAAGTAAGGATAAAAGGAAGTTAATCCTTAGCAGATATCCTTTCCTCATCCTTGGCATCACCTTGACCCATTTCCTTAGGCTCTTCTTTGACTGGTACAACCTCCTCAACTTCAGAGCCAACATCCTAGCCACTCTGACCTCAAAAGAAATTTTTTTTAAGGGCTTCCTTGATGTCAATCATCGAATTGACCATGAAACTCATCATGCCTATTATGGAGGAGATAATAAATTCTTTGAGCCACCTTGCTTCATCTTCCACCTCTTCCTTGGTTTTGATATCAATGATATTATGTTTCACCGCTTGATTTTGAAGCTGAAATGACTTCCTTATAGGCCCTTCCGTGCCTTCAAAATTGATGTTTTTCCTTACCTTCAGCTTAGTGACTACCTCAATGGCTTTCCTATTTATTTTAGCTAGGGAAAAGTGGGTAGAGGACCCCACAGGTTTGGATGGGTTTGGGATGCTAGGGTTGCCTTTAGGACTGTGAGCCAGGACATATGTGTAAATAACCTTAAACAGGCCTTGATGGAGAGGGATATCATTACATTTTTTCTCCTTACAGGTTGTAAGAGTATATTTGAGGGAATCGAGGAGAAAATGAGGTATTATGAGGGGATTAATGTCATGAAAATAATTCATGAAGACCAGGTGATAAATGCAGAGGACTTGCTCAGGGTTGTTGATGATGATGTATTCCATTACTAGTTTCATTACATCATTCCAGGGGAAATTCAAGTTACTTCTATAGATTTTCTGCTTGGCACCTATATAAATTCTCTCATTATCCTTGAAATCCTTGAGTTCAACCTCCCAATGGTTCTTATGCCTTTCAATTGAATGTCCTTTCGACTCCTACCCAATAATCTTGGACAATATGTGGAGGTCCACATAGAAGCTTCTCCCTCGAAAAGAAATAGAGCCATTGTACCAAGACTCCATAAAGGCTAAAGTGATGTCAAGCTCCTATAAATATAAATATAGGAGGTCCACACAAAAGCTCATGTTGGGCTAATGAGATTAATATTTGATTAAGTATAAATATTATGTATTGTGATATGTGTGTGTAGACAAGAGAAAGTCAATGATAAACTAGTATTTATATTTTCAATAGAATGACACTGCTAATCCTTAATAAAAGGATTAGTTGCCAAAATTTTAATAAGAAAAAAACAATTCTCAAGGAATTAAATTCTACATTTTTTATTTTGATATAAAAAAAAAAAGCAAAGAGAAGACATGCTAAAATATTTTTTCCTAATAAACCTATGCAATTCCATTTATAAATTGACAAAGGTTCTAGTCAAAAAATTGAAGAGTATTTTACCGATGATTATTTCCCCCCAACAAAGAAATTTTGTTAAACAAACAAATATCTTACCTAGGATAATCACTTTTCATGAGGATCTAGAATCTATGAGGATGAGAGGATTAGAAAGAATGTTGTTGAATTTGGATATGAATAAATTCTATGATAAAGTATCTTTGAAGTTTCTAGATAAAGGGTTATAATAGTTTGGTTTTAGGGAAAATTGAAGGCTTTGAATCATTGTTTGCATCTCCATTTCTTGGTATGTAGTGATAGTAAATGGAGAACCAATATTTTTATTTCCAAGTAAAAGAGGTATGAGCCAAGGTGATTCTATATTGTTTTATATGTTCATAATAGTGGTTGAGGTTCAAGGAAGAAGCTTAATTGTTAAAAAATATGAAAACTTGATTAAAAGAATTTGGACAACATCATATTTAGATATAATTACCAATCAATAATTTATTGAGTCATTGATTGTGGAAGTTGAGTGTATGAATAAAATTATCAAAACCTATGAAATAACTTTAGGTTAGAAATATAATTTTTTGAAAAGTAGGCAATTCTTTCCTAACAATCCCCAACTTAGACAAAGTAAAATTGCAAGAAATTTTGCTTGCAAAGTGGACAACTTCCCCACTATATATTTGGGAATACCTCTTTTTATAGGTAGAATTAAAGGAGAATACTGGAATTCAATGCTTGAGATATTTAATAGAATGCTTGAAGGATAGAAAGGGCCTTCACTTACTCAACTGGGAAAATTTTACCTATTGAGGAAAAACCTCCAAAATCCACCCATTTTTATGATGTATTTAGTTAAAATCCAACATAAGTGGCTAATAAATTGGAGTGAGTGTAGAGAAAATTTATTTGGAATGGTGCATAAAATAAATATAGGATTAGTTTGATTGCATGGGAAAAAGTTTATAGGGCTAAGCAAGAAGGTGGTCTAGGAATAAAAAAGAGAAGAAAATAAATGAGCCTTTAATAGCCAAAGTGGGGTGTTAGAAAATGATTTAACATGATCAATATTTAGTTCAAATTCTCTTTGTGAAATATCTTGAGAATATTATCCCCCTTTTCTTATACCTTAAATCCACCTTTAGGATAATATTTCTAGAATGGGTTGATAAAAATAAGAAATCTCTTATGGAAAGGTTTAATATGGTATATGGGAATAGGTGATAAGATACACTTTTGGGAGGATGCATGGGTCATGGAGAGGCCTTTAATTTTTAATGATTATTGAAAGTTCATCATTTGGCCTTTAAAGAAAAAAAATGAAAATATGGTTCAAGAGTACATTAAGGAGTAAGATAATTCTTTCAATATTAGCTTACAATATTACTATATGTAACTCAATATAGGAGAGGATAGGTTTTTTTGGGATCCTAAACTTAAAGGAATATTTACCATTAAAACAATTTTTTCCTTTGAAAGGGATAAGGAGAATCAAAAAATTTCCTCACATAGAGTTTGGATTAAAGATCTCCTACCAAAGGTGTCTTTCTTTCTTTGGATGACATTGCAAAACCAAATATTGATGGTGGACAATATTAGAAGGAGAGGGATGATCATTCCTCATAAGTGTTATTTATCCCGTGGGGATGAGAAGATAGTTGATCATAATTTTATCCATTGCCCCCTTTCTTTGGAGGTTTAGCATGTGCTTCTTCAATTACTTAAAAATAAATGGGTGAAATTAAAATTTTTGAAGGCCTTATGGGAAAGTTGGGTTAACCCTTACCATAGCTCTCAATTGAAGAAAATTTAAAACTTTGTCTTACCTCATTTAATTTGGAAGAAATTGAGGGAGTGGAATAAATGAGTGTTCCAAAATAAGGCTAATAGTTTAGAGGTCATTATCAAGAGTATCAAAACTACTATTGCTAAAAATATAGTTGTTAATATGGACAACCAAATATATAAAAATGAGTTGGAGGAAGAAATACTTGTGTATTGAAGACTATTGAGAGCTATAGGGAATCATATTAGCTAGCCAAAGATAAAGGTGAGATGTACTCCTCCCCCTTAGAGTGGGTAAACGTAAATTTTGATGGAGCCTCTAAAAGTAATCAAGGGAAGGCTAGAGGAGGAGCGGTTTTGATATCTAGCTTAGGGGTATGATATATTGTTATGCAATGAACTTTGACCATACATAAAATGTATTAGAGGTGAGAGCCATCATTATAGGATTAAGGCTTGCAAAAATATTAATGTTAAGAATCTTATAGTTGAAGGGGATTTTATTAATATCAATAATAATTTGAATGCGAAACAAAATACTACATGGAGTGTTGAAAGTATTATTTTGAATGCAATGAATATACTATTAGATATGGAGTTATTTATGATCCAACACATATATAGGGAAGGTAATGTTGTAGTTTATATTATGGCAAACATGGAAGTTCAAATGGATGGATTCAAGGTATGGAATGATATTTCTTGAAGGCTTTGATGATTATAACTCTAAAAGATGAAAAAACTTTTGATGTTTTTGAGTTAGAAGTTTTAAATCCTTAGGGAAACTGATCATTGCAAAAGAACTATTAGCTTGGGGCCAGTTTTCAAGGAAACTAAAATAAATTGAGATTCAAGAGATGATTAAAAGAGACTGCAATTTCAATGAAGACTAGGCAAAAGCTTCTGAAGTTCTCAATAAAGATAGAATTAGAGATCTAATATGAAGCTAGTAGAAATTTTATTAAAGATCCTAAAGATTCTAAAGAAACCAAATGGATTGAATTTTAGAAATACCAAATCCTCATGGGATGGAGTTAAATCAAATTTGTTGTATCTAAGTATGTAGTATGCTCCATTTTGAACCAAATTTTCTAATATGTAGGTGTTGGAAGTGATATTTTCTATTCTAAAAATGTAAAAGGTTTGGGGCTCTTTCAAAACCCCTTAATTTACAATAATAATAAAAAATAATAATTTCAAATCCTAAGGAAAACTCAATAACCATATAAAATAATGAATATTAAAATAATATGGACACTATGAATGTTGGAAAATTGAAGATAAAGATTGATAAAGTACAAGATGTTTTAATACATGAACCCAAGCAACACATCACAAAGCTAGATTAAAAAAATAACTTTAACAATGTCTTCATTGATAACTATCTAGAAATAAGGGATAATCATATTCACTTTGGAAAAACCAAAGTGACAGATTCCAAGTTATAGATGTATGATGAATGAGATGAGTAAGAAATTAACAAAGTCAAGAAACATGTAACATGTTTAGAAAATATTTGGTCCTTCATAATAAATAACTAATTCTTTCATTTCTTGATTCTATTTGTGTTAAATTTTATAGTTATTCATAACATGATATTAGTTGAACCATTAGATTCCTCAACTTTCAAGAAGGAAATAGAGGTTTGAATCTTGCCAAGTGATACATACATAACTACCAAGGTGTTGTAATACCACTATGTGGTCATGATGCAAGATAGGTGGAACATGTTTTAATCTCATATAATTTGTTTAATAGAAAGATGATAGCTATTAAAAAAAATATTAAAAGGAAAAATATATATAATATATTTGAAACTCTTTATTTGATGTTAAAATCAAGCTATAAGACTTTATTCTTATAAAATTTTTTATGATAGCTTTTGAATACTAATACTTAATGTAAATAACCACATAATAAAATATAAAAAAGCTGCAATATAATAAAATTAATAGATATGATAATACAACAAGAATAACTCAGAAATACTCACAAAATAATCACATGAAAATGCTCACAAAAATATTGAAAATGATATAGAATAAAGGTCTACTAATGCATGCTATGTGCTATGCATTTTTATACCAATTACAATGCTTTGTCACAAATATATAATAGTATGTGACTCTTCATATGAAGCACTCTTGACCTTCACTCTTCTTTGTAACTCTTCACTTTTCTATTCTAAGGACACATGTGCACTCTTACATAATGGATACATGTGCATATTTACACTCACAACACTTGCATGACACTTGTGCATTTCTTGAACATTATTAAATTACATGAAATATAAACTCACACTCTAATTGAATATGCACACCTAATCTAATATTGTACCAAGGTGGTACATTAGCATGTACCAAATAATGTAATATTCTACAACACTCCCATGTATTACATTATTTGGTTATTGAAGCCTTTAATCTTCAACATGATATTCATCCTTCAACCTTGAATCTACCTTTAGTAGATTAATATATGGATATTTTATGTAAAAGTCTTTAACATGACCTTTATATTTTATGTGTTCTTGGCTATTATGTTTTCCCTCTTCTTTTTTTACCTTTTTGTTTTTAATTTTATGATCTTCTTCTTCTCCTTGCTTGATTTTGTCTTTGGATTCAATTTTTCTATTGTTCTTGATGTGATTCCTTCTTTTCTTTTTTCTTATTTTATTTTTATACAATTTTATTTGTGATATATCTAATGGTATATCTTCTAAGTATTGAGTTAGTAAAACATCACAATAATATGAATTTGTTTTTAATGATTCTTCTTTGGGACTACTATATGTAGTATTTCTTTCAACTTGAATATTCCTTTGGAAAATTTCAAAACTGATTAATGAAAGGTACATCATTAAATACTTTTTGAAATTAAGTATAATGGTGTTTTTAGAATCCCACCATGACTTGAAATTTTTTCATGAATATAACCTATATATATTTTTGTTTTTGAAAAAAATACCATAATAGATACCACTTTTGGGTAAGACCCAAGGAGGCAGGGGTATCTCTTCTACCAAAAATACACAGGGCTCACACCTGACCTACCACATTTGACTCATTCAAGAAGCATTACTAAAATAATAAAAAATAAGAACACATAATCATAAACACACAACATGCTAAAACAAAATAAAGCATACTCCTTGAGTGTGTGAAAAGATAAAGCACAACCAAACAAAAAAAAAAACAATATAAACCACATAGAACAACAAACCACAACAACAACATAACAAAATATAAACAAATAAAACACACATAATAAAAACATAATAATAAAAAAAATACATAAACAACACCAAAACATGAGACACACAGAAAAAGCCACAAACACAACATAACAAAAAGATACAAATACACCACAAATATAAACCACCAAACATGAAACACATAGAACGCAAAATACACAGAGAAACCCATAAAAAAAACAATATAAAAAAGATCCAAAATAGAAACAAAAAAATGATACAAATACACCACAAAAAAAACATAAAAAACAAATACAACAAAAAATAATCCAAAGGATCTATTGAAAAATCAAACAATATAAGGTAACACTAAAATTTAAAAAAAACTTAACAAATTACCAAAAATATCATAAATTACTTGGCCAATTGGCCAAATATTCTAACATTTCCAACAAGATAATGAAGGATAACACCCATCCTATAGACCCTTAGGATTATGGCATCCTCATATTTTTATTTATTTTTTACTTCGTTCCATCTGGGAACTATAGGTTGGTTATTTAGAACCACAACACTACTATTAGAATTTGTATGATTTTTTTGAGGATCCATTTTGTTAGTAGTTTGAATTTGCCTTTTGTTTTGGCACTTGGGTTGGTTTTATACATTGTACATTTTTATAGTTTAAAGTTGTGTGAGATGGCTCTCCTTTATTATTATTTCTCAATGACAAGGCAAGATCTTTTAGTGATTTATCATTATTTAATCCTTCTTTTTCCCTCTCTTCATCAAACTATGTTTCCATAATAATCATTTCCATATGACCATCCTCATTATCTGCTTGCTTATTCACGTAGAGAATTTTAAATGTGTTAGGCAATAGTATTATTTTCTCTTTTGTTGCTGTTTTTTCTTTGTGTTTTTTTGTTTAGGTATTTGAAACCCTACCAAGTCCCCATCCTATTTCTCTTTGTTAGGAATCTTATGTGTATAATCCTTGGCGATATGACCATATTAATGATATATTTTGCATCAAAATGGAATATTTTCATAATTTACTACTTGCACCCATATTTATTCCCTGTAAAGTAATCTTCTTTGGAAGTGGTTTGTTAAAATTAATCAAAACACAAATCACTACATAAATCATATGCTCTAAGTGTTGGATGTTATCAGAAACCATCATGAAAACTTCTAAAGAATTCTCAATTTCCCAATTGTTGCAAATATCATTGGATTATAGTATTCTATCAATACCAAATAAACTGGCCCAAACAAGGGCAATTGATGGCATTTCTTTCTCATATTTGAACTTGGTATGCCAAGGCTTCATGAAGAGTCTTGCCCTACCAAAAAACCATGGCCCCCCTTGAAAAATTTCCTCCCTATCTTCTTCATTAGAAAAAAAAAAAGAAAGTAGCCATTAGGGTAAGTAAAATTTTGGAACTCACCTCTAGTGCTCTAGTTTTTGCCAACCCATTGCTTGGAGGTAGCAAGAGTCAATAGAAATTCCATGAATTGATAAATTAATCCCTTCTTCTCCATATCATCTATTCCTTCTTGGGCGTCCATTATTTCCAACTTCACTAAAGGGAATCCATTAGTTGCTTTCATGCAATCCATCTCTATTTTTCTTGAATCAATCTTTGGCATTCTCAAGGGTTTCCTTGGCAATAATTGATTGTGTTTCCTTTTTATTTGAGGTGGTCCTACATGAATGGATATTTTAAAATTAATTTTTGTCTCAAAGCATGCAACTCTATTGAAACCTTCCATCCTGAAATCCAAAAAAAACAGTTGTAGGAAACTTTAAATTTCCATTGTAAACCCTAATGGAACTATGAATCTCTCCATACAACCACTTTTGTCCTCAAAGGTCGTTCTACTAAATTCAGTTTTTAAAATGCTATTCACAAATTTTCTTTCCCATCCATACTCTACCACACTCACATTCAAGTGGCATTCATTGTTGCTGGCAATGATTTTAAATCCATCTCCATTGCAGGAAATCCCAAATTTTTTCATGTTTGCATCAACTCTTAGCCCTTAATTCTCATCAAATCCTAAAATGTCTTCATAGGAAAATAACTTCACTTCCAATGGAATAATAAAAAACCCTCTCATGAAGATAACCTATAAGAGTTCTAAATTTTCCTTCATTTACTTCTTTAAAGAACAACATCAATTTATCTTTTAGAACATCAAATATTTGTTTTTCTCCATCAAAATTATTTATTAGGTTATGTGAGTAAAATCTGAGTGCATGCAACATGTCTTCACTATCTTCATTAAAAGTATTCTTAATAATTTTATCCATGAATATCCTTTGATATAGTCTACCTTATGTCTCCCTAAGTTTTTGAATGAAAAATATTTCAATTTTCTATATTTCAAAAAACTTTGTTGTTGAATACCTTATGGCTCCCTAAATAAATAGAAACTATAAAACTAAGAATTTTGTAAATTAAAAAATTTCCTAAATTTGAAGTAGAAATATTTATTTATCCATAACTGAAATTATGTTCAAATATTCTATGGATTTTGAATTTATAAAAATAATAAACCAATAAATATTTCAAGTATTTATTAACTCTTAAAAACTTCAAATTAAATATACTAAAGCCTACTTATCACTCTAAAATATTAACAAGCAATTATGGTAATAAATTCTCTATTAACCTACTTATCTCTCCATTAAACTCAATAAACCTTAGAAAAATAATAATTAACATTATAAACTCCTTATTCCTCCTTTTAACCTTAGCAAAAATTTAAATAAATCTTTTGAAACCCTAATTACCTCCTTAATGGTTCATCTTATTGGAAATGTGTTCTTTGGCACTGTGTTTCACTATACTTTCTTTAATTTCGAGTGTGTGAGAATAGATGCTCAATTCTAGTCCTCCTTTCTAACCTCTTGCCCTCTGATTGGATGATTCAACAACCTCTATTAGAAAATTAAATATATTGTGTTGTTCTACATGCATGTATTTCTTTAATCACTTTGTTGAGCATTTCAAATTCAAGTATTTCATATTGAACTCAAATTTTATATTTAAACCTTTTGTTACACCCCAAAAAATTTGGCAAATTAGTGAGGTATGTAGTTTGGTAACTCATTCGAAACATTTCACTTTGATATTTAGAACTTTCTCCATTGTGCTATCATTCAAGAATTATGTTGTTCAGGATTGGCTCTTTGAATACCTATTTCAATACTCAAACACACTTTAAATGTTCAATTCCCCTCATGTATGGTGAAAGTATTCCTAAGTGCTAATTTTTACTTCTCCTTAGTGCTTGACATCTTCGCTTATAGTATCCCTTTGGGTTTTTCTTAGAGAGGTGCTTCATATTTCACTATTTAGTAATCTGATGGTGCTTCACTAAATGACATTGTTGGTTGTTAAATAGTATAATGATCTTAATACTTCAATTCATGCAATGCTTCACTCTCTAATGGTGTTAAGGTGATTCTAATGGTACTTTATTTTCTTGTAAAATCTTGTTAACTTGTGGCATTGACTTGACACAGCTAGGTAGCTCATACATGTCCTTGTTGGCTGCTTATATGTATATATTTTCTTCATTCATACTTGGTATTTGGATGATTTATAGCATCTTAGTGGATACTTCTAGGCTATTATTGACTCATAGCACTTACTAATTTGTAGATAATGAATGATCTATGACTTAATCAATATATTCTACAACATATATCTCAATATTTAATAGAGGGTTAATATCTTCTTGTATAGTTATATCATTACTTTAATTTCATGTTAGATACAAGGATTAACTAAGATATTTTTATGCACACATAATATTTCTCTTCCATGACAAATTACTTAGATGCTAAAACTAATATTTTTCACTATAAATTAACATTAGAATAATTAATGAGTAAATATATTTGGCTTGATATTTGAGATATATATAGATTTAGCATAACATATATTAGTGAAACTTCCTATTTGGTTACAAGTATGATATAAAGTTTAATTACATCTTTATAACTCATGTAAGAAAAAAAAATATCTTTCATAAAGTAACTTGGACAATCAAAAATATAGATGCCATAAGCCAACCTACATAAATACATGCATATTTTTAAATATTTGTGAAGAGGCAAGGTTAAGAATGTTGAAATTTATGTAATTTAATCTTGTTTAGACCAAGGCCAAAAGTGTAAAAAAGTGTTTATGAGAAACATATGGTTGCTCATAAGAAGTGTTTATATAGCATACAAACATGTGATTATGTAAGCCTATGGACATATTTATGTAATCTTATGAACACCTTTCATATACACTTAGTGGTATTGGATAATCCACCTTTATAGATAACCTTAATGAAAAGGGTAATCTATTATTCTTTTATTGTAAGGTTAACCTAAAGGTTAAGTATATGTTAGCTTGAGTATAACCTTTCATTGGGGATTTGGTATGACTATAAACATCCTTTAATGAGGATCTATTTGTATAATATGTATAAATAAAATGTTATATATTGGGGTGCCTAAAGGCACCACCTTATAATTCTTGTCATATCTCTTCATTTAATTACATAATTTATTATTGCTATATATTAATCACCTTTTATTTTTTTTATTGACATACAATTGTGATGAATTCATATTCTCAAATATTTTTGAAAACAATTTTGAACATAGTTTTAGAGTAGATTCTGGAGTTACATCACTCATTTAGCAGAATATATTTTTCCTAGTGATTACTGACATCACATTTCATGTTCTATTTTTATTTTTTACATTTAAAATAAATAAAATTTGAATATCTTTTTGGCATAAAAAATTGACATCAATTTTTTATCTTGTGTCATTTATGCATTTTTCAAATGGTTATGTTGTTACTTATCTATGAATTCCAATGCAAGAAGTGCATACTAGCATGGATACCATGGTGACATAGACTACATACCTAAAGTTGGAAAGATGCAAATTTGAATCCTTGCTCACTTTTCATCACATTGGTCAAATAAGAGGCTTCCACACTTAATAATACCAAAGGGAGTGGCACAATAGTAATGATGGTCGACTATAAATGGAAGGTTGTTGGTTCAGAAGTAGGCCAACTTTTTGATGCATGGATAAAGATCATAATTTTTGGAGGATTTTTTTTTATTTCTTCATATCCACCCATTTGGTGTAGTGGTTAGACAACTTGTTTATTGCAAGAGGTTAGCAGGCCAAATATCATGAACATTACTTTTTGGTCAGTATTCCAACTAATTAGGCAACATACACTCTAAGAGGAAGGTCAACTTCAAAGGTCTTAACCTACTATATAACATAGTGGTTGGGAAATTTGCTTATGATATGGAGATATGAGGTTCAAATCCTGATGTTGGCATATTTTCTTTGTTGTCTCAAATAAGACATCCTTAACATTATTTATTATGACACATACTATACTTTGATTTTAGTGCATACACATGACACACTAGTTATTTCCATTTTATATTCTCAAGTGGTCTTGGATTTGAGTCTTGTAGCCCCTACACCTTCATCAAGCCATTTTTTAATATATGAGAAAAATTAATCCTCCAATTACATCAAGTCAAGTGGAAGACTCTAATTCATTGGTGCAACACCCAAATTACAACAAGTAGCATTTGTTGATTTGGAAAAAAAATCTAAGATTGGCATTTGATTTAAGTTCCAAGATAACAAAATATTTTGGACACCATAAATTTTCCATATAGAAGCATTTGGAGCCCATTCTTTTATATTTTATATTTTTTGAGCTATATTTAGTGGTGATATCAATTTATAGACCTATTAGTAAAATCAATTCCTTAGCATATATTTTCATCTCAATGGGTAAAATTATAACACTTGATCACTTCAAATGATAAGATTTATCAAAAGAAAAAATATGTGGTTCACCTTTAGTAATAAACGAGTGGAAGGTCTCAATGGTCATGAATTTAGTAAGAGAAAGAAGGAAGCTCTAAGACACTTCTTCATATTATTGAAATTAGATGTATTTCTCTATGTCAAAATGAAATATAATCTTAGTTACCTGTGTACTACTTTGAAAGATATTTATATTACAACAAAATGATTGAGACAAAATTCTTGAGGATTAGATGTGATGAAGATGAGGATAACAGAGAAACAATGGAGACCCACTATAACATCCATCATGAAAGGGAGATGTTACCTCTAATGCCTTCTCTTCTTGGCCCTCTCACCTCATATTATGGGAGAATATTAAAAATTTTGTAGTATAATATTGTTTAAGCCAAGACCAAAAGTGTGAAGATGGTCTTATGAGCAATATTTATGTAGCCTATGGGTATGTTATTATGTAAGCCTATGAACATCCATAATTAATGAATCCTACTAAACCATTTCATATTTTACCCTTACTGGTATTGTCAAATCCACCTTTATGTATAACCTTTATTAAAATACAGTTTATTAGTATTATAATATTTTAAGGGTAACCTCAAGACTAAGTCTATGTCATCATAAGAACCTATAAATTTCACTCAATGAAATATCATTTGTATCATAAGTATGAATAAAATATGATATATTAGGGTGTCGATAGACACCTATCTTATACTTCTTGTTGTTTCCCTTCATTTCCTTTTGTCATTTATTATTATTATATTTTTTTGTCTATTTTTTTTTTTTGCATATAATTGTGGTGAATGCATATTTTGAAATGTTTATGGATAAATATGACAAAGTTGAATAACAAAGGTATATTCAAAAGAGGTTATAAAATCAAGCTAAAATTAACAAGCATATAATCTATAAAATTTAAACACTTGCCAAGCTCATATCCATTTTTCATTATTGACATCACTTAAAAAATTATTGACTTCACTATGAGTGTGGTCTACCACCAAGGACGCCACTTGCATTTTCGATGATGTGACCTGAGTTCAATCACCATGATAAATGTGTATAAAATGTATTAATTAATTAATTAATTAATTAATTAATTAATTCTTGTTATGACTTAAAATTGCTATGGGCTTTGCATTCTAGGTTTTCTTTTCATGCTTTTATGGCTAATAATCATAAATAAATTATTACTTGACAATATTTTTTATTATAAACATCACCTAAAATATTCATGGTATAACTTGAAATAGCTACATGCTTTGCATTGCAGGTTTTATTTTCATGTTACTATGGATGATAATGGTAAGCATATATTTGCTGTTTGATAGTATTTTTTTTTATAATTAACATAAAAAATTCTTACAATGACTTAAACTAACTCTAGGGTTTTTTTTCTTAAATAATATTATTGTAAATAAGTTTTATAAATATATTATTAATTCAATTTAAAAGAATTTCATAATTTATAACATCAGTTTTAACAAAAATAGGTAGCAATGCCCACTATAATTATTTGTTTTTTATTTTTTAAATTTAAAATACGAATCACATCAAAGGTGGACGTCGACCACAATTGTTTTTCAAATTTAGCTTATAAAAAGGTGATCTGATCCGGGAAATTTAACCAAAGTCTCTATTTCCGATCTGCAGACACGCCCGAATTTGGTTACAGCGAGAGAGGATATTTACATCAACGAATTTTGAGTTAGCCGACAAGACCCAATTGAAAGGCAACGGGACTCCTCTACAAGACTTACAATACAGTGAAACATTTCAGCGAAGATTCTCATCAGTTGTTAAAGGGATCTAAGATCGAATACTCTGATATTCAAATTATTATCTTTTATTAAAAACTCCTAGCCACAAGGGGAATCAACTCAGAGCTTGAGACAATAAAGCCCAAGAGTCTCCCCTTTGCTTCCAAAAGGTCTAATTCCTTTTCTTGTCAATGAGTTCGCGAAGGAGAAGGTGCACGTCGTCAGGGAGGCTTTGTAATGATAACCGCATAGGTTCCAGCATACCGCGAAAGTACAGTTGTCCCCTCTCAGGCAAGTTGATGTCAGATCCCGTCAAGACAGGCAGTGGCATCCTATATGATCGTCCTAACATTGAAGAATGGCTGAAAAACAACAACAAATGCTTCATTACAGGCAGAACCATCTCCACTGTCCTTGTTGGTGACATTGAATTGGCAGCAGAGATTAGGGAATGGAAAACAAATAATCCTGGTGTTCCAGATGCACGAATGAATGAATTAGGGTGGTTGCTGAATCAGATAGAGACCGCAAGAGATGTGATTTTCTCCAAATTAATCATGAGGTTTGAAAAACTTCGGAAGCTGCTGAAAACCCAAGGCTGGTCTAATGATGAGCTGAGAGGATATAGAGTTGGATATATTTTGGCTGACAAACTTGATGCAGTAGCCTCGCATGTTGAGAACACGAACAAGGAGGGGATTGAAGCAGTGAGGGAGATAATTCGCATCTTTAAGTATGTCGATTTAGACGTTGCTGCATTGGAGAGGTTGGCCAACCCAACTGTGATGTCTGTTTTTGTGATTGTTTTGAAGAGTGGTTATTTGAATACCAGCAAGTTGATTGTGCATATTATAAGCAAAATGGCTTGTGAGGATAGGTTTCTGGATGTGATTGGATCTGCTTCAGGATTGATCAACGAGCTTATGGAAATGGTAGATCTGAATTTCATGGGCATGAAGGACACTTGTCAGAGTGTGTTGAATAGTGTTTGTAACTTGAGTCTTTGATAAGAGGGAGATGAACTTATGTCCCCAAAATGCAATTTGGTGGATTGCTACTAAGATGGGTTTATCTGTTTTTCTAGTCATGAATTCTAGCTTTAGTAGTTTCTAACTTGAGTCTTTGATAAGAGGGAGACGAACTTGAAATGTCCCCAAAAAAAATGCAATTTGGTGCATTGCTACTAAGATGGGTTCATCTGTTTTTGCAGTCATGAATTCTAGCTTTAATGGTTTGTAACTTGAGTCTTTGATAAGAGGGAGACGAACTTGAAATACCCCTAAAAATGCAATTTGGTGCATTGCTACTAATATGGGTTTATCTGTTTTTCGTAGTCATGAATTCTAGCTTTAATGATTTGTAACTTGAGTCTTCGATAAGAGGGAGACAAACTTGAAGTGCCCAAAAAAAAATGCAATTTGGTGTATTGCTACTAAGATGGTTCATCTGTTTTTGTAGTCATAAATTCTAGCTTTAGTATATGATCTTCAAATATAGAAGACTGCAGGCATTGACCTTTTACATAATTTAATTTTGTATTTTTTCAAATGCTACAAATACGTGATTTCCAACTTTTGAGCTGTTGTTATTCCATTGTGTCAAGATTTAATTTTCTTTTGTTTTCTTATCCATGAGTATGATGTTATTTAACTGTGTTTATAATATTAAGTTGATAAATTTTGTTTGATGATATTAATTTAATTAATTATATTATTTATTTTAAATTTTAAAAATTATATATATATATATAAAATTTAATTATTTATATTTTTTATCTCAAATTTAAATAATTATATATATTCACTTTAATATTTTTTAAAATTAGACTTAAATTAAAACAATTTGTTTAATGATAAATGTTTGATATTTTTCTTAATGTTTTCTGATAATGTGAATGTTACATGGTTCCAACAGTATCAACAGTATCATTGGACTATGGCACTTGAACATGGAATATTATTTCAAAATAAGGTAAATTTAGTTATTTGTCCATATCAAGAAGTAAATTTTTTAAAGTATCTTACAATCGTAATGATGTTTTATGTAGAGTTAATGTGGTGCTCATAAAAGTTGCTTTTATTCCATATAAATAATATTTATATATTCGTTAGTTTTACTTTATGTCTAGAGATATAAAATATCTTACAATAAAAAATTATATGTAGCATTGATAAAATTATCCTATCTTTATCTACCATCAAATAAGAATTCATTAGATGAATGTCAAAACTGTTATTTTATATGAATAAAATACCACTGTTATTCAAAGAGGTTATTTTCCTTTAATGTGAAAACTAAAAAAATCTTTACTTTTAAGTAAGCCCCCACTTCATGGACCGGGAAAAATTATAATTTTTATCTTAACTAAGAATTAGTATATATGTAGAGGAGTTGGAGAGCAAGTGGGTAGTTAAACCTCTCTAGTTGTTGAGAGGCCCAGGTTCAATTCTCTCGCCTCACATGTTGCGGATATGTTATGTAATGGTTCCCTCGTGGTCACAGTCTGTTTACCACTTGTGGCCACCACCAAAAAAAAAAAGAATTAGCATATAGTAAGTGTCTCTAATTTTTAAGTTAGAAGAAAAAAATATGATACTATTATAATAATTTTGTGCATCGATGATTAAGGTGTGACATAAAGCTGTCTCATGGTTAGTCTTGACTTAAGATAAATAATGTACAACTACTAATTTAAAATAGATATATTCTCTGTAACTATCAATCTAAATGTGTTCTTTATTTTCTAGATAAGGTTAAGATGGAATATTACAATTCATATAATTTCTAGAATCAAACGTGCCAAAAGATGTCATTATTCCAAAGTTGATATTTTTCATAAGAATTTAATTGATATTTTTATTATTTTCCATATCAAAATCTATATAATATTGCCCTTATTAGTTTGTTTCTAGCTTTGTGCAATAATTAGGGGAATTTCAACTACAAAAATAATAGTTTATTATACCAAAGGGACCTTTATTTTATATTTAACATTTTCTCATGGAAATACTTGATAGTAAGAGAAATGTTATAGTAGATCTATTCAGAGTGTTTTCTAACTTGGTATTTTTAATATCGAATCTCTCCAAGTCCTCCAACTAAAGTAAATACTCAATGAGACTATGAGACTATGATGGACCAGTGAAAAAAATCCATGTAAAAAATTAATTTTTTGATAATAAAAATGATTAAAAAGATATAAAACATAATGTGTCCATATTTAAACCTCTGGAGAGCTAAATTTATGTTTAGTATAAAATTAATTTTTAGTTCCTTTCTTGTTTTCTATATGTGGCATTTCATCCATGTAAATGATTTTTTAATAGTATATATATCTATATCTATATATATATATATTAACATGATGGAATCGGTAGTGGTCGTCATGTTGTCCAGCTTTTATGGTCGTCATAGTATTATGCGTTGTGTGTCCCGAAAGCCGCCTTTTATGCCGCTGAAAGTACGAAGAAAGGGACAAGCGTTCGATCGTCCGGGTTTCCGGGCGAGACCCGATGAACCTTGGACCTCCCTCCCCTTATAGGGTTTGTATGAATCAATTGGTCTACACCTAGGACCTAATAGTGTAGTATATTAGGTTTTATGTTATTTTAAATAATATCTAATTGTACATGGCATCTTATTTATCTTTTGTTATATAATGTTTATGTGTCATCAACATGTTCCTATGCCTATCATTTTTGCACTCTCTCTACTTATAATCCTTGGATTTATTTATACTTTATATTTTAAATAATATGATAAACTTAAAAAATTATTTCAACCCAACAAATTTCATGAATAACTAATTGGATGACAACATAATCATATTGGCTAAAGTTTTAGATGAGGTTTTGAATGTATGGAGGTATTATAGGTACAAAAACGCTAATTTAAAGAAATAAAGAATTAGAAGAGCTTTAAATCCTTATGGGTGTTTTTAAAACAATGCAAACAAAATGTTAAATCCAATTTGAATATAATTTTTGCTAAATTAAAACTAAAACTTACTAATTCTATAGTTGTAATTATGTCCAAATTTTAAAAATGTGAAATTATAATTTTGGAAAGACTACCTATATAAGATGTTCAATTGTCTAAAATCTAAAGACTATACACATCCATGAAAATAAAACATTAGCACTCTTTCCAACTATTGAGATAACTTCAAGCACTGAGAACATCCATAGAAAATTTATCATTTACTATTGTAAGAATTTTGATATATTAAAATATTTATTAAGTTAATCATATTTATTAAGTTAATCTCTATATTGTAATGATACTTCTCAGTTTTAAAAATATTACTTATTTATGGAATTTATGGAAATATGAAAAAATTTACTTCTTTTAAAGATAAGGATAATTTGGAGCACAAGTTGGAAGCTAGGAGGAAGCATGAGTAGGAAGCAGGAAGTATAATCAGGAGGAAGTAGGAAGTACGAGCAAGAAGCAAGAAACATGAGCTAGAAAGTGGAAGGAAAGTGTGATCAATGAGTGAGCACCACTTCTTCTTGTTCTAAATCTTAGAAGAAACTCAAAAAATAAAGGATTAATGTGAAAAAATATAGGTAACATGACAAGAAACTAATTTATGAAAGTTCATACTAAAAGAAATGATACCCTAGTTGGAAGTAATGATAATTTTAGGGGAAGTATGGATGCCCTAGTTAGCAATAAGAGGAAGAACGATCTATGGAAAATATGATCTAAGTATCAAATACTATACAAAATGGATTAAAATGATTATTAAAACCAAATGCTAGCTAGTTTTTTTAGGGATTTAAAATTCGGGGGATTGAAATAAAATAACTCCATGACTTTTCTTTTAAAAGGATTTTCTACCATTACTTTCTCTAGTTTAAAATTAAGAGATAAAATAATGGATGAAGTTTGTTGGTTTAGGAGTAAAGATATATTATATTTAAGACCATAAAGTGAGAATTTATTTGTAGAGATAGAGACTATTCAAAGGTTTCTTGTGTGGAATAGGCTTTTGGATTTTTTTTTAACAACTTATCAATAAGGAGTTTTTGAATGATATTTGCAATAATGTAGGTGAGTTCATTCAAGAGGGACAAACTACTAAGTAGAGAAAGTATGTTATATACACTCAAACATGTGTATGAATACATTAAAAAAATTAGTGCAATTTACTAGGATTAACTCTAAGTAAAGAGAATGGTATTAACAAGTGGATTATGAAAACATTGCATTCCAATATTACAAATGTAGTAAAATTGGATACATGGCTAGAAATTACAAAGTGAAAATGGTGGAGAAAGATATAGAAAATTATAGGTACGAGGTAAAATTTAATGTGAACCAAGGAGCTCATATCATAATAGAATACATATCAAGTAAAGTATTTTCCACTCCTAATAAAGTAGAAAGAAAAACCCCTTTGCATAATCAAATAGCAAAGGTCATTATAGTTCATTTTAATCAACCATTAAAAGAAAAAATTAGCATAAGGGATGACAAAGTACAATGTACAAGTTCAAAAATGAAAGAAGTTAAAGGTGTGAAGCAATATAGTAAGGCAAATTTTAAAGCAAAGGAATATGAGAAGGTGAATTTGAAAGCAACTAAGGTAAACAAGGTTTACATTAATCCAAGTAAATCATCTTGTCTTTCTCAATTAGCATAATATTTTCTTGCAATAAAAATAAAAGCAGTACAAAATGTATTCATTTTACTTTAGGGTTTCAGTATCAACATAATAAATAAAATTATATTAAGGAAATAAAATTTAGGGTTTCTAAGGAAACATAAGAAAGTGATGGCTATAAAGGATAATCCATGTAATTTGGGTTTTTTAGGAAAGCATAAATAAGAAAACATTTATGAGGTTATTCCTTGCATTTCAAATTCTTTAGGGCAACATAAATATTTAGAAGATAAGTTTTATTATGAGCAATATAAAAAATAGAAGAGATTGATTATGTGTGTTTGTGGAAATGCAAAAAGGAAATGAAGGCCATCAAAGCATGAATAAAGAGAAAAGTAAACTCAAAGGGATATTAATGTGGCATGCTAAATAAAAATAGTACATGTTTTAACAAGAAGTGGGATTAAATCTAATAGTAAAAATAAAATTGATGATGATGAAAATGATAATATGGAATATTAGGGGTATGGAGAAAATCTCTAAAAAAAGGAGTTTATAAGGAATTAATAGGTTGTTATAGCCTTAAGTTTATTTTAATGCAAGAAATAAAATAAAGTAGCGAGGAATGTAAGGATACTTTTAAGAAGATTTGGAGTGATTTTCTAGTAGTTAATTCTACACAAGCTTCAAGTTGTATTGTAATAATATAGGATAAACAAAAATGGGATGTGTAATTGTTAGAAGTAAATGTAATTGGGTTGTTGGATTATTTTACATGAAAGAGAAAAATATCAAAATTGAAATTATAAATGTATGTCCTCCAAACAGGCTTCAAATCGTATTGTAATAATATAGGATAAACAAAAATGGGATGTGTAATTGTTAGAAGTACATGTAATTGGGTTGTTGGATTATTTTACATGAAAGAGAAAAATATCAAAATTGAAATTATAAATGTATGTGTTCTAACTATAGTCACTTCTTTTAAAATATGTTGGAGGAACCTTAGCATGTTTTTCAAACACAATGTTAACTCATTGTCTTGGGGGTAATTTTGACATTGTTCCATCTCTTTAGAGATTTTATTGCAAGCAAGATTGGATCATAAATGGAATCTTTTGACTTGTGATTTACCTATAACATTCATTCAAATCTATTTAATTTTTAGTCTATGTGGATCCAAGACCCTAATTTAAAGAAACTTTTGAAGGATGATATATGTATAGGTTTTCTCAAAAGATAAAATATTTAAAAGAGAAAATTTAAAATGTTAATATTTTGGTAATATTTTTAAAGTAAAGAAATAAAATAAATTCAAACTAAAAAAAGTATAAGATAGGGTAGAAACTAATGGGATGGATTAGGATTATTATATGAAAGAAACACAAATACCTATTAAATGTTATAATGCATCGAAAATGGAGGAGTCATATTGATTCCAAAAAATTAGGGGGAAATGGCACAAGGAAGAAGATAGAAATACATTTTTTTTCTATAGTAAAATAATTTTTTATTTTTGCACATCAAAAATATTTTAACTCTAGATGGATGAAATATCAAGGAAGAATAAGATATAAGGACTGAATCAATTAATTATTTCAAATATATTTTATCAGGTTTCACAAAGGAAAAAATAAAAGTTTTATGAAGAATATATATATGGAGGAGTTACATAAAGCATTTTTCATTTTCCATCCTAACAAGGCACTTGGCCATGATGGATTTTATACAATTTTATTTTGATTTTTTGGGATGTATTGAAAAGCCATATGTTAGTTTTTGTTGAAGAAACCTAGAAAATGAAGGTTATAATTAGTGAGATAAATTTTACTTTTATTATGTTGGTTCCCAAGAAAGGTAATAAAAAATATTTTGATAATATTTACCCAATAATATTTTGTAATAAGATTTATAAAATCATTTTAAAATTTATGCCAAATAGATTCAAAGGCATTCTAGATTTATTTTTATCTTACAGGAATAAGGTGGTTTTGTTTGTAGTAAACACATTCTTAATGGTATAACCATTGAATAGGAGGCCATAAATTCTCTTCATTCAATGAAAAAATAGGTATGCTTATGAAATTAGGTATGAATAGAATATGATAGGATTACCTAGAGTTTTTTATTTGATATTATTATTTTTTTTGTTTTAATTATAATTGTATGAATGGATTAATTTTTAATAGAGCACTAACGAATAATCTATTTTGTTCAATTGTTCTTATGCTAGTTACTTTAGTCATATTGTAAAATTTACCAAGATGACCACTAATTCATTATATATTCATTATTCTTATGAAAGCATTAGAGAGAGTTTTTTCAAAGTGAAAAATGCATAGAAAAATCAAACTCGTTCAAGTTGCAAAAAATGGTCCCTTTGAATCTCATCTCCAATTTGTTGATGAAACTTTTATTTTGGACCATTCCTCAATCACTAAGGCCATGGAGTTTAAATCAATATTATAATTCTATGAGAAGGCTACTAGATAGTTGATTAATACTATTGTAGACACCAAAATCTAGCCACTTGTCATTAATTCATGTCCTCCAATCATAGTCATCCATAGTCATCCATTATAAATAGGTGTGTGTGTGTATTTATTTAATATATATTTAATAAATATATGTATTTATGTAGATAAATCCTAGCCATTTGCCATGACTTAATATTCATCCACCTTAATCCTTGTTGCATGCCCAAATTTAATCTCAACCCTTCCTCATGTTTTAATCTTGACCACTCATTAGTGTCATCAAACCCTAGCATGATCAAGGGCAAATTATAAAAGATGATTCATTTTGATGAATCAAGGTCCTAATTTTTGAGATTACAATAACCCTAGCATTTTATCCACTCATAAACCCTATCCACTTTGTTATCATCTTCTTCCCTCACTACTACCATCACATCCTCCATTTCCACCATCACAAAACCCTCATGAACCAAATTTGGTTTTGCTTCACTTCCATACATTCTCGAATGCCACACAAAGTTTATAGAATTCTTCTAAGTATTTTTGAAATGCTACTGAGAATTTTTAGCCATCCCCAAACACTTGTAGGTATTTCCCATAGCTTATTTGTAGCCTATAAGCCCACGAGCATTTCTAACTATTCGTGTGACTCTTGAACACATAAGTAGGAACACATATCAACATTGACAAGGTAAAATATTTGTTACATTTATTTATATTCTTGCAATTTTTTTTACAATTTCATTTTATGGCATTTAATGTTTTATAGGTTTTATCATCCATAGGGCCTCACATAGTGGAGCCCTCGTAGGTTATTTTAACTCCTTTTATGTTTTTTACTATTCATAGGTACACGAATCATATTTTTGGAAATTGTTATATCTAGGGTGGTCCCATAGGGATACACAAGCCCACCTACAGACTTGTTTATATCAAGGACAAACCAAAATACACTAGTTGTTCATTGAACTAGGGTTTTAAAAACCCATTATATGTATTCATTGTATCAAAAGAATTTGTAACCCCATATTGGGGCACATTTATTGTACAACTTAGAGATCCAGGTTCATTGTGCCTATATCAAAAAAAAAATATTCATTTTGTGCATTTCATGGTGTTATTGTGCTTTTTACTTTTGCTTCGTATTGGTGTTGTTTATTTTATTTTTACAAAATTGATATCATGGTGGGACCCCCAAAGGGTTCCTAATTTTGATTTACTTTGTCACTGATATCTAATTTTGTTTCTATTTTTACAGGTTTCTAGAAGTTTGATCATACAAAAATCATGAAAACTAAGTTTTCTAGGATTTGTAGAGTTCAAGCAGTGGTCACACAAATACCTTGCAACATTCAAGGTATGCCCTATAGAGTTTAGGATATACCTCATAGCATTAAGGAGATATTGGTGGGAATTTAGAAGAGTGGGAAAGAAATACATAGGTTTCCTGGTAAGCCTAGTTCAAACGCTAAATCATTTTTGTTTTTATTATTCTGCTTTTTAATAGTGAAAATCAACAAGAAATCATTTATTTTCTAGTTTAAAACTGTTGCATTTTTATTCTCATTTTAAGTATTTAAATATTTCATATAGATTGCATATAAGATAAAGTTACATTTATGCATTCATCATAGTTCATATTTGATTCAGATTTATGTTGTTTAATAGTGTTTCATTTACTATTTTGTATGATGTTTGCAATGAAATGATAAAATCATAAATAGCTGCATATTAGGGTTAAAATCTTCCATTTTTATTTTCTAATTTGTAATAAGATCATAATACTTGAGTATACTCCCACTTTTGAAATCACTTGATGATTAAATATAGAATAACTTGGAGAACCCTCCACTATTAGAATCACTTGATGATTGAGGATGGGTCTTAAGCGATGTACCTTAAGTTATTTTGAGGAAATTGGTGTTAATGTTCTTGGATTATAGCTTAGACAAGTAAAATAGGGTATTTTTAAAATTGAATGAACACAATAGATAACATAAATCTTAAAATTAATCACACACTTTGCATATCACTTATTTAATAGTAGTGAGTTGAATTTTATTACCAACCATTGTTCTATATTGACAATGGTGCGCTTCATCTCCATCCGTCATCTCACCCCATAGTAACCATAGTACCCATGAGTAATATTTCTAGATTTCATCACAACAAATATTTTCATTTGCCATCCATCCTTAGAATACACATTGCATAATAGTTTAGGTTAGCACATCAACAACACACAAAACCCACATAAAAAATATATCAAAAAACAATTATTGCAAAACATAGGACTGATTTTCTTGTTTGATTCTATCTAATTTCCATTGCATATTTTCTGCACATTCCACACGTTTACCATTCCCAACTAACTCATTAGCTTATATTTTTAACTTGAAGCCAAGAAAATATTTTGAGTCAGGCATCCATTAGCCAAACCACTTCATCCATGAAGTGTTCCACATATTTTCGTACCACTTCTGTGGTTAATCCTGTAAGTGTGATACATACAAGCTATTATGGTTTGTCTGTAGGACCTTCACATGTTGTGTATACCTCAAATGTTTATGTGTTACATAGAGCCATCAATACCCCCATTCCCAAAATTGAACCATCATCCTCAACCAACCCTGCCATAACCTACATAGATGTGGATAAAGTTGGAGCTTATTTTAGATCCATCAACCCTATTCTAGAGAAAATCCACAAACCACCCAATCATATTCTCTCTTCTCAACAAGTACCTACCTACTTGCATCCCCTTATCTTCAACCAGGTGTATACCTATCCATTTTTTTAAGCATCATCTACACCCTCCATCCCATATTTCTACACCAAAACCTATGCCAATCCAATCTATGAAGCACATGTTAATGATGCCTCACAGATTCCTATTACCATTCCATCCACTATACCCCATTCACTTGTAACCCATTTCATAACCTATCCTTTAGCAACCTCATCCAATGTGACCTATAATCACACTTCACCTCCACCCACCTCCACTAGACCTACCCAATAGCCTTTAAAAATTACCATACAACATGCATACCAACACCTTAACAAATTTCTTGTGGGTCAAAAAGATGTTCATTCTTACCCCCAATAGCAAACATAGATGGTAAATTTAAACCTCATTCCATTTCAACCCCAATCCATATTATTCACCTCAAATCCATCTTGGGTATCATTCACACTCCATCAACCACATCATCTACCATACCATCCACCTCTTTATCTAAAGTTTCTATTCCTGAGAAACTCCCCATCACTACCTCACATCAAGCTTGTACCTCCAAACCCTCATCTTCATCATCATCGAATACATGTAAATGTAGTCATAATTATCACCACCATCCCACATCATTATTTCATCCACATCATTGTACGTTCATAAAACACTTGAGCCAAATCCACCTTCATCCACATATGCTAATATTTCACAAGTCAAATTAATGGATTATGATATGTCATTCCAACCAAAACCTCTCCCATTATTGGATCCATAAGCCAATCATGAGACATATACATCCACCTCCACATCATCCCAAGTTGCGATCCACCTCACTAGTCCTTGTATTGGTGAATATGTGGTCCAATATATTACTGTTACAATACTTAGCATATAAAATACTAGGGATTAAGGTCACCCACATGACCCACCCTTATCCATAGGAGTGATGTACAACATGGGTTCAATGCCTAAAAATATCAACTTTATGTATAGGGGGATTAATTCATTGTCTAATCCATATTCCTTTGATGAATCCAAACAAACAACCCTTGATAACATACAACACATATCGGATTTTCCATATTGATACTTCCATAAAGTCAATTGGTAGGGCTATGGCCTAGGAAAACATGAACAAGGAATCCATGAGCTCATTGATACTCCATATCAAGAAGTGCATAACTGTTCAGGTTTAGGCTATCACTCTCATTCTTCCACTTTTTTTTTTAACAAGCTTTTTAAAATCTCCATTTGAATTCAGAAGAAGAAACTTATCACATCAATGAATTGTAAGAGAAAATATATGAAGAATATGATGTTATGTTGATAGCTTCTTATGAATCTTATTAGGAATCGACACCCATCATTCCATTCATTGAATATGATGAGTATTACCTCATAATATTTTCAATCCATCATCCCATATTTTTGTTTCTCATCCCTAGGGAGAGAGCTGAACCAATCGATGAACCATATCCACTTCATTAATCCACCTCATCGGATAATTTTGTAATATATGTACATAAAAAAAATAAAATAAAAATAAATTAAAAAACACAAATAAATTGTCATTGCATTGCATGTGCATAGATTTTTTCCTATTGCATTTATTTGTGTTGCTTGATGTTGTTCAGGTTCCTATATTTCTTGCATCGATTCTAGAAAATAGGATTTATCCTTCCTTCACATTGCCGACCACCAGTTTTACCTTTAAGTTAACATGAATTATGTTGACTTATTCACCCCACTCTGTAATCCATATGATTTGGCAAAGCCAATTTGAATTGAAATGAACATAATTGATATGTACCATATTTCCTCACCTCCATCCTTTTTCAAATTCATACTTTCTGAGGAATTTTTAAGGGCTTCAGCCAACTACATTCCTATGTCGCCTCCACCTTCACCTTCACCTTTACAATTAGATCCTGATGTTTTCCAGGAAGACATAGAAGAGGATGAGTTAGAAGAGTTTGATAACATCATATATGATATTCATATGATCCCAATGCCCCATATTCTTGAGAAAGGATCTCATATATCCATTGAACATACCATTGATGTGAATCTTAGTTCATACGTAGATAATCATAAAATTGTTAAACTTGAAGACATTTTATCTGTATATGAACAAGAGAAATTAATTACTCTCCTCAAGAAGAATAAATATATATATTCATGGTCCTGCAAGGACATGCCTAGTCTTGAACCTAATTTGGTTGTCCATAATATCATCTTGCATTTTGATGCTAAGCTAGTCAAATAAAAATTGAGAAATATGCATCCTACCATTGCCCTCATGGTCAAAGAAGAGATTCAAAAGCTTTTAGATATAGGTTTCATTTTACCCATTGACTATCCTAAGTGGATTTCAAATATGGTACCCACTGGTAAACGTAATGGGCTGATATGCATTTACGCTAATATTTGAGATCTTAACAAAGCATATCCTAAGGATGAATTTCCCTTGCCAAACATTGATACTCTTGTTGACACTTACGCTGGCCATGAAATGCTTTCTCTAATGGATGGGTTTTTAGGATACAATAAAATTCGAATTAATCTTGATGACCAAAAAAAAATAGCATTGACTACACCTTGGAGGACTTTTTGTTACAAGGTGATGCCATTTGGTCTCAAAAATGTAGGTGCCATTTATCAACATGTCATGACATAAATATTCCATGATTTCATGCGTAAGATCATCAAAGATAATTTGGAGTGCAATTTGGGAGCTAGGAGGAAGCATGAGTAGGAAGTAGGAAGTATAATCAGTAGGAAGTAGGAAGTACGAGCAAGAAGCAAGAAACATGAGCTAGAAAGTGGAAGGAAAGTGTGATCAGTGAGTGAGAACCACTTCTTCTTGTTATAAATCTTAGAAGAAACTAAAAAAAATAAAGGATTAATGTGAAAAAATATAGGTAACATGACAAGAAACTAATTTATGAAAGTTCATACTAAAAGAAATGATACTTTTAGTGGAAGTATGGATGCCCTAGTTAGAAATAAGAGGAAGAGCGATCTATGGAAAATATGATCTAAGTATCAAATACTATACAAAAATGGATTAAAACGATTATTAAAACCAAATGCTAGCTAGGTTTTTTAGGGATTTAAAATTTGGGGGATTGAAATAAAATAACTCCATGACTTTTCTTTTGAAAGGATTTTCTACCATTACCTTCTCTAGTTTAAACAAGTGAGTTAAATAATGGATGAATATTTTTTTTTTAGGAGTAAAGATATATTATATTTAAGACCATAAAGTGAGAATTTATTTGTAGAGATAGAGACTATTAAAAGGTTTCTTGTGTGGAATAGGTTTTTGAATTTTTTTTAACAACTTATCAATAAGGATTTTTTGAATAATATTTGCAATAATGTAGGTGAGTTCATTCAAGAGGGACAAACTACTAAGTAGAGAAGGTATGTTATATACACTCAAACATGTGTATGAATACATTAAAAAAATTAGTGCAATTCACTAGGATTAACTCTAAGTAAAGAGAATGGTATAAACACGTGGATTATGAAAACATTGCATTCCAATATTACAAATGTAATAAAATTGGATACATGGCTAGAAATTACAAAGTGAAAATGGTGGAGAAAGAGATGGAAAATTATAGGTACGAGGTAAAATTTAATGTGAACCAAGGAACTCATATCATAAGAGAATACATATCAAGTAAAGTATTTTCCACTCCTAAGAAAGTAGAAAGAAAAACCCCTTTGCATAATCAAATAGCAAAGATCATTATAGTTCATTTTAATCAATCATTAAAAGAAAAAATTAACATAAGGGATGACAAATTACAATGTACAAGTTCAAATACGAAAGGAGTTAAAGGTGTGAAGGAATATAGGAAGGCAAATTTTAAAGCAAAGGAATATGAGAATGTGAATTTGAAAGCAACTAGGGTAAACAAGGTTTACATTAATCCAAGTAAATCATCTCTGTCTTTCTCAATTAGCATAACATTTTCTTGCAATAAAAATAAAAGCAGTACAAAATGTATTCATTTTACTTTAGGGTTTCAATATCAACATAATATATAAAATTATATTAAGGAAAGAAAATTTAGGGTTTCTAAGGAAACATAAGAAAGTAATGACTATGAAGGATAATCCATGTAATTTGGGTTTTTTAGGAAAGCATAAATAAGAAAACATTTATGAGGTTATTCCTTGCATTTCAAATTTTGTAGGGCAACATAAATCTTTAGAAGATAAGTTTCATTATGAGCAATATAAAAAATAGAAGAGATTGATTAAGTGTGTTGGTGGAAATGCCAAAAGGAAATGAAGGCCATAAAAGCATGAATAAAGAGAATATTAAACTAAAAGGGATATTAATGTGTGATGCTAAATAAAAATAGTACATGTTTTAACAAGAAGTGGGATTAAACCTAATAATAAAAATAAAATTGATGATGATGAAAATGATAATATGGAATATTAGGGGTATGGAGAAAATCTCTAAAAAAGGGAGTTTATAAGGAATTAATAGGTTGTTATAGCCTTAAGTTTATTTTAATGCAAGAAATAAAATAAAATAGCGAGGAATGTAAGGATACTTTTAAGAATATTTGGAGTGAGTTTCTAGTAGTTAATTCTACACAGGCTTCAAGTTGTATTGTAATAATATAGGATAAACAAAAATGGGATGTGTAATTGTTAGAAGTAAATGTAATTGGGTTGTTGTATTATTTTACATGAAAGAGAAAAATATCAAAATTTAAATTATAAATGTATGTGCTCCAAACAGGCTTCAAGTCGTACTGTAATAATATAGGATAAAAAAAAATGGGATGTGTAATTTTTAGAAGTAAATGTAATTGGGTTGTTGGATTATTTTACATGAAAGAGAAAAATATCAAAATTGAAATTATCAATGTATGTGCTCCAACTATAGTCACTTCTTTTAAAATATGTTGGAGGGACCTTAGCATGTTTTTCAAACACAATGATAACTCATTGTATTGGGGGTAATTTTGGCATTGTTTCGTCTCTTTAGATATTTTATTGCAAGTAATATTGGATCATAAATGGAATCTTTTGAATTGTGATTTACCTATAACATTCATTCAAAGCTATTTAATTTTTAGTCTATGTGGATCCAAGACCCTAATTTCTTCTTGGTGAATATATTATGGTGGGATGAAGAAAATTTTGAAGGATGATATATGTATAGGTTTTCTCAAAAGATAAAATATTTAAAAGAGAAAATTTAGAATGTTAATATTTTGGTAATATTTTTAAAGTAAAGAAATAAAATAAATTCAAACTCAAAAAAATATAAGATACGGTAGAAACTAATGGGATGGATTAGGATTATTATATGAAAGAAACACAAATACCTGCTAAATGTTATAATGCATTGAAAATGGAGGAGTCATATTGGTTCCAAAAACTAGGGAGAAATGGCACAAGGAAGAAGATAGAAATACATTTTTTTTCTATAGTAAAATAATTTTTTATTTTTACACATCAGAAATATTTTAACTCTAGATGGATGAAATATCAAGGAAGAATAAGATATAAGGACTGAATCAATTAATTATTTCAAATATATTGTCAGGTTTCACAAAGGAAAAAATAAAAGTTTTATGAAGAATATATCTATGGAGGAGTTACATAAAGCATTTTTCTTTTTCCATCCTAACAAGGCACTTGGCCATGATGGATTTTATACAATTTTATTTTGATTTTTTGGGATGTATTGAAAAGCCATATGTTAGTTGTTGTTGAAAAAACCTAGAAAATGAAGGTTATAATTAGTGAGATAAATTTTGCTTTTATTATGTTGGTTCCCAAGCAAGGTAATAAAAAATATTTTGATAATATTTACCCAATAAGATTTTGTAATAAGATTTATAAAATCATTTTAAAATTTATGCCAAATAGATTCAAAGGCATTCTAGATTTATTTTCATCTTAGAGTAATAAGGTGTTTTTGTTTGTAGTAAATGCATTCTTAATGGTATAACCATTGAATAGGAGGCCATAAATTTTCTCCATTCCGTGAAAAAATAGGTATGCTTATGAAATTAGGTATGAATAAAATATGATAGGGTTACCCAGAGTTTTCTATTTGATATTCTTAATTTTTTTTTGTTTTTTTTTTTAAATAAAGGGGTAAAAAATTATTGATAAAAAGTCTAGATTACAAAGTACATCTGAGCCCCCAACCAGGACTCAAATAAGCAACAAGATAGGCTAAATCACCAGACAAGGTCAACTCCCAAAGAAAACCAAAAAAAACAAACCACATTAAGTCTGAACATCCTTATGGATCAACTCCCGTAGGTGTTGAGAATCCCCAGATGGGAGACTCTCCTAGTTATCAATACTCTGAGTATCCAATAGCTCAAAAGCCCTTTTGGCTAGGTAATCAACAACCCCATTCCATTCCATTGGAATGTGCACAAAGGATATAAATTCAAACTCTTCACTCATTCTGAGAATCTAAATGGTCACAGAGGCCAACTGCCAATTAACATCCTCCACTCTTTTGTTGTTTAAAAGATTAACCAAAATTTGAGAGTCAGACTCGCAAAGAATCCTATGCCAGCCAAGAGAAAACCCCCTTTGCAAGGCCTCAAGTATCGCCAGAGCTTCCATAATATTGTTGGAGTGAACACCTTTATAAAAGGAAAAGAAAAAACTGACCACGCCAGCAGAATCTCTCCCAACACCACCAATACATTGACATTGCCCCTTTCTCCACAAATTGGGAGTAATATTGAACAAACTATCAATAGCTAATTTAGTCTCCTGAATAAAAACCACATCCGGAGAATGAACACGAATCAAATCACAAACAACTTTTTGTTTGGGGATGTTGTTCAACCCCCTTACATTCCATGAAAGTATAATCATTTTTGGGGGTTATAAAAATGGGAGTCCAATGTTCTCACCAAACCTGACTCTACCAAAATCTCCCCCATTAACTTAATTTTATCCTAGTCTTTCTTCCGACCCACATTCATATTCTTATCTGAAGCATTTTTTTTAATTATTTTATGCTGCAATCCCAGCACCGTAGGAGTTTTACAGTCCATGGATGACTGCATCAGTGCCTGGGTAGGAGAGGGCATATCTAAATCTGTGCCATTTTCTAAGATAACTTCACTTCCAGGGCTAGGGCCAACCATATCACCTATACTCAAAACCAAAGCCCTCTATTCTTCATTTAAACCCCCTATATCTGATTCCCTTGGTTCCACCTCATGAAGAGACAACTGATTTGGTCATGTTATATCTATAACAGGTAGCGATGTTTTAGGTATCTCCACGCACTGATCAAGGTTCTCTAGAATTTCAAAATGATTGAGCTGAGCATCTGGCTGGTTATCCTTAATGTCTATTTTTGCCTTTCTTCCTTTGTTTCGAGGTTTTACCATAACAAATCCTTCCTTATCCTAATCCCCCTCCTTTATCGAGGCTTTTCCTTTATCCATATTTTGTACAGCTCGAGAGGGCCCAGGATTTGAAGCCACAAGCAAGACAAACTTAGGGCATTTTCTTTGTAAGTGGCCATATTCATGGTAAATATGGCAACGAAATGGAAGAGCTTCATAGTCAAGTTTTTGAACCCATGTGGTTGATCCAAACTGTATTTCAATAGAATCTGGAATAGGATTTTTTAAATTAATTTCAACATAGATACGGGCAACAAAGATTACCTTTTTATCCAGCGTCTGTTGTGATGGTCCAACCGACTTCCCAAGTAGAAGGGCAATCATATGCAAGATGTCATTTCTCCAAAATTCCAATGGGAGCCACGAAAGCCAAACCCACACTGGAACCCATGACGGCCGCTCCTCTGATGGGTTGAAACCCACATGCCAGGGTTTAAGAAAGAGTCTCGCTTGGTTACAGAAATAGGGACCTCCTTCAAATGCTTTGTTATGATCCGCAAGACAAGAAAAAACCACCATAAAATAGTTGTTTGCACTCAGCATCACCTCCACATCACCTTCAGGGTTCCAAGTCTTCCTAACCCAAGCCTCCACAAAGGGAAGAGAAATTTGGATGCCCATAAATTTACCAATAAGCACATGTTTGGTTAAATACTCCACATATTTTGCCACCGAGTCTGGTTGAACCACTAGAACCGGCCTGGCTTCACATCATTCCAAACATCCATTGTTCTTTAACAAGCGATTCTTGGCATGCAATGGGAAATCCTGTTCCTTCCAATCATTTTTAAATGAAATACCAGCACTAGCATGCACGCTCTGTGACGGACCTGATGCCATCACTACATTCCTCCAGTTTTTCATACCTCCTCCAGAAACTGTTGCCATCCCCGTAGAGCCCCGAGGGTTTGCTATTACTTTTTTTTTGTTTTAATTATAATTGTATGAATGGATTAATTTTTAATAGAGCATTACAAAATAATCTATTTTTTTCAATGGTGCTTATGCTAGTTACTTTAGTCATATTGTGAAATTTACCAAGACGACCACTAAGTCATTATATATTCATTATTCTTATGAAAGCATTAGAGAGAGTTTTTTCAAAGTGAAAAATGGATAGAAAAATCAAACTCAGTCAAGTTGCAAAAAATGGTCCCTTTGAATCTCATCTCCAATTTATTGATTTTCTTTTATTTTGGACCATTCCTCAATCACTGAGGCCATGGAGTTTAAATCAATATTATAATTCTATGATAAGGCTACTAGATAGTTGATTAATACTATTGTAGACACCAAAATCTAGCCACTTGTCATTAATTCATGTCCTCCAATCATAGTCATCCATAGTCATCCATTATATTGTTAGATTTAAAGTGCACTATGCCTTCACCTTGACACTTGTCAGTTTCTCTTGACAAGTGTCATGTGTTGAATATAGGCTTATGCCTATATATTGTAACCATTAGTATCAATAAAATAATCCCTTCAGTTTTTAGTCCTAACATTGGTATCAGTTTTCTATCCTCCTATTTTGATCTATGGTTCATTTTATTATATTGAGTGCATTTTCGGCAAAGACCGACACTCTTATATGGCTAATTTTTCCTTTGTATTAAGGTGCATTTTTGGCAGAGACCGACACTCTTATATGGCTCATTTTTCCTTTGTATTAAGGTGCATTTTCGATAGAGTCCGACACCTTCTAGATTGAACTCACCATAAGGAGGGATTTGATATTTATGGTGGGATTAGTCAGTGACCTATGAGAGGCAACATCCTCTGAGGATGACCTACAGAGGCAACAGACCCAAAAGTGGCTGACCTTGAGGCACCCATGATGACCCTGAGGCACTTAGACAGCTGACCCAGTGGCAACAGACCCATGGAAGTGGCTGACCCTGAGGCAACAGACCAAGATGTATACACAGTGAATCTAGTATTATTCATATTTGGAGAGCCAAGCGCAAAGAGCACAAGCCTAGACCAAAAAAAAAAAAAGGATGATAGGTTAATTTTTTAGAGAAGTCAACATTAAGGGGGAATGTTACCTAATGTTGACTTGTTTTGTTTCTTCTTTAGTTAGGATAGTGCACTTTAAGGGGGAATGTTAGAGTTAAAGTGCACTATGCCTTCACCTTCACACTTGTCAGTTTATCTTGACAAGTGTCATGTGTTGAATATAGGCTTATGCCTATATATTGTAACCATTAGTATCAATAAAATAATCCCTTCAGTTTTCAGTCCTAACATATATATAGGTGTGTGTGTATTTATTTAATATATATATTTAATAAATATATGTATTTATGTAGATAAATCCTAGCCATTTTCCATGACTTAATATTCATCCACCTTAATCCATGTTGCATGCCCAAATTTAATCTCAACCCTTCCTCATGTTTTAATCTTGACCACTCATTGGTGTCATCGAAACCCTAGCATGATCAAGGGAAAATTATAAAAGATGATTCATTTTGATGAATCAAGGTCCTAATTTTTGAGATTACAAGCACCCTAGCATTTTATCCACTCACAAACCCTATCCACTTTGCTATCATGTTCTTCCCTCACTACTACCATCACATCCTCCATTTCCACCATCACAAAACCCTCATGAACCAAATCTGGTTTTGCTTCACTTCCATACATTCTTGAATGCCACCCAAAGTTTATAGAATTCTTATAAGTATTTTTGAAATGCTACTAAGAATTTTTAGCCATCCCCAAACACCTGTAGGTATTTACCATAGCTTATTTGTAGCCTATAAGCCCTCGAGCATTTCTAGTTTTTCGTGTGAATCTTGACCATAGAAATAGGAACACATATCAACATTGACAAGGTAAAATATTTGTTACATTTATTTATATTCTTGCAATTTTTTTTACAATTTCTTTTTATGGCATTTAATGTTTTATAGGTTTTATCATCCATAGGGCCTCACATAGTGGAGCCCTCGTAGGTGCTTTTAACCCATTTTATGTTGTTTACTATTCACAGGTACACAAATCATATTTTTGGAAGTTGTTATATATAGGGTGGCCCCATAGGGATACACAAGCCCACCTACAGACTTGTTTGTACCAAGGACGAACCAAAATACACTAGTTGTTCATTGAACTAGGGTTTTAAAAACCCATTATATGTAATAATTGTATCAAAATAATTTGTAAGCCCATATTGGGGCACATTTATTGTACAACTTAGAGATCCAGGGTCATTGTGCCTATATCAAAAAAAAATTATTCATTTTGTCCATTTCATGGTGTTATTGTACTTTTTTACTTTTGCTTCGTATTGGTGTTGTTTATTTTATTTTTACAAAATGGTGATCATGGTGGGAACCCCAAAGGGTTCCTCATTTTGATTTACTTTTTCACTGATATCTATTTTTATTTCTATTTTTACAGGTTTCCAAAATTTTGATCATACAAAAATCATGAAAACTAAGTTTTCTAGGATTTGTAGAGTCCAAGCAGTGGTCACACAAATAGCTTGCAACATTCAAGGTATGCCCTATAGAGTTTAGGATATACCTCATAGCATTAATGAGATATTGGTGGGCATTTAGAAGAGTGGAAAAGAAATACGTAGGTTTCCTGGTAAGCCTAGTTCAAACCCTAAATCATATTTGTTTTTATTATTCTGCTTTTTAATAGTGAAAATCAACAAGAAATCATTTATTTTCTAGTTTAAAACTATTGCATTTTTATTCTCATTTTAATTATTTAAATATTTCATATAGATTGCATATAGGTTAAAGTTACATTTATGCATTCATCATAGTTCATATTTGATTCATATTTATGTTGTTTAATAGTGTTTCATTTACTATTTTGTATGATGTTTGCAATGAAATGATAAAATCATAAATAGCTACATATTAGGGTTAAAAGCTTCCATTTTTATTTTCTAATTTTGAATAAGATCATAATACTTGAGTATACTCCCACTTTTGAAATCACTTTATGATTAAAGATAGAATAACTGGGAGAACCCTCCACTATTAGAATCACTTGATGATTTAGGATGGATGTTAAGCGATGTACCTTAAGTTATTTTGAGGAAATTGGTGTTAATATTCTTGGATTATAGCTTAGACAAGTAAAATAGGGTATTTTTAAAATTGAATGAACACAATAGATAACATAAATCTTAAAATTAATCACACACTTTGCATATCACTTATTTAATAGTAGTGAGTTGAATTTTATTACCAACCATTGTTCTATATTGACAATGGTGCGCTTCATCTCCATCCGTCATCTCACCCCATAGTAACCATAGTACCCATGAGTAATATTTCTATATTTCATAACCAGAAATATTTTCATTTGCCATCTGTCCTTAGAATACACCTTGCATAATAGTTTAGGTTAGCACATCAACAACACACAAAACCCACATAAAAAATATATCAAAAAAATTTATTGCAAAACATAGGATTAAGTTTCTTGTTTGATTCTATCTGATTTCCATTGCATATTTTCTGCACATTCCATGCATTTACCATCCCAAACTAACTCATTAGCTTATGTTTTTAACTTGAATCCAAGAAAATATTTTGATTCCAGCATCCATTAGCCAAACCACTTCATCCATGGAGTATTCCACATATTTTCGTACCACTTTTGTGGTTAATCCTGTAAGTGTGATACATACAAGATATTATGGTTTGTCTATAGGACATTCACATGTTGTGTATACCTCAAATGTTGATGTGTTACATAGAGCCATAAATACCCCCATTCCAAAAATTGAACCATCATCCCCAACCAACCCTGCCATAACCTACATAAATGTGGATAAATTTGGAGCTTATTTTAGATCCATCAACCCTATTCTAGAGAAAATCCACAACCCACCCAATCATATTATCTCTTCTCAGCAAGTACCTACCTACTTGCATCCCCATATCTTCAACCAGGTGTATACCTATCCCTTTTTTTAAGCATCATCTACAGCCTCCATCCCATATTTATACACCAAAACCTATGCCAATCCAATCTATGAAGCACATGTTAATGATGCCTCATAGATTCCTATTACCATTCCATCCACTATACCCCATTCAGTTGTGACCCATTTCATAACCTATCCTTTAGCAACCTCATCCAATGTGACATATAATCACACTTCACCTTCACCCACCTCCACTAGACCTACCCTATATCCTTTAAAAATTGCCATACAACATGCATACCAACACCTTAATAAATTTCTCGTGGGTCAAAAAGATGCTCATTCTTACCCCCAATAGCAAACATAGATGGTAAATTTAAACCCCATTCCATTTCAATCCCAATTCATATTATTCACCTCAAATCCATCTTGGGTATCATTCCCACTCCATCAACCACATCATCTACCATACCATCCACCTCTTTATTTAAAGTTTCTATTTTTGAGAAACTCCCCATCACTACCTAACATCAATATTGTACCTCCAAACCCTTATCTTCATCACCATCGAATACATGTAAATGTAGTCATAATTATCACCACCATCCCACATCATTATTTCATCCACATCATTGTACATTCATCAAACACTTGAGCCAAATCCACCTTCATCCACATCTGCTAATATTTCACAAGTCAAATTAATGGATTATGATATGTCATTCCAACCAAAACCTCTCCCATTATTGGAGCCATAAGCCAATCATGAGCCATATACATCCACCTCCACATCATCCCAAGTTGCGATCCACCTGACTAGTCCTTGTATTGATGAATACATGGTCCAAGATATTACTAGTACACTACCTAGCATATAAAATACTAGGGATTATGGTCACCCACATGACCCACCATTATCCATAGGAGTGATGTACAACATGGGTTCAATACCTAAAAATATCAACTTTATGTATAGGGGGATTAATTCATTGTCTAATCCATATTCCTTTGATGAATCCAAACAAACAACCCTTGATAACATACAACACATATTGGATTTTCCATCTTGATACTTCCATCGAGTCAATTGGTAGGGCTATGGCCTAGGACAAAATGGACAAGGAATGCATGAGCTCATTGATACTCCATATCAAGAAGTGCATAACTGTTCAGGTTTAGGCTATCACTCTCATTCTTCCACTTTTTTTTTGAACAAGCTTTTTAAAATATCCATTTGAATTCAGAAGAAGTAACTTATCACATCGATGAATTGTAAGAGAAAATATATGAAGAATATGATGTTATGTTGATATCTTCTTATGAATATTATTAGGAATCGACACCCATCATTCCATTCACTAAATATGATGAGTATTACCTCATAATATTTCCCATCCATCATCCCATATTTTTGTTTCTCATCCCTAGGGAGAGAGCTGAACCAATCGATGAACCACCTCCACTTCATTAATCCACCTTATCGGATAATTTTGTAATATATGTACGTAAATAAAAAAATAAAAAATAAATTAGAAAAACACAAAAAAATTGTCATTGCATTGCATGTGCATAGATTTTTTCTTGTTGTATTTATTTGTGTTGCTTTATGTTCAGGTTCCTATATTTCTTGCATCGATTCTAGCAAACAGGATTTATCCTTCCTCCACATTGCTAACCACCAATTTTACCTTTAAGTTAACATGAATTATGTTGACTTATTCACCCCACTCTATAATCCATATGATTTGGCAAAGCCAATTTGAATTGACATGAGCATTATTGATATGTACCATATTTCCTCACCTCCATCCTTTTTCGACTTCATACTTCCTGAGGAATTGTTAAGGGCTTCAGCCAACTACATTCCTCTGTCACCTCCACCTTCACCTTCACCTTTACCATTAGATCCTAAGGTTTTCCAAGCATACATAGAAGAGGATGAGTTAGAAGAGTTTTATAACATCCTATATGATATTCATATGATCCCAATGCCCCATATTCTTGAGAAAGGATATCATATATCCATTGAACATACCATTGATGTGAATCTTAGTTCATATGTAGATAATCCTCAAATTGTTAAACTTGAAGAAATTTTATCTGTATATGAACAAGAGCAATTAATTACTCTCCTCAAGAAGAAAAAAGGTATATATTCATGTTCCTACAAGGACATGCCTATTTTTTACCCTAATTTGATTGTCCATAATATCACCTTGCATTTTGATGCTAAGCTAGTCAAATAAAATTTGAGAAATATGCATCCTACCATTGCCCTCATGGTCAAAGAAGAGCTTTAAAAGCTTTTAGATATGGGTTTCATTGTACCCATTGACTATCCTAAGTGGATTTCAAATATGGTACCCACTGGTAAACGTAATGGGGTGATATGCATTTACGCTAAATTTTGAGATCTTAACAAAGCATATCCTAAGGATGAATTTCCCCTGCCAAACATTGATACTGTTGTTGACACTTACGCTGGCCATGAAATGCTTTCTCTAATGGATGGTTTTTTAGGATATAACCATATTCGAATTAATCTTGATGACCAACACAAAATAGCATTGACTACACCTTGGAGGACTTTTTGTTAGAAGGTGATTCCCTTTGTTCTCAAAAATATAGTTGTCACTTATCAACATGTCATGACATAAATATTCCATGATTACATGCATAAGATCATCAAATATTATGTGTATGATCTCTTGGAAAAATATAAAACTCGATAAGAGCACATTGGTGTCTCGAAAAAAGTCTTTGGTTGACTTCTAGAGCATAATGTAAGGTTGAACCCCCAAAAATTGTGTCTTTGGTGTTACCTCAAGAAAAATACTAGGATTAATTATCTCCAAAAGAGGCATTGAGGTGGATCCAAACAAAGTCATGGTCATCATGGAGATACCTCCCAAAAAAACTTGAAATAATTCCATAGTATACAAGGAAAAATCTAGTCAATCTATCATTTTACTACACAATTGTTTGATAAATGCAGGCCATTCAATCATATTCTATAAAAGGAGGTGACATTTTCATGGATATACAAGTGCCAAAAAACTTTTGATGACATCAAACAATACCTATCTTCTCCACCAGTCTTAACTCCTTGTTAGGAAAAACTACAAGATTTATTACTTGCAATGGGAAACACAATAACAAAATTATAGAACATGGAAGTACTAACACAAGTGACATAGAGATTTACATGGAAACCTACAATGTGCAAAAAAAACCATGGGGCAATGACAAATTCTCTTTCTTATTATTTTAGCAAAATTTACATTCACGTATTTCAACATTTTCAAAAACCTCTCTCTTACATATGCAAGGGATCAAGTCCCTTTTATAGAGCATAAGGAAGACTCCAAACCTGTGTGTTTCCTCTTCCAATGGAAGCCCCAAAAAGACTATTCATTTTCACTCCCAAGATTGTTTGTCTTCTATATTCCTATTGTCTACCTAGACATCTACTTGGCTTGATGTCGGGCGAGATGTCTACCAGCCTAGACATCTGGTAGCCCAAACATTAGGTCCAGACGTATGCTATCCTAGATGTATGGTAGCCTAGATGTTAGGCCAAAATTTTTGCCAGCCTAGACATCTGGTAGCCCAAATTTCAGGACCAAACATCTACCAACCTAGACATCTGGCAACCTAGACATCTGGCCTAAACATCTAACAGGTCAGACATCTGACCTATTGCCTAGATGTCTGACCCAAACGTATAGCAATTCATATGTCTAGCTGACCTTCTTAATGCATGCTATCTTCATACCTAACATTATCCCACTTGAAGTCAATATTCAAGAATTATTATGCTCAAAAAATTTTCATCCAGTGCCAATTGCCCAATGTTGCCCTTATTATTTTTTTAGCAAGTTCATATAAGTTCTGCACCATTTAAACTTCTCTACCTTGATCGAATTTGTAAGCATATCTACATGATTCATTTTAGTGTTGATTTTAAGCAATAGGATCCTACCTTCTTCCACCATATTTATAATAAAGTGGTACTTGAAATAAATATGTTTCATGTGATCATGGAATGTTGGATTCATCACTAGATAAATAGCACTTTGGCTATCACAATACAACATAATTTTCTCCTGCATTACCTTGAAGTCACCCAACAATAACTCTAGCCAAATTACCTCTTTGTTGGCATGAGTTACTGCGATGTATTCTACTTCAGTGGTTGATAAAACCACAACAGACTGTAACTTAGAAGCCCAAATCATCGCTCCTCCAGTAAGAGTGAAGGTATATCCTATAGTGGATTTTCTCCCATATCTATCTCCACCATAATCATGATCTAAAAAACTTGTAACTTGCAAATCTACTGATCCAAAGTAAATGGCAACATCTGAAGTGGCTCTTAAATATCTAAATTTCCACTTCACTGCATTCCAATGATCCTTACAAATATTTTCCATGTACCGGCTAACTACTTCCACTGCTTGGGAAATATCTGATCTAGTACTCACCATGTCATACATGAGGATTTCTACTACTGATGAATATGGTACATGAGACATGCTTGTATTATCTACTTCCATTCTAGGACACTGGTTGGAATACAACTTTAATTGTGGAAGAAGTGGGGTACTAACTAGTTTAGCATTCTACATATTGAAGCCCTACATAATATTTTCCATATATGACTTTTGAATTAACTAGATATTTCTTTATTTTATGTCCCTGTGTATCCTCATCCCTAAAATTTGGTTTGTTGCTTCTAAATCGTTCATTTCAAATGTCCTATCCAACTGAGCCTTAAGATCAATGATTTTATTCATTTTGGGGCCTGCAACCAACATATCATCAACATACAACAATAAAATAATAAAACTTCCATTGTCAAACCTCTTTTAGTATACACAATGATTAGCTTCACTCCTGCTGAAACCTTGGCTCTTCATGAAGGTGTCAAATTTCTTGTACCACATCCTTGGTGCATGTTTCAACCCATACAGTGATTTATTTAGTCTACAAACCAAATGCTCTTTGTGTCTTTCTTCATAGCCCTTAGGATGATCCATATATATCTCTTCCTCAATATCACCATGCAAGAAAGTAGTCTTTACATAAAGCTACTTCAATTCCAAATCCTATGCAACTACAAGTGCAAGTATAACTCTAATAGTAGTCATTTTTACAACTGGAGAGAAAATTTTATTAAAGTCAACACCTGATTTCGACACATAGACCTTTTCCACCAAGCGAGCTTTATAGGGTTCCAATAGCCCGTCGTTGTTCTTCTTCACTTTGTACACCCACTTGTTTTCAACAGTATTTCTTCCAGGTGGGATATCCACAAGTTCCCAAGTTTTATTCTTTCAAAGTGCCTCAATTTCCTCCTCCATGGATTTCCTCCACTTTCTTGCATTTTTAGACTCTCTAGCTTCCTAAAGTGAACTAGGTTCATCATCATCAATTAACAAAGCAAAAGATAACTAATATACATGAGAATACATTCTTGGACACTTTTGTGGATGTGTAGATCTTCTAACCCATCCTGTTCTACTTGTTCTACATGCTGATCAAAAACTTTAGCATGTTCATCTTCACTAAATTCTACTTCAATAGGTACAACATTAGGGTTTTGTTGTACCTCCTTCCTTTGAATGGATTTTTCATAAACTCTTACATCTTGGCTACTAATTACCTTGTGCGTAGTAGGATCCCACAGTCTATACCCCTTCACTATATCTCCATAGCCGAGAAAAACACACTTGCTTAACTTCGAGTCAAGCTTGGATTTTTTTTCATTGGGTACATTGGCAAACACATCACAACCAAAAGTGCGTAAATGAGAGTAATCAACTAGATTACAAAACCAAACCTCCTCTAGCATTTGTCCATCCAATGTAGTTGTAGGTGGCCTATTAATAAGATAAACAACTGTATTAATAGCCTCCACCCATAACTTTTTCTCTAGCATGGCTATGCTAAGCATACTTCTTGCACGTTCCATGATTGTGTTATTTATCTGCTCAACCACACCATTTTGCTATGGAGTGTAAGGTACAGTATTCTGGTGATTAATACCTTCCTACATACAAAATTTATCAAATTCCTTGGAGAAATATTTACCCTCGTTATCTATCCTGAGACACAAAATTGAATTGCCCAAACTCTTTTCTACCTATGCTTTGAAATCCTTAAATTTCTATAAAGCTTCTGACTTCTTCTTCAGAAAATAAACCCACACTCTCCTAGAATAATCATCTATAAAATTCAGAAAATAGATGGTGCCATTCAAGGACTAACTGGGGATAAGTCCAATTATATCTGAATGTATAAGTTGCTTAAAAGCAGAACTCTTACAAGGACTTGCAGTAAACTGAACCCTCATATGTTTACCCAAAATACAATGCTCACGTAAGTCTAAATTGCAATATTTAATCCTAGAAAGTATACCTTTGTCATGCAAAATTTTTAGACCTTTTTCACTCATATGGCCTAGGCGTTGATGTCATAGCATTACTACATCCTGAATAGAAGTTGTTGTTGTTGCATGGTTTTTCACCGTATCATCATATAAATGGTATAAGGTCCCATAAGATTCTCCCTTTTATACTACAAGAGCTTGTCTGGTAATCTTGTAGTAGTTATTGCTGAAAGTGAAAAAATACCCTAGCTTATCCATAATTTTGATTGATAGTAAATTCTTCCTCAAATAGAGCATATGTCGCACATCACATAACATCCTTTCTCTACCATCGTCCAACCTGATCCTTATATCCCCTCTTTCCACAATTTCTAAAGGATGATCATCACCCAAATAGACCTTTCCACCATAGTATGGCTGATATTTGTCAAACCAGTTTCTATGGGGAGACATGTGGAAGGATGCACCTGAGTCCAATACCTAGGTATATAAAATTGATCTACTGTTATTGTTATAGAAAGCTTCACATGTTGTTGTCTCTCATAAATCTATTGCACTGGCCTTAGATGATGTCTGATTTTGCTTTTCACTATTCTTTAATTTCTAATAGTCCTTCTTGGAGTGTCCTAGCTTCCCACAATGCCAACACTTCCCTTTCTTCTTACGTCTTTTAGAATTAGATCTGGACTACTTTCTACCTTGTTTACTCCCCTCAAATGATCGACCTCTCATAGATACAACTTCATTGGTTTAGGGTTCCAGAAACATTTTTTGCCTCAACTCTTATTCCAACAAATAAGCTACCACATCATCAAATTTGAGAGTTCCTGATGATGAATTACTTATGGTCATCACCATATGATCCCAAGTTTCTAAGAGATAAAAAAGTAGGGTGATAGCCCTTTATTCATCCTCTATATTCACATTAACTAAAACCATTTTACTGATAATATTATTAGACTCATTCAAATGATCTACCACGGATGAAATTTCCTTCATCCTCAAGCTATAAAGATGTTTGTTTAGAAAAACCTTGTTAGTTTTTATTTTGTTTCATACAAATTTTAAATATTTTTCCAAAGGGATTTTGTGGTATTTTCTTTAGCTACATTTAACAAGACAGATTCCACTAGACAGAGACGGGTTGTAAAAACTGCCTTCATGTCAAGCGTTACCCACTTCTCATATTTCATGCTACTCAATTTACTCATGATCCCTTTCAAGGCTTGCACTTGGTCATTCTGAACTAGCAAATCCTCCACCTTCATCTTCCATAGAGCGAAGTTCCTACCATCGAATTTCTCAATCTCAAAATTTGTTACACATTTTTTCATTGTTGAAGTTTCCACCTGTACAAAACCTTAGCTCTAATACTAGATGTTAGGAAAAATTTCAATATTTATTACCTGTAAGAAGAAGCACGATAAAAAAATTATAGAACACATAAATAGTAACACAAGTGACAAATATTTATGTGGAAACCTGCAATGTGCAAGAAAAACCATGGGACAATGGCAACTTCTCTTTCTTATTATTTTTAGTAAAATTTACATTCATGTCTTTCAACATTTTCAACAACCTCTCTATTACATATGCAAGGGGTCAAGTCCCTTTTATAGAGCAGAAGGAAGACTCCAAAACTGTTCATTTCCTCTTCCATTGGAAGCCTCCAAAAGACTGTTCATTTTCACTCCCAAGACTATTCATCTTTCACATTCCTATCATCTACCTAGATATCTGCTTGGCTTGATGTCAAGATGGATGTCTATCAACCTAGATATTTGGTAGCCTAGACTTTAGGCCTAGACATCTTCCAACCTATATGTCTAACATCATATATGTCAGGCCTAGACATCTACCAACCTAGACGTCTAGCAACCCAGACATTAGGCCCATATATTTGCCAGCCTAGATGTCTGGTAGCCCAAATGTCTGGCCTAGATATTTGACCCAAACATCTAGTAGGTTAGACGTCTAGTTGACCTACTTACTACATACTATCTTCATACCTAACACTCCTCATTCGGAGGTCCCCTTCCATATTTATGTTTTAGAAAAAAAATTGTATTAGGGATAATGCTTGCACAAAATAATGAAAATAATCAAGAGCAAGTTGTCTACTACATTAGTCAAACATTGGTAAGCTATGAAACCAGACATGTTTACATGGAAAATTTGTGCTTAGTAGTGTTTTTTTCCACTAAGAAACTTAGAGATTACATGCTTAGTCACACCATATATGTCGTAGATCATGAAAATCCTTTGTGTTACATGATATCTTGCACTTACAATAACACATGCACTACAAAATAGATAATTCTTATCACTGAATTTGATCTTGAGATCATCAGCCAAAAATCCATTAAAGGTCAGGTCATAGCCAATCAGCTTGTAAAAGTACCACTTCCTATTGATTAACCCCTGATTATTGAGCTCTCATATGATGCATTATTCACTATCATTGAATAATAAGATGTCATTCTGGAGGAAAATGCCAATTTCAACCATTATTTGATGGTTCTAAGTGTGAAAAAGGTCAAGGTTCTAGAGTCATTTCTCATACACCACAGGGGTACCTATCCCCCTATCTTTCAAACTTGACTTCCAATGTACAAAAACAATGTAAAGTATGAAGCCTTAATCTTAGGTCTTCAATCAATCATAGTTATGGGTATAAAGTGTATCAGGATATATGGTGACTCCCAACTTGTTATTCACAAAAAAAATAGAGAATACCAATGCAAGGAACCAATAATAAAGCTTTACCATGAAGTAGCAATGACATTGCTCATCAAATTTGATTGGTATTTAATTTATAGTTTTCTATGTTCAAGTAATAGATGTACATATGTGATGGTCTATCTAGGATCATTGATTCCAAAGAACTTCATAGGAGAGGTACAACCACTTATTTTCACAACAATATTTAAATTTCCAATTGTTCATGTTGAATCTAAGGATGAGAAAGACATTTTATTTATCTATTTAAAGCCTTATGAGCCTTGGTCCAACCAAATAATAGCCATCCTCAGGTTTGAAACACACCCATCAGATATGTCATAGACTACTAAATGCATTTTCAAGAAAAAGGTAATTCATTTTATTCTCTTGGAGGACGTGTTTTATAAACATGATTATGATGGATTCCTTCATTATATTTATCCTATAGAGGCACAAAGAGCCATAGCTGAAGCTCATGATAATAATTGTGGTGGTCATTTTAATGGAATGACCATTGCAAAGCATATTCTTCACATGGGTTACTATTGATCCACCAAAGAATATAATCGTTGCACTTACACCAACTATTATAATAAATTTCAACAAAATGCTAATTTCACTCATATACCATCATAAGAATTACAAACTATTCAAAGCCTTTGGCCCTTTTCACAATAGGGTCTTGATTTGATTGGTAAAATCTCACCTCCTTCCTTAGGATAAAATACATTCATCATCATAGCCATTGAATACTTCACAAAGTGGGTTGATATAATTCCTCTCACCAATATGATAGGACTTAGAATTGTGGAATTTATACTTCATCATATCATCTTTCATTTTGGTATTACCTCAAAAATTATCTTTGATAAGGATAAATCTTTTAAAAAAAAGTATGTTCGAGCACTCTAAAATAAATATAATATACAACACAATTCCTGAACTCCTTACTACCCATAAGCAAATGGATAATCTAAGGCTACCAACAAGACCTTAATTGTTATCCTCAAGAAACTAGTTAAAGAAAATCGTTGAGATTAGCATACTCAAATCCCATTGGCATTTTGGGCTTATCGAACAAGCATATTCATGCCTACTAGGGCAACACCATTTTCATTGGTCTATGGAGCTAAAGCAATTATGCCTCTTGATCTTGAGATCCCCTCATTACGAATTTTATTGTAGGAATTCATAGATGATGATACTACTAGATAAGCACATTTTGACCAACTTATGCTTCTTAATGAAAGGCAGGTCAATGCTTTAGAGAATTTATGAGTTTATCAGGACCATCTAAAGCATGCTTACAATGCCAAAGTTCATCTACATGAATTCTAAGTAGGAGATATTGTTCTTAAATAGAATCAATAAAACACCAATGCATTACCGCATCTCTGTCATAAATTCACCGCTAATTGGCTAGGTTTGTATATTGTCACTCAAAAAGTGGATAAAAGAACTTATAGGCTTGTCAATCTAGAGGGATTCAAATATATCTAACCACTTAACATCATCCACTTCAGAGCATTCTATGCTTAATGTGATTTATACATGTATATATACATGGCTAATATACAAAAACAACATTGTATTTCACACATGATATTTTACACCTTGCATTTCACACATTGCATTGCACATATTATATTTCACAAAATTGCATTTCATACATTGTATTCACAACCATATTCACACATTTCATTCACCATATTAGGAATTATTTATTCGGTTTAGATAATAATTGATCCAATAAAGTCATGTTGCATTAATTAGGGGCACCCTCAAATCATCATCCATTTCATTGCACCATTCCATAAAGTCAAAATTATCATTTGCAAACCACATTTCAGAATCCCTAGGTGTTTTTAGTCACTCAACCACTCTTAGTGTTTCCAAAAACCTCCAATATATTTTGAGTTTTCTTTAGGACCAAGACACATTTTCGCTAAGAAAATCTTGAGTTCTAGGAATTGACTCTAACACTCTTAAACCAAATACAATCACACATATTAAAAATATCTTGTATCAAATATGAATAACACCATGATTGGATTGAACCTCAAAGTGAAAAAGGTAATCCTTGCTTGTCCCATTATGCACATAGTCCAAAAATAAATAAAAATATGGTTTTCACCACTATCACAATGATTTCCAAACAAAATAATGAGTAGTAAGGATAGGGTAAAATTCTCATCACACTTCATTTGAGAATTTGATTCTCTAAAGATCTAAATATTTTACACATCACACACCATAGATCCTCAACTTGTAAGGATAGAACTATATTTATTTTCCAATAGTTAGATATTTTTAATCCCCAAAGTTTAGAGATCATATTATTGGACTATGGAGCTAATCTCCATTCCGGATATAGATGCTTGACTCATAGTGGAGTATGGTCATGTGTGGAAACATGTCTCTCTTGAAGAGACATTTGATTGCACATATGAATAAACTAGTTTCTTGATCTTATCCATGATAGGTTTTATCTCAATTTACTCAAGATGGGTTAATAAACTCACTTGCACACACATTGGTTCTTGATTGGCTCAATTCATAACCATACTCATGATTTTGTAAATGAATTCACTGCACACACATTTGGTCTGAAATAAAATAGATAGAAGTTAATGAGTTTATCAGATATCACTAGTATGTCCGAGTCTCTACAAAATAATAAGTTTTCCATATCAGCATCCATATCGATTTTCCATATCAACATCCATATCATTACATAAGTCTTCCATTTCATATGCCACCATTTTTGTGCCCCTGATTAAACAACAATGTTTTACATGATCAAGTAAAATATAAACTATGAATGATCATTAGAGCATTAATTTATTTGCATTCATACACATTATAAATGTATTATCATCCATCACACATATACAAAAGCATAACAAAAAATTAAAATCCATGTATATATATTGCATATACAATGAATGCTCTAAGGCTATATACAATGGAGCACCAAGGCTCATATACAAAAAAAAGTGTATCTAAGAACTAGTTAATTTCTATAGGATGATCCCTATGATCTTGATGGAGCCCTAGATATAGAACCATTATGCCTAGATTCATAATGCCTAAAAAACCCAAATAGGAAGGAAGATGATAAATTTGGTAGTACAATGTGGTGCTGCATCAATAGATCCTCTAAACCCTAGATATATCCATATTAGATTTGAAGGTATAGTATGTCCTACCTATGGTGATAGGATCTCTATACTATCTCTTCCTGGAATCTTGCAATCCTATCCTCATCTCCATCTATAACAATTCATACCTCTAGCTTTGCTCACAATCTAGCTATCTCTACATCTTGAGCTACTATATCTGCATCTCGATCCACCACCATCTATTGGAGCCTCATACGCTCCTCCTCAATCTCACCTAGAGGTCTCTATGGAACCTCCTCCATTTCATCCATACCATCGCCATCACATTCAATATATGGAGGTTGCTTTGCTACATCCCTCACCTGCCTCTCTCAACTACTAGATCAATGATATATTTGATATTTGGGAGCCTCATCTACCTCCTCTACCTTGACCTTCTCATCATCATTATCACCCTCATACACTACCTAACTTGGTACCCATGGTGGTTGTTAAGTGAACCATACATCATACTTAGTGTTAGTCCCTACATCATCCACATGGAGGAGATCTATCTCCTTGTCATCCTCATAGGTCACCCATCATACCTCCAAATAAGGTAAACCCATCTTATCCTGATGGTTTCTACACAACACTGGTGGCTCAGGTATTCCCTATTGTAGACCAAAATATCATAGAATCCATGAGAATTGGATCAACTCCACCTCACTCCTATGTCACCCAACCGCCCATATAGCCTACCAAAATTTGCAATTACTCTCTATCACTAGTTCAAGTAGTACCTTACCATGGTATCCAATTCACCTGATTAGGTGTCAGCCCTACCCAACATGTAACCCCTCAACTAGCACTCGAATAACATGGTATACATTCTTGAATGTCACTATCACCTCACCAGGAGGGAGCTAAAATATCCCCTTATCTGAATCCCATATCTCTATCAAAGTAGAGAGATACCCCTCATATTCCCTCACCACATCAATTAGTGTGGCTCTATCTTATCCCATGTCCTCCAACCAATCCCAATGCTCCTTCTACAACATCTTTCTTACCCCAAGTATGAGGGGCGAGAACTGATGTCAATCTTCTAAGATCCTCAACTATAGTACAACATATGCATAATGCAAGTACATTAATATCACATTCATTGCATAATTAAAAAAATGTACAAATCCAAAAAAGAACCCCAAGAGCACTTACCTCATCCACTTGCATCTATGCTCTTACTACCACAGTCACACCCTCCATCGCATAGCTTTCGCTCCACCACACTAGTTCACTCACTCACTCTCCTTTATATGCATATATAGAACTTGTGAATGCAATAATAAATCTATTTTACCTTTGTAGACTATATATAGCTATTTTTGACACTCTCAAATACCTATGGGTGTTCACATGGTACATTGAAACACTGAACATCTGCAGAGTGGCAAACACTTTTTGTCATATGTGCATGATGCATACACTAGCCGATATATGGCTTCAAAAAAATTTAGAAATACCAAAGGGTCTCAAAACATAGCTTACCTTCACAAATTCACTCCATATTGTATCCATGCATTCATTTAATTATCACATCATGTTTTGTGAAACCAAAAATTGATTTGGGCACATACTTTTTATTTGTGACCAAAAGTCACAAAATCACCTTACAAACATCAAAATATCCCAAAATGGTCTTAATTTTCATAAAATGACCACATTCATCATTCTAATCATCCACATCATTACTTCATCACAATTTGTGAATAAAAGATTGATTTGGGTAGTCAATTTTTGTTTGTGACCAAAAAGTTATAAAATGGTTCAAAATTACTTTAAAAATGCCCTAAAATAATGCAAAATTTCACAAAATCATGCAATACAATCATAAATGCATTTTTCATCATCACATATTCATTTAAAAAACATTCTCCTCCATTAACCATTTCATTTGATTTTTTGTCAAATTCACCTACAATTTCAAGTGAATCTCGTATCTAGTGGTTTATTCTATCTCCTTGATGATTGCAACAATTGGTTGTTCATGCAATTTGGTAATATGAGTAAATCACCATAAGGATACTTATCCATCATAATTCAACATCCTCTTTTTTAAACACAAAATCATTTTGGGTTACTCATTTTTCAAGTGAGCCTATGCCCAAGTTAACTTGCTCAAAAATTGATCATTGATGGCCTTGTTCGTGGGGCTTGAAACACGAACAAAATCATATTTCAACATTTATTTTACATTGATAGTCATCATGAAGATAGGACATATCTAGGTTTATTGGTTCCAATCAAGGGAATTATCCTACAGTCACTAGATGACCTTCCAAGGTTTGACTCTTTTTATTTTTGAATTTTCATCACTGTGCATCTCAATGATGCCAATTGGCAAGTTTTCCAACAACACATAATTGCCCCAAAATTTGGGTAGCTAAATTTGATTTTGATCTCCAACATTAGGATACATCATTCAAATCATACATCTACATTTGGAAAATACTCATTTTCTATTGGGACAAAAATAGAATTCGTTATATATCATTCATCATACATCCACATTTGGCAAAAATCCTTTTTTGTTTGGACACAAATAAAATTCACATACATATACACTTGCAAAAACCCCTTTCTTTATCAATTATCTCGTGAGAGTCATCGTTCACTCATTCACCAATTGAGGGGATAATCTATACCAACAATTTGTTATCTTCAAAATATTATTTGCACTCAAAGTAAAGAAAGTTGCTTCACCATACACAACCAAGTTTCTCGTATATTTGCACCAAACTATATTTCACACAAAACAATACAAAAAAGGGCATTTATAAAACCCAAAATCTAGTCACTTGTCATCCATTCATATCCTCCAATCATAGCCATCCATTATATATATGTATTTATTTAATATATATATATATAAATATTAATATTAATATTTATATTTATACATTTAATAATTTTATATGTATTTATGTAAATAAATCCTAGCCATCTGCCATGACTTAATCTTAGCCATTCATCCACCTTAATCCATGTCACATACCCAAATTTAATCTCAACCCTTTCTCATGTTTTAATCTCGACCACTCATTAGTGTCGTTGAAACCCTATCAAGGGTAGATTATAAGAGATGATTCATTTTGATGAATCAAGGTCTTAATTTTTGATATTACAAGCACCCTAGCATTTTGTACACTCACAAACTCTATCCAATTTGCTATCATCTTCTGCCCTCATCGCTTCCATTGCACCCCCCATTTCTGCTACTGCAAAACCCTCATAAACTAGATCTAGTTCTGCTTCACTCCCAGCCATATTTGAATGTTATCCAAATTTTGTAGAATAATTCTAAGTATTTTTGGAATGTTTTTGAGCATTTGCAGCCATCTCTGAATGCCTCTAGGTGTTTTCTATAACTTATTTGCAATATGTAAGCCCTAAAGAATTTTTGGGTATTTTTGTTACTCTAAAAAATAGAAGTACGATTACAAATCAATATTGACAAGGTAAAATATTTTTTGCATTTATTTATTTTCTTGAATTTTTGTTTACAATTCCATTTTACAATATTTAAGGTTATATCAATTTTATAATTCAGAAGGCCTCACACATTGGAGCCCTCACAGGTGTTTTTAATCCATTTTATATTTTTTACTATTTGGAGGTGTAGGAATCATCTTTCTAGGAGTTGTCATAGCTAGTTTGGTCTCTGAGGGATACACAAGCCCACCCACACAATTGTTTAGATCAAGGACAGACTAGAAGACACTAGTTTTTCATTGAACTAGGGTTTCAAAAACCCATTATCTGCAATCATTGTATCAAAAGTATTTGTAATACCATATTGGGATAAATTTATTGTACAACTTGGATATCCATGCTCATCATGCCTATATCAATAAATATTATTCATTTGGTGCATTCTATGGTGTTAATTGTACTTTTGTATTTTTTCTTTGTATTGGTGTTATTTATTTTTGGTTTTTGATCTAGGATTTTTTCATTAACACTATCCTAGATTCATAGTGAATTTTTATGAATATTTTAGGGTCTAGAATTCTACTTGGGTATTACTTTGTCTCATAAAGGAAATAAAAATTTATATTTGGGTATCCTGTTTAGATAGAATGAAAGCTTGTTTGGCAGGTTTCTTAACCTTGGAATGAAGGTTACAACTCTTAAATACTACATTACAATACATCCCTATTTATATTATGACACTTTAAATATTGTTAGAATCTATAACATTAGAAATTGATAAAACTCAAAGAAACTTTACTTGGAAAGGATGCAAAGAAACATTTAGTTTTTCTCTTTGTAAGTGGGATAGGGTTTGTAAAGGAAGGAATATTTGAGGAATGTGCTTGTAAAATTGAAGAAATATAAGTTAGGCATTAGGGTCAAAACTTGGGTGGATATTATTTATAGATAAAGGAAAGAATTGGGTAAAAATATTAACTCAAAAACATATAAAGTCTTCCTCTGAACTAGGGTTTCTGGAACTTTGAAAAATCTAGGGCATCAGCTGGATAGCAGAAGTGCCTTTGGGGTATGATGGATCTGAAGGTTAGATCGGTGTCCCAGGAGGGTCCAATGGGGACTTCTCCGGCTCCTTTTCCAAGGAGTAGCAGCTCTTACGTAGATTTGTTTAAAGAAAATTCTCCTCCAAGGAATGAAGAAGCTCAAAGAATGGCATATAAAAAGCTCTTCACGGCTGCTAGGAATAGGTCGCTAGCACATCGTGTGAATGGTTGTTTGTCGCAAACCGAAACCAGGCCAAAAATTGTCATCGAGCCGAGTATGGTTGAAGAATCAATCATTTACAGAGCTAATCACGACTTAATCTGCAATTTCATGGGTATTCATCCTTCCTTGAATTTTTTGCACTCTTGGATCCGCCAAAAATGGGAGCCTCATGGTGAGTATTCATTGTGGTTTATTAGCAATGGTTATTTTATTGTTAGCTTTTCGGATTTGGCCGATAGAAATAAGGCTTTCGAGTCAGAGAGGAAAAATCATGGCCCGAAAGGGCTATTTTTTCAACCATGGAGAGTGGGATTTGATCCCCGTGTTGAACCTACTGCTGTCCTAGTTTGGATCCAAATATATGCTCTTCCAATGGAATTCTGGGGTGAGCAGGTGTTAGCTAGGATTGGCAATTCTTTTGGAAGACATCTGGGTGTTGCCAGAGACACTATTGAAGGGAGAATGGCGATGTATGCAAGAATATGTGTTAATATGGATCTCAGCCAGCATTTGTCAATAGAGATGGAAATTGAATTGGCAGGACTCTCCTAGATTCAACAACTAGACTATGAGGCCCTACCCTTCAGATGTAGGGTTTGTCACAAACATGGACATTTGGCCCATTTTTGCCCTAATAATATGAATGCTAAAATGGAGGCCCCTTTAGGAATGCCAAGCCTGCATAAAGAGGATAAGGCAACACTTAATAAATATTCTAATAGCACCATTCAGGGCCAGGAAGCTCAGAGAGAGGGTTTTGAACAACCTAGAAGATAAATACGAACAAAGAAAAAAGAGGGAAAGGAGCATTCCCGTCTCAGACCTTCCAATAGGTATGAGATATTTAAGTCACTGGTTGACAAAGAGGAAAAAATCATGGAAGGCATAGAGGATATTAAGGAAACTTCTAATATTCTCGGGCAACTCCCCCTCTCATCTCCTCCCGTCATACAACAGGTAGTTGAACTCTGTGAGGTATCACAGCCAGTGTGTTCAGGGGCCTTAGTAGTGCATAACCAAGAGCAGACAATATCTCAGGATGTTAGCATGGGAATACCAAAGAAGAATAGGGAAAGGCCATCTTTGGGGATAACCCAGGTAGAAAAAATATCAAAAAATAGCAATTCTCAGCGAGTAGGTAAGAGATCCAATAAGGAGTTGCTTGTAGCCCAAGGAGACAAATTGATCACGAGAGGATCAGTGAGGACAATTGATTCTTATTTCTCCTAGGGTAACCAATGATTATTCAATCATGAAATGTGAGGGGTTTAAATAGAAGAACCCATCAATCTATTGTTCAAAGACTTGTAGAGAATCGTAATACTGACTTTTTGCTTTTACAGGAGACTAAGATGTCATTGGATCTTATGTCTAAAACAGTCAATAGAATTTGGAGGGGTGCTGGTCATATGGATGTGGCTACCCAATGTGCCTCAGGGGGGATTGTTACACTGTGGAACTCTCTTGAATGGTCTACAATTGAACATATTTCTTGGAGGGGTGTTCTCACTTCTCTTTTTGGGAATAATGTCACTGTGAAACACGTTCTAATCACAAACTTCTATGGGTCTCAAAACCTTGATGGTCAGAGGCGGTAGTGGAAGGCTGTGCATAACATGCAAACCTCAAGGGAAGATCTAGATTGGATTATAGCAGGGGAATTTAATGCTAAATAATATTCTAGAGACCAGAAAGGGGAACACCATTTTTGGATCCATGGGACCGCTTCATGATTGCCCAAGTCTAGGCTTTACACTTAGTGGACATTAAATGTCCTGGCATTAACTACACTTGGACTAATAAAATGTAGGAGCCACATAGCAGGAAGGTTAAGCTAGATTATTTTCTAGTTTTTGAGGAGGCGTTTGTAAAATGGAATATAAATTTTTATATTTTAGAAGGCCCTATTTTTGATCACTGTCCCATTCTGTTGGAAGGCGGGACTAGGACGAGGTAGCATCACAAACCCTTCAGATTTGAAAATTTTTGGCTTCAAAAAGAACTTCGGGAGAAAATTCCACAGTGGTGGGAAGAAGGTTGCCCAGCTTATGGGAGAGCAATGTTCAAAATCCACAAACAACTACAATATGTCAAATCTCAGTTGAAGTATTGGAGGTGTGCTAATAAAGCTGACTTCCAGGCCCAAAGAGCTCCATTGGCAGCCAGATGGGATGAGGTCCAAAAATAGTTCAGAGAAGGAGTAATTACAGTCCAGCTCAAAGCTGAGGATGATGCCTTGCGTACAGTGGTTGAGGACATTGACAACCAGGAGGAGATCTACTAGAAGTAGAGAGTAAGAACCACCTGGTTATTAGAAGGGGACAAAAATACAAAATTATTTCATCGGACTGCTTGTGCCCAAAGATAGATGAATAAAATGGAGGCCCTTCAATATGAGAATAGTCATTCCTTTGATACACTTCCTGGTATACATTCCCATGCTATGGATTATTTTTCTAAGCTTTTTAAGGAAAGTGTGGTTCAAGATGTAGAGGCCCAAAATGAAGTTATTTTTGTCATACCTGCTGTTATTTCGGAGGATGAAAATCAGGCCCTCCTCAAACCCATTGATAGAGATGAATTGAAATTTGTGGTCTTTGGAATGAGCATTGGTAAAACTCCAGGTCCAAATGGCTTCCCAATTGAGTTTTTTCAGGATTTCTAGGACTACTTAGAGGAATATGTTAGGGCTACTATTGAAGAGTCTAGAGAAAATAAGATAATGCTTAAAGCTATAAACCACACTTTCATTACCTTAATTCCAAAAGGAGAGGAGGGGGTTCATATTTCAAATTATAGGCCTATTGCCTTATGTAATGTCCTATACAAAATAATCACAAAGGTAATGGCTAAGCGCCTAAAACCTCTTCTTCACAACATTGTTTCCTCTGAGCAAGGGGGTTTTGTTGAGGGACGATAGATTCTGGATGGGGTGGTTGTGGCCCAGGAAGCAATCCATTCAATGCAAACTTCTGCTAATAAAGGGATTTTCATAAAATTGGACATGTCAAAAGCTTATGACAGGGTTGAATGGAGTTTCTTGGATAAAATGATGGCAGTCTTTGGCTTCTCTCAGGGCTGGATAGAGTGGGTCATGAGTTGTGTCTCTTCCCCAACTTACTCTGTGCTAATCAAGGGCCTTCCTTCGCAACCATTTGGAGCTTCTCAGGGTCTGTGCCAGGGGGATCCATGTTCTCATTATATTTTTCTCATTTTGGCAAAAGGCCTTGGTAGAATTTTCTTGAGGAGAAGACAGTAAGGTAGATTATTGGGTATTAGGGTGGGTGACGAAGTTTTAACGCACCTGCAGTTTGTGGATGACACTAGTTTGGTGGGAGTGGCCAGCTTAAGGGAAGCAAGAATGATTAGGGATACTCTTAATGTCTATCTCAGGGCTACTCAACAGGTCATTAATGACAAGAAATCCAAAGTGGTTTTTTTTAATTTGGAGCAAAGGCTTTAGAATAGAATTTTAGATATCCTAGGATTCACAAGGACTTATCTCCCAGTGGTTTACTTGGGGGTCCCCTTGCACTTTAAGAAGCTAAAATTAGACAAATGGAGGAATCTACTGGAGTGTATCAAGGATATAATTAATCATTGGTCTCACAAGTGGTTAAGTTATGGTGGCAGATTAATGTTCTTACAGTCAGTCCTTCAAGCCATGCCAATTTACAAATTCTCTATCCTAGCTGCCCCGATTACAATTTGGAAAGAGTTGGACAAGATGGCTAGAAAGTTTTTATGGGAAGGAGAAAAGGGAGAGAGAAAGTGGGCCTTAGTGGTCCAGGACAAAGTTACCCAGCCCAAGGTTAAATGAGGTCTGGGCTTGAGAAAATATAAGTTGAATAATAAAGCTTTGGTTGGAAAGCTATACTGGAGATGGATCTCCCAACCCACATCCTTTTTCAGTAGAATCCTAACTAGCAAATACCTGGGACAGGCCAACCCAATCGATGTTGCTCACATCCCCTTGGATGGTACTAGGTCCCTTGTTTGGCAGGATCTCAAGTTAGGGTCTCAGGTTGTTAAAGACCGCTTATTTTGGAAAGTGGGAAGAGGGGAGAAGGCTCATTTCTGGATAGATTCTTGGGATCAGTTCCCACCCATCATTGTTGAATTTCCAAAATTACAGCCAATAAAAGTAGCCATTGAAGCCAAGGGATGGATCCGTATTGAAATTTATTTCACAACTTCTCAGCTGGGGGAGTGTAAGTTTAAGCAGTTCAAGAAGTTGGATGAGTGGCCCATTTCAATCCCTTCGAATTTGACTCCCATCATGTCTAAAATTTTGATTGAAAGATTTTTTACAAGGGGATACATGGAGTATGAATTATCCTGGGGCTCTGGGAGTCTTGGTGTCTATACAGTAAAGGACAGCTATGACAGCATTCTCCCAAAGCCCCCCCCTCATACTTTTTAGGTTGAGGACTGGAGGAAAGTCTGGCACTCTAAAGGCTAGACGAAAGTCAACTTTTTTGCCTGGCAGTGCATGCACAATGGAATCCTCACTTTTGATAATCTCAGATCAAAAGGTATCATTGGCCCTTCTCAATGTGTTCTATTCTACAAGAGCGAAGAAACTGTTGACCACTTGTTGTTTGGTTGTCCTTTCACCTAAAATATTTGGCTACATTGGTTTTCATATTTTAAAATTCAAGCAATGACCTGAATCGGATGAATATCTAGGCTAAATGGCATAAGGGTAGATTCAAATCTAAAGCTCTTCATTTTTGCTGGGAGCTTCGTTTAAGCTTTATCTGGTGGCAAGTATGGCTGGAAAGAAATGCCAAAATTTTTAGAGAAACTTTTACTGCTCTAGACGGGGTTTGGCAGACCATTTGGAGTAAGGTTACCAAAACTGTGGTTGTCCATGCGAAGGAGTAATATCAAATTGAAATTGGAGCTATGGAAGAATGCGGTAATATCCTAAAGGGACAGGATAGAAATGGTTGGAAACCTCCCCCTAAAGGTTGGATTAAAATCAATACTGATGGAGCTGCAAAAGGCAATCCAGGTAGAGCCAAAATTGGAGTGGTGTGCCGGAACCATGCTAGGACTGTGCTCTATTGGGAACTGCAAGGCCTAGGTAGAACCACTAACAATGAAGCTAAATCCATTGCCATCAAGTCTGCTTATGTCTGGACAGTGAAACATGGCCACCGCAGGATTATTCTTGAATCAGACTCGCAAATTTTTGTTGGAGCTCTAGACTGCATGAGGAACTTTGATCTGAAATCTTGGAGGTTGAGGGCTCTTGTTACCCAAATTAAATAATTATGGAAATAATTGGAGGACATGATCCCAATTTATGCGAGTAGAGATTTGAACAAAGCAGTTGAATTTCTGGCTAAGATGGGTGCGGAAAAGGAGGTTGGAGTTCAGTTGCACAGTGACATGGATACTGAGGATGAGGTGATTAGACAGGATCTAGAAAGGTCCTTGTGCCAATGATCAAAGAAAAAGAAAAGGGTGGTAAGCTGTCATGATATCGTGACTTGTTGTGCTATCACGGGCACTGGAGGAAATTTTCTGCGATATCTTGACATGTTGCATCGTCACAGTCGTTGGAGGAAAGTCATGATATCATGACAACTTTCCTCCAATGACTGCGACGCACTGGAGGAAAGTTGTCGAAATATTGCAACATAATGTGCCGTCGTAGTCACTATAGGAAAGTTGTGATATCGCAACATGTTGCACCGTCACAGTCACTGGTGGAAAGTTGTCATGATATCATGACATGTTGTGCCATCACGGTCGTTGGAGGAAAGTTGTCGTGATATCGCGACATGTTGCACCATCACGATCACTGGAGGAAATTTGTCATGATATCGTGACATGTTGCACCATCGCGGTCGCTGGTGGAAAGTTGTCATGATATCGTGACATGTTGCACCGTCACGGTCACTAGAGGAAAGTTGTCATGATATCATGACATGTTGCGTCGTCACGATCACTAGAGGAAAGTTTTCGGGATATCACGACATGTTGCATCGTCGCGGTCACTGGAGGAAAGTTTTCATGATATCGCGACATGTTGCGTCGTCGCGGCCAAGGGAGGAAAGTTGTCATGATTTTGTGACTTGTCATTTCGTCATAGCCTGGGGAGGAAAGTTGTCATGATTTTGTGACATGTTGCTTCATCATGGCCAGGGGTGGAAATTTGTCACGATATCGTGACATGCTACTTTGTCGCAGCCAGGGGAGGAAAGTTGTCGCGATATCGTGACATGTTGCATTATCGCGGCCATGGGAGAAAAGGTGTCACAATTTCGTGACATGTTGCTTTTTCATGGCCAAAGGATAAAAGGTGTCATGATTTCATGACATGTTGCATTTTTGCGGCCAAGAGAGATAAGGTGTTGCGATATCGTGACATGTTGCATTTTTGCTGCCATAGGGGAAAAGGTGTTGCGATATCACGACATGTTGCATTTTCATGACCAAAGGATAAATGGTGTGACGATACCATGACGTGTTGCATTTTCATGGCTAAAAGAGAAAATGTGTAGCGATTTCGTGACATGTTGCACTTTCGTGCCCAAAGGAGAAAAGTGTCGCGATATCGCGACTTGTTGAGTTTTCGCGGCCAAAGGTGGAAAATTTTACGATATCGTGACATGTTGCTTTTTCATGGCCAAAAGGGAAAGGTGTCACGATTTCATGACATGTTGCTTGTTTGTGGCCTAAGGAGAATATTTGTGTCATGATTTCATGATATGTTGCATCATCTGTCCATGTCGACCCCTTGCTAGCTAGTTAATGGTTCAGGAGATTTGGCTCCATTGCAAATATTCTTCTACTATTGTATGCTTGTGTTCTCTCTGAGTTCTGTTGGGAAGAGTCTCTTCCCATGTTGTAATTGATCTTTGTTTTAATACAAGTTTTTTCAAAATTTTCAAAAAAAAAGAACATATAAAGTCTCTTAATGTTATAAAATTATTAAGGAAAATAATTCTACCCAAAGAATAGTCAACATAATTGATAAAAATATATATATTACATGGTCATTCAATAAGGGAATTGTGCAAATTTTTGGTAATGGTTGGTTGAAGCCTTATCCTCTTATCTCTAACTCGAAATGGAAACCACTGGTAGGGTATGCCTAGCATATAAAGGTCAAAATATCAAAGACTATTTTAATATGAGCAAAAACTCTAGATCATGGATTTCTACTATTAACTTGGTGAAATAAAGAAGCTCAAAAAAATGGTAGATGAACTTCACAAGATGCTTCAAGTGTTTTATTTATTAATTTTTACATGAAAGGATGAGTTGGTTTGGAATCTATCAAAATATGGTGGATACTAAGTTAAGTTGGGATATGTGGATTTAAAGAAATCATAATTTTCTACTCCAAAATATTTTCCATGGAATAATTTTTGGTCACTAGAGGTTCTCCATGGGGCATCAATATTCCTTTGGTTAGTAGATCATACTATGATTCTTATAGGAGTTAGTTTACAAATAAGAAGATATCACTAGCCTTCCATAGGTGCCTTGTGTGAGAATAATTTAGAAACATAAAATGATTTACAAATTCACTATCCCTTTGTTTACACCATTTGGGGTTACTTTTTAAAAAAATATGAAAATATATTTGGTAGATCCATCAACATTAAAAGAGTTGATAAAATGTTGGATTAATTATTTAATATGAACATTATGTATTATGTTGAGGATTGGACCTACCATTATTTTTGAAATTTATAATATGAAAAGAATAACATAATTAAGGATCATCAACCTGATATAATTATATTTCAAAAAATAAGGTTTAATATCACAAATTGGAAGAATATCAAGAAAGGGATATGGAAGAAGGGTACTAGTTTCTAGGTGGAAGCTAGTGGGACTTGAAAAATATTAATATTATAGAATTCTAATTTATATTAAGGAGAATTCATTGAGAAATATGAGTATCATTTGATTATTTTTATCACTTCTAAATATTCAAATTTTATCTTTCTTATAACATTTATGCTCCAAATGAGAGTAGAGTGAGAAAGGAACTAGGGAGGAAGATGAATTTGACATGTTATAGGAATAATATGGATAGTGTTAGGTTATTTCAACACACTTTTAATTCCAAGAGAAAATAAATGGGTTTTCAATGGGTTCTCAAAGAGCATTGGGGATTTCAATAATTTTATCAAATCTGACATTTATGATGTGGAACTAAGTGGAAATACATTTACTTGGTGAAATAGAAGATTAGAGGATAATTTTATCCAAGTAATATTGTATAGAGTGCTACTATCTATGAAGTGGTTTGAGGAAAATTATGATCACACATTAGTATCAATGCGAAGGACATGATTATACCATAATACTATTAAATTTTGGTTCTATTAGGATGTAAGGAAGGATAGATTCCCTTTAAAATTTGAATATATGTGGATTTAGAATCCAAAAATTTATGAATAAATGGATACATGATGGAGGCATGTGATCCAAGGATATAAGATAAATATAACTCAAGTATGTGAAGAGAGATGTACAAATATGGAACTAGTCCATATTTGAAAATATATTTAAATAAAAGAAAATCCCAAGGTAGGAACTTAGATCTATTTAGGAGGAAGTAAGTAGAAGTTGTACGGACTAGGTTCTCTACAAGAGAGAGAAGGAGATATAGTGATAATTGCATACTATAATGGCATGAGAGGAAAATTTTAGGATATGGAAGTGTAGTAATAAGTGGCTTAATTGAAGGAGATATAAACACAATTTTTTGTATCCTCAAACATAAAATATAAAGATGCTATCAGGATCATTGAAATCCCATAAGAAAATGGATAAGTAGTCAAATATGAAGAGTAGGTAATTCAAGGGGTAATTAAATTCTTTAACATGTTGCTAAAAAAGGATAGGGAGGATGACTAGAAATATATGGAGGATATACATCAACATATCCCAACATTTATTAAAAGATATGTTTTTTCAAAACTTGAGAAACATGTGAATGAAGAGGAGGTGAGGGAACCAATACTCTCCTTGGAAAAAGACAAAGCCCCAAAGGATTCTAGGTAGAATTATTTCGAGCCTTTAGGAATATAGTGAAGGGGTATGTAATAACAATAGTATGAGAATCTAACCATTTAGGCACAATTATAAGAGAGTATTACAACACCTTTTTAGTTCTAATTCCTAATAAATGGGGGTTAAAATATTTTAGGGACATCAAATTAAGAAGTCTATGTAATGCAATTTATAATATCATATCTTAAGTAATAGTATTAAGTCTTAAATATGTCCTCTAATAGAAAATTATTGAAAAATAAAAGGTTTTTGTGAAGGGAAGATATTGGATGGAGTTATTACACTTAATGAAACTATTCACTCAGTTAAAACTAGTAAGAGGGAAAGAATAGTGCTCCAATTACACATGAGTAAAGCTTATGATAGGGTTTCTTTGTTATTCCTACACAAAGTTCTTGCAAATTTTAGATTTAATAGGATATGGACAAGATGGGTGAGTAACTATTATGTAGGACCAAGATTCTTAGTCATTCAAAATAATTCTTTGGTAGGGTTCTTTGGGAGTAGTAAGGGTCTAAGGCAAGAGGATCCACTATCACCTTACCTCTTTATAATTACAATAAAATCTTTGTGCATATGTATATATACAACACAATGTTAAGGAACATTCAATGTGTTGAAACTCTTTATAGCCATAATAGTTTGTAGATGACACAATTCTGATTGGGAAACCTTTAGTGGTAGATGCTAGGTACTATAGGAGGATTCTTAATATATATGTAAAGGCATACCACTAGTATGTAAAAATGGAAAATATTAAAGTGTTCTTAATTAATTTAGAGAATTGGAAAATAAGAATAGCAAAAAAACTTGTACGTATTATCTCAATCTTTCAAAGAGCCTTTGGAAGTTGATATTTGGTTTAGGAGATGTAGTGTAGGCTACGTCCCTAATAAAAATAAAAATTTAACCTTTTATAATGATGATTAAATTGTTACTTATAATGAATATTTGGATCATCAAGTCTTGTAGTGGAGTGATTAGGATGAGGGCCCCTCTTATCCCCCAAACATTCTATTTTACAACATGGTAACTTTGATGAATATCAAGTTAGTTGTCACTCTAGAGGAGTATGCTAAAGGGAATACCCTTTATTATAGGAATCATGAGGATATCCTTCAGAACAATTTCTTTTTTGATGGATCAATCCCTTGTGTCATGCATGTCAAATATTCTAGTTCTGAAGGGGACCTTATTTCTTTGTCTCATAAATACCTTGCAAAATTGGGAGTCTCTCTTCTTTTCATCAATAAGGATAGTATAGTTAGAGTTTGCAATGACTTTCTTACCAAAAATCCTAGATATTATGCTATGTATTATCCTCTTTATGATAACAGTCACAAAGGTATCCTCCATAATAGCCCTTTCTTTGATGAGTCAGTTCCTTGCACTACCATCCTTTTTGTTAAGATAGGTGACACAATCAATTTTTTTGTTGAATTTAAGAACTTAAATAACCAATGAATGTAATATATATATATATATATATATATATATATATATATATATATATATATATATATATATATATATATATATATATATATATATATATATATATAATAAAAAACAAAAATACCATGCATTTACATCTAGTTAGTTTACATATTGCATATGATTTTCTTGATTTATACTACATGATTACCTATCATATTTCACATGTTTTGCTTGATATTTTGTTCCACTTGCATTTTGATTGTCATAAAACTACATTGCTACTTGTTCATACTTGCATGAGTTCTTGATCATATATATTCTTAAGTATTTCATGATAATATCAAATTATAACACCTAGTTAGGTTGCAACTCATATGCTTTGCACTCACACTAGGGTTTTGATGTCTAACGAATACCCAATCTATGGCCCATTTTTTTGTGCATTTTCATCATTGCATTCACCCATACCTTCCTCTCTTCTTCTCTCTCTTTCTTCATACTTGATCTTGAAATTTTTTATTGCTTATATCTCTCCAAGTCAAGGTATATGGTTCTTCCTCTCTATATCCTTGTCCTTTGCATGTTTTCCTTTCTTCATTTTGTAAAGATAGGGATATACATTCTTCTATATACTCAATATTTCTTTCACACTCCTTTTTTTCTTTTTGATGGTTAATCGGTACTTGTGGTATAAGGTAGATACCATGTGGATATCACTTATTATGTTCATACAACCACTGAATATCTTACACAAACCACTTAACCATTAATACTTCAAGATGGATACACACACTCACCTCTTGTTTTGCTCTATTGGATTTATCCATACATATTTCTTGCACACACCACATCCCTATTGAGTAGTACTTATTGGTACATCAGTCCATTATTTTACCCATATAGGATAGCTTCATGGCCACACATGAGGGGTAACCTCCATATTGATATTTTGTGAGCATATATCCTAGCAAAAATATCCTTTTATTTGATCATATTAGTGAGGACTACACCCATAGTAGATAATCACTCCACAATTATCCATATTTTGGTGAGCATAACACCCTTACAGGATAGATTCATCGCCACACATGAGGGATAGCCTCCATATCGATCATTTATGAGCATACATCCTTGTAGGGTTCAACTACTTTTCCTTCCCATTTCCTTTCCTATTATTGGCCTTTGAAGATTTTTTTCATCTCTTTTTTTCCTCATAATTTTTTTATTTCTCTTTCTCTCCTATTTTTTTTCCATCAATTCATCCATGCATTTCCTATTTTATTCCATTTAGTTTTGAATTTAAATGTCTTACATTTAGTTATATTCATGTAATTCATTAGTTGCATTCATCCATACATTGCATTCATTATGTTTTGTCATTTACACACATAATAACATAATGCATGCACTTTTTTCATGCCATAAAATAATAAAAAGTTTAGCATGATATTAGTTGATAAGCAAAGATTATGTGTTAATTGGCTCTATGCACCACAATCCAAATATAACACACTTAACCCTCCTTAGTGATGTATGTTATAATTCAAAATTGACATGTCACCCTGATCCCAACCTTAGCTCTATGAGCTTACCTCCTTCACTTCACCTACTGGTAATGGTCCTAGTGGGAATATGTTAATGAACCACATAGTTATTCATGATTGAGATCATGATCAACTTTATGACTAAAGGTAGGATTGTAGAAGCACTCCTGATCCACTAGTATCACATGTAAGTACAAAACATAGTAAAATGTATCCCTTCTTATTACTACATCTCATTGCTCCTCTAGCCTCTATAATTGCTCTTGTAGAAGGTAGATCCTCTCTCTTGGTTAACTTTTCATCATAACAACCATTCCCTCAACCAAAGCCTATTGATGCTTCTACTATAGCTAGCTCATATACACTATTATGTGGCTTGCATTAGCCCTCATTATATCTAACTCTATCTTGACCTAGCCCAACTATGAACGTAAAATTTTATTTCCCTCTACATGATTACTACCCTATATGGTGGCCCCTCTTATACCCTCACTAGGTCTCCCTAATCCATGGTCTCACTAGACCCTATTAGTGTTATTATGGGGACACCTCTATCTATTATCCCTACCTCTAACCTAAAGAGAGTGATGGTGGTCCTCATAGATATCACCACCTCTAACCTAAACTATACCCTATCCTTCCTAGGAGGCTATGGCATCTACTGTCATTGCTCCACTATGCATTAGTTAGAGTCTTAGAGTGCTAGTTGCACTTGTAAGTCCATAAATTGGCATATTTTCACTGACATTGATGATGAGATCCTTAGGGAAATAATACCCCTATACTATCTCCTATATTCGAGGGCTAACCCAACATCATCCACTATAGGATCAGCATAAAGGGGATCATATAGTTCCTACTCTATGATCCTTGCCATATCAAGGTCCTATTTAACCCTTGATGGATATTGCATTAATATCCTATACTAGTAATTCCTTAGGTTTGGTATCTCCTAGAGAATATTGAATTTTTGTTGTACTCAATAAAACTGGTAGAGCTCTAGCTTGTTCTTCATTATGGTGATCCATTGAACCTTCCTAACCCAAGCCAAATCCTTTGCATCCTCATCCCACCTAGGTTGTAGACACAATAGCTGCTATAAAATTGGATGGTACCATAGCTCATCTTCGATCCATATCCCTAGTGGTATAATACCTACGTTTGACCTTTATGTATGCTTAAGGTTTTGAGACCATTTATATCCTATTAGCTACTTTGGGTTAGACAGTGGCATTAGTAATGCATCTGGCATCCTAATGGCTATGTTCTACTAACACTACACTTGGATAAAATTCATGCATACCAATCATCTATGTCATTTGTACACGATGTTATACAACATCCTATACAAATGGGCCATCACATATAGCCCCTATGGTAATCACACCTATTGGTCTTTCATTTTTGTTAATACTACCACAAACACCTATGGTAGATGTTATCGAATCATGTGGCACACTAGTAATATTACCATCACTTCATATAGCATGGTCATAAATTCCCTAATCCCATGTTTCTATGGCATGTCATTGTCATGGAATCTACTCTTGCATATCTTATGTGATGGATAAACCATCAATATTTGCACTACTATCTGAGGCACCTATTCCCTGTAAACCATTCTCCCTAATCAGAATCCTGAATATGTGTCACACATTCTTCAATGTGATGGTCATATCTCTCATCAATGACTAAAATATGGATAAATTTGGGTACCACCTCTCTACTAGCACTATTAGTAGGACTTTTTTAGCTTCCACCCAAGGTATTTTTTCCAATAGTAGAAGCTCCATTACCTCCTATGTGCATATCTCTACTAGCATGAGATTTTGTAGTCCCTCCTCAAGGGTAATCGACCATCATTCCCTACTCTCAAGGACATCATGGTACAATAAAAATGAAAATACAATTTTTTTTTATTAAAAAATCATAAAAACATCAACATAAGCATGCTAATACAATTTTCACACTAAGAGAAACCTAATATCTTTTTTTTTCTCTTTTTTTCTTCCTCTTGTTTCACCTTTTTTTTCTTCTTTGAATCTGCACTCCATATCTTATAGAGCACGGACTCATGAATCCATACCCTATATAATATAGGGTTTGGATTTGGTTACCACCCAGGCCAACCATATCCATGAGTGACCATAAGATCCATTCCCAAGTCCCACATGGTAAATTTAATTTGAAATGTAAAAAAATAATAATAATTGCTAAACATAAACTAAAAATTAAATGCTATCTAGGATTTTGGCTCTTACCCATGCCTAGTTTGTTGTTGTGCTAGCCTCACCCCTCCCAACTACCACTCAATGTGTGTGAAGTGTCATTCTATCATTTTCTCTAAATCCCTCTTTTATTTTCTTGTGTAGTAAAAATGAGTTAGGGTTTTCATCCCTTTATTCTTTTATTCCTCATTTTTTCTTTTTCTCTCCTCTTTTTGCACATTTTTTGTCATTTATTGCTCTCTTTTCTTCTGACTCTACTATTGTGAGTTTCCTTAGAAATTTTACTTTCCTTTTGAAACTCGAGGAGGCAACCTAACATGAGAGGCATTAATATCCCTAATGCCTTAATTCACATGTAAAATATTCAAAGTTTCTAGAATGGCACCATTTTTACACCACCCCTTTCTTCTAAATGAACTCCCTTTTTTCCATGTGTTTGCCATCATTTTTTCCCATAGGAGTCTACATATTTCTTTGAAACATTTAATAGACCATAAATGCATCAAAGAGGGGGTAAAATATAGACACACAAAATTGACCCACCCAAATGAGTAATTTTTCCTTAGGTTATTTTGAGAGGATCTTAAACTATCTAGGAGTAAGTTTGACCCTTTTTCTTGTGTTTTTTTCTTGCTTTTCTTAATCTTGAATGAATTCATACCTAATAAATTATGGGGCACATATTCAAAAAATTTAGGGTTTAAAAAAACTAAATTTAAAGTTGGCCCTTTTGGGGCATCAACTTAATCAATATTAACTTCCATTTCCTTGCCTTTTAGCCCTCCAAGCCCTATATAAATAAAAGGATTGTATCCCATTTTTCTGTTGGAATATGTAATGCAACATTGTGCAAATTATTCTTAGACTAAAATATAAATTCTAAAGAATAATATTTGAATTAGAAAATAATTCTATTTTATGTAAAAATATTCCCACCCAATTAATAAATAAAACAAGGGTGCTAGCAATATTTAATTTGTGGAAAAAAGTTATTTCACCTTTTCTAGCAAATATTAAAAAGTAACCAATCACTTTTTAATATTTGATAGATGCCACTTGTCACACATCTCAAGATAATATTGTGATAACATTTGTCACACATATCAAGATAAGATTGTGATAAGATTTGTCACACATCTCAAGATAATATTGTGATAAGATTTGTCACACATCTCAATATAAGATTGTGATAAGATTAGGGTAATTTTAGGGTTGTAGTAGAAAATATTCTCTTTAAATAGGGGTGTTGTCTACTACATTTTATCATATCATGTTGATGCATATTGTTGCATAACATTGAAGCATTCTTGTATTGTTGAATCATTGAGTAATATAGTGAGCTTCATAGTGGATGTTTCCATTCTTCATTTGAAGTAGGGTTTTACCACTTAATATTGGTGTTGTGGGATTTCCTCTTTTGTGTGTGATTGATCTTGTGGAGCATTGTTGAATCATTGAGTAATATAGTGAGCTTCATAGTGGATGTTCCCTTCTTCATTTGAAGTAGGGTTTTACCACTTAATATTGGTGTTGTGGGTTTTCCTATTTTGTGTGTGATTGATCTTGTGAAGCATTCTTCGATCTTGGGGAGACTTTGCTTGTCTCACATTTTATCCCTAATTACGAACAATAATCAAGCTAGCAATCTATCAAATTTCATGCAAAATAACAATTCTTTTGGATTCTTGTGAAATATTTTGGTGCTCTTGGTGCTTTGATGTTCTACTATTGGTGTGTTCCTTATGATTTGAAAATGGAGAAATCCTTGAAAACAAATTGTCTTCTTAAATGAGGAGAGGTCTTCCACCTTTTCTCTTGCTTCTTCCACAAGATCACTAGGTTCCTTTTCATTCATTAGTTAGTTTAATTTCTTCATTTTGTGTTGTTAAATTTTTGGTCTCTATCTTGGTTTTTTAAACCCTCTTGTATGAATCCATGCCTCGTCTACTAAAGAGCATAGATTTTATGAAATATCTACTTTCACCCATTGCGTATTCTACATCCACTTCTTCTCAATTACTAAATTCATGCTTAGTAATTTATATGATGCAGATTCAGTCCAGGTAGACTTTGGGGTGACTATTCATCCCAAAATCCTAGGGTTTTAATTTGCATACCTATTGTGAATTGTTTTATCTCTATTTTTATTCTATTTAGGTTTCCATAATTTTTTTTTACTTGTATTTCATATCACATTAGATTGGGGCAATCACTTGTTCCCAAAACTATAGGTTTCAAAGTTGCATTCTTGTTCATTTCATTACATTCATTCTATTTGTATTTCATTTATTGTTCCGTGATATCATATTTTTCTGTGTTTGTTCCAAAAGTCCCCAAATGCTAACCATATTTTTATAGAGTTTTTTTTAATATATTTTACATATTTGATGTTGTGGGATATTTTGGACAGAAGATAAATCTTGGATCAAACACTGGATTATATAAGTACCATAAGTAAATTTGTTAGGTTTTATGTTGTTTGTTTTGGTTATTTCTATTCACAACCTAGGTTATAAATAAAAAGGGAAAAAAATTGATTGCCTTCTAGGCATTTAAAATAAAATTTCATATAGTATTGCATCTAGGGTTTAATATTGTTTGTGCATTCCCTTGGTCCCTTTTTCAAAGAAAGAGATTTTATTTCTTGCAACCTAGGATTAGATATCATTGAATCCAAGAATAATATTATGGTTAGTCATTTTCTTCTTGCATCTTGTGTATTTTGCATTGTTCTTTCATTTCCATAGTTTGGTTTAGAAAAGCCAAACATAGGTGTTTGCTTAAACCACACATTAAATATTTCCACCCTAGACTTGGAGTAAGTCCTAAAACCATTCTTGGTGAACCTGTTTTATTTGTCCCAATTTTAGATATATAACACACCCCCATGGTCACCTCAACTCCGAATGGATCCAATCAAGAATCGTATGCAGTAGGGCAATTTTCCCCCTTTACATACATGTTAGAGGTATCATTTACATAGAATTTTGTAATTGTACAAATCATAAATTTTGATTTTATGTACACAATTGTTTTAATATTTTTAATGTTTATATGTTTTGGTACATTACATTATGAAATTATATATATTTAAATATAATTTATGCATATGTTTGGCATACAAAACCTTTAACTAAACCTACAAATACCCTTGGTCTTTAGCACATGTATGGTCCTTGTGATGGGTGGTTATACGACTCTCAATGTCACATGGACTATGATGTAATAATTCATAATATTTTCCCTTGTTACATCATGGTCTTAGCCCCAACTCAAGCTGTTGCTCTTGGCATTGTCTATGGAACTTGATTTCTAACTTGAAAATATGTTCTACAGAGATGTTGGAATCTCTATATTTTGAGAAAGGATGTTTCCCCCCTCAATATAGACTATATACTATAATACTTAGGAGTGTTATGTCCCACCAATCATGCACTCCAAAGACATAAATATTATAAATAATCATTAAATATATAGTATATATATATATTCAATGCAAGAAATATGTGCCCCCTCCATTGTATTCATGTGGAGTATTTTTGTCATGAACTACCATGCATCTTGTGTTGATTATCGAACTGACTAATCAATAATTTTTATCTTGAATGTGATGGGAAGAATGTTGTGTAAGGTTTTTTCTACTTCTTTTCCTTCATATTATTCTACTTTCCATTTCTCCTATTGTAATTAATAAGCTCTAGAGTCTTTGTAAGTCCCCCTCTTATCATGAGTTCTTTGATATGATAAATATGATTTTTATTTTTAATACAATATCTAACAAATTTTCTTACTTTTTTAAGCCCCTTAAATGATACCATAGCTACCATCATCTTTACTTGAACATGAATGTAGTATCTTGTCAAGTGCTCAATAGTATTTATTAATAAAAAATTAGGGACCAATAACTATTATTATTTTTTTGAAAATTTGAAAAATAGATTATATTTATAGAAGGTGTATTACAAAGTAAAATAAGCTAGATAGTAAACAAGGAATAAATAAAATACTCCACCAACCATTCTTGGATAAACAATTACCCATAAAAATATTATATAAGTGTGTTTGTTGAAAACATAACCTAAGGCCATCATAATGCAGTTATCCATACACAAAAATTACCATAGTTGAATTTTATTTTTTATCATTCATATAAATTTCATCGATGATCCATCTATCTTAATGTTGTTTTGAAGTTATTATTGGCATCTTGAACATGTTTGACATGTGTATCATTCTATGGGTTGGAGGCTTATTTTCTCTTAATCTAGGCATACTCAATAAAATATCCATGGTTATGTGTATTCTATTTTTAAAATTGCCCACCTTGGGCAATTTGATTCTATTGGTAGTAATGTCACATAGTAGAACAATAGTAGCCTAAGGATGATGGCACAAGAGCCTATGGAAAATAGTCAAAAACCTTGCTTACCCAGCTTGACACTAGGACAACTTGTCATCTATTTTCTTCTTGGCCATTTCTCCATGGCCTAACTATAATAGATTCATTAGAATCACTATGTTATCTTCTTATTCTACTATCTTCTTATACCACCTCTCACATATCTTAGATTATTTGGCACCAAATTATCTGATTTTCTATTTGAGAGTCCACATATTTTCCTTTCTCTAGTTCTTTTATAATTTTTCTATATAATCTGCTACCCTATTTCCCTCTCACTTTATATGTGTTATAAATACAACTTGAAAAACATTCCAAATATTTTGAACTACTTCCACCTTCCTTCGCTCCTCAATTACTAGCAACTGAAAGGGTCTTATCGGATCCAAAATTCTAGCCCATACCTGAGATTCTATCTCTATTAATAGCTTATGTAAATGTATATTTACAACTATCATTGAAATTGACAAGATCACATGTCATTCTACTTCATTATTTATTACCTCCCTCATGCCTTCTACTCTCTAGTACACCTTTTATCGATTCTAATTCTATAGAATAATTGAAAAAATAGCTTTTATAAGGTTTTTAATATAATCCTCATCCATGTTAGCCTTCATCCACTCCCTAGGAGGTGGTCTCCACTCTATGTTATTCAAGGATATCTCACCTATGCATCCAACCCTTAGTTGTTTTTATTTTATAATTATTCCAAAGATCCTTAGAATAGTCACTTCCTCCATTTCTATGTTTTTTTTCTCTAATAGATAGTGTTTCCATTACCTTACTCATAATCCTCTCTCATACTTGCTCCCTTCTTCTATGCTTTGATCTAAACATACTTGCATTTCGTTCTATCTATAACTACCACCATATGAATATAGGTCCTAGCTTCCATGCCATTTTCATTGTTTTAGTCATAAAGTTGCACTATTTCCATTTCTCATAAAATCTTTCATAACTCCCAAAGATTTTCCAACATTGTCTCATCTACCTCCACCAAATTTTCATAACACAAAAAAAGAGGATATTAAAGGTCTCCTCTACCTTTCCACACATAACACATTTGGAAGACCCGTAGAAACATCTTTTCTCAAATTATCAAATGTCAAGCACTTTCCACAGTTAATTAACCATGATAAAATGTTAATTTTTGCCATCCTTCCTTTTGCCAAACAAATATCAATGGAAGTGGTTTTGGGTAAATCTCATATCCATAGGCTACCATGTATCCCTTCTTTACCTTATAGATTACCAACTTGATTCCTCCTCATACAAGTATATCCCTATTAGAACCATCCTAAATTGGGTGTCTTTGGAGATGTCTCCATAATTTTTTGGTTAGTACCTCTATCCCCCTCCCTGGACATATTTAGGAATATTTCCATTGTAGTAAGTCTAGAACTTTTTGATTCCACTATTTTATATAGTAAGAGGCTTTCCACCACCCTAGCTTTTGGACCTCTACTTTCCAACTATCCATATTTAGGAATGTTTGAATAATTGGCTAGGATTGATTCCATGAATCCTTATAAAATAAAGCATCATTTCCATCCTCTAACTTCCAATATAGGTATGGATTTATTAAATCCTAGTCTACTTCCATTTTTATCCATACTATAGACCCCTCTCCTTCCACTCTAATTCTTGGTATATTTTTCTTATCCACTCATGGGTAATATTTGTCTTGTAATAGTCTGCTCCATGAGCCTCTAGTAGTTGTGATCCATATCTAGTATAGCTTCTCTACTAGTACCTTGCTGCTTTGGGATGATTATCTTATCCCCAATCCTCATTTTTTTTTGGTTGGCATATCTTCACCCACCCAACAAGTGCTAAGTTTTGTTCTCCCCTTGCACCTAACCACAAAAAAATTCTCATATATTTGTCAATATCTTTTAGAATTCTCTTTGGAGCTTGAAGTATAGAAAATTTATAAACTATGAGGGCTTGCAGCACAAATTTAATCATTGTAAGCCTTCCTCCCAAGCTTAGCTATTTGTGTGTCTAGTTGCTCAACTTAGATTGTAGTCTATCAACAACCCCTTTTAACTCCTCTACTTTTTGTTTTATTTGTACATAAAGGTACTCCTAAATACTATATGGATAAAGGTGTTTGTATGAAGCTCAAAAATTGTATAATGTTATCTCTCACATTATTCATTGTAATGAAAAAAATTGTTTGAGACTTTTTTCATTAAAATTTTGCATAGTAGATTCAGTATACACATAAAAATTCTTTTATATTTTTTTCTACTAGGGTATTGGATTGACTAATAAGAGAAGTATAATCCAAAAACTGGAGGTGATTTAAATCTAAAAACTTATTTTTATACCTCTTAGCCCCCCCTATTATATCCTTTTTTTAACAGTCTCCCTAGACCCTTTGCATAAAGGATAAAAATATAAGGGGAAAGAGGGTCCCCTTGCCTTAGCCCCCTTATTAACTATGAACATAGGAGAGGGACTACCATTTAATAGAACTGAGAATGATGTTTTTTATATAGATGCTTTTACCCAGTCTCTGTACCCCTCTACAAAGCCTTTTTTTCTAAAATCCTTTGCATAAAGTACTAGTATACTCTATCATAGGCTTTAGAAATATCTAGTCTAGTCATTGAAGCTATCTTGGGTTCCACTACCTTATCTTGATATGAGATTTCTTGTTTTGGAGGATCAAGTACCGAAGTACCTATGACCCCCATTCTTGATCATGATCCTTACTATTGAAAACTCCTCCAAAAATATTAATCCTCTCTTATGGTGTTTTTTGCACAAAATTTTTCTCCAAGCCTCTGCCCTAGCCTCTAAAACCCTAGTTTAATTTATCATACCATTATCTCAATGGAGTTATCTAGTAACTATTGATGTTTTCTTACAAATATATATATTTTTATTTTGAATTATATAACCAAATTTGATTGTATAACATTGCATCTCATCTTATGGTATATTTATTACATATGAAGTTAGTACACTCCTTGAATATTTTTATGAGATACTTGGCTTTGAAAATGATAAAAGGATCATTAGTTTTGCAAGTTGTCAAATATACATTATTCTATCAACAAGATTTTATTTTATTGCTATGTCTTGCTTTTTAAGAGTATATACACAAATAGGCCATGTATTCTACAAATAATTTCCTTTATACTAAGGTCAAAGAGTAGTCAAAGAGTTAACTTTGATCAATCTACCTCTAGTCCAAGGACTAATTTTTTGAATTTTTTAATAATTAGGGATATTCCATGGCTTGGACATGTCATGTTTTCCTTTTTTATATTTATGATATTCTCCCATAATTAACATTTTCAAAGTTATATTTGATCTCTTGTTTGTTCTGTAGTGTCTTTGAATGATAAACTAAGCTTTTAAAGTCATTGGATGCAAAATTTTCTATATAACTTGAACAATTTTGATGTATCCACTTGAACAATTTTGATGTATCCACTTTTCTTAACCTATCATATTTTTTGTTTCTTTGAAGTCATACCAAAAATTATTATGCTGACATAGTTGAGTATGGGCAACAAATACATGTTCTTCTTCTTTGTGATCTTTATAATTTATTTCTCTTTGGTTGCATTTACAATCATTAAATATGATTTTCATGAGGTTTACTCTCCAAATATAAGATTAGTAATTAAATTTTCCCAAATATGACTTTATAAAGTGCAAAATTTAATTAAAACCTTTAGAAAATAATTTTAATTAAACTATGTTCAAATACTTTAGGTTAAAATTTCATGAAAATTATTTGAACATTTAATTAAAATTATTGTGTTTATTTCCAAATGTAAATTGTTGTGAAATTGAAATGTGAAATAAACATTTTATTTCCTAATGATAAAGTATTAACTTTAGGTTATAGCATTAGGAATGTGACTCCCATGAATTTTGAAATTTAAATAAAATAAAATAAAAAAATTTAGGGTAAGAATAAATAAAATGAAAAAATAGAATTTTGACTACAGGTTACAAAACAAAAATAGAAGCTTCTCTGGAATTAAACCCAATCTAAATCGACCAGCATTAACCCAATCCAATTATAGACTATATTCTAAGGAATAAATATTTAAAACATATCAAATCATTAAATATATAAAACACCATCAACATGCATGCTTTAACAAAATGAAATTGATATATTTATTCAGATCTTACAATATTGCCCTTCCAGAAATCTCTATAGTGCAGCCCTCTATGTAACTTGGGAGGATCCTTTGGCTATTCCTACGCTCTTCCTTCTTCAATGCATCCTTATTTTCCAAATAATCCAACCACATTTTTGAATTTCAAAATCTTATTTATAATTGCAAAATAATTTTGTTCTCATTGTTTCTTAATTGATTTGCATAGTTTATACCATTATGCAATAGTTTAGGTATAATGAAATTTATTCTTCCCTGGGTGTGTATCATTAACTTGATAAATGATTTATTTATCAATAATACTATCATGTGCCCATTAACCTCCATAAATATGTTAACCACCGACCTTATAATATGTTAACTATCTTCATAATAAACTTAACATATATTGTTTTTTCCATATGCTCCATCAAAAATTATCATTCCATTCCTGTTGAGATTAAAATTACCATATCAAAGATCATTCCAATTCCCTTAATAACATTCATATATAACATGACATTTCATTCATGTCTTCATCACCCACCTTAGCTTTATTAAACTTATTGCAATCACTATCTACAACTCCATTATAGTAAGACTTGCATGGGAATATTAACTAGAATGAACAGAGTGCTATGTCATTTTCATAGGGAAGAAAGGCTTGCTCATAACGTTGTGTTCATTCTAGTTAATATTCCCATGTGAGGCTTGTTATAATGGAGTTATAGATGGTTACTACAAAAAGTTTAATAAAGCTAAGGTGAGTGATGAAGATATGAATGTAAATTTTGTGTTATATATGAATGTTATTAAGGTAATTGGAATTATATTCGATATGGAAATTTTGATCTCAATAGGAATGGAATGATAATTGTAGATAGAGTATATGGAAAAAAAATAATATACATTAAGTTTATTATGAAGATAGTTAACATATTATAAGATCGAGCGTTAATATATTTACGAAGGTTAATGGGCACATGATAGTATTTTTTATAAATAAATCATTTATCAAGTGAATGATACACACTCAGGCAAGAATGAATTTCATTATACCTAAACTATTGTGAAACGATATAAACTGTGCAAACCAATTAAGAAACGATGAGAATAGAATTATTTTGCAATTATAAATAAGAGTTTGAAAGCCAAAAATATGGTCAAACGATTTGGAAAAGAAGGATGCATTGAAGAAAGAAAAGAATAGGAATAGCTAAATGATCCTCCTAGGTTACACAGAGGGCTGCATTACAGAGATTTTTGGAAGGGCAATATTGTAAGATCTGAATAAATATATCAATTTCATTTTGTTAAAGCATGCATGCTGATGGTGGTTTATATATTTAATGATTTGATATGTTTTAAATATTTATTCCTCAAAATATAGCACTTAGTCTATAATTGAACTAGGTTAATTTTGTTCAAGTTATATTGGGTTTAATTCTAGAGAAGCTTCTATTTTTGTTCTATAATATGTAGTCAAAATTTTATTTTTTCATTTTATTTATTCTTACCCTAAAGTTTTTTATTTTATTTTATTTAAATTTCAAAATTCACGAGAGTCACATTCCTAATGCTATAACCCAAATTTAATACTTTATCATTAGGAAATAAAATGTTTATTTCACATTTCAATTTCACAACAATTTACATTTGGAAATAAACACAATAATTTTAATTAAATGTTCAAATAATTTTCATGAAATTTTAACCTAAAGTATTTGAACATAGTTTAATTAAAATTATTTGCTAAAGGTTTTAACTAAAATTTTACTTTATAAATTCATATTTAAGAAAATATAATTACTAATATTATAGTTGGAGAGTAAACATTATGAACATCATATTTAATGATTGTAAATGTAAACAAAGAGAATTAAATTATAAATATCACAAAGAAGAAGAGCATGTATTTGTTGCCCATACTCAACTATGTCAGAATAATAATGTTTGATATGACTCCAAAGAAACCAAAAATATGATGGTTAATAAAATTGGATCCATAAAAATTATTCAAGTTATACAGAAAATTTTGCATCCAATGACTTTAAAAGCTTAGTTGATCATTCCAAGCCACTAGAGAACCAACAAAAGATCAAATATAACTTTTAAAATAAAAACAACTCCAAATGACTTGAAAATATAATATGATATTATTAAGATGATTTTGGAATCATTTGAGCATATATTGAAGCGAAATTGTGATAAGATCCTTTGGCCATTCTTGGTGGGAACAAATAAGACTACAATCACAAAAACCTAAATTGATCCATCAAATCTACTCAAAACTTAACTAAAATTGAATAGAAGGCTAATATAATGTTTTATATTGATATATGGTGAAATTACATCAAAATTCTTAGCCATTTGGTGGCTATCCCTAGAAAGTGCAACTAGGACTGTTATCCATCCCTAGTAGGGATGATCGTAAACTGGGTGGTTTTTGCCACCAATTTCAAGGGGATTTGGTTTAGAATCCTCTTAAATATGTTTTCATTGGATTTGGTCAAATAAATATCATATTTTATAGGTTTTGAAATTGATTAGCATATTTTGGGATGCCCTTAAAAGTGCCTTCGAATGAAGAGATTTTCAAGGAAAATACTTGGGCAAATGTTGAGGACAAATGTGAGCAACACTTTGTGAGTAATGCTTGTTATTGTCCCATTTTGAAATTGGGTGGGAGAACCTCAATTTATAGCCAAAATTAGGTAAATGTGAAAATGGAAAAGTTATAGCATGTCGTGCAAGTGTTACCACTTGTCAATTCCCTTACCATGCATAGGGTGGGAAAGCTTACCCATTTAGGACCTCTAATTTATAGTCCTTGATGTTTATGACAACCTCCCAATAAATTTTGGGTTATTGGGAAGGATAAATGGTAGGAATTGATTTAAATTTATCATGCCCTTTGACTTTTTGGGGTTTGGAGCATGGTCATCCCACCCAGGGATGGCTGCATGTGGTCATCCCTAGGTGGGATGACCATGAACTATGGTTGTCCTAGGGTGAGAGCCCAAAAGTGGTTGGGAGCCCAAATTAACCCCTGAGGGTTGCCTAATGGGGCCATATGATATCGATAAGAGTGGTGCATAGCAATATTATATGATTTATATGATTTTAGTGTCTACAGATACCACTTTTTGAGATGCAATGTGTGTAATAGAGCATTGAGAAAAAATATATAACTAAATCATTAAATATTTGAGTTTATTAATTAACCTAACAAACTTTAGATGCCTCTGTTTGTTGAAAGAGCGTACATTCTTGGAATCCTTGATTTTGACATTATTGAAGAATTAATTTTGGTATACCTTTCAACCGTGCTTGCCATAGCATTTTTGGGGCTTAGGGTATACTTGGTCTTGGTTCCTTGTTTTCTTGTAAGCCTTTATATGGGTGAATTTTTGAGGATTCAAGGAGGCCAAGCCTTTTTTTTTTCATTTCCTTATTGTTTTCCCCAACATGGGCTTGCAAATTTGTCTTTGTCAATGATTATTTTGAATGTATGAAAATTGTACTTTTGAGTGTTTAAGTGTTGATTTTGTTGGGACTGAACAAAAGGCATTACTTATTTACAAGTTATCTTACAATATATAAGCATCAAGCTTAGGAGGGAGATATGACAAGTGTCATAAGCTCCACTCCAAGTGTCTTTCAGAAGACACCACTCCAACTCAAACTGAAGACAGGGACAAGTGACAGAAGACAAATATCAACCTATCAATTATAGGCATAGTGCACATTATAACAATAATAATATTCTAACATTCCCCCTTAATGTGCACTATCCTAAAAAATAAGTCAACATTAGATAACATTCCCCCTTAATGTTGACTTCTTGTACATAGATATAGCAAATTGCTAAACTAAGAAAACTTGTCTTTCCCAAGTGACTTGGTGAATATGTTTGCTACTTGATATTGAGTTGGTACATACTTCATGTGTATAATATCTTCTTGGACCATTTCTCTAATGAAGTGATGATGGATATCAATGTGCTTTGTTCTAGCATGGAAAATTGGATTCTTGGTCATCTTGATGGTACTTTGATTGTCACAATATATATATGTTGGACCATGTATGGAAAGCCCAATATCCTAAATTAATTGCCTCAACCATATTGCCTCCTTAGTTGCCTCAACTGCTGCTCTATATTTTGCTTCTGTTGAAGATAGTGAAACTGTGTGCTGCTTATTTGTACTCCATGAAATAGAGCCTTGGCCTAATTGAAAGCAATAACCTGATGTAGATCTTCTGGTTTTAGGACAACTAGCTCAATCTAAATCTGTGTATCCAATCAAAGAAAAATTATCACTTGATTTATACATAAGGCCATGATGAGGTGTGGTCTTTAGGAATCTCACAATCCTCTTAGCTGCTATCCAATGGCTCTTCTTAGGATCCTACATGAATATGGAAATAAGGCCAACTGAATAGCAAATATCTGGTCTAGTTGAAGTTAAGTAGATCAAACTTCCAACTAGTTGCCTGTAAAGTGTACCATCAACCATTTCTTCTTCATCATTATTTAGCAATTTCAATCTAGTTTCCATGGGAGTTAGAGAGGTCTTGCACTCCTCCATGCGAAACCTCTTCAAAATAGACTGAATGTACTTAGCCTGTGAGATAAAAATCTTACCAGGCTATTGCCATACCTCTATTCCTAAGCAATAGTGGAGGAGGCCTAAATCTGTCATCTCAAAGTTCTTGCATAAGTCCTCTTTGAGCAACCTTATGCCTTCTATGTCATCACCTATAATTAGGAGATCATCCACATACAATGTAATCAAAATGATGTGGTTTCTCCAATTTTTCACATAGAGAGTAGATTCTACTGCAGATCTAGTGAAACCAAGGTTGAGGAAATAGGTGTCAATTTTTGCATACCAAGCTTGGGGTGCTTGCTTCAACCCATATAGAGCTTTCTTTAATCTGAGGACTTTGTTTTTTTGGCCTTCAACTATGTACCCTGGTGGTTGTTTCACATACACTTCCTCCTTCAAATGACCATTTAGAAATGCACTTTTGACATCCATTTGATATATTGGCCAATGTTTTTGAGCTGCCATAGCAATAACTGTCCTGATTGTAGTCATCTTAGCCACAGGAGAAAATGTCTCATCATAATCAATTCCCTCTTGTTTCTTATAGCCTTGAGCTACTAGGCGAGCCTTGTAGCAATCTAGTGAGCCATCTGCTTTATATTTTTCCTTGTATACCCATTTTGTGCCTATGGTATATTTTCCTTTGGGTAAATCAACTAACTCTCAAGTGTGATTCCTTTCAATGGAATCCAATTCTTGATCCATGGCATGAACCTATTTAGGATCACCAAGTGCTTCTTTGACATTAGAAGTTTCAGGTTGGCTAAGGACTTTGGCCATTAGGGCATAATTCACTTGGTGTCTTAGGGTTGAAGGCCTTTTACCTGTATAGGTGGGCAAATGATTTTGTGCTTCATCTATTGTGGCTTTAACCCACTTGGGTAAAGGTTTGGATGTTGTTACTTGATCATTAGGAGGAGGAGATGGAGGACATGGATTATTTTTAGGAAGTTCTTCTTGTGGATGAATTTCTTGATTTATGAGTGAAGGAGAAGAACAAGATGATATTGTGTGCATGAATGGAGAAACTATTCATTAGTTGTTTCTAAGGTGGGGGTTTTAGGAGGATTAGATGGAGGATACTCATGAAAGGTAACATCCCTAGATAAAATGATTTTCTTGGAAATAGGCTTATATAATTTATATGCATTGACACTATCACTATAGCCAACAAAGATGCATTTTTGGCTCTTATCATCAAACTTCTTCCTTTTTTTATGAGGAATATGAGCATAGGCATCACATCCAAATATTCTCAAATGGCCCACATAGGGCGTTCTTCCACTCCATGCTTCTTTAGGTGGTATTTCATATAAGGCCTTTGTATATGGCCTATTAGTCAAGTATGCAACAGTAAGAACAACTTCTCCCCAAAATGAGTTAGGTAATATAGCAGCATGTAACATTGATTTTGCCCTACTTGTGATTGTTTGATTCATCCTCTTAGCAACTCCATTTTGTTGCGGGGTATAAGGGGTTGTGAATTGCCTCCTTATCCCATGATACTTACAAAAATTAAAGAATTCATTGGAGACATATTCTCCACCATTATCTGATCTTAATGTGGAGATTTGATAGCCACTTTCTCTTTCAACAAGTGCAATGAATTCTTTGAACTTATCAAGGGCTTGCCACTTATATTGAATTAGGTAGATCCATACCTTTCTACTGTAATCATCAATGAAAGTGATGTAGTATTTTTCCCCAGTATAATATTGAACAGACATTGGCCCACAAATTTCTGAATGAATCAATTGCAAAGGTCTATTAGCTCTCCATGCATTTCCTATTTCAAATGGTTGCCTATGGTGTTTGGATATTACACATGGCTCACAAAAACATTTGACTCCTTAAGATGTGGGAGTCCTTTAACTAATCCTTTTGTAGCCATCATTTGAAGATTATTAAAATTTAAATGTCCCAATATTTCATGCCACATGTACTCCAAAGAGAAAGTAGTTGTATGCAAAGATGTTTGTGTTACAGATTTTGTAAGGAGGTAGTAAACACCATCATTTTTCACTCCCATGGCCTTGACATTGCCATTGGGTTCCTTAATGTAGCATTTTTATTTTTCAAAATAGACATTATAGCCCTTATCTATAAGTTGTCCAATAGAAAGAAGACTCCTTTTAAGACCAGGCACATACAAAACATCTGTTGTAGGAACATTATTACCATCATGCAAAGTAAGTGGTGCCTCCCCAACACCTTCAATGGGTAGAGCAATTTCATCACCAAAAGTAATGAATTGATTTGATTTGGGCTGAACCTTGGTCAACCAATATTGCCTTCTTGTCATGTGCTTTTCTGCTCTAGAATCCATATACCAACATTCTTTATCTTCAACATTAACTTGGTTGGCTGCATACAATGTGTTCATATTATTATTTTGTGGTTCTACCCGTTCTCTTTTCCTTTGATAGCAATTAGCAATATTATGATTCCATTTTACACAATATTCACACCCTTGTTGATTGTTATTTTGACCCCCTTGAGGTCTTGTTTGCCATATTTGCTACTGTTGGTACTGTTGTTGTTGTGGCTTCAATTTCTTCATCTTTGATTAGTTGATTATGAAATATTTTTTATGACTAGTCCCTCAAGTTATGAGTCAATGAAGGTATGACTAATTATGAAAGCAATGAGTCACTTGATATATATGACTTAATTGATATAACCATCAGTTTTACCCAATTTAAACCTTATCAATTATGCTAGGATTTTAATCCTTTTAATGATGATTTATGGAAGCGAGAGCATAAATACTTCATTCCCATGGAGTGGTCTAGACATAATAGCCTTATTGGGTAATGAAATAAATAATTTTTAGAGTGTCCATGAATACTATGGATTTAATCTTGATCCCTTGTTAATTTGAACCATTTTGGACCTAGTTTTGGTGGGTTTTTGGCCTTGTTTTTATATTTGTAAATTGTTTTTGTAGATTTTTTGGTGTTTTAATTGTTTTTGAATTTTTTATTTTTGATGATATTTCATAGAAGAAAGGAAATGAATACCTCATTCCCATGGATCAGTCCATCCGCAATGGTCTTCTTGGGGATTGAAGTGAAGATATTTCAGTTCGACTATGAGTAATTTGGTTCAAGAAACCTTATGGTAATTTACTCATATTGCCAGATTGCATGGAGTGCAACTCGCTACAACCACCAAGTGTAGAGGGTAAACAATTGGGTACGAGGTACACTTGAGATTTTGCTTTATTTGATTTTTTTGTTGATTTTATGATTTTGGGAGTGTGAGGTCTGAGGACCCACTTGATTACATCATATGTGTAGTTTTTGGATTATGATGTAGCTTTTGGTACCATAAATATATATATGAGTTTCTATATGGTCATCATGTGTTTCCTTACTATTTTATTAGATGTATGGAATGCTTATATGTGCTATTATAATGTTGTGATGGATCTCTAACATGTATGCATGTTTTTATCCTATGGTATGATTTGATGATATGGATATTTGTAAATGCAAAATTAAATGGATGATTCATTTAATTTGAATGATGTATTATAATGACTATTTGACACATTATATGCTAGCACCTTATATTGTAAAAAAATTATCTCATTATTTTAATATTATCATGACACTATGTAATGGCTTGTGGAAATGTAACTTTGACAAACGTGTGATAGGATGATGTGAAATGGAATGAATAGTATAATGTTTTATGATGTCTTTGGGATTTTTAGGAGACTTAAAAACTCTAGTGACCTAATAAAAATTTGTATAGTAACCATGCAAGAATTTTTAACAAAGTATAAATATGCTAAGATAACCAAGATATTCAATATCCTTGTGTGTGCATGTGAGTTCATTACTATGATAACGCATAATGTTACCCTAGTGCCAAACAAGATTTATGCAGACCATCTATACTAGAGATCACCTTATGAGTATCATGACCCTAAGTTTTATACTTAGTTGGATTAGACCACTAGACAATACAGGCTACCAAAAGATAGCTTATCTACATGCAAATATTGGTATATACAAAAGCAAGTTGCTTATGTGACAGACATATCATAATGCATAAGGATACTACTATTTATAGGTGGGCTTGATGCCACCCAAAATTTAATAAGGATCACCTTATGGTTCTCTAAAGTTGAGAATTCTAGGGATTCAAGTTCAATACTCCATTCTTTTCTTTTAAATTTAAAATTTTCAAGGGAGTTGCTCATTTTTGTTATGGTGAGCAAGGGATTTTGGTAGTGGTGAGAACCACTATTTATTTTGCTTTTGCTAATGGTAAAAAGCATTGTTTCTTTTTGTATATTGTGAAGTGATAATAATCACTATTATTTTTCATTTTGGATACTTGCCCCAATTTTTCGTGAAGCAAGGGAATTTCATTGTTGAGGTTAAGGAGGAACTTGTTATTTTTTCAATTCTTAGCATCTTTGAACCATTCACATAGGAGGATGAGTGAGATAAACTTTTTGGCTTAAAGTAACATAGACCACTTTGTTGGTTACATCTTTCCTTGTGCTAAAATTGGATTTATTAATGTGAAAATATGTTGGGATTTTTATGTATACAAGGTATAATCAAAGCAATATTCTACCTTCTAAAAATCAAGATAGCTTTCTACGAATTCTGAAAAGAAAACTAGATATCGTTGCATGACTGAAAAACATAAATATGTATTATTAACAATGGCTAAATTATGAGAAATAGATATAAAATATAGAGTATTGTAGACACCAAAACAGCACCAATCCTATTATGTTATTGCAAACACTAATCGCTTTGACACACACATCCCCAAGGGCAGCCCCCAAAGGTCAAACAGTGGTCCTAACCACTCTCACAACAGTTTTGGAAGGTCAGAGGTCAATTTGGCACCTTCAGGCACTTTGCTCAATATTCATCCCACCCTGGGACAAATTCAATCTGGGATTCGCTCCACCCAGGGACAAATTCTGAATTCACTCCAAGGTGGGGCGAATTGCAGGTTTGACGGGCAAAAAGTCAAATCTTGACAAATTGCAGCTCGGATCCGCCACCCAATGCTTCCTTCATCGCATGGGAGTATGGGTGAGCATTTTCAAGCGTTAGAGGCATTTGCAATGTCAGTCATGAAGTCCCAATTCAGGGAGGAATCTCCTTCCCCCTGGGAAGGCATGATTGCCATGTGGCGCCTTTGCATGCCCATTTCAAGAGACCTCCAGGTCTATAAATTGGTGAGTTTCCTCATCCCAAAAATAGGAGAGAAGTAGCATTTTAGAGCAATGAAGTGCTGTCATTTTATTTACATACCTCACACCTTTTTATTTGCGCCTTTCACATCCTTGATCTCCTTTAGAAGGGAGGTCATTGGGTGACTATTGGGAGGACGAATCTTGATCCCAAAACCTGACATTTGGTCATGATATCCCACCAAATTTGCAGAAAATACCACACAAGAGGTTTTGGACCCATCCCAAGTGGATTGGTGCCGAAATCAAGCCTCAAATGGTGGACGGCTTGCCCCATGGGTGCCCCCTCCCCACACTACCACAGTCCTAATCGCCCCCTTTCGGAGCGATGGGAATTCCATGGTAGATTTGCTTTCTTTAATTTTTTCATTCGATTCTATGATTCTTAGATAGGTTCTCATTTGAATTTTGTCTCGTTTTGAATAATTTTGATCATATTTCTATCTTTGCTCACTTTTTCTAACCTACAGGTAGCATCATCAAATTCCTATTGATGGAGACTAAATTGGGAAAATATGACCATCTAGGTCTTCCCAAAATGCCCCCAATTAGCTAACCCCAAGTTTTTAGGTCTTTTGGAGCTTCCAAGGTAGGACATTGGTACAATTCCTATTCGGCGTTATGTTGTAGGTGAATTCATCCCACCCCAGAACGAATTCAAATCGATGAGGAATTTTTGGACTGTTATTTTTGCAAAACCTTCCTGATGATGTCTTGATTCCCTTGTCAAATTTTCATAGCATTTGTACTTGTTTTAGTCTTATTTTAATTTATTTTTATCATTCACTTAGCGTAGGCTTAGGGATTGCATGCTTTGTTCCATCCGCAGGTGCTACTGATCATTTCTTGTTCTTTTGAATGTAGGGTTTAGACATAAGAGGAGTAGCAAGGAGTCCAGATTCATCAACACAAGTGGCGGTGATGTTTGGTCTACCCATTTTACATGTGGACACGTGAAAGAAGGAAATGCGCCCATGGATGTAACTAGAACTAATGCTTAAACACTCCTAGCCCTTGGGAGGGGAGGATGCACATTGTAACCGAGTTTGGAACATATCAATAAAAAGGGCTGTCCTCTTTTGATTCACATTTGTTTCAGTTCGATTCGATCATGCTTTTCCCTCTTTTCATGCACTTTTAAGTTTTTAGGATTTAGCGCTAAGTTCGGTTTCTTCGTTTGCATCGCATGTTAGATTTCCCTTTTTGCTTTTGTATCCTCGTGATTTCAGTGGTGATCATGGTGGGACCTTGTCCTCTATTTTTAATATTAGATATCTGATCCAAACTTGGTTGTTTTTACTTGCAGGTACCGCATTTTCATACGTTGACTGTTGTTCGTTCCATCAAGGGGTGAATACAGACTTGTAATTTGTCTCACCAGGGGATGAATTGGAATTCATCCCACCCTGGGGTGAATATAGTCCTATAATTTGTTCCACCCTAGGATGAATTCCAATCTGTGAAGTTTTTGGGTAGAAACTCAGGACCGACAGATCCGAGCAGAGAAGAGGTAAGAATTCTGCACTTTTTCTATCTTCAATTTTTTTGTTTTTATTGGTTTCTTTTTACATGCATAGAAAAAGTTGCTGCATGTTTATTTTATTTAATGCAAAATAAAAAGAACCCCACACACCACATGGAAAATCAAACACCAAGGATCTGGTCGTAAAACCCCAGCCCTTGATCAAGACCAACGATGGATTTCATCACCACCTTGGCTTGAATTTTGCATTCATAAACCCCGATCGCTACTGTTGCTAGACGTAAATCCTGACGAAAACTGACCGAGTGTAGTTGGGGTGATTCCCAGCACATGAGGATAAGTCTTCTATGGTAGGTGTCATAAAAAGAGTGATTCTCCTTCCATACCGCCTATGTTCCACGTACCATCTACTCTCACGTACCTATAGTTTCCCTCACATAAGGGCGGGTATATAGAGAGGTTGGTATATCGGTCTGGCAATGGTATATTGAAGGGGCAACCAATTTTGGGAGTCATAAGAGCCCTCATTTTGCATTTAAATGTTATTTACAAAAACCTTCAAAAAAAACAAAAAAAAAAGAAAAACAAAAACAAAACACACTAAACCAGGTTTAGGACACACTCTCAATATTTAAACAAGATAATCACTATTTGCGTATGTGTGTGCTCTTTTCTATTTAGTGTAGCATAAAAAATCATAAAAGAGATAAAAATCCATTTAGCTTGTAGCACATCAACACCATGGTGTACACCCGTAGCCAAGCCCAATCAAGGGCAAAAGCTATGGAAAGTGTACAAGGGGGCACAAGTCGCCTCCGCTACAGCCCTAAGGACTTGGTTATACCGCCTTGGTGATGAGCAGAGAGGTCTGTCATCCTCCATGTCAAGTTGAATTACCTACGAGACCCCCTAGGACCATTTGTCGAGGAGCCCTGCTTGCTCCCCCTTAACTCGAAAGGGAGGCCATCTCCCCAAGAGCAATGATAGGTGGGACCCATTGCGCGGACCCACTATGTCCATGGTCACCTATTGAGGCTAGAGCCTCGGGTAAATGCCACCCCTCTAGAGGGAAGTACCATTGACTTGAATCATTACAAGAGGTAAATGCAAGGAGAGGCATCCAAGCCTCCAAGGCTCAATATGGCAGACCAAATTGACCTGGCAGTTGCCAAACATGCCACCCACCAAGCCCAGATCATGCAGCTTGAGCAATATTAGCAAACTAAAGAGGAAGAGATTAAATATTCCGATGCATACAAAGCGTTGTTAGAGCATTTGGAGTCTATGGAAACCAAAGCTTTTGGGCCCCAAAATCCCACGTTATGCCAACTCCATAGTCATCCTATGCATCCGTCAGTGCTTGCACCCCCTTACCCCGAACACTTTAAGTTGCCTCAGTTGGAAATATTTAAAGGTGAAGAGGATGCCCAAGAGCATGTGACCAGATTCCTAAGCCAATGTTTTGGCATTCAGGACAATGATGCGCTATTGCTAATGACATTTATAACCACATTCATAGGCCCTGCCTCGGATTGGTTCACCTAGTTGCCGAAGCACAACATCAATAACTTGGATCAGTTAGTGGATGTGTTCCTTGAACGCTTCGCCTTCAACACCAAGAAGAAGGCATCACTAAGTGACCTGGCCAGCCTCAGGTAGTATGAGTAAGATACCATGGTGGCCTACGAGAATCGATGGAGGACTTTGCTTTCTAGGCTACACTACCTCCCTCCTATGTCCGACCTTACACAAATGTTCTCATGAAGTTGTTTGAGATCAATCTCTGTGCTATTGTAGCTGCAGCAATATGCCACCCTAGAGGAAGCTTTGGCGTAATCCAGGATTATCAAAGAGATCAAGATACAGGATGGCGAGATTGCCAAACCTAAGAAGAAAGAATGGAACAAGAACACAAAAATAGGGACTACGCAACAAAAACCTGCTGTGGTTAATCAAGTTGCTATAAATGTTCCTAAGCCTACACAAGAAATATAGCCTCAAAAGGCTAACTATCAGGCAATGCCTCCTAAAAATTATGAAAGAGAAAACCAGAAGCAGGAGTAAAATCAGCAGCGTCACCCTAGGTGATAGTACACCCCTTATACGGAGTCTAAGGACTCCCTATTTGATCGCTTGTCAGCGGCAAACTTAATCAACCTCCCAGAGATTCAAACCATAGATCCTAACACTCCCAAGCCTAAGGGATACTAGGAGGACTTGTATTGTAGGTTCCATAGGCGAAGGGGACATGACCTGAACGCATGTTGGAATTTCAAAGGATTGATACAAGACTTGATTGACAATAATACATTGGCAGTGGACAACCCCGTAGCGCCAAACAACCAACAGATGGGAGTTTTCAGAGACCCCTTGCCTGCCAATGAGGCGTAGGAAAAACCCCTTCAAGTCAATGAGGTGCAACAGAATTGCCCCATGTAAGGGTATGTAGGAATGATAAGCATAGTGACTAGGAACAAAAGATACCTATAATTTGCCCCCGTGACAGCCACAAGAGAGGTTCCATCGACGTCACAACCTCAACAACACCCTATGCAGCTACCTCCACCTAGACCCACAGCCACGATTCGGACCAAACTCACTCAGAGTTTGAGGACCACGTCGGCTAGGCTCTCCATATACGATCTTATATAGCAATCAACGCCCCATCGGGAGGCTCTCATGGAGATTTTGAAAGCCATCGAGTTGTAGCCCCACGAAGTGAATTCCTTCAACAACTTCGTGGGACATGTCAAACGATGCACGGAGCCAGTCATCACCTTCCGAGAAGATGAAGTTAAATTAGTATCTGATGACATGGCAGATCCACCCCTACATGTTATTGCGTGGGTCAACGGGATCCCATATAAGAGGGTGTTGATAGACACTGGCTCATGCAGTAACATCATTACCACAACAGCACTGAAACATCTAAAGTTGCCAGCCTCTCACATCACGGCTTCCACCTACACACTACGAGCATTCAATGATGTGATATGCTCAACAGTTGGCACAATTGTTCTACCCGTTCAGGTAGGGCAAAATATGATACCTACATTGTGCCATATTTTGGAAGGTGAGATGGCTTATAACATCTTGCTAGGGCGGCCATGGATTAGGGACATGAAGTGTGTCCTGTAAATAGCTCATCATTGTTTGAAGTACACATTTGAATGGGAAGTACATGTAGTCTTGACGGACTTAGAACCCATAAAATATTGCAATGCAGTATAGCTGATTCCGCAATTGACCCTCCCATCGATGCACTTAGATTTTCTATTAAATCCATCTAGACTGGGTCCGATGTTGCAAGCACCACTAGTGATAAATCCATAAAAAACCCACCTAGGTGCATATTCATCGTCAGCTCCTTCACCACCAACGCCACCTATCATGGCTAAATAGAAGGACAAAGGGAAGCAAACCCTAGAAGAGGCTCAACCCCTAGAAGAGGCGCTACCAATAGTATCAACCATCTCTACCGAAGAGATGACTAGCACAATGGAAGTTGAGGCTCCTAGTCCACCCAACATGGAGTGGACTCAGGAAGAGCTTCCTTTCCCTCCCTCTCAATCACCAATAATTACTGTTGAAATGGCCAGTACAGGCCTGGGGAGTATCTATTGTAGAATGTTGTAGCAATGACCATGCAGGACATGGGGATACCTCGCCTCCCCATTGGTACAATTATTCCCTTAGGCTACCTACCAAACCAGACAAATTTTGTGTTTGGGGGCCTTGATCATGGTACTGAGCCATGCATGCAAGAGGATGCAGATGAAGAGCCTTTTGAAGAAGATGTCAACTATCTATCTAACCTATATTTTGCTTTGAGATATCTGGGCCAATGCAATTGGCATGGATACGGGCTAGGTAGGTATGAGCAAGGAGTGCATGTCCTTTGCCAGCCAAGATACCAAATACCTTATGACAAATCGGGAGTTGGGTTCAACCACCCCCTACCCTTAGACATCTTGGTGGAAAATATGCAAGGCCTAGGGATAGGCAAAAAGGGTGGGTTGGCATCAGATCCTTATGCCAACCCAAACACAACATACACATTGGGAGATTACCTCCCATGGTGAGCAACCACCCTTGTTAAGCTCAATAACCCTTCTCCTTTGCTAGAGAGAGGTGAAATTTTAGGGACTCACTTCCAAGGAAGATACAAACAGTGTCAAGAGGGATCTTCGGAGGATGAATTATAATGTGAACCAACATCATATGATCCCTTCGAATCCGATAGTGATCACTCACAAGTGCTCCCCATGAATGACCTTCAAGAGAGCCTTTTGACTATGTTCCCTCAAGAGGCTCCAAGCGAGCCGATGCCACGTCAAGGGAATCAGGTCCCCCCATGGAGTGTGGAATAACCACAATGGGGCAAGATTAATTTTCTTGAGCAGGATGAGCCTGTAATGCCTCAAATAGTTGTTGGAGCCAATGAGGGCTTTTGGATCTCCGATAGTGATTACGAAGATGAAATATAAATGACATATCTTAATAACATGCGGCAGAGGCCACAACCATACCCCTTGGAGATTAATGACATATTTGAACATATGGGCATAGTGCCAGGGCATGAGTGGTACGTAGACCCAGTAGGGTGGGATCAAGTGTTGGATTCGCTGCTCCAGGTATACAAAGAGCACCTTCCACTCCGAGACCCTAGGGTGATATCAATGCCGAGGGCAGACCCTGTCCTCCTATTAGCACATAGGGCCGATCCATTCATGCCAGTACCTCTAGATCTAGATCCAGAGCACAAAGAACATCCAGAGTGTTCAAGTCATCATACCCATGGTAATGGAGACCAAAATCATTTCATCAACATGATCTCCATTGACTTAACTGCACCCATCCACAATCTAACCGATCCAGCACGGTCCTTGGATCTAGACTTAGATGCCATTGACTGGGATCATGTCAATTCACCTCCATCCCCGTCAGAGTACTGGCCTTTTGGTAAAATGCCTCATTTTACCCCAAGGAAAACTCAGGATATCTTTCATGCCGAAGAGGAACCCGAGGTTCCCAACATAGAGTTAAACTCGACAAATGATATCCATTTGATCCCGACTCCACATCAGTTGGAGGACGGATCCCACATGTCGATCGAGGAGATGACTGACGTAGACATCGGCTTGGATCCAATGAATCCATAGATTATCAAGCTGGGGGTAAGCTTATCCCCTGAAGAGCAAGCCGACTACATTGCCCTTCTCAAAGAGAAGGAGGTTTTTGCATGGTCGTATAGAGACATTCCAGGGCTAGATCGGTAGCTAGTCACGCATAATATAACACTTGATCCGACAATTAAGCTAGTTAAGAAAAAACTACATAAGATGCACCCAACAGTGGCCTTGATGGTCAAAGATAAATTGCAAAAGCTGTTGGATGCACAGTTTGTCATCTATGTGGATTATCCGCCATGGCTATCCAACATGGTGCCTATCAAAAATCCCAATGGGAGGATTCGCATATGCACTGATTTTCGAGATCTAAACAAAGTGAGTCCTAAAGATGATTTCCCCTTGCCAAGCATCGACGCATTGGTAGACACTACAGTAGGTCACGAAATGCTATCCCTCATGGATGGTTTCTCGGGATACAATCATATTCATATCAATCTCGAGGACCAACTAAAAATGGTGCTCACAACGCCTTGGGGGACATTTTGTTATAAGTTTATGCCTTTTGGCCTTAAAAATGCTGGCACCACCTACCAACGTGCAATGACGTATATCTTCCACGATTACATGCATAAAACTTTGGAAGATTACATGGATTATTTGTTGGCCAAATCTCTTTTGCGTCCAGATCATCTCAATGACTTAAGCAAGATCCTCAATCGCCTCATGAAGCATAAATTCAGACTGAATCCCAAGAAGTGTGTCTTTGGCATCACATCTAGAAAACTCTTGGGTTTCATAGTCTCAAAGCGAGGCATCGAGGTGGACCCAAACAAAGTCAAGGCAATCCTTGAAATGGTACCCCCAACTACCATTAAGCAGCTCAAAAGTCTGCAGGGAAAGGTCACATCAATTAAGTGCTTCATAGCGCAGCTATCTGACAAGTGCCGACCCATGAACAAATTATTGCACAAGGGGGTAGCATTTCACTAGGATGACGAGTGCCAGTCAGCCTTTGATGACATCAAATGATACTTGGCTTCACCGCCAGTATTGGCACCACCTAGACCAGGAGTGTCATTCTACTTATACATCTCAGCTACTGAGGTGGCAATGGGCACCATGCTAGCCTAGAAGAATGAACTTCACAAAGAATAGGCTACTTATTATCTTAGCCGCACCCTAGTCAGTTATGAACTTAACTATGCATACATCGAGAAACTCTACTTGGCAGTTGTGTTTGCTACCAAAAATCTATGCCACTACATGCTGAGCAAAACGTATGTTGTGTCTAAGGAGAATCCATTGTGATACATGATGAGTCATACTTATCATAGTAGTCACACGACGAAATGGATCATGTTGTTGACAGAATTTGACATAGAGTTTATTGGACAGAAATCCATCAAAGGATAGGTCATAGCCGATCAACTAGCAGAGGCTCCTCTTGAAGATGATCAGCCTCTGGTCATAGAACTACCCGATGATGGGATCTTCCATGTCTCAAAATCGCCCGATTTTGATGAGCTTGAGTCACTGGCCGACATAACCCTATTTTTTGATGGTTCCAAATGTGAGCAAGGTGGTGGTGCAGGAATAGTATTCTTCACATTGCAAGGCACTCCAATGCCTCTATAATTTAAATTAGACTTCTCATGCACCAACAATAATGCAGAGTATGAAGCCTTGCTCATAGGTCTTCAAACAACAATCACCATGAACATCAAGTGACTGAAAATCTTTGGAGATTCGATGTTAATTGTCAACCAAGTCAAAGGGGTATTCTAGTGCAAATGCCCAGTTCTGCAAGCTTATAAAGCCCTTGTGGACAAATTTCGGGCGAAGCTTGAGTGGTACGACATCAAGGCACTCCCTCGATCATCGAATCATTTTGCAGACACTATGGCCTCCTTTGGGGTCACTAATCCCGCAAGACCTTTCTGGTGATATGACAACCATTCAAGTCAAAACACTATCGCAATCCACGATGGAGCGTGCAAGCTCTGACTTGACGCTAGGAATCCACATGATCTAGATTGAACCATCCTTGAATAAGTTCTCTCGAATCCATGATCATCTAAAACATGCCAACTGGGGGTCCTTGTTCTCCCCTACTCCCATTAATAACAACACAATGCTATTCTTACAAGTTCTCTCCCGCTCAGCATTTGCTAGGGATGAACTTCAAGAGGGATTGGTTGTTCATACCGTCGAGGCTTTCGATCAGTAGGATTGGTATTTACCCATTAGGGACTACCTCAAGTTAGGTAATCTCCTGCTTGGATTGACGCATGCCACAAAATGAGCATTCAAGCAAAAAGTGGCTAAGTATGTCTTGATAGGAGACATTTTGTACCATCGTAGCTATGAAGGAATCCTCCTTCGATGCTTGGACCAGCAAGAGTCCACTTGGGCGATCACCCAAGTGCATGATGGTACATGTGGTGGCCACTTCAGTGGTATGGCCATCACAAAGTGCATTCTTCGCATGGGCTATTATTGGCCATCTTTAGAGCGAGATTGTTGCGCATATGTGAGGAAGTGCATGAAGTGTCAACACCATGCTAATTTGACACACGTACCTTCCCAGGCCTTGCAGACAGTCCAGTCAGCTTGGCCGTTTTCATAGTGGGGCTTAGATCTAATCAAAAATATCTCCCCTACATCGTCAAGTCATCACATGTTTATCATAATGGCCACAGAGTATTTCACCAAATGGGTGGAAGCAGTTTCGCTTACCTCTATGATAGGACCCCGCATTGTGGAGTTCATTTTGCATAACATCATATGTCATTTTGGTATTCCATCCAAAATAATCTTGGATAATGGGATGTCATTCAAGAACAAAGACGTGCGTGCTTTGACCACAAAGTACAAAATTCAACATAGTTTTTTGACACCCTATTATCCGCAGGCAAATGGGCAAGCAGAGGCGTCAAAAAAAATGCTAGTTTCCATCCTCAAAAAGACGGTCGTAGACAGTCATAAGGATTGGTACATCCAAATCCCACTTGCCCTGTGGGCTTATCGCACTAGCATTCGAACGCCCATTGGAGCAACTCCGTTTTTGCTCATGTATGGCTCCGAGGCAATCATGCCTCTCGAGTTGGAAATTCCTTCCCTACGCATATCAATGCAAGAGTTCATCGATGATGACACTGCATGGCAGGCCCGGTTAGACCAGCTTACGTTGCTCGATGAATGATGCGTTAATGCTCTCGAGCATTTACGTATCTACCAAGAGCGACTTAAGAAAGCATACAACATGAAAGTTCACCTAAGGGACTTTCGGGTTGGTGATTTGGTCTTGAAGGAAAACCAACATAACTCTAGTTTGTCGTCCCATCTCAGGGACAATTTCATGGCAAATTGGTTAGGTCCATATGTAATTGATAGCAAGATAGGACCCAGGACATACCGACTAGCTTCCCTTGATGGAGTCAAGGAACTTGAACCCTTGAACATCAATCATTTGCGACCATTCCATATCTAAGAGAGCCATATCCAAAAATGCCCCAAGGATTCCCACAATCGCTTGGTCAATCCCAAAATGCTCCAAGGATTCCCACAATCGCTTGGTCAATCCCAAAATGCTCCAAGGATTCCTACAATCGCTTGGTCAATCCCAAAATGCTCCAAGGATTCCCACAATCGCTTGGTCAACCCCAAAATGCTCCAAGGATTCCCACAATCGCTTGGTCAATCCCAAAATGCTCCAAGGATTCCTACAATCACTTGGTCAATCCCAAAATGCTCCAAGGATTCCTACAATCACTTGGTCAATCCCAAAATGCTCCAAGGATTCCTACAATCGCTTGGTCAATCCCAAAAAACTCCAAAGATTCCCACAATCGCTTGGTCAAAAATAAGAAAATTCAAAAATAGTAAAATCATCAAAAATAACAAAAAAAAAAATTGCATCTCATTTCCAGGCATGCTCAAACTCATCAATAGAGATCTCTTCTCGCATCTCATCTTCATATCCACAAAAATCAATCCATCAAAAACACAAAAATATGTAGTTGCATTAAGCATCACATCCATACATTGCATATCTATGATCATACAGGTCAAAGGCACCATAGACTGTAATTACTCCGCCAATCCATCTTGTTCCATGCTTCTCCATTCTATAAGCAATCCATCAAAAATAAACACCATTCACTTCTTTCTACCATACCAGAGTCAGTGGTATTTTAATGTATCAAGAGTTTTCGTCTTTCAATCGTCATGTAGATTTCTAGCCACGTACTGTACCAAGTCAGATAGATTTTATGAAGGTAGAATTCTACTTGGATCACACCTTGTTACGTAGCATCCCAACACAAATTAAAACACATAAAAATTCCCAAGTTGTGTGAATGAAAGATGAAACCTGCATAGCAATCCAGGTCACCATAAGTGAAACAGTTATCTTGCTCATCCCCCTGTGCGAATGACCCCACGAATGCTGAGAGTTGGCAAAAGGACAAGCATCTTCCCTACCCAATTCCCCAAGAATCCCAAGTTCTCAAAAAGTTGCAAACATCAAAATCTTGCAAAAAGTCAAAACTCCAACAAATTTGACATCACCCCCAAAGTGCATACATCAAGAGGCACATACAATAATGATTCTCATCACTCAAAATTCAAATCCCTTGCTCAAGAGAAAAATATATAAAAAAATAAACAGTGATTTTTATCACTACAAAAGAGCAAGTATCCCAATACAATTGAAGAAAATAAGGGAGTCAAACTTGAATCCCTGGAACTCTCAGCATTCCAACAGGTCATGAGGCAAACCCTAGTACCGGTTTGGTGGATAGCCTATCGGTCACTGGTGGTAAACCTCCCGCATGATGATATATCTGTCACATTAACTCATGTACAGATCAATGTTTGCATGTGGATGAGCTAGCTTATGGTATCCTAGATAGCATCGTAGATTAATCTGACTAAATACAACAAAGGAGTTAGTGGAGCTAATTAGGTGATCCTCAGTATAGGTTTGGTTGACAACCTATCTGGCACTGGCGGTATCCTGACAAATACCACATAAATGAACTCAATTGCACACATAGGGATGTGAAATAACTTGGTCAAAGTCAAGTCTGATTCATACCTTGTCCAAAAGTCTTGGAAGATAAAGTACAGTCGTGGCTAGTGAGTTAGAACCTTCTGAGTCTCAGAAAACCTCAGCTACATTCCTAAACCAACTACGCTATCTTTCATCCTCGCATTGCCATCAACAATCGCCAAAAAAAAAAAAATCACAAAAGTTCTAAACAGTCTATGGTGCCCTCGCCAAACAACACAAATTCAATTCATCCATTCCATCTTGCATATCACATATAAATTTAGAAATATTTGCATTCATCATAACATATGCATCCATAAAAATAAATTAACATGCATACATCCATACTCATCACTCATCATGCATAAAATTAAATCATCACTCGCACAAACAAAATAAAGTCATCTGCATATATCATTAAAAATGCCCGTAGGCTATAATGAACTGGTCCTGTGACCCCGCAAAAAAATCCAAAAGCTCAAAACCCCCAAGCCTAAGGCATCGGCCACCATGATCATGCATGATCGGTGTGATGAGAACTACCCCCCATGGTGTGGGTCCTATGGGACCCCTCAGGGTGGCTATTGCTAGCCCCCGCATCATGCCTGCTACCCCCTCCATCATCCAGTCACCTGCGATGATATGATGCTGACTGCTCAGTATCACTGCCCCTCGTCCGACACGATGATCCACCTCCCGAGGGCTCAGGTAACCGCCCACCGAGGTGGATAATCTCTCCCTCCATATCCATTCGATGCTGAGACCAATCTATCTCCCGTAGCAACCACTCTGCCTCCCATCAATGGTAATAAGCTACTGCATTGTCATGTTGCACCAAATCCCTATCCCTCTCCTCCAGATGCGTTTGTAGGAAATCCCTCTCACATCCAGCATCAGCATCAGATCCCTCTCCTACAGTGCATCCCCTAGCTCTGCATTGTGCCTCTATAATAGCCCCTCCAATCGTGCATTCTCAGCACGTAACCCAGACTCCATGTCCTCTGCATCTGCCTGAGGCATGGGACTCTCTGGAACAGTGGCCTGCTTTGGCTCCCACTGCTTTGTGATGTCCTACATCTCTGGCTGATCCAGAACCCCCAAATCTGCATCCTCATCCTCCACCTCCACCATATCTGCATCCTCTCGAGGATCTCCCTAATCATCTCCTAGTGCCTCAGCACCCTCCCCACCCGCTGCTACTGCCTCTGTGCCTCCCAGTGGCCCCTCTCCCCACCATCACCATAGTACCAACCATTGGTCATACTCTACGGTAGTCCCGACATCATCCACATTTGGGAAATCAATCACCACATCTGAATCCTTGCCTAGTGGTGCGATGACAGGTCAATCCAAAATTCTCTTGTCCCCCTGATGTCGATAGACCACGGGCTCACTAGGAAACCCTTGGTGCACCCCAAATTGTCATGTCACCCGATTGTAGGAGAAGAACTCATGCTCGGTCCCATGCCACCCAATCAGCCATCGCTCCCTGCATACCCATCAAAGCCACTCTCTAGCCTCTGGCCAGGCTATACAGTCTCGATAAGGGCACCAAAACACCTCCCCTAGAGTAAGTCGAGCGAGGGCATCAACATAGTGCCCTACAAAACCTGCCCACCATTGACTCTGTCCCTGCTCCCCAAACCATCGCCATAGAACTAAATAACCTATCTCCTTATCCTCCATCTTTTCCCGAGTCATCCATGGTAACCCGACTGGCCTCTCCACTGCTATGTGTTGCCAAGCGCAACTCTACAATAGATAGCTAGAGCTAATACCCTTCCGCCTCTGACAGCGGACCTCGTACAACTCACCATAAAGCTATGCTAGCAATGTCTACCCCCACCTCATGATCAACGGTGCCTCTTTCGGGCACTCTACCAATCACCAGACCACATCCAGTAGGTTCCACAAGAACCTCGCACCTGATGAGTCAGGTAGCAGCATGTTGGAAATGAGGCCCATAAGGAATGCGTGCCTCACTCCCAACACCCCCATCTCTAGCCACCATCGGACCAAAATCCTACCAGTATGGTAGTCGTCGTCTACCCTCTCCACTGGGCTCTCCATGCCCAGCTCCTCCCCATGCCCGAAGCATCGTATCAGTACAATTGTCCACTGGTCACACGATGATGTTTTGATTGGTAGTCTATCTATCGAAATCTATAGAAGCCGATAGACATCCTCCAAGGTCACCGTCATCTCCCCTATTGGGAGATGGAAGGTGTTGGTCCGGGGATCCCATAGGTTGATCAGGGTCATCAGATAGGCCCGATCCCTAACCACAGGCTCTAGTCAAGCCACCTTATTGAGCCCAAGAGCATCAAGCCAATCCCAGTCAGCCACAGTTAGCGCCCCCCGTGCTTCAACAAAAGTAGTGGATATATGGTACCAGCTCTTAACAACCTACAAAAGAAAACAACACAAAAACATTAAGATCATGAAAAAATTGTACATCAATAACATGAATATACAACATTGCCTACCAATGTACAACCAAAAACAAAACAAAAAATTTAAAAAATTAATTTGTCAGTCCTAGGGTTTCTAATCCTAACTGATAAATTTAAAAACAAAATGAAAAATTCAAAAAATTAATTTGTCAGTCCTAGGGTTTCTAATCCTAACTGATAAATTTAAAAACAAAACGAAAAATTAAAAAAATTAATTTGTTAGTCCTAGGGTTTCTAATCCTAACTGATAAATTTAAAAACAAAACAAAAAATTAAAAAAATTAATTTGTCAGTCCTAGGGTTTCTAATCCTAACTGATAAATTCAAAAACAAAACGAAAAATTCAAAAAATTAATTTTTCAGGTCTAGGGTTTCTAATCCTAACTGATAAATTTAAAAACAAAATGAAAAATTCAAAAAATTAATTTGTTTGTCCTAAGGTTTATACAGTTGTTCGTCTTGGGATTTCTGTATTTTAAGTTTAAGAAGTCTGTACAAACAAAACAAACTTAAAAATAATAGTTTTCTAACCTAGGGTTTTCACCTACGTTAAAACTGACAAGCTCAGCCTAAAAAACTAGGGTTTTGCATTCCGTTTATCCTAGGGTTTTAGTTAAAAGCAAAAATAAAGATGTTTCACCTAGGTTTTAGCTGCGTTTTACGCTCAGTTTTTATCTAAAACTTGGTTTGTGTTCAGCTCAATTTTAGGGTTTCAATTTTAATTTTGAAAAGCAACATAAACAAAGAAAAATAAACAAATAACTGGCAATTTCAAAAACACATAACAAAAGCAATAACGCTCAGGAGCACTTACTGGTCTCGCTTCGATGTCGTTGCTTGATCCAGTTTGTGCACTCATGATGTCGAGAGAAATTTTGCAGTGCTTCACTTCGTAGAATTAACCTCCTCCTCCCCAGAGCTCCAAATCGCAAGAAAATTCAGATGCAAATGAGCCCAAACCCTAGTTTTGGCCTTTAAATAAGCCTTTTTAAGCTTATATTCGTTCCCCCCTAGGACAAGCACTCTGGTTAGCACTCGTCCCACCCTGGGATGAATACTAATCTAGAATTCGTCCCACCCGAAATGAATTCAGTGCAAAAATTTCAAAAAACAACAAAAATTAAACAAAAATGCACCAAAATAGCTAATAAACTTGCCTGATGAGAGTACTTTGGCACTCGACATTTCGGGCATGCAAAACAGATGTCGAGGTCACAAATCCTTGCTATCCTATTCCCTAATAAGGCTACCATATCCGGAAAACTCCACGGGAAGATGGATTTTCGAGAATTTCATCCCTAAATGACATTAGCAAAAGGGTCAAAAACCCACCCAAAAATAGTAATAACATTTTCGAACGAAGGCGCCTTCGCGCCTGACATTATTGGCATCCAAAACAAACGTTGGGGTTAAAAATTGTCACTATCATATTCCCTAAGAAGGCTAACATAGCCGGACCTCTCCACGAGAGGACGAATTTTTGCCAATTTTAGCTCCAAAAAGCGTCACCAAAAAGGGTTAACACCCGCCAAAAATAGGTCTAAATGTCAGAAAGCTGCACACACGTTCAAGGATAAGAATCTAAAGGCACATTTGCACAAGTCATCTTGGGTCAAGTGACTCATCACTTTTCTCATGAAGGTCATTCCCTCATCGATTCGTCGCTTGAGGGGGTAGTCACACTTAGTCACCAATCAACAAGTACACACCCAATTAAGGAAAATGGCATGCATTCAAAGAATCATTGACAAAGACAATTACACTCCTGCTTGGGATAGTAAACAAGCAATAATCATAATCTGATCAAATCACTTGGCATTTCATGAATCATGAACTCAAGGTTCTCATAGACAAAAGGTTGCGCCCTTTGCCTATTCATGATCGATCAATGTCCAAGATCAAGTAACACCTCACCAAAAAAGGTTAACACTTGAATTGAGTTCCTTCACTCGTCAAAAGCAAGGATTCAAGAATGCATGCCATTTCCATACTTGGGGCATCAAAATTTGGTTAGGTTACTTAGAAACCCTAATCATTAGTGCTTTGGTTATCTATTTTTGCTTGGTGCTGCGCCATCCATAGTGCATCCAAAAAAGGGGCATCTGTAGACACTAAAACAACACCAATTCGATTATGTGACTACAAAAACTGATCACATTGACACCCACAGCCCCAAGGGCAGATCCCAGAGGTCAAAACAATGGTCCTAACCACTCTCACAGTAGTTTTGGAAGGTCAGAGATCAATTTGGCACCTTTAGGCACTTTGCTCAGTATCCATCCCACCCTGGGACGAATTCAAACTGGGATTCGCCCCACCCAGGGATGAATTCTGAATTCGCTCCAAGGTGGGGCAAATTGTAGGTTTGATGGGTAAAAAGTTGAATCTTGAAAAATGGCAGCTCATATCCACCACCCAACGCTTCCTTCATCGCATGGGAGTATGGGTGAGCATTTTCAAGCTTAGAGGCATCTACAAGGTCAGTCATGAAGTCCCAATTCAGGGAGGAATCTCCTTCCCCTTGGGAAGGCATGATTGCCATGTGGCTCCTCTACATGCCCATTTCAAGAGACCTCCAGGTCTATAAATTGGTGAGTTTCCTCACCCCAAAGAAAGAAAAGTAGCATTTTAGAGCAACGAAGTGTTGTTGTTTTATTTACACACCTCATACCTTTTGGATTTGCACCTTTCACATCCTTGATCTCATTTAGAAGGGAGTTCATTGGGTGACTATTGGGAGCACAAATATTGATCCCAAAACCTAACATTTTGTCATGATATCCCACCAAATTTTTTGACAATACCAAACAAGAGGTTTTGAACCCATCCCAAGTGGATTTGTGCCGAAATCAAGCCTCCAACGATGGGCGGCCTGCCCCATGGGCACCCCCTCCCCACACTGCCATAGTCCTAATCACCCCCTTTCGGAGCGATGGGAATTATGTGGTAGATTTTCTTCCTTTCATTTGTGCATTCAATTCTATGATGTTTAGATAGGTTGCCATTTGAGTTTCGTCTTGTTTTAAACAGTTTTGACCATATTTCTATCTTTGTTCACTTTTACTAACCTATAGGTAGCATCATCAAATTACCATTGATGGAGGAAAAATTGGGAAAATATGACCATCTAGGTCTTCCCAAAATGCCCCCAATTAGCTAACCTCAAGTTTTTAGGTCTTTTGGAGCTTCAGAGGTAGGACATTGGGACAGTACCTATTCGGCATTTTGTTGCAGGTGAATTCATCCCACCCCGAAACAAATTCAAATCGGTGAGGAATTTTCAGACTGTTCTTTTTTCAGAGCCTTCTTGGTGATGTTTTTATGCCCCTGTCAAATTTTCATAGCATTTGGACTTGTTTTAGTCATAGTTTAATTCATTTTTCTCATTCACTTATCATAGGCTTGGGGATTGCATGCTTTGTTTCATCCGTAGGTGCTACGGATCATTTCTTGTTTTTTTGAACACAGGGTTTGGATGTCGAAGGAGTAGTGAGGAGTCCAGACACATCAAAACAAGTGGCGGAAATGTTTGGTTCACCCATTTTACATGTGGGCACATGAAAGAAGGAAAGGTTCCCATGGATGTAACTAGAACGAATGCTTAAATGCTCCTAGCCCTTGGAAGGGGAGGATGCGCATTGTAACCGATTTTGGAACATATCAATAAAAAGGGCTGTCTTTTTTAATTTGCATTTTTTCCAGTTTGATTCGATCATGCTTTTCCCTCTTTTTCATGCACTTTCAAGTTTTTAGGATCTAGCGCTAAGTTCGGTTTCTTTGTTTGCATATCGCATGTTAGCTTTCCCTTTTTGCTTTCGTATCCTCATGCTTTCAAGTATAAATATAAATGATACATGTAATTTACAAATGTGGTAACATTGACATATTATAATAGTGAATTAGATAGATGCCTAGTATACAGACCTAGTGCTAGACATGTATGATCAATTTATAACAACGTACAATGCAATGGTGTATACCTAATGTAAGTGATGTTGTAATGCAAATGATATGAAATGCAATGCAATGTGATATTTTTGTATTTTGAATGTTAATGATGTTTTTGTATTTTTTATAAATATATATGTATATACAGGTTTACCAATGGGCTTAATGAATGTCATTGGGGCTTTTTAGGTGACCAAAGGGCTTATAAATGTCTTTGGAGCATTTTGGGGTGACCTAGATAGTCATAGAGTACCTAGGAGCATTTTAGGGTGACAAAAGGGCTTATAGATGTTGTTTGAGATTTTTGTGGTGATCTAGATGGTTGTAGACCACCTAGGAGCATTTTAGGGTGACCAAAGGGTTTATATATACCTTTGGGGCATTTTGGGGTGACCTAGATGGTTGTAGACCACCTAGGAGTGTTTTAGGGTGACCAAAGGGCTTATAGATACCTTTGGAGAATTTTGTGGTGATCTAGATGGTTGTAAACCACCTAGGGGTGTTTTAGGTTGACCTAGATGGTCGTAGATCACCTAGGAATGTTTTAGGTTGACCTAGATGGTCGTCGACTACCTAGGGGTGTTTTAGGTTGACCTAGATGGTCGTAGACTACCTAGGTGTAGTTTAGATTGACGTAGATAGTCGTATATCACCTAGGGGTATTTTAAGTTGACCTAGACAATCATAGACTTCTTAGGGGTATTTTAGGTTTACCTAGATGAACGTAGACTACCTAGGGGTATTTTAGGTTGACCTAGATAGTAATAGACTACCTATGGGTATTTTAGGCTGATCTAGATGAGCATAGACCACCTAGGAGAATTTTAGGGTGACCAAAGGGCTTACATATGCCTTTGGAGCATTTTGGTAACTTTGATTATTCTATGATTTTAGGAGGAAGGTGCAATACCTTATGTACCCCTAGCATTTGTGATGATAAAATGGAGTGAGGAAGGTGCAATACCTTTAGGATCCTCAATTTGCTTCATTTCTTAGGATGCAACTAGTTGGGAAGGTGTGACATCTTGGATACCCCTAGCATGTACTATGATTGATGTAATGTTATTGGATTGGCTAGTAGGAGTGATAGATACTGAATCCCCCTATTGTGGCAAGGAATTCTAGGTAATAACACTATCTTGATGGGATAAAATGAGTGACCCACTTGTGCATACAACTTCCTTATCAATAAGATCTCAGACCACATATCTAAAATTATGATAATTGCTAATGTCATGCCCTCTTATTTGGTGATAGAGGTAAGAATGATCCTACCTGTATCATCTAGATATAGACCTATTCTGGTTGACCAAGGGTATATCTGGCAAGATGATTGTCTTTGTTTCTTATAGGTTGTAAAAAATGGTTGACATGGGCTTATATAGTGGAATGTAGGTGCAATGTTGATGCTCTAAATGAGGTGAACATGGTTTCTTCATTGTATGTGGTGATGGGGTTGTATGTATCTTAGTAACCTATTTAGGTTACCCTTCATGATTGGTAGGTGTTGTATTTGCTTCGTGTGTGGGAAAGAGATATTGGAAGACTCCTATTGGTTGGTTGCTTGGATCACAAGGCTTACCCATTAGAAGCTCTTATCTCTTGATCATATCCTAAACTAAATATCTAAAGGGGTAACATATCTAAATGTCCTGACCCCTTTGTCGATGGTAAACACAATATGGGTTTTGTCTGTGCAGTTTTGATCTACGCTTATTATATTTCAATAGATAAATATTAATAAGCATTATTTATTGTGCCTCATATAATAACTTGAAGATCGATGCTAAGGGCTCTAACAAATGAGTATATTTTCAAGGTTGATGGTATTGTTTCCTTTGCCACATATTCTATTGAGATTTAATCTTGGAATGCAAAGGAGGAGATTGTTCTTGACAATCAAGGGGATGAGGTTTTGGATGACTCAACCATAAATCCATTCCTATTTTGATTCAATATCTATTTAAATCATTATGTTAGTGACTTACTTGTAATTAAATATTGGCTAGCCTATCCAAGTTTACCTAAGTAGATGTGGATGGTTCATGATGATATTATTTAATGAGTATATCCATATGCTATTGTTCTTGATCTAGATCTTGTTCCAACATAGAGTGCTCAACTATGGTAGTTGTATTACCCTCACTTGGGTGTAGTGGGTACACTTGTTATTTATTTTGTGGAGATGTTGAGTGATATGGAGTAGGTGTGACTGAATCCATTGATGGTGTCTCTTGTGGTATGGATGGAATGTTGGATGGAGTCATAAGTGGTATAAATGGATTCATAGGGCTTTAGTTCTCTATCATCACATTGATCGTTCCCACAAACTTATGAGAAGATGCACTTGCATTTGGACAAGTCATGGTTACTTCATAAACTTGTCCAAGGTGATATTCTTGGCCCCCATTCTCAGGGGTTGCATCATAAATACTATCAATGGGTGGAAAATTAGCAAGAGGATGACCTAGGTCCTTGATTGACTCAATGATAGGTGGGCATGTAACATTATGTACTATGCACTCATCTAGTTCTGGATTGGTCAAGTGAACTGAATCCTCAAGTGTGGTGGAGGAAGATGGTATGATATGATCTAACTCATTGATATCAACTATGGGTTCCTCATTTTTGGTAGGAGTGGGAATGTATTCTACTAATATATTGATGATAGCTATGGGATCCTTTGTAGTTGGCTCTTTTGAATCTTCCTCTCTTGAAGAAATAAATGATGGTACTAGCGGTGGTGGTCAAGGTATCTTCATGACTAACTATGGGGTTGAATCTAGACTCTAAATAAGGTCATTGGTTTTAGTAGCCAAAGGTGTGAATGGATGAGTAGACTCATGTGGATGTTTATCCTTATTGTAATATTTGAAGGCATCTAGGTCAAAATCAACCACATGGATCTGACATTCATGAATGTATTTGAGGTATTGATGTAGAATGGAAGGGATGCACTCCATGTATCTCATCCAAGGTATTCCTAATAATATGTTGTTTATTATTTCACCATCCAATATGTAGAAAAATGTAGGCATAGTATTTTATCCAACTTGAACAGGTAGGATTTTCTTACCCATAGTGGAGTACAAAGCATCATTAGACACTTTCATGGTGAACGCGAATTTTAAAATGTGTGAAGATAGGATGTTGAGATGTTTTATTGTAGTTGTGGTAATAATATTTATTGTGGAACCTGTGTCAACCAACACTCGCTTATAGGGTATCATGTTGATGCACATGATGATGTGCAAAGGAGAGTCTGGTAAATTGGTAGACCTAGGTTTGATATCCTAATTTTGAAAGGATATAATAGGATCTTTGTACATTTGTATGTATCCCACAAAGTTAGTGAAAGCATCAAGATCATGAGGTTGTAACATGATTGAATTTAAAACCTCCATGAGAATTTTACAATGCTTGGGGGTTTTTTGTATAAACTCTCCCATGGTCATGTTGGATAATGAATGTGAACTTCACATAGGCCTACTCTAGCTTGTTACCACTTTTTGAATGGGAGTTCTGGATGGTGAATACCATGATGTAGAGGGAGTATAGAGTTCCCTACTAGACCTCTTGGTAGGATTATTATATCTACCTTGGGTATGGAATCAATGTTTGTTAATTGAATAATCCATTTGATCATATGGAGAACCCATTGGTGTTCTCTTGGTATAGGTACCTTGGTAGTCAGGTCCTTTTTGTGAGGGATTTACCTCATGATGGATTTTTGGGCATCACGCGGGCATGAAAGAGTCATGGATGTGACTACTATCAAGGTACCATGCATAAATGAGAATATCCTCAGGAGAGTAATGAAGGTGACTACTATAAGGGCACCGTGTAGGAATGAGGAGATCCTGATACCTATAATGATGATTCTTAGGACCTCTCCTTAATATTTTTGCTTCACTATCTCGTGATTGAGCTCGGCTATGCTAGTTATCATAATGTGTTAACTACGCAAACCCTGAAGGAAACCCATACTAAAGAAAATTTTGAATTCCAAAAATGTTATGGGTGTTATATACCAAAATGATCCATGCGACGAGCTGATCACAATGGGCTAGGGCTCCAAAATTTGACTTTAAAAATAATCTTATTTTAATACTGGATTTAAAAATAATCTTATTTTCTACTTGATTTCAACTTTTCAACTATACTTTCAACTTCCTTTCTTAATAAAATAGTCTACCATGAGTATTGAACCCATGCCCACTTATTAATAATTTTAAACACTCATTTGAAGACTAACTATCCAACTATGCATCGTGCACCTTTAAATAGGAGAATTCATAAGATACCTTGCTACATCTAGGTGACAAAGTAGGAGTCTATTTTCTCTTTTATGCATGAAGAAAACATTTAAATCAATATTTCTATTTTAAATGTGGCCATCGTGCATCAATATCAATTGCAATTATTGATCTATATTTCTTCACATTTATCCATAATTTTTCTATATTTACCATGCCATGAATTACTGAAACAACCTCTCCTTTCATTTTTATTTGGAAACGAGAATTCTTGGGTGAATGTTATTAGGGTATTAACATTTCTACTTTTATAAGTATTTTCCTAGTTTCACACAAATATTTTACATGTATTCTAGTTTCATCCAATTCTTTACCATAATGGTGCATCTTCATCAAATTGAACCTTTGGATTGTCTACACCAAACTAGGCCATCAAATATTTTCTAAGTATAATAAAACTTCTACATGACTATTGAATAATTATCCACGACTAGTTTAAACTCCTATGAGATGTTTTAATTTACTTGTATCCTTAACTCTAGAAATCCATGTTTTCTATTTTAATAAAATAACTACTATATATAGTGTAGGAACATTTCTTTGATAACCCCACAATATTCATAACATCTCAAAAATAGTCTGATAGGATTTTATATGGACATCTCCTATTGGAATTTATTTTAAAGCTAAGCCTCATAAACCAAGACCTAAATAATAAATTACAAATGGAATACATAGGGCATGTCATTTGATGACAACGATTATCCCTAGTCACAAAATATCTCCATGTGAAAAAAAACAAGACTCATACCACATATTAGCAATGGGGAAAAAAAAACATAAATATTTACAAAAATATTATGGAAGAATAATATTAGACACATATATAATACAATATTTATAACATATATTTTCTTTACATTATACTAGCCTTAACTAGTATACAACACACATATTTAATTCAATATGGTCTCTTTGATTTCAGGGATCCTTGATGTTTCACCTTCAACTCTTGTAATTTCAAGTTATCTTATTCTTATCATGGTATATGTGATGATCAAGAAATAAATAAGGTGGTATCATCAATCATTCCCTAACAATTTTATATCATCAAGTAATGTAATAAAGTCTAACAACAATGGGTAAGGTTCATGAGAAATAGGTGGTGATGGATAGTCATAAACCCAAATCTTTAGTTCTAGCAATAGTGATACAAAGGCACTATGGAGGACTGAAAGCACCAAATAGAATTTTGTAAGGCACTAATATAAACACCATTTGGAATTTCATGTATCACTTTTGTAGTGATAGAATGCTATTATTTTGGATAATTTTTGGGCATCATGATCCATCAAAATATAAACATGTTTATATGTATTGAAAATATATTTTTTATCCCTTTCCAACAACACTACTTTTATGATTGTATTTTGAATATTTTATATGGTTTTTGGATCATCAAATTTTGGTCCACTTTTTTGTCCCAAATTTAATTCAATTTCATTAAATTGATCAACGTCATTGGTTGACAATGCAATTGGCATGAAAAATTAGATGTTTACATTTGTTCCTTTTTTATGTATTTATTATATAATGAACACATAAAAAACCATCAACGATACCCCAATTTTGTGGTGAAAGGGGTAATCATTTTTTTAAGGTTAAATCTATGATCTTGATTATGGTTCAATCAAAATGTGGCTATGCCTTCGTGTGTGCCCTTGAGTTTAAGAGAAGAAAATCAAATTGAATCAAGGAAACTTGGATGCATTTTTATTTGCATAATGTGGAAGGTAATTATGTCTTAGAAGGCTAATCAATGATTGGTGCCATAGTTCTAAAGGTTATATTTAGAGGTAAAAGTACAAGGGGATGCAAAAGGGGTGGAATATTGAAAAGTCGATTTAAATTAAAAAAAATAAAGGGATGAAAATTAGGAGGGAAAAAAAAGGGTGGTAAAAAAGGAGGGAAAGTGATAAATTTTAGGGTAAGAGGATTTAAAAAATGGGTAAGGGAGAGATGGGGGTTCATTTTTACCATGCAAGGTTAATGAGAGTGAGTTGATTGAAATAAAAAAGAGAGTAATAATTGATTAAATGTTGATTGTTTAAATATTGGATTGGTAAGAGAACAAAACAATAATTTGATGTGAAAAGTAGTAGCCAAGGAGAAAATAAGGATGAAATAATATTAGTGATTAAGAGAAATTAGGAAATGATAATAAGAAAAGATACCAAATTCTATAAGGCTCTTCTCAATTATACCATAATTGGGCTATTCTTAAGTGAGGTATTTTGCTTGATCATATTAAAGGATTGTTTAATAGAAAAATACATACCTAATCGTTTATTTAAGAAAATATTTTCATCCTATTTATGTACAAGCCAATACATTTAAGGATACATAATTTATTGTTCTATATAAATACACACAATTAGATGGCTCATTTTGAGATATGTTTAAGCAGTCTATTTAAAGACATATTTTATTTGTATTATATGCAAATTAGTTTATTTAAGGATACATTTGAAGTTATTTATGTACAAATTTATCCATTTAAAGACACAAGGGATATATTTAAAGACACATCTATATACAAGTTATTCAATTTCTAGACACATGATTGAATTGTCTATAAGCAAGTATTTAGGATGTAGTTTTGATTATTTTAAAGGAAAATCGATGCCCCTAGTTGAGAGAATTTTTTACCTCTTAGATATTTTTCCCAACACATGAGGGTAAGGGGATTTTTACTACTATTATTCATTTGAGATATGATTCCCAATATTTCTAACTTACTTTTAAGTGATATGGTTAAATAAATATATTTTGTTTGATCCTCTTTTAGGTGAGGGGTTTAAAGGTAATTATTGTATTCAAAGACACATAACCAATTTGTTTGTTTAGGAATGGATTTGGGTTGTCCATTTAAGGATATATTTTTATTGTATGTATGTATATATGTATGCATATATAAGTCCATTTATGAATAAAATTTTAGTTACTTACGATGCTTTTATATAGATTGGTCCATTTAAGGACACACAATTCAATTTTCCTAATAGGCACACTTTTTACTAGCCTATTTAAAGCCACATATATTAGTGTAGCATATTTAAAAGTACATAATTTGATTGGATCATCTAAAAATATATAAAAAATTGACTCAAATAAAAGCACAAACTTGATTAGGTCATTTAAGAGAAAATACTTGATTGGATCATTTAAGAGGACATAGTTGATTATTTAAGACCACATATGTGATTATCTTATTTAAGAGCACATAGGTGATTGAATCAATTAAAAGTACATACTTGATAGGTTTTTTTAATAACATATATTTGATTGGCTCATTTAAGAGCACATACTTCAATTGGTCTATTTAAGAACACATAATTTGGTTGACATATCTAAATGCACATAATTTTGATTGATCCTTTTAAGGACACATTCTTTGACTAGACTATATAAAGGAAAACAAATTTTATTGGTTCATTTAAGGACATATAATTTTATTGCCCTATTGAAAGATACATAGTTTATAGGCTTATTTAGAAGTAAATGATTTGATTTGACCTATTTAAAGGCACATGCTTTGATTATTTTGATCATTTTGTATAATTTATCTTGGAGTAAATTCACCCAAATAAGGGTGAAGAAAATGAGCTTATATTGAGAGGGGGGTGAACAATATAATACCAACTTTTACTTTTATTTCCCAAATAATATTATCCAATATTATCAATGGCAATATCAATAGTAGTAATTAAAGCAATGCAAAAATCATCACACACATGAGAGACACAAATTTAATGTGGTTCACCCAATGTGGGTTATGTCCATGGAAAAAATATTTCTTCTAAATTTTCTCAATAAATATCTTGGGAATCAATTCCCTATTACAATGTTTATGGACCTCTATCCAAAGGAGACACTAATCCCCTATGCTATGATTTGTGTATATATCTCCACAAGAGAACTCTATCCCCTTTGCTTTGGTTAGTGGATATCTATCCATAGGATAAATCTTTCCCATTTTCTCTATTTTGTGGAACTTGATCTAGGAGAACTATATCTCCTCAACTGATTTGTGAATCTCTCTCCATAGAAGAACTCTATATTCCCATCTAGTTCAAAAATTTCACTCCATAGGATAAATATTTCTCCTTGCTCTAGTTCATGGATCTCTCTCCATAGGAGAACTCTATCCCCTCTACTCTGTCTAGTTATCTTATAGAAGACTTCTACTCCCACTACTCTGGCTTATGGATCTCTCTCCACAAGATACATCTATCCCCACTAAACTGGCTGATGGATCTCTATCCACTATATATTGATGTCCCATTTAATATATCACCTCAAAATATTACTCTAAAATCTATCTTAAATCTACACAAAACTCTATTCCAATTCTAACATAAAACTTCTCTAAATCTGCTTACAATTTTGCACCAAACTCTATCCTAATTCTAGCACAAATATGCTCTAACTCTGCTCACAAATATGCACCAAAATCTATCTTAAGTCTAGCACAAATATTCTATAACTCTTCTCACAAATATTCTCTTAATTTTATCTCAAATATACCCCAAGCCTTAACACAAAACTTGAATAAATCATAAATCAAACCTACTCTCAATTTTGTCTCAAATCTATCCACAAAACTTAACACAAACCTTGAAAAAATCATCAATAAAACCTTCTATCAATTTTATCTCAAATATTTCCTCAAGCCTTCTCAAAAGACTTGCTCAAAACTGCCTTCAAGCCTTCTCAAAATACTTTCTTAAATATGCCCTCAAGCCTTATCAAAAGACTTGCTCAAATCTATCTTAATGTTTCTCACTTAACTTACTCAAATATTTCTAAACTTTGCACACAAACAAACCTTATTTATTTTTCAGAAATGCTTTCTTCAAATAGATATATTCTACTTAGAATTTTTTTAACCTCTATAACATATAGAGAATGATGTACACTATCAAAATACCAATATGTTCTTCACATTCATAAATATTGCATTCAACTAATCCAATCTTTATTTATTACAAAATCCTTTTCAAAAAAATCAACATAGTATATATCTTGCTTCACAAAACTGGTCTATATTTCTTGCAAATTTTCTCTCAAAGATCAATCACACTCATGCATAATTTCCCTTCATAAAATTGATCTCAACTACTTCCACAATATCTCTCAAACCAATGCTCAAAAGGTTTCACAATGATTCACAAACTTGTCTTCAAACTTAACACAAGTAATTCACAATCTCTAGCACAAATGTCTCAATCTCTTTCAACAATAGAAGCACACTTGTTCTCAAACTTTATCTCAAATATTTCCAATACCATTCAATAATTAAGTACAAGCCCTAGTATAATTATTTCCAATTTCTCTCAACAAAGATGCACAATGTAAGTCTCAAGTCCTAATTCAATTTTTTCAACAATGCATACCAAACAATCATTTTATCTCCACTTTATGATCCAAAAAACCTTACTAAAAATTGCACCTCAAGGATGGATAAAAATACCCATACCTCTTATTTGCTTTTATGAAGATGTCACAAAACCTGTCTCACAAAACACCAATCCTTCTTGTGCCGCTTCAAGGGTTAGATAGCAAGATTCTATTTCAAAATATACACATGAATTTTCCCTAAAAAAGGTTCTCAATGAAATCTGAAAAGTAATTTTCTAGTACTCTTCTTTTGTTCTCAAATATAATGCATTAAAGCTCAACAAAACCATCTCAAAAATTACCTTTTCATAAAGAAATAATTACAAACAATGAAATAATCTCTTACACCTTTTATCTCCCACTTTCATAAATAATTTCTAATCCACTTTAATGTCTAAGAACAAATATTTACAATTTAAAATAAACCATTTACACCTTATCACTCCAACCTTTACATATATAAAATAAATGATAACAATACCCTTAAAATATTATGCAAAAATTAAATTTCCCTTATACCTCCTATATGCCAATACTATACACCAAATCACATCTGCCAAAAACCAAGTATAGCCAATATTAATAAACATAGAGCATACCTTATAAATATTAATCTCCTTGCTGGCATGAATGGAAATTGACCCTCCAACCCCAAACTCCTAAGCGCAACACTCGACCTAACACATGACCTCCACCCTTTATCTCCTACCACGTCTTCCAAAAAGAATAAAATGCTTCAAAAGTGGTGCTATGGAGAATAAAAGCATGAACCTCTTCCCCACTATTTGTTAGCATGATATGAGTTGTCACTGGGCCACTGTGGTGGGTGACATCAATGCATGAACAAATAGAATTTGTTTGTTCTTCAGCGTGCTAGCTAAAAACAAAGCATTGTCCTCTTCTCTTATTTATCATATCTCTATGTATAGGTTACACTTATCTATCAAGGTATTTCCAAAGCATTTAGGGGGTACTAATACATTTCATGCACACTTTAAATGATACCGAACCTCCTTTAAATCATGCTTGAAAATTAAACGTTAGCCGTTCTTTGACTTTTAAAAAGAATAATTTAATTTTTCTTTGGTGCCTTGAAACATTAGAGTTAGGATTTATAATATTTTAAAAAGTATTATAATAAACCTTTTTATTTTCCTTGGGTATTTTTCACCAATAAGTAAACTTAGAATTTACTTTACAAATTGGAAACCCCCTTGGGTTTTCATTTACCAAATAAAACCTTTGTCACTATCAAGATTTCTTAATAATATTTAAATATTAAAATTTAAATATTAAAATCCTTTTGATGAATTATCTTTGCTTACTTTATTAACCATGGAAAAATATTTTGTCTTTGCCACCATAAAAAAAAATTCTTTTGCAAGTACCACCATGGTAAATGTCTCATATTTTTTTGCTTTCATATTGCCTTAGACCCTTATAAAAATACCATCAACTTATGACATCAATCCTTTGACATCAATGAAAATTCATAATTATCAAATTTCCAACAATATTCTCCTTTTTTATTGATGGCAACCCTTTTTGAAAAAAAATTTCTTACCACTGGATCCTAAAATTGCTCCCTTGATTTTGCTCTCTTTGAGAAGTTGCTCCCCCTGACTGAATTCTCTCCTCCTTACTCAAATATCTACCCTTGAATTAATTCTCTCCTCCTTACTCAAATATCTCCCCCTTTGACATCAATGGAAAATGGACGCCTTTGGGGCTAAAGATAAGACTCTTATATTAGCCCCCTCCCCACATCCTCTCCTTCAGGTGATTAATTTTTGGATGGGATTATTTCTACTCCCAGCATACAATGCTATTTTTCTTTGTCAACCTTATTTCTCAACATACCCTTTTGATCCTTTTGAGTGTCCATATTATTGCTTGTCTTTGGATGCTTTGGAAAATCTATTCTACACCACTTGGCCTTATGCCCTAGATTATTGTACTTGTAACACTTAATGTTGTAGTTCTTGGAAGGTCAAAATATCTTGAAGTTCTTCCTGGTGAAGCTATAATTATTTATGTCATTAACCTTGCAGTGTACAACTTTTTGACCAAAATTATTACATGAGTAGCAATGACCTTGAAATAAATACCCATCCTAAATCGATTTGAAGTTCCTCATAGTAAGCCATAATAATTATTTCTATAAACCCTATAGTGCACTGCTTTATGTCGAAAATGATTACATGAGTAACAATAACCCAAGAAAATATACTCATCTTGCCTTGATCTCATTATCCTTTCTTTGCTTGTGCTTTGATGATATTTGTCCCTTTATGGTGCATTGTTTACTTCCTTTTTGATACTATCACATTTTAATACATCAGCTTAAGTCTTTGGTTCTTCTTCAATCACTTCTTTTGATGCTTCCTTTGAGACTTCATTTTATTTTGAGCTTGACTTCCCTTTCTGTACTTCTTGACCTTCTTCATAACCTATTCATGTTTTGATAAATGAAGATCTTTGTGCTTTGGTAATGTTATCCAAAGTTTTTTGAACTTTTCCCAAAACTGTGTAGCTTATAATTTACATCTCTAACTTCCATATTTACTGATAACACCCCATATTCCAGTATTTCACATTCTAGCTCATTTATCTCTAATTTTTCAGCCATACCTTCTTAAATTTTTCTTGACTCTTCAACATTAACCTTAAGTTCAATTAGATACCTCTTGTACTTGGGCTTTAGATCTTGAGTTCTCTCTTTTTAATAATTCAAGATCAACAACAAGTCTTTCACATTCTAGCTCTTTTACATTTAACTTCTCAGCCATACCTTCTTCAACTCTTCTTACCTTTTCAACCTTAACTTTCAAGTCAAAGAGTTCTTCTAGAAGATTTTTCTTAGTTTTCTCATCCTATTGTATTTGAACCTTCAATTCTAAATTCTCTATTTTTATCAACAAGTTCCTCAACTGTGGCTTCCTATTATTTTTATGACTCTTTATATTCTTCTAGGTTTTCAAGAGCATCTTTGTACTCTTCTACATCTGAGATACTTTCATCACTGTCACTAGAAGTATTACGTGCTACTTCAACAAGAGCGTCTTCTTTTTCTTCTATTGTCAAAAGTAGAATTCCTCTATATACCTGATTTGACTATCCCTATTTTATTTCTTATCTTCACTACTACTAAACCAATTACAATAAGTTGCATTGTGGCCAAGTTCACCACAAAAAAAACATTCTTATTTATTGCTACTATACCAAATTTTTGACAAATGATCTTCAAGATGACAAAAGTTACCATAAATAAAACATTTAGTACTCTTAGTTCCTTCTCATTCCTTTTTACATAGTTAGCTTCTTCTATGCTTCTTGATCCTATTTCCAGTTCTCCTCTTAGAGAAAAAACAAATTATTCTTTCTTTTCTTTCATGGCCATGTGTGTTCCTTTCTTATTAGGTCTCATGATTCTCCTTTTACCTTTCCTTGCCATGTGTGTTATTATAGATCCTCATTCAAGCTTTTAGGTTTCCCTAAAGAAACCCGCTCTAATACCAATTGAATAAAATAGGCTTATACTGAGAGGAGGTGAACAATATAAGACCAAAATTTACTTTTCTTTCCCAAAAAATATTATCTAATATTATCAATGGTAATATTAATAGTAGCAATAAAAGCAATACAAAACTCATAACACACATGAGAGACACAAATTTAATGTGGTTCACCCAATGTGGGTTACATCCATGGAGAATATATTTCTTCTAAATTTTCTCAACAAATATCTTGGGAATAAATTCCATATTATAATGTTTATGGGTACGTATCCAAAGGATACACCTATCCCCTATGCTCTTTTTTGTGGATATCTCTCCACTGGAGAACTCTATCCCCTTTGCTCTAGTTTGTGGATCTCTATCCATAGGATAAATATTTCACCTTTTCTCTGGTTTGTGGGACTTGATCTAGAATAAATCTATATCCTCAAATGGTTTATGGATCTCTCTCCATAGAAGAACTCTATTTCCCTAGCTGATTCACGGATCTCACACCACAAGAGAACTCTTTCCCCTTGCTCTGGTTCATGGATCTCTCTCCATAGGAGAAATCTATCCCCTTATGGCTAAAATATTTGTTGCTAGATTTCCATAGCTATAAATATATTGTTTATAAATTCTTAATATATTTTTCTTGATTCTTATTCATACCCCCTAATATTGTAAGATTCTATTTTTTTTTCTTCTTAGGTCTTCCTCATTTTTTAATTCTCACCAACAATTATACTTCTCACATTTATAATAGTAAGACTTATCATCTATAGGTTTATCTTATTCTAAAGGATCCATAATACAATCAATAACCTCAAAAGCACATTCTTCTTCATGTTTACCCAAGAAGTTGTGAAGTGCAAGGATACTCTTCCATAGAAATTACCTTATGCTTCCCTAAAAACCCTCAACTAATAAGGATTTATTTCATCCTCATTTATTTATTACGTTGCTCTTTAAATCCAAAAGTCCATGTGATAACATCTACACCACTTTTACTTTTATTACCTAGAAAAGATATAATATTACTTGAGGAAAATGAAGATAATTTACCTAGAATAAATTTGACCTCCTTTGTCATGTTTATTACAAAATTTTCATCCACATATTTCTTTGCATATTTAACACTTTTTTGAACTTGAAATTATAAATCATACTTTCTCAACCCTTATATCCTTCATTTTTTATTATAGTGGTTGAACCAAGTGAGTTATGATAGCCTTTGCCATATTATGTTATAGATAGACTTTATTTGATTCTTCTTTTGGAGTATAATATCTTTGATCTGATCTAAGATTATAAGCTTCTATTACATTATGATTTCCTTATTTCATCTTGAATTTTATCTCATGGTCGCTTTTTTTACCTCTTTCTTCATAGTTTTTACTTTATAATAATTTGCCATGTGTTTAGTCTCATAACAACTATAACATAAAAATACAATATTTTTGTAATCTTCTTGTTGATATAATTCTCTTGATTTAGATTTAATTTTATGGATTGAGAAAATAGTTTTGAATTATCCATAGCAATACATATTTAGGTATATATAGAATGCTTTCACTCCTTAATAGTTAGTCCCTTCTTGATAAATTCTCTTACAGTATTTTCAATATTCTTCGAAATATCCTTATCGATTTTGAATTGAAAAATATAAATATAAAACCTATAGGTAGAAAAATCATAGAGTTATTTGAATTCAATCTCCACTTCCACTTGATACAATCTTAAATTTCTAAACATCCTAGCCAATATCCATAGAACTTACATATTAACCGTCTACTATTAAGAACCATATTTTAATCATATCATCCTTGATAATCACTTATTTTGTAACTTCTCCTACATAGATCAAACTTAGCATATATTTTCTCCTTTTCTTATATTAAACTTGATAAATTAAAATCACATCTAAAGCATCCCAATTTCTAGCTAAAATAACCTAAATTTCCATTAGATATTGTTAAATATAACTTTCCTTCCATACTACCCCATGGAACTTACCTTTAGCTTACATTTACTCTTACCCTGCACTCACTCCTAGCTTGCACTTGCTTCTCACTTTTTGATAATATCTTCTTTCTTTTGTTGAAGAAAAAGGGGTTGTACTTGGGTCCATTTTTGATAATATTTGTTCTAAGAATACTAAATTTTAAATCATTGTTTATATTTTAATTATAATATAATGAATAAACATAAATCTTAAGTATTAATTAAATGGTGTTAGTTTAGTTCAACTTTAAAGAAGAATATTTATGTAGTTTTTACACTACCACTACATGGTTATGATGCAATAAGAATGAAATATTTTTGTATAAACTAATAAATATTAAACATAAATTATTATATACATGTTCATTTAATACAAAAAATATAATCTAGATACATAATGGATAAAGTTCATGTTGCAATTATTATATTTTATATGTTTGTTTAGGTAAATGATAAAATTAAGCAAATATATCAAAATAGTTAGCTCATACTTTAAATTGTTCAAATTTCCAAAAGGAAATCTAGCTTTAAATCTTCAATAAGAATGAGCCATTTTCAATTCCATATAATCTATTAAAAAATAAAGTTTAAATTGTTGTGTCCACTACCAAGTAATGTTCAAACAACATATTTAATCCTAAGTAAGAGGTGCATTTAGGTCTTGGGATTAGTAACGTGTTATCCACTACCAAGCAAGGTTCAAAAAACACCTAATCCACCTCATTTTTATTTAACCCTAGATGAGAGAAATATTTGAGTCTTGTGATTGGTATTGTGGTTTATGTGCTGGCACACACTCAACGAAAAAGTCAAACTACTAACTTTGTACAAACAAAATGGCAAAAAACACCTATTCCATCTCATTTTTATCTAACACTAAGTGAGAGGAGAATTTAGATCTTGGGATTGGTACCTAAACAAGTGAAAATACTAACTTTATTCCAACTCATTGTTATTTAATCCTAAGTGAGAGGAGCATTTAGGACTTGGGATTGGTATTGTGGTTGATGTGTTAGGGTGCACTCAAAAACAAGTCAAACTACTACCTTTGTGCAAAAAAAATTCTCCAAAGGGTTTGAACCTAGGTCTCTTCTTGTTGAGCATCAAAACTTACCAATCTACCTAGCCCCCATAAGCTACTATAGTTACATTATGGATAAATTTGATATTGTAATCTTAATATTATATATGTCTATTTAGATAAATGGAAATCAGAATATTATATATGTCTATTTAGATAAATGATAATACTAAACAATGATGATTTAGTAATTATTATATTTTAGCAACAAAGACATCACTTGCATTATCAGTAATGTGACACATCACCCGGGTTCAATCCCCATGGTGGATGTGTATAAGAAGTATTACTAAAAATTTTTTTATTATATTTTCCATATGAAATGCCTATAAATCATATTTTAAAATTATTTTTTTGGGGTCGGTTAAATATATGAGGTATATATTAAAAGAGGGGTTTTAACAGGGACCCTTACCCTGAGTACAAAAAAATACAAGATGCCAGCCGCGGAAGAAGGTGGTAAAGTAAAAGTAACCAGGAACAAAGGCTGGCCTTTAAAAAAACACTAAAATACTAAGCAGAAATGGGAAAGAGAAGTCTTGGGGGGCAGAGGAAGAACGCACCCACGAGGCATAGGCTAGTTCCCAAAGAAATAGAGGAGCTACAGATATTAATTTAGACTTTTCTCCATGCAATACTTGCCAGTGTTAGTGAAAACCATTGCCTCACTAGCAAGGGATTCCTTAGGAAGGAAGTAGATGTCGTCAGCTACCACCATCAGATCAGCATTGGTGTGGGGTTTCATGAAGAAGTGAGCATTGAGAAAATAACAATTCATATCGGGTTAACATGAATATGATCAGAAATGAGGATATCACACTTCATCAGGACTCACAAAGGAGCTAACACAGGTGGCATTAATGGACCTTGATTGGCCCCCATAAGAGACTTTGTCATTAATAATTAGCTACTTGAACATTAGAGGCAGGGTAGAATTCCATATGGACATCTCCTCCATAGATACATCATGATTTGCAAGAGCATTAGCAAGCTTATTTTTCTCCCAAAAGGTGTGTTGAAAAATGATTTCTTGAAAATTTCAAGACATAAGTTTGGATTCGTCAACACAATTCCCAACATTCCAAGAGGGGTTCTTATTATTCTTGAAGTAATTGATGGTCGTTAAGGAGTCTCCTTCCACCAAAATCTTAGAAGCAGTAAACCGTTGAGCAAGGGTGAGTCCCCGCCATAGGGCCCTAGCTTCAGCCACTTGGCTGGATTGAATACCCATTGGTTCAGCAAAAGCATAGAGAACGTTACCTTAAAAATCTCTAACAACACCTCTAATGTCAGATTTATCGGGGTTACCTTTAGCTGCCCCATCCATGTTAAGTTTGACCCAAAATTCAGGAGGGTGAGTCCAGACTGATATGCATCTAGGTTGGGGGTTTGGAGGTACAGAAGAGACAATAGGAAAGTCCAAGGATGTGGCTAATATCATTTTAGCAACAGGACAAGACTTGGATTGAAGAGGAATCAAACTAGCATTCTCTTTGGCAGCATTGAGGATTTTAAGACATAAAATATCAGCGTTCTGGGATAAGTTTTTAAAAATACATTTGTTTCTTTCAAGCCAGATATACCACATGAAATTATGGAGATAGAAACACCAGAACGTTTTAAGACATAGGTTGAAGAAGGGGTTTTTTCACTGTATAAAAATATCAACAAGGGTCTGGGGGGAAGCCCAGGCAATATTGAACCAGTCAAACAACTTGTAAAGGATAGGTGTAGTGAATGAGCATTCCAAAAAAATGTGTCAAGGGAATTCCCAATTGGAACAGCACAGATGCCATCTATTGGGAATAAACATACCTCTTTTCAAAAGGTTGTCATTGGTAAGAATTTTCCCTTGGATGACAACCCACACAAAAGATGCAATTTTTGGAATCATGTGTTTGGACCAAACAAGATTGAAAAGCAATTCATTAGGTTCACTAGGAATTAGAATATTGAAGGCAATTTTGACCAAAAAAACCCTTGATTTGGAGGCTTTCCAAAAAAATTGATCATTGTGAGCCTGTTGTTGAATGAAGAAAACCTAAATGATTGCTTGAAGCTGAGTAGAATCATTTGGCAACTCATTAATGTTGATCTAATTCCATATTCTCTGACCATTATGGTTTTCAATAAAGTCAGAAACCAGAGGCCCAAAACTAATATTTGTAAATTGCTTGAGATTAGCCAATAATGGGTTTTGAATCAAAGGGGTTTCCAGTGCCCAATTGTCCCTCCAAAAATCAATCTAATTACCATTGCCAACCCTCCACCAGAGGCCCTCGAGGATGAGAGGATGAATAGTAAGAATAGATTTCCAAAAACAAGAACCCCGGGGGTGAACATCAACCATGAAGAAGGTAGATTACTAAAGGTATTTACCTTGAATGATGTTAATCCATTCCACGTCCTCACTAGAAATTAGATGCCAAGCCTGCTTGGCCAAAAGAACGCTATTAAACAACTTCAATTTTCTAAAGCCAACCCCACCAGAATGTTTTGGTTTACAAACCTTATTCCATTCCACCAGAAGAAATCTACTCTTGTTCTCAGCCCCTGTCCACAAGAAATTCCTTTGGATTTGTTCTAGATTCTGGCTTACCTTGACTGGAATTTTAAACACAGACATGAAATAGGTTGGGATATTTTTGAGGGAAGCCTAAATCAAAGTGATTTTCCTGTCTTGTGAAATTAAGTTACCTTTCCAACCAGCAAGTTTCCTTTGTAACCTTTGCACTACTCCATTCCACATGGAATCTTTGGATTAACCCAGGAAAAGAGGAATTCCCAGATATGAAGCAGGGAGGTGGGAAATGGGGCAATTCAGGATTTCAAAAAAAAATTGTTTCTTGCAAACTAGAGTATTTAAGAAGAAAATTTTGCTTTTGTGGGAATTTACTTTTTGCCCGACAGCCTCTTCATACCACTAAAGGATGTACTTAATCACTCTTGCCTCAAAATAGGAAGCTTTGGTGGTGACCAAAGTATCATCAACAAAATGTTGATGGGATACGAGTCTAGTGTGAGAAGCCACTTGCAAACTAGAAATGAGTTGAATATTATGGGAAGCTTTGAGAGTGCATCCTAAAGCTTCAGCAACCAAAATGAAAATTAATGGGGACATAGGGTACCCTTGTCTGATGCCTCGTGAGCTATGAAAATAACTAGCGATAGAGCCATTAATCAAGACAGAAAACCATGGGGTAGAAATATAGCCTAAAATCAATGCAACCCACTCCGGATGGAAGCCAAAATTGGTGAGGATAGCCTCAAGGAACTCCCAGCTAAGCCTATCATAGGCTTTGTTCATGTATAGTTTCAAAAGGAAAGCCGACTGTTTGGACAAATGTGAAACTTTTATAATTATAATACTTCAATAAATGGGATTTTTCTTCTATATATGTGTTCGCATATAACAAGAGTGTTAATTAATTCTCATATATATTGTTTAAATATTAATCATTCACTAACATAAGTTCATATTATAGGAAGCCATTGGTTTTGTAGAAGATTTATTGAAGCTCAAAACTGAGAACCAGATTAGCAGAATTTCCAATGGTTGTTACAATTTACAAAAGTGAAATATGTAGTCATGGGTTCATCTACACTTCTTGTTTGTGTTTGATAATAAGAGCACTTCCTCTGCCCATATTTCCCATACTTGAACTAATCTGTTGTAGCACTATCATCTTGCAAACGTTGAGCATTGGAAATACTCCTCTCTCTAAATTTCTTCATATCCAACTTCTGATCATCACTTACCATTTCGTATGTCTTCATTTAACAAATTTGCTCCAAAGATATTTCCCCAAATAAAACTTTCCTTATCAGGTTAGGATTATGTTTATCTTTGATTTTGAACATTATAATCCTATAATGGGCCTTTTTTGTTCCATCAACATGCGCTAACTTTCAAAATATTATTAGTTCAAGGGCAACAACAACCTAAACTAGTTGACTCTACCTTTACAATACCTCCTCATCAACTTCATCATAAAACATAACAAAACCCTTCAACAACTCTTTCCTTATAGTATCTGTCATTGTTGTCTCCACATTGAGGGACATAATCATCAGGACCAACATGAGATGCGATAGCAAAAGCAGCACCAAAAGTAATTTTTTTGTTATTTTCAATGTGTTCTGCTGCCCCCTTGGTTTTCTTATGAATATTAGCATTATCAAACTATCCTCTTTGAGTTTTTCCATTTTCTGCTTCTTGCCTAGGTCTCTTCTCAGTGGTCCTTAATTATTTTTCTTTGGCCTTGGATTTCCTCTCATCCTTCAATTTCAAAGACCCTCCGATGGCAACTATGGATTTTCTATCCTTTCCCATGTGTATCTTCGTATCCCTGTACATAATGGATAACTCTCTCTTACATGACTTAGGTTTCTTCTCATCATTCATCTTAAAATTTTCTATTCTAGAATTTTCTATTCTAGGATTTTCATCTTCATACATAGGATTTTCATATTGAAGAGTACTCAGAGAATGTACTATTTCACCTTCCATCCATTGAAAAGTATCACAAGCTACTACAAAATTACGGGTGTCCTATTTCATACCTTTCCAGAAGAATGTGTGCTTGAGACATTCATATGTTTTGGGAAATTTTGAATGGCCTATAGAGGGAGCAGTATGTAGTTCCTTTATGAAAATCCCATGGAGTGGGAATGTGCGAGGAAGAACAAGGCATTGGAGATAACGTAAGTCATGGCTATCCCAATTGTAGCCTGGGTATGATGTAGGATCATCACAGAGTGAGGCCACCAAAGCATGCAAGTCTGCATCCTAAAGTACTTGTAAGGAATCTATCCATTAAAAAATAGGTGAAGAAATGGTATATAATATACTAAGGGCCTCAAATTGGCTAGAGAGAGCATCATCCACAAGATTCTCTTTACCCTTCTCATAGGTGATATCATAATAATATCTCATGATTTTAGAAATCCATTTTTGTTATTCTGGGGTAGCAACCTATTGTTCCAAGAAGTATTTGAGACTTTTATGGTCTGTTTTAATGGTGAAATAGCACCCAATGAGATAGGATCACATTTGGGTTATGACATGTAAGATTACCAACATCTCCTTGGCATATGTAAATTTTTCCAATTTACGATCAAAGAGTACCTTACTAGTGAAAGCCAAGGGTCTTCCTTCCTGCATCAACATTATCTCGATGCCATGATTGGAAGCATCACTTTCAATGATGAAAGGCTTGGAAAAATATTGCATGGCTAAAAATGGTGTGGTGGTCATAGAATGATTCAATGCAAGGAAGGCTTGGTTAGTGGGCCCCATCCAATTAAAATAGTCCTTTAACATGGATGTGAGGGGGCTGCTATTTTACCATAATTACAAATAAATTTGTGGTAATAACCTGTAAGCCCTAAGAATCCCTAAAGTCCCTTGAGAGTGCAAGGTTTTGTCCAATATTGAACTACCTGAATCTTCTTAGGGTCGATATTGATGCCATATTTTGAGATAATGTGTCCTAGATACTCCACTTCAGTCAGACCAAAGGAACACTTAGACCACTTAGCAAAAATTTGATGTTGCACCAATAATTGTAATGTATGATCTACATGGATAAGGTGTTCTTCTCATGAGTGGATATAAACCAAGATATCATCAAAGAAAACCAAGATAAAATTCCATAGGAGAGGGTGAAATATGTTGTTCATAAGACTTTGAAATATGGAATGAAAATTTATCAAACCAAATGGCATTACCAAGAACTCATAGTGACCTTTATGAGTACCAAATGCAGTTTTGGGGATATCCTCATCCTTGAGCCCGATTTCATGGTATCCAGAATGAAGGTCTAACTTGAATAAGTACATAGATCCATGTAATTCATACAATAATTCATCCACTACTAGAATGGAGAATTTATCCTTGATGGTAATTTTATTGAGCTCATGATAGTCTATACACAATCATCATGAGCCATATTTCTTGAGAACTAGTAAAACTGGAGGGTTGGTATTGGATTGAATGACACCAACTTTGATCAATTATTGTACCATCTTATTTATTTTGGACTTTAGAGCATGAGGATACTGATACGGTCTGATTTTGGGTGGTGCATTACCTGGTAGTAGTGGAATAGCATGGTCATATGAGAAACGAGGTGGTAGGGTAGTTGGTTCTAAAAAATACCATTATGCTTGGTCAGTATAAGTTGATAATCTACTAGAATTTGATCCACTGTGGAAGTGCTTTGTTAAATTGAAAATATTTGTGCAATGACCCCACGATATGAATTTTTCAACAACTTATCCATATGATTGGAACAGATAATTTGGTAAAGGCCTATTTTAGTACCATGGAGGGTGTGTGGTTGTCCATGTTGTGAAATCTACATCCATAGTTCTACAAAATTCCAAGAGATAGTGCCAAGGTGCCCAACCACTAAGCTCCTAACACAATGTTACATCCCTCAAATCAAATAGTTAAACCTAATAAAAATCAAGGTGAAGCATGGTGAATCATAAGCAAATCAAATCAATCATATTCACACCAAACTTTAGGACATTTGAAGCCCTAAAATGTAAGGTCATATTTGGGATAAATTTTGACGTATTAAATCACTTTATAACTTCACAAAAATACCACCATTAGATAAGGTTAAAAAATATCTTTCCAAATATTACAAATATACCTATGTTTGGATATATTTTGTGGTGAATTGACCCTAATACAAAATGTCCTAAACATTTTAGGCGAATGGGCCGACATTGAGGATCCTCATATTTTCTAATTTCCAATTTTAAAAATCCTAATATTCACCTAATTTTTGAATATTGACCACTATACATAACCCTACTCCAATTGGAGGGCAAGCATATCTTGTTTGAGTTCATAATCTCCCATATTTATTTTAACATTGCGACATTTACCTTTATAAGGTAAAGTACCTCCATTTACCACCATGAATTCAAATGAATTACATGTGTGTATATAGCAATTGGCCTATTTAGAAACTTGAGGATCAATAAATTTGTGTGTACTACCTGAATAAATAAGAATAGTAAGGCATTGGCCTTTGAAAAACCCACAACTTTCATGGTTTGTGGAGTGGTAATCCTGGCAAGAGCATGGACTAAAATTTCTTCTTGAGGTTCTTGGATTTCCTCTTCCTATTGAGTTGGTACTTTAGTTGTGTCACTCTCGTAATCACTATGGTCACTTCTATTGGGTTACTATGCATCTATTAATAACAATCTCTTATTTGCACATCTATGTCCCTTCACAATTTTTTCATCAAATTTATAACATAGCCCTTGGGCGCAATGCACATCCATTTCATCTGTATTCAGTCACTTACGAGTAGGAGGTTTAATATTAGTATTATTTTGGAACCAAGGAGGAAAGGGATTTCAAGCTTGAGAAATTCATGATGTCTTCATTTGAGTTGAGAGTTTAGATTCAGCCCATCGGGTTAAAATAATAGCCTGCATCATGGTTTGGGGTTTAAACATCTTGATTTAAGCCTAGAGATCATATTTCAACCCACTCATGAAACAACTCATAAAAAATTCCTCATTCAAGCCCCTAGTTTTATTTGCCAATTTCTCAAATTATGTTTGGTAATAACGAACTATGGTTGTTTGTTTCAACTTTGTCAATGCTCCTGTAAAGTCTTCATAGTCACTAGGGACAAATCGGGTGAATATTTGGAGTCCTCCCAATATATATCAAGGGTAGTGGCTTGTAGACATTGGAACCAGTGTAAGGCGTCATATTCTAAGTTGAAGAAAGCCATCTAAACATGATGATATATAGGGACATTATGGAGTCTAAATAATTGATCAACCCGACATAACCACCCATCGACATTCTTTCCACTAAAATTAGGGAAGACCAATTTAGGTATTTTGAAGGTTGGATCATGATAATAGTGAGTGTCTTATGTTCCCCTTCTTCAATCTTCTATTTCCCTTCTTTGACTATGTTTAGTGTTTTTAGCTTGGTCTTCATATGTGATAGTACACTACAATTGTGTCTCCACCTCGGTAAGTTATTTTTCTAAGCAAATTCTAGTGGTATCATGATCTGTTTGAAGCTCTCGAATATCTTCTCTTATGTTGTGGTTTATAGTGGTCATGTAGTCAATGGATTTTTGAATTTCAGTAAATATTGTGGTAAGTTCTAACTCCTTTTGTTGTCCACGAGTATCGCTTACCATTGTGGATCCTCTTTGACTAAGTTACTAAAAATAGATGTGGGGTTACAGGGGTTACTATTTTTATTAAGGCATCCAAAAAAGTGCTTGGGTGTGGTATATCAAAATGATCAGCTCAAAAAAATAGTCGCAATGAGCTATACCCCACAACACTAAATTTGGGCACCCCAAATTTTTTATATTGTTGTGTTGATGAGTCTACTGGTGTTGTCAATTTTTGATTTGGACTTATGGTTCAAAAATTGGGGTCCAAGATCAATTGTATCTGACCTTTAGTCTGCTCCTGACCACCCTATCACTATCCTATCTCTTCCCCTATCACCCATATTACGGTTACTGAAATGGTTCCTATCACTGACCCTAGGGATTCTTTGACACTAATAGTACTATTTCTAACACTGGAAGTATATAATTTTTAATTGTTACAAAGGGTTGTTACTTTTGACCTGACTATCACTATTACTGACCAAACTATTACTGTCACTATCCTAAATTTTTTGTTTTTGAGCATGGGTTATTGCAGACACTTGCAAAATATATCCTGACTATTGGTGCATGCATGTTTATTTTTTTTGATAAGGAATGCCTTCTTTGTATGCTCACTTTTGGGGTTTTGAATGCAGGTTAGCATAACATGGATGGTGTTGATTTGCCGATGGAATTTGTGTTTTGTAGAACTATGGTATACTAAGTAAGGAAGTATGTAATACTTGTAGGCCCTCTGTTATACTGCAATGATGAACAATAGTGCTTGGACAAATATTTTAGGCCACTACCCAAGGAGGATTCCACACATACCCTTGAGCACACTATCTACCTCACTAATAGTACGGTAGGGTGATCGTCTAGTATGTTATGTCTCGTGGACTATGGATAATACAAGTACAAAAAGATTCTTAATGGTGAAAATTTTGTTTAAGCTTAGATTGTCTCCCGATACACCTGAAGATGCATGTGGGCTCAATTTCATGCGTGAGTGTTGCCTAAGGCCTGGATATTGGAGTCTAATCACCCCTCACTTCACTAGATGCTTTATGGGCTATCTAGCTTAGCCAATAATGATAGACCCTTTGAAATATTTTAAAAATCTCAGCATAGGGTTTCTAACCTACACAACTACTAAAAAAAGACTATTTTTGTTGTTTTTTCTGGTTTTTTGGCCAAAAAAAATAGACTAATTTTTTTGGATTTCTTAATAAATAGAAAAATAGAAACAAAAAATACATGGAAAATTATACCTAATAGGTGGAATGGATAGTAAAAATCATCTCATTTACATCAAAACTTAGTCCTATAAAACACTCTGATACCACTTGTTAGAATATTACTATTAATATAAAGCACACTGACACAAAATACTGAAAAAATAACTCAAATACATCAAATAAATCCATAACACTATGCAAAAATTAAATACAAAGATAAGACAATCTCACAATAACATGGATTCATAGGCCTCTTTGAGGGGGCAACCTCCTTCAATATTTAATTAGCATGCAAAAATATAAATTTTTACATGTCTTCATATATTTTAAAGAAATATTTCATGAAACCCTGCCTAAAGGCTCAAGAGTTAGCTTACATGCAAAATGCCACTCGAGCTAGAATATCCTACCAAACATCTATAACAATCTTGATAAAAATGGTTACATGATATGGTACCACTTGGCTAGGCACCTTACTTACCACATACATTATAAAGTATTACAAAATAATATTATAATGGGATCCCCCACGTTGGGAGTGGGTCATTACATACGTAAATGAGAATCACAAAATGACGTTAGGATAGGATCCTAACATAATCCTAGTAATTCCTTAGGAAAAACATCCTTGAATACACTTATTATTTCTAGAAAAGTTCAATCTCCTTCTCAAACTCTTCTTTTCTATTCATTTTTACTATGAAGACCATAATTTTCTTTTTAATAACCTTTTTAAGTTTCTTTGGTGTCAATAGATGGGGTTTAAATTTCCTTCATCCATAATTAATTCTAATCCTTTGAGTAGATTCATCCATAAGTTCCACCCATTCTTCTTCAAAACTCAAAAGGGCCTTGTGTACCTTTAGCCAATCAAATCCCAAAATGATGTCAAACTCATGCAAGGGTGCCACATATAGATGCCAATTGATCTTTCCTTGTGGTAAAATAATGTGGGAATCAAAGACTCATTAACATGGTGAGCTTACCCTATTTCATACTCCACTTTCCAACCATTTTCCAATAATCCAGGTCTACCAAGTGAATTTCTCATAAATATAGTGGATATAAAACTATCGGTTGACCAACTATCAATCAAAATTTATATGTTTTTACCAAATTTTTTCCATTTATTAAGAAAGGAGTAATTTATCCATTGAGTTCAGAGTTATCTTTGGTTGCATAAATCTTGTGGTTGGATTCTTCTAAATTTTTTTATGGTAGATCAGCTCTACAAGGAAATTTGTTTGTATAATGAGCCCTTTTGCACACCTAGCATCCACCCTATGGTGCTCTATTCCATTTGTTGGTGTTGTTATCATTCCCACTCACAGGTGCAGTTTATTTTTCCCTTACTTAACCCAATGTTTTTTGGTCCTATATTTTCGAAAAATCTTTGACATCCTTTCTATGCTTACCACCTTGGTGATTGGGTTTACTTCTATCATTAGGCTTTTGATGATCTACTCCTTTAGGTTTCTTATTTTTATCCTTCTCCCATATCATAAATCCAACACTTTTCCACTTTTGAAGTTCATCTTTCTCTTTTTTTAATAATTTTTTATAATTGAAATATGTCTTTCTTATTTCCTGATTAGCTTTATCCTTTCTTGCTAAATTAAAATTTGAAGGTGAATTGATGGGATTATGCATATTTACCACCATTATAATTCTAGGATGCAATGCCAAAATGAAATTCTAAGTTTTCATTTCCTCATTGCTTTCGTATTGAGTTCCATACTTCAATAGTGTATGAAATTTTTGTGATATTCTCGGACTAACATATTCTCCTGTATTAAATTTGAGAATTCACCAAACTTCTCCATGTAATATTATCTTGTCAAAAACCTATATTTGAATTCTTTGATAAAATCCTCCCACTTGAGGTTAGAAGCCTCCATATCATACCCTTTCTTGTATTATTTCCACCAATCCATAGAAACTTCAGTCATATTCATAACTACAAGAGTAGTTTTGGATTTATAAGATAGAACTACCAAGGAGAAGTAGGACACTAATTCACTTAACCAATTTTTAGCTAACTCTTCGTCATCTCTTCCATTAAACTTGGTTATTACCAATTTTTTTAAATTTCTATCCAACTCCTTACTTACTCTTGCCCTTCCAGCACTGGATCCTTCAGGTTCTCCTAGTGCTTCCACTATCCTACCTAATCCAATTTCCTTATCTCTTGTCAAGTCTTCAATGACTCGTTGTTGCTGTGCAATAAGTTCCTATTGCTGGGCCATATGAGTTTTTTGTTGGGCCATTTCTTTGCTTTGATTTTCAATTTGTACTTGGAATAGTTTAACCATATTTACAAGGTTTCCCTCCTCCCATCTAGTTTCATTCTAAGGAATATCGTGAACTATTTTCTACCTTCTTTTACGTTGATGACCCTCTTTACTTAAATTTGCGTGTGCTCTTATTATAGGTCTTTCGATGCTTTCCTCCTTCCTACCTCCCATAATATTATGTGAGGACCCACCTGGTAGCATTCGTACCATTGTAATTTAAGTAAAAGAGGTAGTTAATTAGTTAATAGATAACCTTTACACTTTACACATAGAGTTCTACAATTTTAGAATCAATTCTACTCTGATACCATATGTAACAAACCCACTCGCTTGGTTGTCCAAGATACAAGATAGTCAGAAACCAATGACTTTTTTTCCTTAGTTCTTCTGACTATAATTGCTTTCCCTATCAAATAGGATGTTAATAAAATTATTTACATTAAACATCATCCCTTGTATTACTTTATTTTTTTCTTTTTTCTTTTTTTAAACACATGCACAACATACCACTTTTGGGTTCAGGACTATTGCAACCAGTCCCCAAAGTGGATGATATTAGCTAAATCTCATAAAATATACAATTTAGTGGTATCGGTTTACCCACTTATCATCCATATATTCTAACATGAGGTTCAAACCATGATAAGGGTTATCCTCTAGGGCCCATAAAACCTAGAGGAGGGACTCTTTCTTTCCCTGGAATTCATACATTATATCTTTATCGAACTAATCAACTTGTTAATACCCAATGTCAATGCACTTAGTGTAATCGTGCCTTGTGACTGATTGATATTACCTTTTCTAAAATTAGCTAGTGCCATGGCCATTTCTAGACCTTGGTCTTCGTTACAAATACCATCATAACTCATAGCGGCTTATCCCATACCAAAACATGTGTCCATTTATGGTAAAGTTTGATTAGTATGGAACATATCATAGTGTTGCTCAGAAATAGCCTAGAAAAGTGTCCAATACCACTTTTTGTTTTGATCTAATCGAATGACATTAAGACCATTTCCATCAGTTGACATTTGTATTGAATTATCTCTATGACTAATACCCCAAATTTACCCAGATGAATATTTGTTTAAAGTTTAATTTAATTTTTCTTTCAACCTGATACTTCTTATAACATTCATGTTAAGAGAGTACCCAAGTCAACTAGCGATGGTACTACCTTCTCTAGAAACAACTTCACTTTATTAAAACATGGTGAATTATATTTTCTAAATAGGTCTATTAAAATAACACCATCTAAGGTTTCCTTAACATAAGGATCTACTATTATTTTAAGGTATAAATTCATCATTTAATCCCTAAAACTATTTTTCTATAACATTTAATCAATTTGGTTATCCATAGGTGTTCCATATTCCTTTTTATCTTATCCTTTCTTATATTAAAGCATATTCAAAGACGGATTGCTATTAACACTAGCAATATTATTTCTTGATATGAGGTTGAAAACATTAAGTTGATGCTTTTAAATTTTGATAACGTCCATGGGCTTTGCAAACATATATATTTGACCTATACCAAAGCTAGGAAAATACCCTTTTTAATCACCACCAACTATCTACTCAATAGATCAAACATCTATAGCCATTTTGGGTGCTCCTTGCCTTCTCGACTTTTTAAATAAAATATTATAACCAACTGTTTAACATCATTTTCTCCAAAACATAAATGAAGCATAACAAAGAAATAAAAAATATAGGATAATATATTTCAATAGCAATTTACCGAGTTACTCAAAACACAAGCAATTTGTTTTGGTGCATATACAAAATTCATCAAATATTCATCAATAGTCATGATTTCCACATTACAAAATATTTTAATATCCATTAATAAATTAAAGACCTCAACACTCAGTTACTTTTCGTAAGCATATAGAGAAATTCATAGTTTACATATTGTTTCTCTAGTAAGTCTTGTTTCACAATGAACTCTATTTCTACAGTGCAAAATAACTATATAGGTTTCTCCCCAATGGAACTCTGTAAAACATAATAATTTTTCCCATCCAAAAAGGAAAGGAATTCAATACGAACCTCAAATTTTCATTAATCCTCAGTGTAAGTTTCCACTGCTAATCCATGCATAAATATTCATTATGATGCTCATCATTCTACACTGTTCAAAACTCTCACCAAAGTTCGAGCTATCCATCAGGGATTATATACTCAATTTAAATATATAACTAACATGCAATATAATATTTAACAAGAATACACACAAGAATGCATTGGGATTCTCAAATCTTCTCACACCAGATATCATATAATTTGTCTCCATTTTAAATATATATATAACAAAGCCATTCCACATATTTAATTTAATCTAAAAAAAGTTAGATATTTATATTCCTTTTACTGCAATCTACACAACGATAAAATAATAGCACCTACAAAAATCATTTTAAATAAAATACTTTTTTTTTGCTGCTACAATCTATCCCACACTAACAATCCATAGCACTACCAAAGTATATCCAAGCAAACATTATGTTATCCAACAGTTAAATTTTTTGAGACAGTAAAACCATCTTTTATTTTTCATTGCTTTCATATTTCAGTATTCATAACAGTGATCTTAGCAACTATTCTACATCCAAATATTCAAATGAATACAATTCTTCATACATGAAACAATTCACACAACCAAAAAATTATATTTTCAACCAAGGTTTTTTTTGTCATACGAGTGGCTTTATTTTTCTTTCAAAAAAGAAATCTAAAATGTTTGCACATAAAACAAGACAATTTTTACAAACTTGTAAGTTCACTTCCCTACTTTGAAGATCACATCCACTTTCTTTTTGCACTCGTCGTTCAAATACACTCAATCCTCCACCATTCTTATTTTTTAATCTCCTTTCTCTCATATTCTCTCAACTCAGTTTTGTCAATCCAACATTATGGCTCCCCCATGTTTTTGCACTCCACATTTTCATTAACAAAAAATAACCATCACACACTCCTTGCTAGTACATATTTCTTCCTCCCATAAATAGCAAGTAATGAATAAAAATAACCTTATTTTATTTTTCACTTTCCCACTAAGCATCTTTGTTGGAACAACACTACTTTATTTATGCACTACTTTATTTATGGAGGAAAACTTAGTCTTCCAACTGCCCAAGCTATTTGCCATCAATACCTTACGTGGAGCTTAACTTCCCTTTATCCATTTTTTTTCCACACCCTTATAAGTATTTAAAAACAAATATGTAAATAAAATAACACATCCACCACACTTAGCTTAACATTTCTTATTTTTGAAAGGGAAGGAATAACGTAATTATTCTTCTTTGTAAAATTCACCTTTCCCTAAAGTAATGACAATAGAAGGATAAGCTTTACTCAAAGAAAATTAAAGATAATTTTTCCAAGAGCAAAACATCTTCTTTACCACTTTTAATCATTCAAGCCAACAATAGAGTATTTTACATCCCCATGAGGGTGGTCTACTAGTAAGGGTGCCACTTGCATTATCAGTGATGTGACCCAGGTTCAATCTCCATGGTGTATGTGTATAAGAAGGATTTCTCAAAAAATAGTGTATTTCATAAATTAGTCATACACACTCATGCATCAATAGTACACAACCACATGACCATTCAATATAGTGACTTCCATCATCATCGTCACCTCAAAACACTTCTCATTCATAGCCAACATGTACTATTTAAACCAAATTAACTAACACAGTAATGCACCTAAATGATATGCAAATGCGAGTTCCCATGTGCTCATGAGCTGAATCATCATTTTCCCTTTTTATATTTTCCATTGAATTACTTCTCTTCATGGCATTTATTCAACAAACTTGCACTCAAAGAAGCCATCAATAGTACCTTATCTCACAAGAAAATGTAATTACTAACATATTTTATTCTTTTTCATTAACCATGTGAGGAGGATCATTACACTAAGGATATCATCATGTCAAAAATAGAAAGGAAAGTCAGGGAGGTGTACCCATAGGGGAGCCAAGTTGACTTTTTGGGTTCTCCAATTTAGGTCCCCATTTTCACAAGAAGAGGCATCTTATTCCTAAGAACTAGGGACCCCCACCGAGAATCCTTTTTACATCCTTCTTGTAGATCAACTTAATCATGAAGAAACCATTTGAAATTACCACAATTTCTAGAGATTCCACTGGCTTCCACTTTTCCAAGGCCCACCTCCAGACCGCATCCATATATGGTCTATTGCTAGGATATTTTCTAACCAGGTTCCAAGACCCTGTCCCTAAAGTTAAATCCACTAGCTCATCCGATATAGTCATTTTATCCATAGAAGGAAAAAAAATAAAAATTATTTCAGAGCTTCTAGAGCTACTACCCTTAGCGGTAATCAAAGTAAAAGAGGGCTTTCCTGGCATGAATAAGGACCTAGATATTGAGGACCCACTATGGAATCCAACACCAAGAGCCTCAATAATCGATGGGGGAGGATCCCTAACCAAAACTACCATCTCAAATACTGGTCCCCCAACTGAGATTTCAAGAGAAGCCTCTACCTTATGGTCTAACTTAGACCCCACCGCCAGTGGATTAGGAACCAAACCACTAGTGACACCATCACCGAGTAGCTCCTTACCTACCACCATACACAAAATCTCACCAAGCCCCAACTGCAACCCATTACTTTCAACTGCATTTACAATCAACCTCCTTCTAGAACCATCTTGCGGTTTGCCACCTTTGTCCCAATTCAAATTGTTGACTCTCATCCTCACACCAACTCCAAAATATCTCAACTATATCTAAATTTTAATGATATTTTTTATTTACCTTTATATTAAAAATATCTTCTTCAAATTGACATTCTATCAAAGATATTTTCCATCTTCTTAAACCTGCTAAGTTTCCACAATCGACGCTTTGATATCATATTTATTAAGAGTTAAAATCTATGAGTGGTTTCTAAAATTTAATTTTTGAGAAGATAAAATTCATCACTACAAATGGCTAAAATATTTATTGCTAGATTTCCATATCTATAGATATATCTTTTATAAATTCTTAATACCTTTTTCTTGGATTATTATTCATGTCTCCTAATATTCTACGATATATTTTTCTCTTTTTTTTGTTTCTTAGGTCTTCTTCGTTTTTCATCTATAGGTATATCTTACTCTAAAGGGTCCATAATACAATGAATAACCTCAAAAGCATATTCTTCTTCATGTTTACTCAAGAAACCATGAAGTGCAAGGATACCCTTCCATAGAAATTACCTTATGCTTCTCGAAAAACCTTCAACTAATAAGGATTTATTCCATCCTCATTTCTTTATTATATTTCTCTTTGAATCCAAAAGTCCATGTGATAATATCTACACCATTTTTACTGTTATTACCTAGAAAATATTTAATATTACTTGAGAAAAAAGAAGATAATTTACCTAGATTAAACTTGATCTCCTTTGCCATATTTATTCAAAAAATTTCTTCCACATCTTTCTTTGCATCTTTAATACTTTTTTTAACTTGAACTTATAAATCATACTTTCTCAACCCTTATATCCTTCCTTTTTTATTCTAATGGTTGAACCAAGTGAGTTATGTTAGCCTTTGGTATATGTTGTTATAGATAGGCTTTTTATTCTAATGGTTGAACCAAGTGAAGTATGGTAGCCTTTGGCATATGATAGTTTATTCTTTCTTTAATTCTTATTTTGGAGTAAAAAATATTTGATCCCATCTAAGCTTCTATTACAATATGATTTCCTTCTTTCTTCTTGAAGTTTATATCATGGCTACTTTTTTTACCTCTTTCTTCATAGTATTTACTTTAAAGAAGAAGATTTAGATTTAATAAGTTGTTACACTACCATTGCATGGTTATGATGCAATAAGAATGACAAATTTTTGTATAAACTAATAAAATATTAAACATAAATTATTATATGCATATTTATCTAATACAAAAAATATAATCTAGATACATAATGGATATAGTTTATGTTGCAATTATTATATTTTATATGTTTGTTTAAGTAAATGATAAAATTAATCAAAATTATAATTATAATTTATATATCAAATATCTTTAGTTCATACTTTAAATTGTTCAGCTTTCCAAAAGGAAATCTAACTTTAAAACTTTATAATTATGCAATAAGGATGAGCCATTTTCAATTCCATATAATTTAAAAAAAAAAAATTATTGTGTCCACTACCAAGCAAGGTTCAAACAACACATTTAACCCTAAGTAAGAGGAGTATTTAGGGCTTGGGATTGGTACGGTTTTGTCCACTACCAAGCAAGGTTCGAACAACAACTGCTCCTCATTGTTATTTAACCCTAAGTGAGAGGAACAAGTCAAATTACTACCTTTGTAAAAACAAAATGGTAAACAACACCTATTCACTAACTTTATTCTACTTCATTTTTATTTAACCCTAAGTGAGAGGAACATTTAGGACAGGGGATTGGTATTGTGGTTGATGTGTTAGGATGCACTCAATGAACAAGTCAAACTACTACCTTTGTACAAACAAAATGCCTGAAGGGTTTGAACCTAGGTCTCTTCTTGCTAAGCATCAAAACTTACCAATCTACCTAGCCCAAATAAACTATTGTAGTTACATTATGAATAAAGTTAATGTTGCAATGTCTATTTAGATAAATGGAAATCAAAATATTATATGTCTATACTAAACAATAATGATTTAGTAAAATTATTGGAATCTTCCAAAATAATACATACATAATAAGCAAACTTTTATAATTATAATACATCAATAAATAGGCTTTTTCTTCTATATATGTGTTCGCATATAACAAGAGTGTTAATTAATTCTCATTTATCTTGTTTAAATATTAAACATTCACTGGCATACGCTCATACGATGGGAAGCCATTGTAATCTCATTGATTGTGTCTAAGATCTGTCGAAGCTCACCACTGTGAACCAGATTAGCAGAATTTCCAACGGTTGTTACAATTTACACAAGTGACATATGTTGTCATGGGTTCATCTGCACTTCTTGTTTGCATCTGATAATAAGTGCACTTCCTCTGCCCACATTTCCCACACTTAAACTGATCCGTTGTAGCACTATAATCTTGCAAACGCTGAGCATTGTAAAGACTCCTCTCTCTAAATTTCTTCATCTCCAACTTCTTAGCATCGCTTGCCATTTCTTCTGTCTTCATTTCACAAAGCTTCTCCAAAGATATTTCCCCCAGCAAAACTCTCCTTCTCAGGTCAGGATTATGTTTATCTCTAGTGTTGAACATTATAGTCCTATAACGGGCCTTTTCGGCTCCATCAGCATGCCCTAGCTTTCGAAACATTATTGTTTCGAGGGCAACAGCAACCTGAACTGGTTGACTACACCTTTGCAATACCTCCTCATCAACTTCATCATAAACTCTAACAAAACCCTTCACCAATTCTTTCCTTATAGTATCTCTCATTTTGTCTCCACACTGAGGGACAAAATCATCAGGACCAACACGAGACGCAGTAGCAGAAGCACCACCAGAAGAAACTTCTTTGTTATTGCCAATGTGTTCTGCTTCCCCCTTGGGTTTCTTCTGAATCTTAGCATTATCAAACTGTCCTCTCTGAGTTTTCCCATTTTCTGCTTCTTGCCTGGGTCTCTTCTCAGCGGTCCTTGATTGTTTTTCTTCGGCCTTGGGTTTCCTCCTATCCCTAAATTTCAAAGACCCTCCGATGTCAGCTATGGATTTTCTATCCTTCCCCATGGGTATCTTCTCATCACTGTACTTGATGGATACCTCTCTCTCAATTGCCTTAGGTTTCTTCTCATCATTCATCCTAAAATTTTCTGTTCTAGAATTTTCATCTTGAGACATAGGGTAATAGCTTTGGTCTTCTTCATCCTTGGAACTTGATTCTGCCTTGGATTTTCTCTCATCCTTGAACTTCATAGACCCTCCTCTCTCACCTTTGGATTTTCTATCATCTGCCATGGGTTTTTCCTCAACCCTGTACTTGATGGATTGTTCTCTCTCACTTACCTTGGATTTCTCCTCCACCTTAACCCTAGAACTTTGAGGCACTTCCCTTTGAATTCTAGGGTTTTCATCCTCAGACATTGAGGAGTATCTTTGGTCCTTAGAATTATGTGAAGCTTCTTCTGGCTTGGGTTTCTTGCCATGAAGAATCTTAGTATTCTCTACAGATATAGATTTGTATTTTCTATCTTCAACATTGGGCAAAGAGCCCTTGCCTGCATAACTATTACATTTATTCTCATCTTCTTGAGAGCTTTTCTCTTCACTCTCTAGATTTTTTACATGTTTAGAAAACTTTTTAGTTCCAAGGGAGGTAGAGGTGGAGATGGAGGACTTGTTTGCACTACTACTAATCTCTGAAGATACAATCTCCTTCCAGTGGCACAATAAATCTTTTGCTGCAGACTTGATGGCATCTCGTGGGTGTTTTGTGAGAACCCTAAGGCGTTTGCCAACCTCGGTATTCTGCAGAATTTCTAGGTTGATGGGTACGGATTGAAGGGCTTTGATGGTGTCCAGACATCTGTCTTCTTCTGCTTTCTGGGATACGCTATTGTTGTTGTCTGCGGCTCTTTCGCCTGCTTTCTTTGCTTTCTTGAACAGTTCTACCAACTCCCTTTCAACGTTCTTGGAAGCCATCATTATTGCTGACAGGAGCAAAAGAAAGAGAGAGAGTTTTGTTTAGAATTTACGGAAATTAATGGTCTTGTAAATTTTCGAAAGACGCATCTCCCTTGAAAAGGCAACATAGGAATCGTTGTGCCTAGCCAAGCAAGTGAAAGCATCTAATTGGCATTTTAAAAATCTTTCTCGTTGTCTATGTTCTCATATTTACAAGTTTTTATAATTCTGTAGTCCAGTTTCATGGAACCCTTCTGTACACGGACCAATTTTTTGCCGTAAAAGTTGCATTCTGATTTTATATACATATTATATAAATATAGAGATTTGATATACATATAAGAGATTTCATGGAACCCTTCTATTTTAGGAATATATGCAACTTTCATTCTGCTAAACATAACCAGCTACTTTTTTCTTTGACATACTATCCATACTAAAGGAAGCAGGTGGTGCTAATTCCAGTCAAAGAATAAAAGACAAGCAAATCCCTAATGCAAGTGTAGAATCCCATAGCAATGTTTTACTTTGAAATGCCAAAATCTGGATCCAAGAAGATGACCTGAATCAAAGTTCTGCAACCAAAGAAGGTAATTTAAAACTTCAAAAATATTCTATCCCATTTTGGAGGACTCCACTAAAATTTTACCACTTTCCTTTTAGAATACTTATCATTTCATAAGGTAGTGGAAGGTAAGTACCTGTATATAAAAGTTATCCACTGTTGGAAATATTGGAGGCATTATTGCTGGTGATAATCTCATATCTGTGAGGCTTCCGCCCCAGTCAGTGGTATGATCTCTGGATTTTCAATCCACCAACTGCGGTCCACTGTAACATTGTTTTATAGTCATATGTCTATTAGTGAAGGAGGAAGACCGTTTAACTGCATAGTAGTTTTCATTTTGCAACAAAAACTTTAATTGTATTTCATTAAGGAATAATAACATAGAACAAATTGTAGGGGATCCTCATGTTCCCTGCGTTCGGGAGGTTTAGAGTTCTCCAACGGTTTAGCTCCCTTAGTTATGTATTAAAACAAATATAGGCCATACACATTTATGCATATTATTTAGTGTCCCAACGGTTCATTTGATGGAATACGTGTAAATTATATGCTACAACAATTTTAAAAGTATTTTGTATTTGAATATTAAAAACAAAATTAAAAGGGTTCACTTGATTATAGGATTATAGGATTTGAAGATAAATGTTAGGATGATCTTTAGTGCACACAATCAACATTTACTTATGTAATATCATCTAAAGTTTTCAATTGATAGGAAAATTACGAATTTAGATTTGAAGATCTGATTCCAATAGCTGAGATGTTTTATGTGGATCTGCTATGATCAAAAAGTTTTTTGAAGAGTTTTAAAATGAGTGGTTATACAAAGGAATACCAAGAGTACTGAGTAAGATACAACCTATGAAGTTAGTTGAGGAAGCATATGTTTGGTGGAAACATTTTGCTAAGAAAAGGGATTATAATTATGCTTGATAAATGGAGCATTTATTCTTGAGTCAATGGGACCCATATGAAAATATAGCTAGTTTGAAAGTCACTATCCAAGGATACGAAGAAGAATTAAAAAGGCTGCAAAGGGAACTACAAGAAATGAACAAAGAGAGCATAATATAAATAAAAAATATAAATGATAATATAAAAGTTCATGGTTGCATTTAAAAAGAAAATATTAAGAAGCAAGGATCCAAGGAGAAGCAAGAAGTAGTTATGGCTTGGAAACAAGTTGAAGAACCAATAGAAGACTCAAAAGTTCAATGTACAATAGTAGCATCAATAGAGTCCATAGAATAAGCAATAACAAAGTCCAAGGAAACTCTATCACATGTGCATAAGGTACACCAAAATAAGGGCTCATGAAATAAGTTTATGAAGAATAATTTAAAATAAAGAAAAAAATTGACGAAGAATCAACAACTATTGGAGGTATGGTTTAATATATTAATAGTATGGTTCTATATGGATTCAAAAAGGAATCAACTATGATAATATTTGGCAAAAACAAATATAGTGATTTTGGATTTCAAAGTGGTGTAGGAGCATTAGGGAACAATAAGACTGATCATTCAAAATATTTGAATAGAGCAACAAAAGCATTGAGCCAATAGAGTAGTTATGGATATTAATGTGACATGATGGTAGTTTAGCATTGTACGACACCATAAAATAATGCATCTAAGCTACTCGTATTATAATATCAAAGATAAATCAAGGGAACATATATTGATAATGAACTAACAAAAATACAAAGGATCCTTTTTTAAATTCATGATAAAATTGGGTTACATATACGTCCCTCTTAGGGATACCAAACTTTGATACAATGAGTACGAGTAATATGTAGCCCCTAAATGGGGGTGGTGCACTTCAAATATCTCATGAATTGATTGAGGGCTTATTCTTGGTGTATTTTTCTCTCTTATCTGGAGGAAAGGTCCTTGGATATGGTTTTACCCTTTGTAGATCCTACCACCTACGCACAAAGGAACCACAAAACACATCAATAGCATATGCAACCTCTCGTGATGAGGTTTGTTTCAAATATTCTACATGAAATGATATAAAAGCATGATAAAAGCATAAAGGTGCAAATATAAACAAGAATACATAAATAACTAGGAAATCACCATACAAATACAATGGAAAGGACATATCTACTCTAATATAAGCTGACAAAGCAAAAGAAATGAGAAATCTACACTAAGAACTCAAGAAATGGTGACTCAAATCCTAGCCACTATTTCTCAGGATGGTTGTACCTATAGGTAATTTTCGAAGATAGTGATTGTGAACTGTGGCTTTTTACCTCACAAACCAAGGATTTCGAAACTCAATTCTCCATTCGAATTGATGTTCAATGGTAGCCTTTATGTCTAAATATGGATTAGCGATAAAATCATGGGGATTCATGTCAGGTTGGTGTGAATTTATGTTGTATGCTTCTCATTCATTTGGAAGATCCATGATTGGTCGTAGGCTAAGCAATCTACAAATTGGCAACACTTCAAATCTCCTCAAGAGTTGTCAACTCACTACTCATCTGAATAAGGCTTTCCTAAACAAAAATTTGGATCCATACTCATTCTTTGGAGGGTGCATATGTAGATCTCCCAAATTCTAGATCTTGGCTTCTTAGAGAAGCCAAGATCCAGATTTGTATGGAACTAGCTATTGGAGGGAAAGGCCTAGTTCCAAAATTGTACTGGAGAAGTAGTTAGGAGAAGTTTTGGGAGATTCACACCCAAAATTGCTCAAAACCAATGCAATTTTAGTTATTATGCATGATCCAGGCTCGTATTGGTCTCAATTCTAGATACTATCCACGATAACAACTAGCTCGTGGCTGCTCTGAGCTTTAATGGCTTGGGTTGGTAGTCACTCTAGCTGATAGTGGCTGCACCTGAATGGGTCAAAATTGTCCCTTGTGAGTGGTTATAACCACTACTAGCTCTTAGGAAGGTCCAATATTAGTCATATGGTCTAAAGATGTGCCTATATGAGTAGTCTCCTAAACATGACGTGTTTTAGGTGTCTATAGATACCCCTTTTTGTGATGTGTTGTGGAAAACACAGTGCTGAGAAAAATAGACCACCTAGGGTTATATTATAGGATGTATGATGATTATTGATCTGATCAGCATTAGATGCCCCAATCATGAGAAAGACTCGTATCTTAGAATCATTACTTCTAATGAGATGGAAGGCTTAAATTTGTAAAAAGCTTTCACAAGTCCAATGTCCATCAAGTAACTTTAGTGCTACAATTGGTTCGATAGGAGGAGAGCTTCAAGCTTAACTATCATATTTGCTTTTTGTCCCATCAAAGGGTGAGCTTATGATAATTTTTAGCAATGATTCGTAAGATGAATACAATTTGACATGATCAAGTAATTCTTTATTGATTTTAATTATGATTGTTGATATTATGACTACCCCCTCAAGCGACGAGTCGATGAGAGAAGAATAATGAATAAAGTGATTATTCACTTGACCAAGATGATTGATTTGGATGATTTAAGAGTTTTACATTATTTTTATATAGAATTTCCCATTACAGGTGTGATTTCAACCATTTATATTAATTGTGCATCTCTATTCCACGGATCAATTTGACCGAAATGGTCTTCTTAGATAATCTATATGATAGCAATTCCAATTAGGCTTGTGTTGAATCACTTTGTTTGATGATATTCTAAACGTGTCATAGAAGAAATGAAATGAATATCTTGTTCCCGTGGGGTAGTCCGATCACCATGGCCTTCTTCAGGATTGAAGTGCAACATTGCAATTCAGCAATGACTAATTTATTCCAAATGACCTTATGGTAATTTACTCATCTTTCCAGATTGCATGGAGTGCAAGTCATTGCAACCACCAAGTGTGTAGAGTAAATAACTAAATACGAGGCACATTTGAAATTTTGTTGTTATTTGATTTTTTTTTGTTATTTTAAAATTTATATTATTTTTGAATTTTTACTTTATGTGAATTTTTTGGTATTTTGTAATTTTTGATGATTTTGAACCATTAGATATGCTTAATTGTGCATTTTAAGACTTTTCATGGTGACAAATATAATGCATTTATTGTTGTTTTCTAATCACTATCAATAGTAGTGACCCAATTTTACAATTTCATGGTCACTATCAGAATTATTGACCAGCACTTTCTAGCCGTTGATGCTAGTAGCAACCATGGCAAAATTGATTAATATAAAAAAGAAAATTAGGGTTTTGAATTCCATTATTTTCCAGCTATCATTTTGCAATTTGAGCTCTGAGTGAGAGAGATAGTTACCTAGGATGTTGTGTGATTACTGAACAGCATGGTACAATAGGACGGGGCATCCATAAGCGGAGGAGCCAGAGCTTCATAGGTATTTCTCCAAACCTTAACTTGTTATTTAATTGGTAAAATGAACAAAATTAAAAAATTTGTAAATTAACCACATATAACCTGTTGGTAACGAACCGTAACCATAGCTAGGTTTAGATTTAGGTTAATTTAGGTGGTTATTTCTTAGTTTTCTACATTTGTTAATTTTTTTTAAATGTTTAGGTGCGGGTGGATGTCGTTTGGCATACCGCCTCATGGTTGTTGTTGCTCAGGGCAACCCCAAATTTGCAAAGAGGGGTCATTGTTACTGATGATGACTAGTTTGAATCCCAACGATCAAATTTTTGACTATTTATAGCTAGTCACTGTCAACCTCGGTGGTCATCGCGATGACTGATGTCAGATTGGACGACCACAAAACTTTAGGAAATTTTTGTATTTTTATTGAATTTTTTTTAATAAATTTAATTGGTTTTTTTGAGGTTTTTGAATGCATTTCTGAATTTTATTTCATGTGTTGGTGCATTTGCTTAGTGTATTTGTACCCTTACTTTATTTTAGGTTACTTTTACACCTTTTTTTAATCTTATTAAGTTTTTAGTTTATGTGCGTCTAATTAGGTATTTACTTTATACTTTTAGCTCTTGTCTATGTAGGCTCGAGATCCTAGTTTGCTCGTGGATCTTCTGCCTTTGATGGATAATTCATATTAGGACTGGTTTGACACCCAAGATATTACGTATGTTATGAGGTTGTCGATGATTATATCAAACCAGACCTACTTTACTGCTTTGGCCCATAGATGGGATTATCGAATGAACACTTTTCATCTTCTGACCGGTGAGATTACCATCACTCTAGAGAATATATATAAGATCTTCATGATCCTTTTTAATGGAGAGGCTATCCTATCTTCCCCTAATGATTCTAGAGATAAATTATTTTAGAGAGTCTTTGGATATCAATCAGGTGCAACATTGGGTGAAATCTGACATGGCGGAGTCCTTGTGACTCAGTGGTATTGAGAGTGAGTTTTTACGTGGTGGAAGGTTGTTTTCATGCATGTTATAGCATGATTTTTCTGAAGACTTTAAGAGTAAGGTTCCCATGAAATCTCCTTACTATGGCTTAGGAACTTATGGACTCTCGTGAGCCAATTATTACGAATTGAGGGAGCACATTGTTGGCTCAGTGTTATGATCAGCTTTATTATTTTTAGCATTGTGGACATGCTAGTATTGCTTGCAACCTCCTTTAGATCTGAGGCTAGGAGTAAATCAGGGTGGACCACCTATAAGGATTGCCTTAGGATATCACTACCATAGTGGTATTGGCCTAGTGTTATAGATCTAGGTGGTCACAAAAGTAAGAGGAGCATCGAAGTCGACATCATTCAAGGGACTTGATGCACTATGTAGCCTCCCTGATTGGTTTGTAAGAGTGAGATATTATATGAAGGCCTTATGTGGACTACATAGGTAGAGGTGGACAGGTATTTGGCTCACATGAGGTATGATCAATTATTATTGGTAATAATGGAGGAATAAGAGAGTCTTTCCATTACTCTGGGTGACTAGGTAGTTTGAAGTGTAGCAGGACCTCACACTAGTGTAGGCAAAGAGGGATCTTCTAGTGCCTCATGTCATAACTCTTACAGAAGAGGTAGATCCTCCTATAAAGGTGAATCTAGGCAAAGAGGGATATTCTAGTACCTCATGATATAGCTCTTTCAAAGGAGGCAGATCCTCCTATAGTTTATGTTTGTGTAGTATATACTGGGATGCAAAAGGAATATATCTAGTGGTGAATTACATTGTTATGGTAGGGTGGTAGCAGCTTGGGTCAAGCTAAGGATGAGGTAGCTCCTAAGGAGGATCTTTATGCATGATGGTTGTAGCCTAGGATAGAGGAGTGGGGTTAGGCTACAAAGGAGCAGGTAACACCTAAGGAGGATGAGGATGTGTATCCTAAGGAGCAGGAGTCACCCCTATAAGCTCAACTACACAACATCGAGGCTGAGATTCAGACAGCTCATGTATAGATCTTGTAGTGAGAGACCTCTATTGTTACCTTAGAGAGCCAATTATGAGTAGGACATACCACCTAGTGAGGATACAAGGATGATAAGACTTCTCTCTAGACTTAGATTGATTTAAACTTGACCAATATTGATGAGCTTACTACAAAGAGAGATGCTTTACAAGCATAGTATGCACTAGCCACTCTAGTTACTTAGAGGCCAACAAGTTTACACTTAGGGGCAGAGGTCAGGTACCTACAAGGGATCTTAGAGGACTATAGTGATCATATGTCCACAGATGCTAGCTACATTATAGCCTTGCAAGATATCAGGATGTTGGGTGGTACTCCTTGAGATAGGTCTCCAATAGGGGGCTCCCACCAGAGCAGGCAGAGCAAGTTAGTGTAGTCTTCAGTGCGGCCCAGCCATAGGATAGGAACCCAGACAAATAGGACCATAGATACTAGCTCAAGATAGACTCATCGATATGGAGTTGAGGTTGGAGGTTATCTTGGGGGTATAGGCCCCGTATGATAGCCATGGTGACTTTGTATCATTTTTGAGTGTAATGTCTGAGGATCTACACTATTGTAACCTGCACGTATTTTTGTACCTCTTATGCATACACGATATTGGACACATATATATGATTTATCTATTTTCTCTCATTACGTGTATCATGTATTTGATTTTATTTTTATGTGACGCAAAATGGATTCAATGCTTGTGATCTTATGCTATATGATGTGATTTAATAATGACATGCACTAGCTAGATGATAAATATATGATTAGATATTGTGATCTATATGTGTAGATATACTACTATGTATGCATATATGAATGCAATGGTGATTATTAAATGCATGTTTAATTTTTTTTAATTGTGTATGCATTTATCTTTTTTTGTTATGATATGGTGAATGCAATGTATTTAATACATTATTTACATGATGATGATCTAATGTAAATGAACCTATATGCTTTAATCACTTAAAACATAAGGAATAAATGTAATATGAGTTTAACAATCGTATGGATGACACCACATAATGTATAAAAATAATTAATGTTATTAATAAATCTTAGCATAAGAATTAATAAATTAATCATCTAAATGTGATGATATGATGTGATAAGTATGTGCTTTCTTTGTAAGATTTTTAAATTAAAAGGTATGTACAAAAATAGTCAGTGGCCATCTAAATATCATTGCTTATACTTATCTAGTATCTATCCTATTTCATGAACATCCTTTAATGAACTAAATGTCATAAAGATAACTAATGATTTGATGATATGATGCTATGAGGGAATTTTTGAGGTTTTTCATGAGACTCAAAAAACCTAGTTGATTAATCAAAATTTGTATAATAACCATACATGACTCCTGAAAGATAAAGGTTTTTGTTATGCAGACCAAGATATTCATTATCCCTATGTGTAAAAATGAAAATATTAGAGATACATAAGCCTACCCCAATGACAGGTAGGATTCATTCAGCCCATTTTTGTAATGGGGATCACCAAATGATCCTCATGATCCTAAGTTGGACTTAGTTGTATTAGACCATTAGGCAATACATGACACCTAAAGCTAGCTCTTTTTGCAAAAATTTTAGAACTACTCCAATGCCAAGAAGGATTCATTTAGCCCATTGTTGTATTGGGGATCACTCTACGGTTTCCAGTAGTGACCATTCCAGGGATTCAAGCTCTTAACTCCCTTATTTTATTTTGATTTATTGGGATACTTGCTCATGCTTGGTGATCAAAATCACTATTTTTTTATATTTTTGTTTTCCATTTTTGTTTTGAGCAAAGGATTTGATTTGATTTTATGATTTTTCTCATTTTAATAAAGCATAGGGTTTCTTTGGGTAGGTGGGAGCTTGTCCTTTTGTCAATTATCAACACTCTATACCATGTGCATTGCCAAATGAGAAAGTAAAAACCTTTCTCTTAGAATGTCTAGTATCACTTTGTAGTGTTCATATTTCCCTTGTTCTAACTAATATTTTTGTGTTTTGATTAGTGATAGAATTTTGATATATACCATGTGATATCAAAACTAGACCTCATCTACAAAAGCAAAGATAGCTTTCTACAAAATCTAAGAAGATCACTAGGTATGGTTGAATTACTAAAAAACCTTAGTATATTCCTTATAGCAATCTAAAAGGGTTGTGTTTAAAAACACAATTACTCACATGGGTTATGGATGAATGAGGATTTGAGGATGATTATTGGTATACAAACAGGGTGTCATTTGTAAGATTGAAAACATAGTCTATCCTAATGCAAATACAATGGATGCAACATGCCTAATGCAATGCAATTACATGAATGTGAATGTGACACGTAAGATTCAAATGATTTTGTATTTTAATTTTTTTAATTATTTTTGTATTTATGTATTTTGTTTTATTTTTACCAAAGGGCTTAGGATACCTTTGGGACTTTTCGTGAGTTGACCAAAGGTCCATGATGCCTTTAGAGCCTTTTGTGAGTTGAAAAAAAGGCTTATGATGCCTTTGGAGCCTTTTTTGAGTTGACCAATGGGATTATGATACCTTTGGAGCCTTTTTATTTTGATGTTTTCTGATTTGTTTGGATTTTGTGTTTTAAACTGTTTTTGAATTTTGATTTTTCAATTGTTTTTTAAATTTTGATTTTTTTGAATGTTTTTGGATTTTGTTGTTTTCATGTATAAAATACCTTCAAATGAAGAATGTTGAGAGGCTTAGGCTCTTCAACACCTTCTAATTATGTTAGGTGATATATCCTAGGTCCAATATTTTTTGAGATAATATAAGAACCTATATAGTTGGCCATAAATTTGTCTCGTAGGTGCAGAGGTAGGTTTGAATTTTATTGGTTCTCTTTGAGCATGAGATCACCAACCTTAAAGTCTCTTAGGTGTACTTTATTATTATAATCTCATGTTATATGATCTTGGTAAATGTAGATATTCTCAAGAGCAATGATGTGACGTTCATAAAGAAGAGTCAATTGATCAAGGCAAGCCTGTCGTGCAATGCTGTCATCGATAAACTCTTTTAAGGTGATGCACAATGTTGGAATTTTTAACTCCAAGGGTATAATGGCCTCAATGCCATATACCAGCAAAAATGGTGTTGCCCCAGTGGGCATCCACACGCTAGTTTTGTAAGCCCATAATGCAAGAGGTAATTGTAGATGCTTATCCTTGTTATTTTTATTTACTGTCTTCTTTAAGATGGCTATGATTATTTTGTTTGAGGCTTCTACTTACCCATTTTCTTGTGGATAATATGGTGTCATAAAACTATGTTGAATGTTATATTTGGATGTTAAAGCCCACATATTTTTGCTCTTAAATGAAGGACCATTATCCAAAATTATTTTGAATGGGATACCAAAGTGACAGATGATATTGTAAAATATGAACTGTACAATTTGTGGTCCTATCGTTGATGTTAATGGTACTTCTTCCACCCATTTGGTGAAATAATCAGTGGTCATTAAGATAAACACGTGTCATCCTAAATATGGAGGAGAGATTTTTCCAATTAGATCAAAATCTCACTGAGAAAATGGCCAAGCCACCTGAATGGGCTGTAAGGACTACAATGATAGGTGCATCAAATTTACGTGATGCTAAAACTTAACACACTTCTTTACATACTCACAATAATATTTTTCCATGATGGTCCAATAATAACCCATTTGAAAGATGTGCTTGACAATGGCCATGCCGCTGAAATGACCATCGCATGTACCATCATGAGCTTATAATATTTTCCAAGCTGATTCTTGGGACTCAAGAAAATGAATGAGTATTCCATCGTAGTTTCAATGATATAATATATCCCCTAACAAGACATATCTTATCACATTTTTCTTAAATGATCATTTTGCAATAGGTGATAATCCTTGTAGAATGTGATTCCAAGCTTAAGGAAAACTTGTAATTGGCACAACCAATCCTAATAAGCTACAACCTCAATAGATAATACAACTTGTTCTTTCTATTATTTGATGTACACAAATGTAGATTGAGAAATAACTTTGTATTGAATGGTGGTACCATTTCTCATAGGATCCTGCAAGATCAAAGATCCCCAAGGTGCCTTATTTAGAAAGTGTTTGGATTTATAGAACCACTCATGGTTTGGTTCTATATGAATCATGTTCATTGATTCTTTGCTATAAAAAGCCTCATGCTATATCATTTATTGTGAGAGCACCTTCACATGAATGGTAGTGAAATCAACAGACATATTTTGAGGGATCATGGATCCCAAAGATGCCATAGTGTCTGTAAATATGTTGGATTTACGAGGGATTCCCTTGATTTCGTACCATTCTATTTGGGCTAAATAAATTTCAACAAGCTCTTTGTAAGCTTTCAATATTGGACACTTGCGTTGAAATATTTTCTTAACTTGGTTAACTATGAGAAGGGAATCACCAAAGATATTTAGCTTTTTAATATTCATAGTGACTATTGTTTGGAGACCCAAGATTAGGACCTCATATTTAGCATTGTTATTTGTGCAAGGGAAGTCTATATTAAATGACAAGGGCATTGGAGCACCTCGTAGCATGATAAACATAATCTCTGCACCACCCCCTTATTCACACTTTGAACCATCGAAGAACAAAGTCATGTCAACTTTATTATCAAGTTCTTTAGGTTCAAATGATAATGCAAAGATTTACTCATAGGGAAATTCTATGATGAGAGGCCTACTATTATGAAGAGACACCTTTGCCACTTTATCAACTATGACTTGTCCCTTGATGGAATTTTGACTTATGAATTCCAAGTCAAATTCTATCAGTAACACGATCCACTTTGTATTACGTGTATTATGATATGTCTTGCTCATCATATACTACAAATGATTTTGTTTTAATATCACATACATTGTATGAATCAACATGTAGTGATGCAATTTCTAGGTTGCAAGACCACTACTATGCACAACTTCTCTACGTTTGCGTACCATAGCTCATAGCTCACCAAGGTACGACTGATATAGTATATCGCTTGTTATTTTGAGCTAACATGATACCCAAAGAAAAATTGGTAGTCGATATATAAAGTAGAAATAGCACATTTGGCCTTTGTGGATCTAGTATTGGTAGTGTTTCTAGGTATTTCTTCATCTCAGTAAAGGCTTGCTAACATTATTTGTCCTAGTGTAATGGGATCCCCTTGTGTAGCAATCTATTCATGGGACAATATTTATCTTATATTTGTGTGATGAAACACTTTATGGATGGTAATTTTCCCTGTAGGCTTCTCAACTCTTTGATGCTAGTGGGTGTGGCCATTTATAGGATATCCTTTACCTTTGTTGGGTCGACTTCAATCCCTCATTTAGAAATAATGAATCCCACGAGTTTTTTACAGTTACACCAAAGACACATTTCTTGGGTTTCAACCTGACATTGTGCTCTATCATATGATCAATTACCTTTCCCGGAACCTCAGTGTGCTCTTCATGCAGCAATAAATTGGCTAGTAGGTCATTGATATAATCTTCTAGGATCTTATGCATGTAGTCATGGAAAATATATTTCATGGCCTGCTAATATATGGCACCAACATTTTTAAGACCAAATGGCATTACTTTGTAATAAAATAAATCCCATGGAGTGGTGAGCATGATTTTGTACTGGTCTTTGGGTTTAATCCGAATCTTATTGTAACCAAAAAATCATTCATGAGGGAGAGCATCTCATGACCTGCAGTTGCATCTACAAGAGCATCTATTTTGGGCAATGGAAATAAATATTTTAGTGTTGCCTTATTGAGATCTCTAAAATTCATACAAATACAGGTCCTTCCATCAGGTGTTTCTATCGATACCATGTTTGATACCCATTCTAGATAGTCGATGGGATTAATAAAAACTACATCCAATAGCTTCTACAACTCGTTCTTTACCATCAAGGTGATGGTTGGATGTATCTTCTTGAGTTTATGCTTGAGCAATTTCTTTATGGGATATAGAAAAATTTTGTGGACAACCAATTTTGGATCTAAACCTAGCATATCCTTGTAGGTTCGAGAAAAGATATTTGGTCTCTCTTTTAATAGAGGTATGATGGTGGCCTATTATTTTGGAGATAATGTTTCTTTGAACATAACTTTATTTGGGTCAAAAGGATCATCGTTGATGTCCACTTTGAAATTTTCCTCTATTTATATATGAAACCCCTCTTCAAGTTGGTGAGGAGTGGGGATCAAGTGGATGTCATCTGCTGGGTTTAGAGATTCAATTAAATAAATATTAAAACCAATGCGATAAACATCATGTGCACATCCTAGTGTAAAATAAAATAGCCATAGAATTTCTTCATTGGGGAAGAAATATTTAGGCTCTAAGGGTGAATTAGCATGATCCCAATAAATATCATCTAATTTAATACACAATGGTTTGGGAGGATTGGTTTGGTTGTGGAGTGGAGTGGTCAAATCAATGGAGATCATGTTGATGGATAGAGTGGGATCTCCAAACCTACACAAACATAACTCTGCATTATTGGTTTACCTTCCATACCCAATATGAGGCTCTAGGGGCATGGGTATATCTAGATCCGATCTATGAATAGATGAGAAAATGTAATCATTTGGCTACAGTATCTATCTAAATATTGGAGGATTAGGGAAAACCATACAATGGATTACATTTGAATTGGTCAGTCTTCTCCTAAGGTGAGGTCTATAATATACTCTTCGATACATCTCATCTATCTCAAATGGTTCATTACGAAGGAACAAGTAGTGAGGTCTAAGGTAGGCCCTCTTAGTTTCATCTTCATAATCACTATCATATATAAATCATCCATGATGCATATCCACTAGTTTCGTGAGGTGATGTAAATGTCTAGGCCTAAGGTAGGCCATCTCAGTTGAATATTCTAACTCATTTTCACTATCATCTATGATTTATCCACTCTTCATGTTAATTGGCTCAGTGAGGTGACGTGAATATCGAGTACCAAGGTAGGACAATTCAGTTTCATCCTCATAATCATTATGATTTGTGATGTACTCATTCTCCTCTTGTTCATTCCATAGCCTAGTTCATCTTACCATAGGATGATTCCTAATGGGGTTATCTCGAGAGAGAAATTTGGATGATACACAATAGGTGATTCTATAGTGACCATGGTCACCAACCTGTCACTCATGTATCTTATGTTCGGGTGACAAGGGTTCCATTCAATGTCTTCCCTGAATCCTAAGCTTAATCTATCCAAAAATACTACTAATGAATCATCATAGATTCGGATATGATATCCTAGGCCATACCTATCAGTAGATAACTGATATCATGGTTCAAGTGGGTTTCATTACCCTTTATCATATAGACCTAAACCATAGCCATGCCAATGGTTACGTTTGAAGTATCTCAGAGCAAAATCATAATTGTACAAGTAATGAACATTCATGGTAAATGGCTCATCCTCATCCTCTTCAATTTTTGAGGTATCATGGGCATAATTCAATCCAACATAAATAAAATTGGTCCGGTTAGGGGGAATCCCAAATGGTACCACTGTCCCTATGGATCAATTTGACACTCTTAGTCATCCCATGTCTTGTGTAGACTCGATAATTAGAGTGAATGTAACATTCTACACATATTAAAACCTAATCCTATATTAGCTAGGTGAAATGTCACCTAGGGTGCAGATGACATTGATGATGATGTAGGCAAGGCAGGTTGCGGTACCCCCTTGACTATGTCTTGGGAATCTTCCTCCTTCATGGAATGTAGAATTTTTATTATTTCTATGGTAGGGACTTCCTTACATATTTCCTCAACCATGGGTGCCTTTAGTTTCTATGAGTCTTTTACCTTAGATGTTATTGGTTTCTCAGAAGTACCTGTAGATTTAGAAGCTGGAGATGGAACTGATGTGGATGGGTCACCTTGCACTGATTTGGATTTTCTTCCAGGATGTGTGGTATGGGATGATGACCTAAAGTATAGGTGTGTATATAGAAGGACAAAATCCCTCAAAAATTCAACATGATGAACATATTTGAATGGCTCTTCATATAATTGTACCACATGTACCTATCCCTTGTACACATATTTAATACATTGATGCAAGATCGAGGGAACACAATACATATCCCTTATCTAAGGACACCCTCGGAGGAAATTATATTGCATGGCCCCCTCCAATACATGACACATCACAAGGATAGTATTATGCCCCACCTGCATAGATAGGATGATTTTACCCACAATGGAATACAATGCATCCTTGAAATCTCTCAGTGTGTAGGAGGTAGGGATGATGTTTTACTTAGGGTGTCCCATAGTTTTTGTTGTTATTATGTTAATATATGAGCTTGTTTAAATCAAAACCATCTTTAAAATTATATCATTTATACATGTGATGATGTGCAGAGGTGGGTCTACTACAATAGTAGAGACTACATTTATTTTGTGATCGTAAAAACAAATCATGGGATCTTGACACTATTGTACTTGCCCCACAAAGTTTGTAAATGCATCATATTTCTGGGTTTGTAGCTCAATTGATTTCAATATTTCCATTAGGGTCTCCCTGTTTCTGGGAGACTATTGAATAAGCTCATATATCGATAACTTAGTCGATGTTATTTGGAGATTATACGTTAGTCTATTCTGGATACTTGTCACAGGTCATGTTGGCAGACCTGGAGGATTATTTTACACTAACCTCCATTGAGGAGCAGCCAAGATATGAATATGAGCTATTGGAGAATTTGGTGGGTTGTATCATTAGTTTCTTGTAACCACATTGACTATGTCAACCATTCTAACAAATCCTTGGATGGGAGGTTCAACTTGGATTTGATTTACTTGAGTGCCCTAATTTCTAGGGGGCTCATGGTTTGGAAATGGGTTTCTAAATATGCCTATATCTCTATTTTTAGATGCTAGTGTATTATCAACTTGTAGCTCACCCTTATCGATCATATTTTGTACAATATTTTTGAAATCAATGCACACTTTGATAGCATACCCCTATTGTCTATGGTATGGGTAATAATGATCATCCCTATATCCTTTGGTCTTAGGGTTGTTAGGGTCAATAATTTGTATCTTAGGTAATCTAAGACTTTATACCTCGCTTACTTGATTTAATATCGATGCCATCGATTATGACAAAAGTGTAAAGTAACAAGGCAATCGATGTTGCATGTTTTTGACTTGGTTGTTATTATGGTTTTAGTTGGCCAGGGGGGTTGAGCCTAGTAATTAAGGGGTTACTAGTTATTTCATCCATTTGAAACATTTAGTACAACCTAATTGATTGGAGTGGGATTGGGCTACTATTGTTGATTTCAATTATTGCGGTTGTTGTACCAATATTTCTTGTTATAGAACTTAAGATCTCCTTCAAATTTTATATCCTCTATCAGTTTGGCTTGTGCCAAGGCTTCCTCGAATGATCTATGTTTTTGTAGTTACAATATTAATGAGATGTGCTTAGTGCAACTCTTAGTTAAAATTCAGGTGAGCTCAGTAGTGGGAATTGATACCATTAGTTTTCTCCATCTATTACCATAGTCCATGAATGGCTCGTTATCATATTACTTTATATTAGCCAAGTTGAATAATTTTGTTTTCTTCTTTATGCCAAAATAAAAGCATTAAAGGAATGCATCTACCAGCTACTCAAAACTGATGATGCTATGTTTGGGTAGTTGATTAAACCACTTAGTTTATACACCTAAGAATGTCATGATAAATGTTCTTAACATCAGGGTATCATTGTGGTGGAGCTGGAAGCACGCGTTCATGAAATTTATCACATGATCTTGTGCATCCTCCTTTCCCTTAAATTTATCTAACCTAGGTATCTTGAAGTGTCTAGGATAAGTAGGTTTTGGTACAAAAGGGCACAAATACTGATTGTGTTTCTTGCTTAGGGTTGGCTTATATCCAACTATATCTTGTTTCTCAAGAGACCTAATTTTTTCAATGAGTATCTTGTATGAATTTTAAGAGATGATCTCTTTTTCTTGAAGGTTTTCTCAGGGTAGTCAGGGAGGTAAATCCGTATTTACCTGTTTTGAGCATCTATATTCATCTCCCAGACTATGGATGAGGGTTTAGAATACATTTGTTATTGATCCTCTATTTTCACCTGATCTTAATCATGCTCTACCTATTCTAGAAATTGTTGGTGTTTTAAAGTATGCTATTATGTGCAGTGAGTGTATTTATCTACATGTTTAGTGCATCTCTCTTGTTGAGAAATGACATATCTATCAGATTGGTAATATTCACTACCCATGTGTAGATTGGCTCGAGCCAACCTATCAGCTTGTTCCTCACACTCTATTTGATCCAGGGTAAGTTGATTTCTCAAGTGCTACTCATTTAGGTGTAAATGCCTCTCCTTTTATTTCCATAATTCCTCCTACTTGAGGATGTCTAGGTGCTCTTGCTCTGCATGCAATACCTCTCTCTTTTCTTGAAGTAATTTTTGTGATATTACGCATATTCATACAACATACACACAATATCAGATTGATCTACCACTAAAGGTCTATGAATTTATAACTCCATATAAGAAGTACTTATGGAGAGGTCCTTTGAATGAGCTCCTACTATGCTTTTGTCTCTATCAATTAGGGCAACACGTTCAGTGTACAATGACCTATGTTCTGCATCCCTATGGTCAAAGTTAGTGTGCATGCTACAGGGGTGCTTTGAATTTTCTCCCACCTCATTAGTGTACCTCATTGCTTGCTGGACATGTGAACTCCTAGAAATGGATTACACGATAGAATTGCTTCTCTAATTTAGTCTTAGGAAAACTTGATCCAACTCATCAAGCTATCTAGATTTTTATTATTAATCTCGTGGAGTTCCATTGGCACCAATGATACTAAGGCATATTGCTATCCTACCACCTTCATAATGTCTAGGATTTGTGGTGGGTCTATGATTGGATGCAACCCTTATATTTTACACCTCATTGAGTTGATATTACCTATGTATATCATGTGAGGATTGGGACCTTGAAGCTCCCTAATATCTATCATGAGAAGAACTTGGATATGGTTATCTAATTGGGGTTTCTTGAAGAGTACCCCCATGGTTGAGTTATCCTCATTTAGGCTTGTTGAAATTTATTCAGTAGCATTATATATGGTTGGCTCAACATCATTGTGGTTGTGGTCATGGTTGGGTGGAGTGGCAATTCCCACCTCGATGTTGGATCGAGGGTGGTTGCTCTGTGTGAAAACCATGTCAATGTGAAATTATATTTTGTGTAAATTTTTTGACACAAACAAAGTAGATAAAATATTTCTCTTTTAAGTGTTTTTGGTGTTCCTAAAACTGGTCTTGTGTGTTTCATACTTATTGAAAACTTTGACTATTTCTCATCTTGTTTAGAAATTTTTTGATGAAATGCATGTATAGTTTAATGGTTTTTACATGTATGCTCATAGCTCGACAATCGACAATGAAAATCATGGTCACATAAACTAATCAAAGTATGGAGATGAAACTCATACTCAATCAGGAAGTACAGGTCCTGCCAGATTCTCACCCAGTATCACCTAGTTAGCATTATACCCTCTGAATATAAGTACATGTAATTTTTCCAAGCTACGTTAGTTCTTGAATCTGGTATTGGTCAAATAGAACGAGTTTGTGGAATTTGAGCCAATAGATGGAGACAAAACCCACTGTCGTTGAACTCTATGAGATTTTGGGTGTGAATTCCAAGTCACTAATATTTAAATGTGATGTGGTGTGTGATTTTTATTTTTAAACTTGCATAAATAATAAATGCATCATGAAGCACTCGAATGATTCCCCTATACTCTTTAAAAAGAACATTTCATTTTACAAAAATGCTCATCTAAAGAACTACATGATATTTAGCGAATGTAATATTACTTATGAAGAAATAACCTCTAATTGGGCCTCAATCATGCAAACTCTACACACAATCTATACCTTTGGAGACTAGGGTGGATTGCAATCAAAAATCTGCTATTCCTAGCAATAGCTAGTAGAAAACCTAAGAGAATTTGATCATTTTGCCTTAAACTTTCTCTATGTTTTCTAATTAAATAAAATTTCACCTACTACATTTTGGAAATAAACATAGACAGAGAAGTGAAAAATTATAGAGAATTCCACCAACCTGGAATCCAAGTTTGTCGATGCCTAGGTTGTCTGATGTTACATGTTTTCTATTGGTTGCTATCACTCAGGGTGACCTTGACTAGTTGTTGTCTTAAAAAGTGGCTCAGGCCTACTAGCTATTTTCAACTAGAGTGATTGTACTTGTATAGAGAATAAATGCAAAATGTCATAAAATCAGCTTAAAAATTATGTGTCCCCACTGTGATCACTATTTTTACGATACCAAAAACAATGCACCTAATCTACTCACATTATAATATCAAAGATAAATCAAGAGAACATATATTTATAATGAATTAACAAAAATATAAAGGATGATTTTATTAATTCATGATAAAATCTAGTTACATATACGTCCCTCTTAGGGATACCAAACTTTGATACAATGAATATGAGAAATATGTAGCCCCTAAATGGGGGTGGTGCACTTCAAATATCTCTTGGATTGACATGAATTTATTGAGGGCTTATTCTTGGTGCCTTATTCTCTCTTATTCAGAGGAAAGGTCCCTGTATATGGTTTTGTCCTTCGTAGATCCTATCACCTACATACAAAGGAACCACAACGCACATTAATAGCATATGCAACCTCTGGTGATGAGGTTTGTTTCAAATATTTTGTATGAAATGACATAAAATCATGATAAAATCATAATGGTGCAAAGATAAGCAAGAATGCATAAATAATTAGAAAATCACCATACAAATGCAATGGAAAAGATAGATCTACTATAATATAAGCTAACAAAGTAGAAGAAATGGGAAATATACACTAAGAACTCAAGAAATGGTGACTCAAACCCTAGTTGTTATTACTCATGTTGGTTATGCCTACAAGCCGCTGTCGAAGATAGCGACCATGAATTGTTATTTTTTGCCTCACAAACCAGGTATTTTGACACTCAATTATCCATCTAAATTGATGTTCAAGTATCATCTTTGTGTCCAAATATGGATTGGCAATGAAAAACATGGGGATTCATGTTAGGTCAGTGTGAATTTGTGGTGTATACTTATCCTTACTTAGGAAGCTTCATTATTGGTTGTAGGCTCAGCAATATACAAATAGGTAGCACTTCAACTCTCCTCAAGGTTTTTGAACTTGCTAATCACTTGGACAGATCTTCACTACATAAAAATTGAGATCCATACTCGTTCCATGGAGGGTGCATATGTAGCAAGGTTATGCATAGTGGCAAATATTCATCGATTGGGTGAATATAATGATTTTAAAAATTGTAAATTGGTGAATATGAGGACCGTCAACGTTAGCCCATTCACCTCAAATTTTTAGGCTCAATGTTTTCTTATGGTCAATTTGCCACAATATATATCTAAATATAGGTGTATTTGTACTCGCTGGAAATCTCTTTTTAAGCCTGGTCTAATGGTGGTATTTTTAGGAAGTTATAAGATGATTTAATAGGTCAAAAGTGGACCCAAATATGATCTTATATTTTAGGGCTTCAAATACCCCAAAATTTGGTGTGAAGATGCTCTATTTGATTTTATTAGGATTCTCCATGATTCACCTTGATTTTGATTAGGATTCACCAGTTTTTCACAAGTACATTTTGAGTCCAACCCATTATGCATAACCCTGATATGTAGGCTTCCCAAATTCTAGATCTTGGCTTCTTAGAGAAGACAAGATCCAAATTTGCATGGAACTAGTCATTGGAGGAAAAGGTCCAGTTCCAATCTTGCATTGGAGTGGTAGTTAGGAGGATTTCTAGGAGATTCATGACCAAAATCACTCAAAACCAATGCAATTTCAATTACCATCTATGATTCGAGCCTGCATTTTAGTCTTAGTTCTAGTTTTTGTCCATGGTAGTGGCTAGCTGATGATTTATTTGAGCTTCAATGGCTTGGGTTGGCAGCTACTTTGGTCGATAGCAGCTATGCCTGAATCATCAAAATTACCCCTCGTGAGTGGTTAGAACCACTTCTAGCTCTTGGAAAGTTCCAAGATCAATCATATGGTCTGTGGATGTGTCCATAGGTGTAGTCTCCTAAACATGATGTATTTTAGGTGTCTAGAAGCATCATCGAAAACCACTACTAATCAATATTTTGGATGGATGGAATAGATCACCAAGATTTACAAATATCAAGAAGGATACTAAATATTTGTATTTTAAAAGAAAATAAAATAATACCTAGAGAATGAATATAATTTTTTTAAACTTTTTTATGGAAAACATTTAGGCATATATCTATAGCATCTCACTTAATATTAAAGTTGAATATATTTTTACTCTCTCAATCTTTAAAGGAGATATTTGTGCTTTTTTGAGGAAGGTGGACACAAGAACAATCTATTTTTCTCAAGAAAAGAAAAACTTAAAGGAAACTTTATATAGATTTTGTTTTGAATAATTTTTTTATATAACATTCACTTTGTTTTGTAATATATTTCTGAGAATGTCTTTAAAAAGTATAGAAATAATGGTATGGTAAAAATGTGTGCTTTCAAAAATATCTCAATAATATAAATGGGATTCCATCCTCTCTATATATGGGAAAGTGGGAGGAAATAAAAATTTGGACAAGAGCACTTACCTCATGAGCAAATATATTACAAACCTCCATATTGTGGACATCCAACCAGATAATGGTCTTATGACTTGGTCTAATAGAATGGAAGGTTTAGCTTGTATAATGGATATATTGCATAGGTTATTACTCTCTAAAAATTTCTTAATCCATGGTCAAATTCCTAAAGTAAAGACTCTTAACAATGCAGGTTCGGATCACTAGCCAGTCATGGTAGAAATGTGGAAAACCAATGTGAGTTTCTTTTCATTTTTATTCCAGTTAATTTGGCTTAGAGATAGTTACTTTAGATCTCAACTGCAACAATGGTGGAAGAAAGTTAAACCTAGGTATGGGACTAATATATTCTATTTTACCAAAATATTGCAATATATTAAATCCAAAATCAAGACTTGGAACTAGAAGGAGTTTGAGGATGTTCATAAAAATATGAAGTTTTTCTTAGATTGAAAATTTGAATAAGAAAATCCATTTAGATGTCCTCACATAGAGTAGAAGTGCAGATGAATTTAATCTCACAACTCAGTTAGAGGAATGGAAAAAAAGAGAACTCTTATGGAAGCAAAAATATAGAATTCAATGGCTCAAAGAAGGAGATCGAAACACAAATTTCTTCCACAAATCTCTTCTCGCTCAAAGATCTCATAACTTTATTTATTCCCTAAAATCAAATTTCGGATATATTATCTACACTTGGGATGGCATGAACTCTATTGTTATCAATTAATTTTCTAATATTTTTGCTGCTACTCCTCTTGACTCAGCTTCTCAACAAAATGTTCTTCAAGCAATCCTTTCTCTTATCACTTTTGAGGATAAATCTATTTTGACTACTCCTATTACTATCAATGAGCTTCAATAGGTAGTTTTTAAAATACATAAATGAAAAACCCCAGGTCATAAGGGTTTTCCCATTGGTTTATACCAAGAGCTCTGGGAAATCCTTCATGCTAATTTATTAGAGGTGGTGGAAGAAGCCAAGAAATCCAAATAAATTTTGAAAGTTATCAGTAAAACTTATATTAATTTTGTTTCAAAAGTGCATGCTAATCATATCTAAACTTTTAGAACTATTGCTTTATGTAATGTTCTTTTCAAAATCATTACTAAGATCATGGTAGAAAGGTTGAAGCCTCTTTTCCATAAGATTATTTCCCCTAAAAAAGGGGGTTATGTGGAAGGTCATAAAAGAGTGGATGAGATAGTTATTTCTCAAGAATCCATCCATTTCATGGATATGCAAAAATCACCTTCATTTTTCATTCGGTGAGACTTATCCAAAGCTTATGATAGAGTGGATTGGCACTTCCTTATCAAGGTTTTGAGATGATTTGGTTTCTCTTAGGATTGGATGGATTGTATTATGGAATGTATATCTTCAATTTTCTACTTATTTATTTTTAGTTATTCCATGCTTCCAGAGGTATTAGGCAAGGTGACCCCCTTTCCCCTTATTTATTCATCATTATTGCTAAATTCTTGGGTAGGACTATAACCAAAAATAGAGAAAATAAAATCCTGGAGAGAGTTACCATTTCTCATGGAGCTAGACCTATCTCTCATCTTCAATTTTTTGATGACTCTAATATTTTAGGTAAATCTATAGTTAAGGAAGATTCTAATATTAAGCAAATCATTAGCTATTTTTGTAAGGCTACTGAGAAATTGATCAATGAAGACAAATCTAAAGTCATTTCTTTCACAACTATACCAGACAAGAATCCATGGTATTGGATAAATTAATATATAAGAATACTTCCCTTCTGATCACTTATTTAAGTATTTCCATCAATATTCAAAGCATAAAAAAAATATTGGAATTGGTTGTTGGACAAAGTCAAGAAGAAAATTTGAAAGTGGACCAATAGATGGATTTTTTTTGGGGGTAGAATCACCTTGGTAAAATAAGTCCTTCAACCTATTCCTATTTATGTTTCTACCATGTTGAATATCCCAAATACTGTTCTTTGAGAACTAGATCAAATCAGTCATCGCTTCCTCTAGAGTGCTACTAAGGAGAAAATAAAATGAACCTTGGTGAAATGGGACACTTTATGTCTTTCTAATAATGGAGGGTTAGGATTCTGGTCTTCTATTAATAACAACAAAGCTTTAGATGCTAAATTATATTGTAGGATTTTGCATAACCCCAATGCTCTTTGCGCCAATAATATTCGTGCTAAATATACTGAGAACAAAAGTTTTGAAGAACTTGTTCACTATAAATTACCTACCAAAGGTTCTCCCATTTTAGCAATTCTTAATAATAGTGGGGATTTGATAAAGAAAAAATTATTTTGGATCATTCATAATGGTCAACATGTAAATTTTTGGGTAGATTCTTGGGATTGTCACAAGCATTTGATAACTCAGTTTCCCAATTAGAGACCTTGGATGGAGGAGCTTCACCGAGCTAATAGGATAAAGGTGGCTAACTACTATTGGTACCATATTGGTATTTTAAAGGTTGGTATATATTAAATCCCTATTGAATACTGGCCTATTAAAATCCTATAAAGGCACATACAAGATATCCAAGGCATGCTTCATATGATATCTATCTCTTGGTCCCATAAACAAAAAATTGGATGGAAAAACACTACTAAGGGTGAGTATTCAATTGCTCAAAATTATTTGGACTTATACCATAATAATTTGAACCAATCATCTAACATATTTTCTCAATTGTGGGCTCAAAATCTCCAGCCTAAGGTGAGGTTCTTTACTTGGCTTTTATTACTTCACAAGGTGGTTACTGGTGAGCAACTTATGAAGTGTGGTTTTCATGGACCTTTTAGATGTGAAACGTGTCAAGAGAATGTGGAAAATATAAGTCATATTTTTATTGAGTGTACTTTAGCCTTTGAGCTATGGAGGAGAATGGCCACTTTACTTGGCTTACAGTTGTCCATTTTTTTTACTTTTGAACAACTTTGGAGGGATTGGCCTAAACAAGAAGGTGTTGATCATTTTATTAGGTAGTTAGTTTGGATGGGTTCTACCATTCTTCTTTGGAATATCTAGAATGAAAGGAAAAACTAAATTTTTAATAAATATAGGAAGTATATTTACTATATCTGGCAAAATATCCTTACCAACTTAGTTGAATCAGTCCAACAACTCCTTAATCACCCCCAAAACTCCCATCAAATATGGGATCAAGTGATGCAAATATTTAATATTAACTCTTCTAAGGGAATCTAGCTTAAAGGGAATGTGAGTAATTTCAATATGGATAAAAAAAGGAATTGGAAACCTCCTCCTAAGAATTTTCAAAAATTTAATACTAATGAAGCCTCTAGAGGGAACCCTAGAAAAGCTAGTGTAGAAGCAATTGGTAGACTTTTAGATGGATCCCTGGTTTTTACTTTTTTTTGAGAATTTGGGTACTCTACCCATTAACCTTGTTGAGGGGTATGGTATCATCAAAGGCCTTCAATAGGCTACTAATTTTCGATGGAAAAATGTGCTAGTTTATTTTGACTATCAACTCATGATTAATCTTTTAAAGACTCCTTCTAAGAATCATAAGGTTGATTGGAGAAGAAAAATAATTATTGAGAAGATTCAGTTAATCCATATGGTATTTTTGAAAGTTGATTACAATCATGTGGTCAGAGATCAGAACAAAAGTGTTTATGCTTTAGCTAATTGGACTTTGGAAAAAGGTGATCTTACTTGCTACGACCACCCTCCTAGATGGTGGGCTAAGGGAAGTTCTTCTTTCTATCATTTCTTTGGATGGCTCCAGTTTTGGAGGTACCTAGTTTATTCTTGCTTTATTTTTGCTTCTCTTTGGTTTGGTCAGGGTATTTTAGTTCCCTTGCTCAAACTAATATTTATTTTATTTTCTCTATTGATTCTTGCCTTAAAAGTATTTTGGTCTAGAAAGGTCATTAGTGTCTTCAATTTTTTACTTTTTTCTTTTTTCTTTTTCTTTTTTTGTTTATTTTTTTGAGGTGTGTGTGTTTTTTTGTTTTGTTTTTTTTTTATATTTTTTTTGTTGTTTTTTTGTTGTTCTTGTGTTTTTTTTTTTTTGGTTCTTTTTTGTGTTTTTTGTTATTGTTCTTGTGTTTTTTTTTCTTGTTCTTGTGTTTCTATATGTTTGTGTTAATTGGTGTTTTTGTGTTTTGGTGTGTGAGTGTATTCTATGTTTTTATTTTTGTTTTTGTTTGTTGTTGTTATTGGTTGTTTTTTTTCTTTTTAAGGTTTTGGATATTTTTGTTTTTCATATTTTTGTTGGTTGTCTTTGTAGTGCTTTGTTGTTTTTTTCATGTTTGTGTTTTGTTATGTGGTTGTTGCATTTTTTTTGTGTGGTTCGTGTTGTATTTTTTTATCTTATTGTGTGTGTTTGGTTGTGCTTTATCTTTTAGACACAATCAAGGAGCATATTTTTTTAAATCTTATTGTGTGTTTGTGTTTGTGTTTGTGTTTGTGTTTGTGTTTGTGTTTGTGTGTTCTTGTTTTTTGTTGTTTTAGGTTTACTCCTTGAGTATGTCAAAGGTGGTAGGCCAGGTGTGAGCCCTAGGTGATTTTGGTAGAAGATATACCCCTACCTCCTTGGATCTTACCTGAAAGTGTCATCTCTTCTGGGATGTTTTCTACAAAAAAAATAATAATATAAATTAGAAATATTTAAATCCTAACTAACTAGTTGAAAAATTCATGTAGTTGTAATAGTAGTATGTTTTATTTCATTCCATTTATCATTATTTGAGAATGATATTTTTTAGGTGGAACAAAAATAAAATCATATTTGAAAATCATGATTGTAAATGAGGATGCCCTAGTTGGAAACAAAAGGAAGATAAAAGATATGACAATTTTGATGTGGATGCTTCATTAGAAGTGATTATCAAGGATAAGATGATCAACATGATATAATGATTTTTAAAAGTAGATTGTTAATTTGTAATTTTCTATGGTAGATATTGAAAATTTTATCAAGTGAAATTGGGATTAAATTCATATTACTCTATGAATTTTCTTCCTATATGTTTTTTCTCACCCATTTTTTCTATTAAAAAATTAGAAATATAATAATAGTAGATGGCCCATGGTTTAGGCAAATAGACAACCATAGAGTAAGATTTTTTCTCTAAAGTTAAAAGAATTTAGGTGTGGGTTTGGATTTTTGGACTTCCATATCAATTTATTAGTAAGGATGCTTTGAAGAACATTGGAAATACCTTAAGGAAATTCATCGAGGGACTAACTATTAAGAAGTGAAATCATGTGATATCTACCCATATATATTTTTTTTTTGGTAATTATTATAGTAGATTAAAAAAGGGTTTTTATAGAGGATCCCAAAACCTTATGTACAAAATCAGCCTTGCATCATGCCTCCTGGATTTATGTATAAGCTTATTACAGAAAACGTAACCCCTAAGAAAACTTGATTACATAAGCAATGGGCCTAGGGCATCAATCCCTTGAAACTGAACACCAAAACAGAAATCCCGCCCAGCGGTAACAGTAAGCATGAAACAATCCCCGTCGGCGGGAAACGGACAAATAAGAAAGAAAGTAGTTTTGGAGATCCACGCCAGGGGGAGTAGCAAAAAACCACCATCGAGAAGATCCCGCCCAACGAGAAGCAAAGAAAAACCATTACAATAAAATCCCGCCTCGCGAGAAGTAGTCAAAACCACCACAAACAGTCCCGCCTAGCGGGAAGCAACGAGGAAATCCCGCCATCCGAGAAACCAGCAAAAAGAAAGGATCCCGCCTCGCAGGAAAACTGGCGATTTGGCGGATCCCGCCCTATGGAGAAACCATCCCGCCCACCGGGAAAACATTTCGTTCAGCGAGAGCCATCCTGCAGGAAGTCGACAGCCAGCACAGAGAGGATCCAGCCCATCAGGAAGTGACCAAAGAGTTGCACCACAAAGAACCCGCCCCGAGAAAATAGAAGAGGATCCTAGCAGCAGGGACCAAGAATCCCGTCCAAGCACAGAGCCCGCCAAGGATTCACAAGAAAAAGGGGGAAGCTGTCCAAACCCTAAACCATCACCTCCATCGCACCGAGAAACGCAGGGGACCAGATCCATGCGAATAACCTACAAAAAACCCCAGCGGGAAGCCTGAGGGAAAAAGGGACGGGATCCCCAACCAAACAGGGATCCATGGGAAGCACCAGTCTAAAAAAACAACCAAGGAAACCCTAGCCGGCCGGGAGGGGCACAGATAGTAGAGAAGGATCTCCCCCAGGAGATCATCTACAAACAACCACTCCCCGGGAGGGATGACCTGGGTTGAGCCAGGAACTGGGCAGGAACCAGGAGCCATGGGAGGGGGAGCAGGGGAGGGACCAGAGCCCTCCCATAATTTATCTACTCTATTAACTATATCTACCCATATATTTGTTCTTGTGGATATTTCAAAATATTTGCCACAATAAATTAATATTAAATCTAAATCAATAGAATTTGATATAAAAGTGTATAATGAAAATATATTTTGATCATACAATTGTTATAAGACCAAATATATAGAAAGAGATTACAAGGTGAAAGTTGTGAAGAAAGATATTTTTTTGGTCATGAGATAAACTTCAATATGAAGCAACAAAATCATAGAATATTATAAGCTAGATTAATTCAAGGATATGCTAATCTAAAAGAAGAGGTAAATAAATCATATCTATAAAATTTTGTGGCAAAGAACACCATAGATCACTAGGATAAACTACTAAAAAAAATAAACAAATATACAAGGATAACAAAGTATAATAAACAAGATCAAAATCAAAAGGAATTAAAGGTACATAGAAAGTTATGGAGGAAAAATTTAAAATAAAAATGGTAGAAGAGGCCAACTTTATTTGTAAAATATTTTAATATATAATTATGTTCTAGTAATAGATGTGAAAGTAGTGTAGAGCTTATCCCCTTCGTGTTAGAGTTTCATGAGGAGCATTATAAAGAAATTAGGATGGAGGAAATACAAAGAAATTTAGGATTTTCAGAGAAGCATAAGTAGTGTCCTTTTAGTTTAGCATTTCTAAGACAAAATAAAAGATAAATTACTTTTGAGGATATTCTTTGTACTTCAAATCCTTCAAATCAAGGCAAACTTATAAATGTTAAGTCTTACTATGAGTATTCCAAAAAAATGAAGAGATTGATCAAGATGAAAGTGTTCATAGGAATGTAAAATAGGAACACCCACAAATAAAAAAAACAAAAGAAACTCAAAGGGACATAGATATGTGAAATCAAAAATAACTTTGAAAGTGTTAACAAGAAGTGACTAAACCCATAATTAAAAACAAAGGGTGGTGAAATTGATTTCTTGGAATACTAGGGGCATGAAAAAGACCGGTAGAAAAATAAGTATTTAAATTGGAATTTGTTATAGACAATATATTTATAGATATAGAAATCAAGTAACACATATTTTAGCCATTGGTGATGATGAATTTTATCTTAAACGTTCTAAATTTTAGATGAGAATTGTATAAGTGAGATTTTATCTCTTAGTAACAATGATATCTAGCAATTGATTGCAAACACATAGTAATTAGAGGAATATGGACAATATATTTGATAAGAAGAGAATGTGGATATGGTTTAATTAAACTAATAGCAATATAATATTTTGTTATTTTATAGGGAGTGTCCCCTATTAGAAGCCACACATCGAATTTAGTAAAAAAAATAAAAAATATTAGTTTTATTCCAAGTCACACCTTAGTCTTTATTAATAATTAGAGTTAAAAATTTAAATCATATGTTTTTTTAAATATACATGTGAATTTTAGGTATTACTTTCATTAAAAGAACAAAGTATTACATCCACTGTTAGGTCAGTTAAATGACGTTTGTCTTGTCTTCTGTCTCAAACATATTGACCATATACCTTTGTATCAAAGATATTTATAATATCCTTTTAACCATGTGTTTATATAGTCATATCATAGATATCATTTAAATTAATGATAAAATTTCATTTGGTCACATGCCATATAAAATTTTATTTTTATTAGCATGAAGAGCAACACTATCAATGGGTAAATTATTTGTTATTTGATTTCCTTCTCTATAGATGTGCTAAAATATATAAGGTACTATTTGTAATAATATTTGATAGACATCATCGAATGACATTAGTTCAAATGGTTAAATTTTCAAGGAGAAGGCCTAGGTCCAAATTTTACAAAGTGATATATGCTTAATCTTCAATGAAAAGATGTAGGTAAAGTATTATGAAGTGATATATGAATAACTATATAGTTGTTGTAATATCATTATGTGGCCATGATATACTATGGGTGGGGCCCATTTCAATCTCATATAACTTATTTTAAAAAGTGGATATATCTCAAATACAATGTTATTGTTTATTCAGTCTCCACATCCAAATATGAGGTCCAATGATTTAATTTAGAGAGAGGTAATACTATAAACCATGTTTCTATAGTCAAAGTATTGTTGGATAAACATTTATTGAATAAATTACATCCTCCATAAATATTATCCTAGATGGCTATGAAGTCATAGAATTTAAAAGCTACTTAAATTTTGCTAATAATTTGTGAAACCATCAATTGAAATATATTTCATTCTTTATTAATGATAATATTTATCCCTATAAGAAGTGCCCTAGCTTGTAGATAATTATTCATTTAAGTTCTATATGATTTTGCATAATAGAGAAGAATTTTACATTCATTATTTTAGAAAGTACTAGACCTCTAAATGTTTTTGAACTTCCTTTGAAAGTACCATTAAAACTAATTGTGATGGACAAAACTTCTAGATATTTCCATCTATCTAATCGATACAAATCACCTATATTAACACCATTGTTATGTATGATCCTTGAATATATATTTAAAATATATAGCAAAGAGGTTAGAACATTTTTTAAACACTTAAGACTTATTATAATGAGATAATTCTTGTAAAAATATTGAAAAAGAGATAATAAGATGATTTCCAATATGTATATGAATTGGAAATTTATTTCTTAAAAGTTAATTATTTCTTTAAGGTCGTGGATTCTAATAAATAATGGTAGAAACAAATATTTCATAGAATATGTAATGATTTGGCTTTATAAAAATTAATATAACTCTTCAACAACCTTTGCAATGTTGAGGGATCTACCTAATGATGTCCCTTTTTTCTTGATACGTTACCCCAATGGCATAAACAAAGACATATTAAACACATAAGTAGTCTAATAATTCTACATAATTCTTACATATAAAACACTTAAAGGTTGATGATATCCTCTAGTTTCCAAACTTTCACTTGTTATAATTTTACTTTGAAATACTACTAAAGAATTATTAAAGTCCTAGAAAGGGAGTTAATCAACCAAACAATCTTCCCATGGAAACATTTAGAAATAAGAAATTATTATTACCTAAAAATATTATGTTCAATGTTAACAGACTATGCATCATCTACTTGTAGATCCTAGCCCACTCTATTTTTCTACATTTTAGAATTAGTAAATAGAAATATTAAACCATTATTTTTAGCACATCACCTATTTTTTCGAGGTCCTCTACTTCAACATAATATTCTAATAACAATTTGTGATCTATATTTTTGCATAGATTAATATAATAATTAATCTTTGAATATCTAGAACGTGAATATGGCCAAGCAATTGATTGCCATGCTAGATAAAAAAAATAGAAAAATATTTTGAAAATATCAAGGCAAAAAATTACATAATATTTCTCACTGACTTGATGTGTTTCTTGATCATTTTTTTCTATAATACATTATTCAATGTTATTGAGAACCTGGACAGGGTTTTTTAGCCTCTTTGATTATCTTGGGGATGATAATTGGGATAATTAAACCTCATGTGGGGTGACACAATAGGGCTTCTCTTGAGAGCATGGGGTTTGGTCTAATTGAGGGCCTTTGAGAGTATTTTACAAGGTTGTATACTTATTAGGATGTCATACTTAGGCACACTTTGAGGTTAAATAGAAAATGAATATGAGAGATACAATGAAATAACTAAAAAATAGAAGATTTAGGCTAAAAACATTATAATATGCTAAAGATCAAATAAGATATCCCTATAGAGTAGACTTGAATGCTATGTGTCAATATAAATGTTGAACAAGGTACAACAAGAGTATTTTCATTGTTGTCAACACAGACAACAATTGATGCAGTTGAAGCAATGGACAAGAATTCTGAAGTCAGTCAGATCAAGTATAGTAAATTTGTAGGAAAACAGAAGTCACCCAGATTCAAAAAATTACAGAAAAGACCAAGTAAGAAAACTGTCACGATATTGCGACAAGTTTTCTGTCGCGATATCGCGACAGGTTGAGAGGTCCGTTAGCAAAAAGAAAAATTGTCGCGATTTTGCGACATAACCGATGAGAGAGAAAATGCACGCCAAATGGTCACGATTTCACGACATAACCGAGGAGAGAGAAAATGCACGCCAAATGGTCGCGATTTCATGACATGTACGAGGAGAGAGAAGATGCAAGAAAATTTGTCACGATTTCGCGACATGTGGGTAGAGAAGGAAGCAAGGTGAAAAGATGTCACGATTTCACGACATGTTGGAGGAAAATGCACTAAGTCAAGGAAGTGTAGCGATTTCGCTACAAGTTTGAAAGTCAAGGCGAAAGAGTGCAGCGATTTCGCTGCATGTTGAAATGAAGGGCAAAGAAGGTGTAGCAATTTTGCTACAAGTGAAAAAGAACAAACAAGAAGGTTTAGCGATTTTTCTGCATGACAAAATGCATGTAAACAAAGGTGTAGCAATTTCGCTACCATTCAAAGTTGCAAAAATTAAAGATGTAACAAGTCAAAATCACAAGGCACAAAGTTGTAGCAATTTCGCTACTACATGAAGCAAAGAGTGTACAAAAGCAGTGAACGTCACGATTTCGTGACATGTTCCATTTTCGTTGGAGTCTGCAAGGAGAGTTGTACGGAAGAGCAAAGTGTCACGATTTCACGACATGTTCCATTTTTGCTGAAGTTTGCAAGGAGGATTGTACGGAAGCCCAAAGTGTCACGATTTCGTGACATGTTCCATTTTTGCTGTTGCTGGCAAAGGAGAGTGTACGAAAGCCAGAAGCGTCATGATTTCACGACAAGAAGGATGATGACATCAGCAAAAGCTAGAAGCATCACGATTTTGTGACAAGAATGATGATGACGTCAGCAAAGTCAGAAAGTGTCGCGATATTGTGACAAAGTGCAAGGAAAGCTGCTGGAAGCCGAAAGCGTCATGATTTTGCGACATGCTTAAGGATGACGTCAACAAATGTTGAAAGTGTCATGATATCACGACATGAACAGAGGGAAAGCTTTCAAAGCGAAAATGGTCATGATTTTGTGACAATAAGGGCATGAAGTGTACGACTTCAAAAAGTGTCGCGATATCGCGACAGGTAACAGTCTGGTAGGTAAAACCCGTAGGAGCATGCAAGGTGACACGTGTTAGAAAAAACATACAAAAAATCATGCAGCCTGTTACGTAAAAAGTAACTGATGTCAGATCGACAGTTACACGTTGATAGGTAACGGACATGCATGGGAACAGATGTATATTCTTGATTGAAAAAGCATTCGATGCATCACATATGCAGTTTCGAAAAAGCATTCGAAAAGCCGTATTTGAAGAAATTGAAAAGCCGTATTTGAAGAAATTGAACAGCCAAATATGAAGGATCAGAAAAGCTTTCAAAAATATGTATTTGTAGCATTTAAAACAGCCGTATTGCAAGGAATCGAACCGCCGTATTGCAGGATTTTGAACAGTCAAAGTACATGGAATCGAACAGCCGTATTGCATGGATTCAACAGCCGTATTGTAGGGTTTTGAACAGTCGAAGTGCATGGAATCAAATAGTCGTATTGCATGGATTCGAACAGTCAGAGTATGTTATTCAACTACATGTAGGATTGATAGGTTATAAAATAATAGTCGTACAAAGAATATGTTGCTGCTATTAGAGAGAAATTTCTATAAAAGGAGGGTTAGAAAAGAGTCAAGAGAAAAATTAGCAGAGCCGTGAGAGTGTGAAGAGTTGGGTTAATTGCAGACCAGTCAGGGTCGTGCATGAAGTGAAGACATTTTTATGTCATTCTAAATTGATCAGAATTGCAGTCCAAGTTTGTGCTTGGTACTAGGAGTTGGTGCTCCATCTGTTGCAGCAGAAAATTAAGGAGTTGGTGCTCCTTCCAGTAGATGTTGGTAAAGTATTTGTAAAATTGATATTTTGCAAAGACTGGATTTGGATTGAAGTCCAAGCAGTCATTTTTGAGGAGTATCCAAATTGGTGAACCTCAGTATATTGAGTGTTGTGGTGTGCTCTCTTGTTCAATCTATTTTTCTTATTTTCAAGTTCTCTTTATTTCATATTAAATGCTGTAGATATAAAAATTAATAGCTACACTGATTCACCCCCCCTCTCATTGTCATTGTGTGAATATCAATTGGTATCAGAGCAAGGTTCCTTGTACATGCTTAATCAGCTAAGGATATCTTGGAAGAAACAATGGCAGGCGGTGAAGGATTCTCATCCAACAAAGCCCACTTATTTGATGGAACAAATTACACTTTCTGGAAACTCAAGATGCAAACATATCTGAGTGCATTAGGATATGATATTTGGGATTCTGTAGCTAGTGGATACACAGCACCCACTACCCCTCCAACAGATACTACTGAGAAGAAAAAATTTGAGAACAACTCCAAAGCTAAGAATGCTATAATGTGTGGGCTTATTGACAGTGAACTGATAAGAGTCATGAGCTGTAAATTAGCAAAAGACATGTGGGATAAACTGAAGAGCATCCATGAAGGAGACAACAAGATCAAGGAAGCAAAACTACAAACTCATTGAGCACAGTTCGAAGCACTGCAAATGAATGAAGATGAGAACATAGAGGCTTATATGCTGAGAGTCAATGAAATAATTAATGCAATCAAAGGACTCGATGAAGAAATTGATGATGCAGTTGTTGTGAAAAAGGTTCTCAGAACACTGCACAAAAGATTTAACTCCAAAGTTTCTACAATAGAAGAGGCAAAAGATCTGAACAACTTCAGCTTGGATGAGATGCATGGTTCTCCGACAAAGATATGAAATTAGAATAGGACAAACCAAGTCTATAGACAGAGAAGCAGCTTTTAAAGCACACAAGAATATAAAAGTTGAACATGAATCTGAGGATGAAGAGACTCTGGATGAAATAAAAGCTAATTTTATTCAGAAACTCATAAAAGGAAAAGGAAAATATAGAGGAAAGCTACCTTTCAAATGCTTCAACTGTGGAGGAGTCGGTCATTTTGCAGCAAAATGTCCACTGCAGGAGAAAACCAAAAATGGTGAAGGCTCACGCCAAGAAAAAGGTGACTGGAAGAAGAAACAAAATTTTAGAAAGAATAATTTCAAGAAGAAAAGCTTCATATCCAAGAATGTCAGCACTTCTGAAGAAAGCTCAGATGAGGATTCTGAAGAAGAAAAAGGTGAAGCTCTGTTCATGGCACTTGAAGAGGAAAGAATAGAAGAAAATTAGGAAAGTGATGAAAACTTTAAAGATGAAGCTGAAGTTTATCTGGAAGGAGAATTGGTTGCTGCACTTGAAGAGTTGAGTGTTGAAAGGAAAAAGAACAAAAAATTTTCAAGAAAACTAGAAGATACCACTGACATAATAAACAATTTAAAAATACAGACAAAGGAATTCAAAAAAATGACTGAAGTTCTTGATGAACAATTAACTGTAAAGACAGTTGAATGCAACAAGCTAGAGGAAGACATGGTTAAGTTAAGAATGCAGCTAGAGGAGATGAATAGAAAATTAAATTGTTTTCATAAGTTTGAATAAAGTACTGTAAAGCTGGATAAAATGTTAAATAACCAAAGGCCTTCCGACATCAAATTTGGTTTAGGCTTCGATGAAGGAGAATCATCAAAGGGTTCAAAGGCCTCGAATGTAGAACCCATAAAGAAAGAAGAAAAGATCAGGGTTGATCTAGAAAAAAAAAAACATGCCCAAGAAAGCAATAATTCCAGACTCAAGAAGAGTACTGACAAAGATGGCTTCATAAAAGTCACACATCCAAGAAAGAAAATATTTATGGCTCCTACTTCAAACTGGCAAAGACCGGCACCCAGGTTTAATCATTCCTTTTCTCAGTTCATTGTTTTAAATGCAATGCTTAAGGCCATAAAATTTCAGATTGCGAGCATAATGTATCTCAAAGGAATTTCACAAGCGAAATGTTTTTTTCTCCTTTAATGAATTATGCAGTTGAATGTTATAATTGTCATAATTTTGGACATATTGCTAGAAACTATAGAAGTATTTTTGCAGCAAATAATTATCAGGGTAGAAAATCTCAACCAAGTGAGTTGAAACAAAATAAGAAATTTTTTGAAAAACAAGTACATGCTAATGAGAAGAAAAAGGCAAAACAAGTAGCCAAATCTATCATCAAACCAGAATGGAAAGAAAATGAATCTTTAATTGTTCAAACTACCTTTAAAGCTCAGAACAAATATGCACCTTGGATACTTGATAGTGGGTGTTCCAGTCACATGACAGGTGACAAGCAAAAATTTGAGAATTTGCAGAATTATGAAGGTGGTTCTGTGAAATTTGGAAATAATGATGGAGCAAAGATTGTTGGAAAGGGATCAGTCAAGATCAGTGATGGCAATATAAAATAAAAAGAAGTCTTGTTTGTGATTGTTCTGAAGCATAAATTACTGAGTTTAAGTCAAATCTGTGATAGAGGCCATGATGTAATCTTCAAGAAGGAGGGCTGTGAAGTAAGAAAGACAAAAAAAGGAAAGATAATAGCCACTGGACTGAGAACTTCTAGAAATCGTATACACTTTCGGAGACTTCGAAGGAGCTTGCTTGGTTGGTTAGGAAGAAGAAAACCGGTTGTGGCACAAGAGACTCCGGTCACATAAGCTTTGATAATCTGGTAAAAATTAGCTCAAAAGGGGCGATAAGAGACATACCAACTATTGGTAAACCTTCAAACAAGTATTTGTGAGTCATGCCAAAATGGAAAACAAACCAGAGCCACTTTCAAAGCAAAAGAATATTTCACGAGCAAGCCATTAGAACTAATTCACACTGATTTATGTGGTCCCATGAGAACTGAAAGCATAAATGGACACAAATATTTTATGCTGTGTATAGATGACTACTCAAGAATGACATGGGTACTTGTTGGTCCAAAATCTGCCACAGGAAAGGATTTTATAAATGCACCCTAGACCTGGCCAACATTGAAAGGCTGGAAGCAAGAAATGGCTCCCAGACCAATCTCCAGAGTGGGCTGGTTCCCTTTACTAATCTAAATTTCTGTTTGAAGATAAGGGTTGCTGGAAAGAAATTAAAAGTTGCAGAAAGAAATGGAAATATGGCCACAGGCCGGAGTTATGGGATCGGAAGAACAACAACAGAAAACTTAAAGTGCAGCAACAACAAGCAACAGAATATAATGACTCAACTCTCACACAACTGTATGCAGAAAATCTCTCCAAGATTACACTCCAGGAATCATATCCTTACAAGCAAGATTCAAATCCAATATGCAGAATTTGAATGTAACAGAACTCAAGGAATATAAATTCGATTAGAAATGCAAAAGAACAGAAAAGACAATCACCCAAACAACTGCTTGAAAAATCCGAAGCCAATACTTTATTCTCGCAAATGCACTTCCAGTTTTTAGCAAAACTTCCAACCTTTCGAAATGCGAATTACATTGGTTTTTATAGAGGTCCGTCCTCTTTGCAGCATTAAATATTTTAAACCGACCTTCTTGAGATCTACAATTATGCGAAGGAAACGAGGAACATGATCCCCTTAATCGCAATCTCGAAGAAATAAAAATTAAATGCCATGAAACGTTCGCGGTCCTTCATTAAATTCGATTCTTCGAACATGTGCATGAAAACCGTTGAATTAATCCACGAACAACAGCTTTGAACCAATAAACCCTTTAATTTTGGTGGCCTGGGCACTTCTTCGACCTTGACTGCCTTGGAAATCCACAAAGCATTAAATTCGGGGCAGCATTAAATCATCGAAACCCAAAAATATCTCCTCGGCCGTTCATACTGCACTTGGCGGGAAAACTGCGCAGGTCGCGAAAATGCGACGGGTCGCGAAATCGCGACGGGTCGCGAAATCGCGACATCTTATAATGCCGTACGCTTTGACCACCGTTGACCCGCGAAAATGGCACATGTAGCGATTTCGCTACGTCTCCGGCTTCCTCTTGCTCCTCCCTCGCAGCTCGCCTCGCGAAACGGAACATGTAGCGATTTCGCTACATGTTTCTTCTCTCCGTACCAATCGCCATTTTTCGTCGCGATTCGCTGACATGTCAGCGACGCGCTGCAAGTTTTCAACTTTGTGCCTTTGAAGCCGCCCGACCCGCGATTTCGGAACACGTCGCGATATCGCGACGGTTCCGCCCAACCTGCTTGCGTTGACTGCGTTGACCGCGATTCTGCAACATGTCAGCGCGTCGCTGCAGTTTTTTGACTTAACCATTTTTTGCTCAATTTTTCTCCTTTTTTCGCCCAAGCTGCATCAAAGCTGATATCAAAGGTCAGATTTCCAACAATACACTAATGCATTAATCAATGAGAATCAATGTGGCAAAAATGCCAACATTCTTGGCGGCTCACGGGGTATACAGCTCGCTGTATGCAAGAATCCAGGCCTTAGTCCATTGGGCACAGAGTCATATTGGAACTGTAAACTAGCTGCTGCAAAACATGTCAGAGGACTGCTGCAAAACTTCTTCCTCTGCTGAAAACTAGAACCGGAAGAACTCGCATAGAAGCGGTTATAAACTGAAGAAATGGAATGTGATGGTGGAGTGAGCTCCCGCGATTGCGCAAGCGGTGACTGCAATGGAGTGATGTGGAAGTAAGCAAGTGATGAGATAGACATAACAACATCATGTTGATACACTACCAACGGCAATAGATGGAATGAACGAATGGATGGAACAGAAGTGGAAGTTTTGAAGCGTGAAATGAAAATGAACTAAGCTGGAAAATAAATGCTTTTTAAAACAAAAACAAACTGAGAAGAAAGGGATAAGAAGAAATGGGAAAAATAGAAAAGGGGAGAAGAAACAATATCCGTGGCTTATTCTGTAACTGCAGAAGAAAAAGAAGTAAAAGAAGGAAGATGAAGAAGGGAAAGGAAAGAAAAAGGGAGGGAAAAGAAGAAAGTGCTAGAAAGCCACCAAACTGTTGGGAGGAGAAAAACAAAGGGAAAACAAACACCTACAGCCCACAAGCAACAAGAGCCAAGGTGACAACAAAAGGCAACACATATATACATACTCTTTTCTTCTTCTTCACTTTTTTTTTTTTTTTTTTATATTATATACAAACTCAAATTGAACTTGCGAAGTCATGAAAAGTAGGCTTTCAAATGAAAGCCATTAACTGAAATTGGAAGTGGGCTACCATCCATATCTTCCAAATAGAAAGAATTAGCTGCACCAGTGCTGGAAATACGGAACGGACCCTCCTAGAATGCATCAAACTTCTTATGATTGCCAGGTTTAGCTTTATTCTCATTCCATTTCAGCACCAAATCTCCTGTCTTGAATGGACGGGCTGCAGAATGCTTATAAAACCACTTCGAAATCCCTTGTATGTGCTTGTCAAATTCATTATACGCTTTGGAACGCCGCTCCTCTAATTCCAACAACCGTGCTATTCGCAGATCCAAGGAACTCGTGTCCTGCTCTCATCATCTTGAAAAGATCGCAACTCGCCGTAATATCGGCAACTCAAGATGAACCGGCAACCTTGCTTCTTTGCCATAGACTAGGGCATATGGTGAGGTTTTAATGGACTTCTTGACGGAAATCCTGTCTGCCCATAACGCCCGATTCAATAACAAGTGCCATGATCTTTTGTTCTCTCCCAATGACCTCTTCAAAATTCTCGAGCAAATTTTTGTTCGTTGACTCTGCCAAGCCATTTCCCTGTGGATAGTAATTGGAAGATGTCTTAAGGAAAATGCCAAACTTGTTAGCAAACTCAGCCAGTTCAGCTCCAATGAATGGAGTTCCATTATCTGTAATGATGGCGTCTGGAACACCAAAACGTGTAATCAAACTTTCAACGAAAGAAATCACTACAGATTGATTGGCCATCTTTGTAGGTATGGCTTCAGACCACCTGGTGAAATAATCGGAGTCGTTAAAATGTATCTCGTGACCACCCGAGGAATTAGGATCAATTATTCCAATAAAATCCAACCCCCATTGCCGAAAGGGTGCTTCAACTCGAATCGGATGCAAAGGCAGAGCCGCATTCCTTACTCTTCCTGCATATCTTTGACACTTATCACAGGCTTGTGCAATCTTGAAAGAATCTCGAGAACAGTGGTCGCCAGTAGTAACCAACTCGAATGATTTTCAAGGCCATCGGTCTTCCCGCAAAATGTCCTCCTGATAGACCGGAATGGAACTCTTCCAAGATCCTATCCTTGTCTCGCTTGTTTAACACACTTCAAAATAACACCATCAATATTTTTAAAAAATAAACCATCTCGAAAACAAAACATACCGCAGAGCTTGCAACCGAAATCTCCTCCTCTCGAGAAGCAACCAATTGTGATGGACATCTTCCAGCTTGTGAAGTAATCAATCGAGTCCTCTCGTCCAATCTTTTTCCGTAATTAAGAAATTCATTAAATTGTCATTACCAAGGAAGAGCCTCTCCCCGATCTTCGCATACATCAAATGCCGCCATCTTTGCTAACTGCTGGCACATAGCTTTACCACGCACTAATTTAGCTGGGTGAATTTCTACATCAAATTCCTGGATCTTGGTGACCCAACCAAAGACGTTTATCACCCAATTCTCCTTGAAGAATGAAATTTCTCACGTCTGGGTGAAGCACATAAACAAATGTCCTGCTCTGGGAAATAAAATGTTTGAATTTCTTCAGGGATTTCATCACAACATATACCTGTTTCTCAATAAAATTGTACTTTGCTTCGTGAGGTAAAATGACTTGGCTCATAAAAGCAATGGGCCTTTCATTCCCATCATCTCCCTTTTGCGTCAAAACCGCAGCATAACTGTCATCTTCTCCAACTGCATATAAGATGAAATCCTTGGAATAGTCAGGATTAATTAGGACAGGGGCCTGCGCTATTCTTTCCTTGATCTCATGAAATGCTTCCTTTCTTTGAGCTGTCCATTGGAAAACTGCATCTTTCTTCAACAATTCAGTCATTGGTTTAACAACCTGAGCAAAATCAGCAATGAATTTTCTAATGAAATTTATCTATCCAAAGAAAGATTGAAGTTCCTTCTTGTTTGTAGGGAGTGACAATTTCTTCAGGGCTTCAACACGGGCTGGATCAATTGCTAATCCATCTTCAGAAATCACATGACCCAGAAGCTTACCCTATTTTACAACAAACACAGACTTCTTTGGATTAATGGAGATTCCGAATTCTCTGCATTTCTCAAAAATCAGCCTCATGTGAGAACAATGGTCTTCCCTTCTATGTGAAAAGACTGTCATGTCGTCAAGGTATATTACAATGATCTTGTTCAACAAATCCTTGAAAGCAATGTCCATAGCTCTTTGGAAGGTAGCTCCAAAGATTTGACAGTCCAAAGGGCATTCGCTGATATGCAAAAGTACCCCACTTCGTGGTGAATGCTGTCTTAAACCGATCTTCATCTTTTACCCGGATCCGGTTATACCCGTAAAATCCATCCAAAGAAAGAAAAACGCCGTGCACCACCCACAACATGCAATATTTGATCTATTCTTGGCAAAGGATAATGATCCTTTAATGAAGCACGGTTCAAATTCTTGAAATCAACGCACAATCTAATATCTCCATTCTTCTTATGGACGGGGACCAGATTGGCGACCCATGTGGAGTGCTTGACCGGATAGATGATCTTAGCTTGAAGCATTTTAACAAGCTCAGCCTTCATCAATGCCTCAATCTTTGGGTTTACAGGTCTCTGTTTCGCTTGAAAAGGCCTAACTCCTTCTTCCAGTTCAATTGTATGCTGTATAATTTGCTTGTTATAACCCTTCAAGTCTTTATAGATCCAAGCTATAATATCATAAAACTCTTTACAAAGCTGCTTGATTTTTTGCAGTTCTTCTGGGGTTGAGTCAGTGCCAACCTTAATCACTTTGTCAGGCTGAAGCTCTAACTCCATGAATTCCTTTCTATCAATCTCCATTCGAGGCTTTCTGGAATGATCATGTTGGTCAAACAAGCTCTCCGTAGTTATGAGACCCTTTGGAATATGGTTATTCCTTAATTGAATAAGACCTTCGGCTTCTTCATCCTCCAAAGTTCTCCCTTCAACAACTGCAGCTTCATGTATCAGGAAATTAACAATCTGCTCATCGGTTTCAAAGACCTGCCAAAAATTTTCCTTATCTGGCACACTGGGTCTGTATACCATTCTCACTGTCTTGGGCTTGTTCACAACTTGATCAGCAGGAGAAAAGTTCGCTCCAAGAGATGCTAATAAGTCAGCATGTTTATTCATCTCTCTGGAAACAACTTTGAATATTAAGCGCAGTGAAAAGTTCAAACAAATCCCAAACCTGATTACGATATGCTTTCAGATAATGCTGCTTTGAGATGCATCTATTTGTGACCTGATTTACAATAAGCTCGGAATCACCAAAAATATTGAGCTGTTCTATTCCTAACTTCTTTGCTTTCTTCAGACCCAAGCACAATGCTTCATATTCAGCGGCATTATTAGTACAACTCCATGTAAGCCGATATGAATAAGTTCTCTCGTACACCAGAAGGAGAAATTAACACAATACCTGCTCCGGCACCATTCCCGCATCTAGCACCATCGAAATACAGTTGCCATAACCGATCTCGTAACCTCAGCCCGATCAACCGGGTTAGACAATTCCTCGCTTTGTCTCAGCCTCTGTGTTTTCGAATGGCATAGCAGACCAATCTCTGCCTCCATCATGGCATTGAAGTTAAGCATTGAAAACCGGTCTTCCAACTGAAGATTGTTTAAAACTTCACTCATTAAAACAAACATCTTCAGACTCTTCAGTGAGCATATGGACCGACTGCATGTCTTTTCCAACATCTTCCAACTTCTCAATGTGAAAAGGGGAAGGCTTTTCATTCTGTATTCTGAGACGTCTATTCTTAAAAGGAATTTCCAGATGGGAATAATCTAATGCCAGATAACCCCCTAATTTTGCGGTAAATTCCCTGGATAAACACATGCTAAAATAGGGCTCTAAATCTACTACAACAATTTCTTGAATAACAGTGATTTGGGGCATTGTATGCAGGACAATGGGTACATCTTTAATGACACCTACTATTTTTACAGGCGTACCATCCAATTGCAGAACTCCAGGACTACTCCGGGTATACTCCATTCCCATAGCTTCACAGACTCCCTTGGGCATGACAGTGGTTGCAGCTCCATAATCAATCATACAATTGTGTACAACCCAACCTTCTATTTGCAATGACAAGTAAAAAGGAGGAGGTCTGTTCTTACCAGTAATGTAGGTGGTTAAAGTTTGGGCATAGACGGTCTGGGTAGGCCCTATTTCACTCTCCTTCACAGATTTCAATGACTCTTGTAATAAATCTACTTGACCAGGTAATTGCAAAGCGTCATAAAGGCTTACCTTAGCAGGGGTCTTTTTAAGATCATCAACAATGTTGTATGAAACTGCAGCAGAATTTTTCATCTCAGCAGGTTGCTCAAATCTGGTCCTGTACTGTTGTGTAGCTTCCACTCTTAACCTCTTGGTCAGTGATGGATACTTCAATTTTTCACGTGCCTGCTCCTCTGCTTCTGACCTCACTGGTGCAGCTGCCGCATTTTCTTGAACTCTGTTAAAAGTTGGATCTTTGGGCAAAGGCTTTGGAGCTAGCACAGGAGCTTTCACTGGCCTTTTCACTTCAGCCGGTACTCTTAACGGCTCTAAGTCAGCAGGATCAACATTCATAGGCTTCTTTCCAGTCCTTGTTAGAACTGAAACTTGATCTTCCACTGCAGTCATCAAATTATAACCAGCTTCTGAGATCATATTAACATGGTCACCTGAGGAGCTGGCCGCCAAGGTCTGCACATAATTTAAGTGAACCATACATGTATCCTCTCCGTGAGGATCATTACAAGTCGAGCACCAATATACTCCATCTGCATGGGCTGCATCTTCATTTGCTAGAACAGCTAAGCCCTTTTCATGTGCTTTGCTTGTGGAGGCAGCTTGATCTCTAGTAATTTGAGGAGGTTGAAATCTCCTTGGCTGGAAATCTCTCTCAGCCTGCTTCCTCTCAATGAGTGTGATCTTGTTTCCCATGGCTCTAATGGCAGAATTTGCAGACTTAACCTCTTGCAATAATGTTGTATATGGATCAGGGTTTGCAGGTGCAGGAAGTGCTGGTAAGGGCAAAGGAGCTGGTGGTGCTGGCAAAGCTGGAAATGCAGTGGAAACGGGAGATGGTTGAATGCTGGGTGCAGGGAGCGGTAAAGGAGTTAAAGCAGGCAATTGAGGAGCTGGAACAGTTGCAACCTGAGGTGCTTTAGAACTCCATGATGGTGTAGGATACATAGCTGGCATGGGGTGTGGTTGTGAACCATATAAATATTGAGGCAAATCTGGAATAAGAGGCATAGTTACCTTTGGAGGCAGCCTTCCTACAGCAACCAGATCAGCTTCTGCTTTAATTGCTTGTTCAAAGATTTCTGGAAACGTCACCACATTAGACTGCCGAACCGCCCAGCCGATATCTGAGTGAAACGCTCTGAGGTAGTACATCGCAGCCTAATTCATCAACGAGGCCGAATACCATCGAGAATCCTTTGCCAAGTTCTCGTAAACCGGACATTAAAATCAGGTATCTCTTCTTGTGGATGTCTCTCGTATGACAAGAAACCGATTTAACAATGAGAAAGGGTCACCTGCTCATGAAAATGTTTCACCAAAGAAATCACCAAATTGATCCCATGATGTTATGGTGCCGGGAGGCAGAGTTCTGTACCAAAACAACAGTTTACCTCTCAAAGAACACACTAACAATTTGATCATTACATCTTCATCAGTAATGTCATGAATAGCAGCCAGAGAAGCCACATCATTTATGTGCTCATAGGCTGTTTTACCAGTACCATCGTAAGTGGGCAAAGCCTTCAGTGCAGCCTATGGTACTGGATTCTGAGCCTGCAGATTCAAGGCTCCAGTGCTGTTCCATGCCAAGAATTTTCTGGGTGGAGGAAATTGTGCCATTGGTGGAACTTGTAGGGGTGCAACACTAGCAACAATACTGGATATTTGTACAACAGAAGATGGAAGGGACGAGGAAACTAATCTAGAATGCTCACCACTTCTCGAACTATCAAGCTCAAAAAACTGAACAAGATCGCCAAATTTCTTTGACTGTGATCTTGTGATCATGAAGTATTTCTGGGTTCAGCAGGTTACCAAAAACAACAGAGTCACCAAATGCTCTAATTTACAACCCAAGGCGAACATTAAACCTTCGACCCTATGGGATCTTTTAGAGACAAATAAAATCTGTCCCACCGGCGTGCCAAAAATTGTTGGTCCAAAATCTGCCACAGGAAAGGATTTTACAAATGCACCCTAGACCCGGCCAACATTGAAAGGCTGGAAGCAAGAAATGGCTCCCAGACCAATCTCCGTAGTGGGCTGGTTCCCTTTACTAATCTAAATTTCTGTTTGAAGATAAGGGTTGCTGGAAAGAAATTAAAAGTTGCAGAAAGAAATGGAAATATGGCCACAGGCCGGAGTTATGGGATCGGAAGAACAACAACAGAAAACTTAAAGTGCAAAGAACAAAGAAGCAACAGAATATAATGACTCAACTCTCACGCAACTGTATGCAGAAAATCTCTCCAAGATTACACTCCCAGAATCATATCCTTACAAGCAAGATTCAAATCCAATATGCAGAATTTGAATGTAACAAAGACTCAAGGAATATAAATTCGATTAGAAATGCAAAAGAACAGAAAGACAATCACCCAAAAAACTGCTTGAAAAATCCGAAGCCAATTCTTTATTCTCGCAAATGCACTTCCAGCTTTTAGCAAAACTTCCAACCTTTCGAAATGCGAATTACATTGGTTTTTATAGAGGTCCGTCCTCTTTGCAACATTAAATATTTTAAACCGACCTTCTTGAGATCTACAATTATGCGAAGGAAACGAGGAACATGATCCCCTTAATCGCAGTCTCGAAGAAATAAAAATTAAATGCCATGAAACGTTCGCGGTCCTTCATTAAATTCGATTCTTCGAACATGTGCATGAAAACCGTTGAATTAATCCACGAACAACAACTTTGAACCAATAAACCCTTCAATTTTGGTGGCCTGGGCGCTCTTCGACCTTGACTGCCTTGGAAATCCACAAAGCATTAAATTCGGGGCAGCATTAAATCATCGAAACCCAAAAATATCTCCTCGGCCGTTCATACTGCACTTGGCGGGAAAACTGCGCAGGTCGCGAAAATGTGATGGGTCGCGAAATCGCGACGGGTCGCGAAATCGCGACATCTTATAATGCCGTACGCTTTGACCACCGTTGACCCGCGAAAATGGCACATGTAGCGATTTCGCTACGTCTCCGGCTCCCTCTTGCTCCTCCCTGCGCTCTGCCTCGCGAAAACGGAACATGTAGCGATTTCGCTACATGTTTCTTCTCTCCGCACCAATCGCCATTTTCCGTCGCGATTCGCTGACATGTCAGCGACGCGCTGCAAGTTTTCGACTTTGTGCCTTTGAAGCCGACCGACCCGCGATTCCCGGAACACGTCGCGATATCGCGACGGTTCCGCCCAACCTGCCCGCGTTGACTGCGTTGACCGCGATTCTGCAACATGTCAGCGCGTCGTCGCAGTTTTTTGACTTAACCATTTTTTGCTCAATTTTTCTCCTTTTTTCGCCCAAGCTGCATCAAAGCTGAAATCAAAGGTCAGATTTCCAACAATACACTAATGCATTAATCAATGAGAATCAATGTGGCAAAAATGCCAATAGTACTATTTCTGAAACTTAAATCAGAAGCCTTTGAGATGTTTAAGACCTTCAAAAATCTTGTTAAGAATCAATCAGGAAAAAGAATTAAATGCCTAAGATCAGACAGAGGAGGAGAATTTATTTTAGAAGAATTTGTAGAATACTGTCAAAAATATGGGATAAGAAGACAGTTTTTAGCAGCTAGAACACCTCAGCAGAATGGTGTTGTAGAAAGGAAGAATAGGATAGTGCAAGAAATGTCACGGACAATGTTGGCTGAGAACAAAATAGCTAACAAATTTTGGAAAGAGGTAGTACATACTGCAGTTTACATTCAAAACAGGTGCATGCTAAGACCACATGAAAGCAAAAAACCTTATGAGCTGTGGTTTGGTAGAAAGGCAACAGCAAGACTTTTCAAAGTATTTGGCAGCAAGTGCTACATCAAACGGATCGAAGATAATCTCGATAAATTTGAAAATAGAGTTGATGAAGGTATCTTTCTTGGTTACTCAACAAAAAGCAAAGCCTACACATGTTACAACAAAAGGCTAAAGAAAATTGTTGAGAGTGTTGATGTGAAAGTTGATGAAGGTAGAGAACAAGAAATTACTTATCAAGAAAACTACCCCATCTATGAAGAAGTCATTGAAGGTGATGATGAAAAGGAAATAGATAAAAATCAGAAAATTGATCCAGATGGTGTAAAAACTGAATCAGAAGAAGAAGAAAATAGAAAATTTAAAACAGTAAATGGCAGAAAAATCATCCAAGTGAACAGATTATTGGGGATCCCAAAGATGGTATTCAAACAAGAAGAGCAGCAGTGTAGAATTATTCTCTGTTATCTAGCATTGAACCTAAAAATGTTGCTGAAGCAAGCACTGATGAAAGTTGGTTGAAGGCAATTAATGAAGAACTAGATCAGATTGAGAAAAACAATACTTGGGAATTAGTACCTAGACCAACAAATAAAAACATAATTGGCACTAAATGGGTTTTTCGAAATAAATTAAATGAAGATGGACAGGTTGTCAGAAATAAGGCAAGATTGGTTTGTAAAGGCTATGCTCAGGTTGAAGGCATTGATTTTGAGGAAACTTTTGCACCGGTAGCCAGACTAGAGGCAATCAGAATGTTTCTGGCATTAACAGTTCATAAAAACTTCAAAGTATATCAAATGGATGTAAAATCAACATTTTTGAATGGAAAACTAGAAGAAGAGGTTTACATTGAACAGCCAGATGGCTTCCAACTTGGTGAAAACCTAGATTTTGTTTGTAGGTTAAAGAAAGCATTATATGGTTTGAAACAGGCACCCAGAGCATGGTATGCAAGGCTGGATAATTATCTAATTAAACAAGGGTTCAAGAAAGGTTTTGTGGACAGTAACTTATATGTCAAAACAGAGAAGGGCCATCTTATTGTTCTTGTTGTTTATGTAGATGATATAATATTTGGCAGCAGCATGGATGAATACTGCAAAGACATACCAACTAAAATGAAGAAAGAATTTGAGATGTTTATGATTGGTGAACTTTCTTATTTCCTAGGACTGCAGGTCAATCAAAATGAAAAAGGCATTTTTATTTCTCAAGTTAAATATGTAAAAGAAATGCTAAAAAAGTTCACAATGGAAGATAGTAAACCGGTTAGCACTCCCATGACAACAGGCTGCAAGTTGAGCAAGGATGATAAATCCCCAGATGTAGATCAAACTATGTACAGGTCTATGATTGGAAGCCTGCTGTATTTAACAGCCACTAGACCAGATATATTACAAGCAGTATGCATGGTTGCAAGATTTCAGGCTAGTCCCAAAGAAACTCATGTAACAGCTATAAAGAGGATCTTCAGATATCTCAAGGGCACTATGGATTATGGGTTGTGGTACCCAAAAGGTAAAGATTTCACTTTGATTACATATTCTGATGCAGATTGGGTAGGATGTATTGATGACAGAAAGAACACAAGTGGAGGGGCATTTTATCTTGGAGACAGGCTGGTAGCATGGCACAGCAAGAAACAAGAATCAGTATCTCTATCCATTGCAGAGGCAAAATACATTGCAGCAACAACATGCTATACTCAGATATTATGGATGAGACAAACATTGAAAGATCTTGGTATTCATTTCAAAGATCCAATTTCAATTAAATGTGATAACACTAGTGCTATCAACATATCCAAGAATCCAGTAATGCATTCAAGAACCAAACATATTGCAATTCGATATCATTTCTTGAAGGATAAAGTTGCAAAAGGAGAGGTCAAATTGGATTTTGTTCCAACTACAGAGCAAGTAGCTAATATATTCACAAAACCATTGCCCAAGGATGTTTTTGAGTACCTTCGGAATAAGTTGGGAGTGGTCACAATTCCCAAGAACTGACTATCTTTTGGGATCACATTCTCAAGGGGTGCATTTATGCCTATAGTTATAGTTTTGCTTATACTTATGATTTTTGCTAACTATAACAACATTTTTTTGAGAATGGTGTGCAGAGACTCAGGGGGAGTCTGCAACAGCCCTTTGGTATTATTGTCAAAGGGGGATAAGAATTACAGGAAAGTGCATGAGTGTTGCCAACAATTCCAAAGGGGGAGATTGTTGAACAAGGTACAGCAAGAGTATTGTCATTTTTGTCAACACAGACAACAATTGATGCAGTTGAAGCAATGGACAAGAATTCTGAAGTCAGTCAGATCAAGTACAATAAATTTGCAAGAAAACAGAAGTCACCCAGATTCAAAAAATTGTAGAAAAGACCAAGTAAGAAAACTGTCGCGATATTGCGACAAGTTTTCTGTCGCAATATCGTGACAGGTTGAGAGGTACATTAGCAGAAAGAAAAATTGTCATGATTTTGTGACATAACCGAGGAGAGAGAAAATGCATGCCAAATGGTCGCGATTTCGTGACATAACCGAGGAGAGAGAAAATGCACGCCAAATGGTCGCTATTTCGCAACATGTCCGAGGAGAGAGAAGATGCAAGCAAATTTGTCGTGATTTCGTGACATGTGGGCAAAGAAGGAAGCAAGGTGAAAAGATGTCACGATTTCATGACATGTTGGAGGAAAATGCACTAAGTCAAGGAAGTGTAGCGATTTCGCTACAAGTTTGAAAGTCAAGGCGAAAGAGTGCAGCGATTTTGCTGCATGTTGAAATGAAGGGCAAAGAAGGTGTAGCAATTTCACTACAAGTGAAAAAGCACAAACAAGAAGGTGTAGCTATTTTGCTGCATGACAAAATGCATGTAAACAAAGGTGTAGCGATTTCGCTACCATTCAAAGTTGCAAAAATTAAAAATGTAACAAGTCAAAAGCACAAGGCACAAAGTTGTAGCGATTTCGCTAGAGCAAAGTGTCGCGATTTCGCGACATGTTTCATTTTCGCTAAAGTTTGCAAGGAGGATTGTATGGAAGCCCAAAGTGTCACGATTTTGTGACATGTTCCATTTTCGTTGTTGCTGGCAAAGGAGAGTGTACGGAAGCCAGAAGCGTCGCGATTTCGCGACAAGAAGGATGATGACGTCAGCAAAAGCCGAAAGCATCACGATTTTGTGATAAGAATGATGATGACGTCAGCAAAGTCAGAAAGGGTCACGATATCATGACAAAGTGTAAGGAAAGCTGCTGGAAGTCAGAAGCATCATGATTTCATGACATGCTTAAGGATGACGTCAGCAAATGTTGAAAGTGTCGCGATATCGTGACATGAATAGAGGGAAATCTTTCAAAGCCAAAATGGTCACGATTTCATGACAGCAAGGGCATGAAGTTTACGGCTTCAAAAAGTTTCACGATATCGCAACAGGTAACATTCTGGTAGGTAAAACCCGCAGGAGCATGCAAGGTGACACGTGTTGGAAAAAGAATACAGAAAATCATGCAGCCTGTTACGTAAAAAGTAACTGATGTCAGATCGACAGTTACACGTTGATAGGTGTCGGACATGCATGGGAACAGATGTATATTCTTGATTGAAAAAGCATTCGATGCATCACATATGCAGTTTTGAAAAAGCATTCGAAAAGCCGTATTTGAAGAAATTGAAAAGTCGTATTTGAAGAAATTGAACAGCCAAATATGAAGGATCAGAAAAGCTTTCAAAAAGATGTATTTACAGCATTTAAAATAGCCGTATTGCAAGGAATCAAACCATCGTATTGCAGGGTTTCGAATAGTCGAAGTACATGGAATCGAACAGTCGTATTGCATGGATTCAACAGCCGTATTGCAGGGTTTCGAACAGTCGAAGTGCATGGAATCGAACAGCCGTATTGCATGGATTCGAATAGTCAGAGTATGTGATTTGACTGCATGCAGGATTTATAGGTTATAAAATAATAGTCATACAAAGAAGATGTTGCTGTTGTTAGAGAGAAATTGCTATAAAAGGAGGGTTAGAAAAGAGTCAAGAGAAAAATTAGCAGAGCCGTGAGAGTGTGCAGAGTTGGGTTAATTGCAGACTAGTCAGGGTCGTGCATGAAGTGAAGACATTTTTATGTCATTCTAAATTGATCAGAATTGCATTCCAAGTTGGTGCTTGGTACTAGGAGTTGGTGCTCCATCTGTTGTGCGAGAAAATTAAGGGGTTGGTGCTCCTTCCAGTAGATGCTGGTAAAGTATTTGTAAAATTGATATTTTGCAAAGACTGGATTTGGATTGAAGTCCAAGCAGTCATTTTTGAGGAGTAGCCAAATTGGTGAACCTTGGTATATTGAGTGTTGTGGTGTGCTTTCTTTTTCAATCTATTTTTCTTGTTTTCAAGTTCTCTTTATTTCATATTAAATGCTGTAGATATAAAAATTAATATCTACACTGATTCACCCCCCCCTCTCAGTGTCATTGTGTGAATATCAATAAACACTTCCTCTCATCAATACAGATGAGCCTAGATGAGAGTTATAGGCATGCACACACATAACTAAATGGGTCAAAAAATGAGAACCATAGATGGCTACTCAAAACAAATGTGTGGGCCTCTGATAATTGCTCATAAAAATAAAACCCAAAAACAAGTAAAGACTCCAAATATACACATAAATACAAAGGTAGGTTATAGCATAAATACCCTAGGTTGCTATCCAAAATAGACACATATACCTCTAATATTTATATATAAAAACAACATTACAAATATTGTGTTACAAGTGGGATTTGATTGCCCATAAATCACTCAGGATCCAGTGGCTATACAAAGAAAAATTAAAGTAAATATTCACAAAGATTGTTGATACTTTTTGTAGCATAGACACTACTATTTATAGATAAAAATTGAGGATAATTTCACTCCAAAATTTTATAGGACGAATTGATCCTTTTAGCTACTTCTTATAGGAATTATAAAAATTGAATTAATATGTATACTACCATTACTTTGTTAGTTTTGAGTTGGTATTGTTGCAAGTGCCATATCTTCAGCTTTAATATATCATCCACCTTTCTTGAAACATTCCTAGTAGGTACTCTTTCTCTTATTAGTAATGGCACATTATTCTTTCTTATCTACCTTTAATAGAAATTTATGCATCATTACTCATGCTTGGATTCTTGTTTTAATATTCTCCTTTTATCAAAATCTCTCCTTATATTTTAAAAAAAAAATCTTGGAAAACTAACCTTAAAACATCTACTTGTCAAGACTTTTATTTCTTTTCTCATTTTAGAACTTTCAAAAATATCAATCATGTTATCTTTAGCTTCTACAACTATGTTGTTAGGATTTCATCTTCAATCGTAGTTAGCATTCTTCAAAAGCTTTGTATCCTCCCTTTTGCCTTAACTTTACCTTTGGGATGGTATTTATGAAGATCTCCTTCTTCTTTTTTACTAGTACCAATTTTTACTTTTTTATCAGATGTTTTTCTAATATTTTTTTAAGGCAAGATACTTCAAAGTCCCATGTGATGCAAATTGTAAATGATAAAATTTTGTCTATGGTATTTTCTATTGAGGATATTTCCATGTCTACTAATATGTTGTCATCTTGATTTACTCTTCCTTTTGGATGATTAGTTGGTGCAAAGAAGCTTCACCCTAACATCTCTTTTTTTGGATGTAGGGAGTTATAGGCCTTATGAGATCTCTTAATGTAGAGTTACTACAAGTCCTTATTTTCTTCCCCTAGTTGTTGATTTCTTCTCAGTCATCCTTCACCATTAGATATTACCTTATGGGTGTAGTGGAAATATTATGCAAAAGTATTATAAAGTTATAAAACAAAACCTATGTGGATGAGAGCCAATCCTACTAGCTCACCCACATCCATTGTTTTTGTTGACCCTTTGCCATTGATGGGAATGTTTTAATTATCACCAAATAGACTCATCAACCATCATCAATGGGGTTAGGTTTAGATATCATCAAAAGGGCTAAGCAATATTATTGTGGGTTTCCTTATGATAATTTGGTGATCTTGGCCACATAGCATGAGGGTTTTTACACCTATTTTTATCCTTTAAAATTATCCTCTAGGTGATTCTTGATATGGAATTACTAGAAGTTGGTAATGATCAAAATGGTCTTGGTTCTACCCCAAGCTCTTCATCATATTTAGGTGTTATCTAGGTAGATTGTAGTGAACCTTAACTATAGATTTGGTGGCTCTTAGGGAGATTTTTTCTTATAGGATGAAACAAACCCAAAGTATAAAGCCTTATCTATTTGGAACAAAGACATCAATTTGTAATTTTTGAGTGTTGGGCCTTTTATTTTATAGCCTTATCTTAAGGATAAGGCAACTACCCACATTAATTTTATTTCCCTTGATCCTATGACTCTTTCCTTTCACTATCCTTGATATTTAAATTGGACTATTTTGGCACTTTAGGATGACACAATAATATCTCTTTTCATGCACATTTTTTTGTCTCCCTTCCTTATTAGTTTTATGCCCATGCAAATTTCCCAGCATATTTGATTTTATATTTTTATTGCTTGGTGCTAATCTCAACAATACATTTTCTTAGTGGTGCAGCATTCTATCTTTCACCTAAAAATACATACTACAAATATATATATATATATATATATATAATTTTTGTATATATATTTACATTACCCCCTAGGGTCAAAATATCATCTCTATTATCTCTATCCCATATATGTTTATTCATATGCTTTTAGAGGTACTAGTTCTATGTTCTCCATTAACTTATCTAGTCTTATTGGATGCATGGTAGTGGTTCATTTGTCATCATGTAAGGTTTAGGTCATTCCTTATCCAATCTTAGGATATGATCATTGCTTAATTATAATGCAAGTAACTTCTCCATATGGTAAGGATATAAGTATTCCATTAGAATTTTGATCCTAGTCCCATATTATATCCTTAAGACCATAAGGGACCAATACAAGTATAAGTTACCCCCATCTTTGTAATGAAGTCTCTTGCTAGACAGATGTCAAAGGATGTGGGTAGATCAATTATAAATATATTCTACTCAATTTGTATATTAGGATAAGCATATAATGATAGTGGAATTCTTTCCATGACTCACATTATTTGAATGAGGCTCACATCCAATTGTATAAAAATATTACTTGTATGTTTATATCTCATGCCCAACACATCTACTACCCCTTTTTGGCATAAAAAACTGCTAGCCCAAAAATCTATTGTACAATTATGTATCAACTTGTCTTGGTAGATGAGGGTTAGATAAAATAGGGGGACTAAGATTTTCTAAACGTAGAGGATAATATCTATAGTATTTTCGTAGCTTGTTGTTGCTCTTCCTTTTTTATTCCTCTTCAAAGGCTTTTTATAGATGTTATCTTTGTCCAAGAATAGTTAGAATATTTGAAATTGGCATCATACCATAGACCTCTTTATATTTTCTACTATGTTGAAAGGCTTGAGAGATATAGCATTTTTTCAACATGTGGAAAGGTGAATCATGAATTTTCTCTCATCAACTATGTATTTTTAGCTAGTTCTAGTGGTGGTGCTTACTACATCATGGTTTCTAGGGTGCTTTGCTTGGTTAATGTAGAATATTTTGGTGGTGCAACTATTGGTCTTAGTTAGTACTCATTATTTTATACTTACTTCTTAGAGTCTTTGGATCACTTTACTAAGTGATATCATAAGACACAAGTGACATTGATTATTGAGGTATTATAGGAAGAGGTTGTCACTATGGTTGGGTTAGCTTGTGCTGATTGCCTAAGGTTACTAGGTTGTATTTTTCCCTTTCTTCTATTGCCTACTTGTTAGACCATGTTATATAGTCTAATTGTACTTGTAGTATTTTGGCTATTGGATTTCCCATATTTTCATACATGACATAAATCTCCTCTTTTTCCTAGGTTACTAAAAAAAATTCTTGAGGGGCACAATTAGGCTTTGGGTACGACTGAGTTGAAGTATGCTATTCTGAATTTTTGCTCTCAAATCTTGAATATAAAGTATATGCTTGAGGGTGTACTTTCTCAACCACTATCATAGCAAGGAGCTGAGATATTTCCCCCTTATTTCTTGGGTGTGAGTGGATGATTGAATGAAGGAGTACCAATAAGTGGACTCTTTTTCATAAGTATTTTAGATATGAGTTATTTCCCAAGCATGATTGAAGAATTTATTTTATAGGGGGTCAGTACTAAAATTGTTTATTAGTTTTATCTAGGAATATGTGCAACATTACGCATACTTGACTTCCTATTCCAATATGCTTTGATTATCAAATTCTCTACTCAAAATTTTAGAACTTTCTTATTTCTTTCTCAAAAAACTAACCTTAAAACATCCAATCATTAGGACTTTTATTTGTTTTCTTCTCTCAAAATTTTCAAAAATCTTGATCATGCTATTTTTAGTTTCTATGGTTGTGTTATTAGACTTTCATCTTCTACCTTGGTCAACTTTATTCAAAAAAATTCAATCCTCCCTTTTGCCTTAACCTATCATTTGATATGGTCTTGATGCAACTCTCTTCCTCCTTTTTTACTTATACTAACTTTTGTCTTTTGAATGAATGTTTTCCTAATTTTCTATTAAAGCCAAGATCCTTTAAAGTCCCATCTGGTGATAACTATAGATGATCAAATTTAATTCACAAAAATTTATATTTAGGATATTTATATTTTTGTTGTTAGTTTTTCATCTTGATCCATTATTCCTACTATATGGGTGGTTGGTGTAGAGAAGCTTCATCTTGGTGGTATTTTTTTTTGGATGTAAGGAAGTATAGGCCTTATGAGATCTCTTTATATAGATATCCTACAAGTATTTATCTTCTTTTCCTAATTATTGACTTCCTCTCAGTCATCCCTCATAAATAGATAATACCTTGAGGGTGTGATGGAGAGATGATGCACAAGGAGCCTAAGGCCACAAACCCAAACCAATGTGGATAAGATCCTATCCTTCTAGCTTGCCCATAACCATTGTTTGAGTTGAACCTCTTCCATTTATGTGTCTTTTTTAGTTATCATAAAAAAGAGTCATCAACCACCATGAATGGTGGAATTAGTGATGAGGGTAGAAATTTAAACCATAATAAAAGTTTATTTTTGTATTTAAGTTATAATATTTAGGATATATTTATATTTTGAGCAATAATATGTATATATTTGCATATTTTTGAAATGAATATTATCTGCAACTATTATGTTTTAAATAACTTCAATTTTATATATGTCTTGTGGAAAATTTTATATTTTAAGTGAAAGCAGGTAAAATGCTATGATACATCTACGAAATATAGCTAAAAAAAAGCATTTTTTAAATAGACTACAAATGTGATTGATAGAAAAAGGCTATAGATAAGCATTTCTAAAACAAACTACAGATATGACCTACAAAAACCTGTCTATTATAGCAATCTCCTTTTATGCAATAAATTCCATGCATATTGCCAACTCAACTAATGCCAGGTGAGCAGTGTGAAGCATTCAAGCATGTATAATTTATTATTCTCCATAATGGGATGATGGTTGACCTTATATAAATTGTTATATAGTTATGATTATGTAAACTTCAAAAGGGAGTAATAAGTTTATATTTTCCTTAAAAAAAATGATAAAAGTTGTTTTGCATTAATCTAAAGCAATTATCAAACTATTTAAAGTATAGGTTGTTTTATTATATAATTTTAGTTTCCAATCCAAATTCGTTCAACCATGTAACAAGAAAATATTGCAATTTCTATTGTAATAATATGATATACAAGTATATATTACAAAGTCAAGAATGTAAAAAGGGTACACACATAGGAGAAGAAAGGAAGAATATTCTTGCAGCCATGTTACATTGTATGAGCTTGTATGGAATTTAGAATAAAATAAGAGTTTATTAGAATCATTTATTCATCTTCTATGGTTATGGTAATGGAATTCTTTATTTTCTTCATGCTTTTTTGGTGGTTGTTGTATTTTCCTTTTCTTTCCTGCAAATATATATTAGAAAGCATAAAATTAGTTTTAAAAATATAAATTTTGAAAGTTAATGTAAAGTAAAAATGGGAGGAGGTTTGTAGCACCCTAAAATTGGCATAGTAAACCTTAGTAAATAATTAAAATAACTTTAGTAATAATTCAAATTCAAATTTTAACCCCAAACTGCCTGTTAAACCGCTTTCCCTATTTTTCGTGCCATTTTTAGGATTTGTTGTGACCGTTGGACGATATCATCACCGATCAGATGATATCACCTCAGATCGGATGAATTCATCTAGAGCAGAACGTCCAGACGATTTTGTCCCAAAACTGATTTTTCATAATTAGCTTTTGTTTCAACGGCGTCTCTAACTTGGGCAAAAGCGTGTCTGCACGGTTAGAGACTTCCCCCATTGGAGATCTCCCAAATTGGGATGATCTCCAACCTCCCAACCTCCTTCCTATGCCTATTTAATCTTAGGCCCTCCCCTTGACATTCCCCTGGCTGAATTTTACTGCACTTCAAGTTTTACATGCATTAGAATGTCTTAGACTATTGTTTGCCTTTGTCCCTTTTCAAATTTTCTTGTAGGAACTTTGTCATTTTTTAGCCGGAGCAAGCTCAGATCGTCATAGATGATCCTGTACGATCTCGGATGATCACGCCAAAATTTGAGACGATTTCGTATTCTGCAGACGATTTCGACTGCAACCAACATTGGAGGCAATCAGTGCCTAGAGTTTGCATTTATTTACTCTTTTTTTTGTTTTGCTTTGCATTAGTTAAGCTTATTACTGCTTTGCATCTTGGAGTTCACCTCATGTAGCCTAGATGCATAATAAAGTCAAAGTTAGTCATTAAAACAATGCATTTTACTTAATTTGTTATCTAAAGTTGTCATTCTAGCATTCATACTTTCATTTCTATCATTTTCCCTTGCTTTTGCAATTGTATTTTTTGTTCTTGGTATCCATTTCTGCAATTACAGGTCTCTGATGAATTCGTCAGATGATCTCATCAAATTAGAGACGATCTCGTCAAATTAGAGATGATATCGTCAGATTAGAGACGATCTTGTCATATTAGAGACGATCTTGTCAGATCAGTAGATCAGGGACGATCCTGTCAGATCAAAGACGATCCTATCAAATTCTAGATGATCTTGACTGCTTCAAAAATTAGAACCTCCATCGGACATCCAAATCAGGTATGGCTTTTTCATCTAGCATATTCTCTGTGTTCTCTATTTAATTTTATTTTCTTGTATTCATTTAAATCTGCATTTCATATAGAACAATTTAGATTCATTTGGCCAAACCTAGGAGTTGAATGATCAAACATAAAAATGAACACATCAAACACTCTCTCAACCTAGGCATGGAAACTGCCATTCAAAATTTTCCTGGTGAACCCACCATCCGTCAAAAATTCACCTTTATACACCTCCCCCAAGAGGCGGGACCTTCAAAAGGCCTCTCAGTCCAAGGTATTGTCCCATCCTTTTCACATCCCCCTTCCGGGCGTGGATCCTATAGCCTGAAGGTAAGGGTGCGAAAAATTTGGAGCGATACATTTTGGTGAACCCGACGTGAAAACTAAAAACCTTTTGAAAACAAAAATATATATATATATATAAATATGTATGTATACAAAAAAAATATATAACAAAATCATCATTTCAAGTTTGTATGTTTTAGATTCAATTCTAAATAGTAGATATTAAATATTACTTTTAGAAGTACTAAAGAAACCATGAGTTTTTACTCAAATCAATATGAGCCCATAAGTAATGTTGGAAGAATTCAGCCAAATACATTTGTTGATTATGACCAACCTCATCCCTATTCAACATCACCTCCATCACACTTTTCTCATTTTTCATCCTTAACCCAACAGGACAATCCCTTTTCCAATCCTCTTCATAACGATATTTCTATTCTCCCATATATCCATATTATGTCTATCAATCCACATATAATCCTCCTCCACCTTTTCAATATTCTTCTCTCAATACAACACATCCATTTCAACAAGAAAATACTTATTCTTCCAATCCTACCATGCACTCACATCATACTTCACAATCTTCCTATCATCATTCTACCCATAACAAAGAAAAGAGAGGTAAGAAACCATTAGGTCCTTTTATGACTGAACTCCTAAGGCACATATCAAAAACCTCTCGAAAACCTTCATCACGTACATTTACAAAGCTCAATCAACCAATGGATATAATTCTCAAGCATTTACTTGATACAAATAGGATTGAACTGCCTTCCATAAGACAACTTGATACCACAGTAGATTGGTTTAAACCTGAGCTACATTGTGAATATCATAGAGTAGATGGACATATGACACAAAATGTAAAGATTTAAGATGTGCAATTCAAGATTTGATTGATAAGGGTCTTTTTAATATAAAGGAATTACAATCTACAACCGATTATAAATCTCCATTAAACTATCAAACTCCTACACAACAAATACCAATAATCAATAAAGACATGGGGATCTCCCAAGAACCCCTATTCAATTATCAACAATAGGAAACCAATCAAATATTGCATGTTAATGTGTCCCTTCATGATGATATTACTAATATTGTAATAGAAACTACAAATGAGCAACCTCAAGTTCAATCAACTCAATCCGATATTCAAGAGATGGATTCCTCATTTGACCAACCTTCAAACTATCTTTGGCTCTAGAGAATGATCCAAAATGGAATGTAAGCATAGAAAGCTCATCTTTAGAATCAAAATCTCAATCTGAAATCCACTTTGATAGCCAACAACAAGTGATTAATCCTCAAGCAAAGATATCCCTTTTAGAAGTATTACAAAGTTCTCATAAGGAAACTTTGTTCAAGATACCTAGCCAAAAATTTGTTCCTCATCATATTTTCTCTAAGAACATAATTAATGGTGTAAACCCTCTTGAGGTTAACCATATTTCATTCTATGATGAGGAGATTCCTTCCTCTACTCCACAAGAAGACTACTATCTTTACATTACAGGATCTAGTAAAGAAACACCTGTTAAAACTATCATGGTAGATAATGGCTCCTCTCTTAATTTATGCACTTATCAATTATTCCAAAAACTCAAATTAAAGGAAGAACATATTAATGAATCAAATGTTATTATAAAATCTTTTAACAATGAAATTCAAGAAGCTCAAGGTACTATAATTCTTCCCTTTAATATTGGATCCAAGATCCTGGATACTCTATTTTATGTGGCATATTGCCCTTCATATTACAACCTACTTCTCTAGAGTCCTTGGATTCATACGATGAGGGTTGTCCCTTCCACTCTTCACCAATGTTTGAAGTTTGAAATTGCAAATAAAATTGTTACCATACATGGTGACCCAAAACCATTTGAAGAATATTTAATGGTTGAAACATCAAGTTCTATACATTCTCTATTATCACAATTATCTTCTATCCATCACTTTTCTTCATCCATATATGATCATCCTTGTTTACCAAATAACATCCATGCATATCTTTCACATATGCTCCCTCCATCTTATCAAGACTTGGAAGATAGTGATAAGAATGAAGAACTTTCTTACCCTTCTGACATTTTATTTTGTAACATGATCAATTTTACACATATAAAAGTCAAATCTTTTGCTACATTATTCTACATTATAACAAAGCTTTTGTTATCGCTACCTTTTATTCATCACCTTTTGTTCTTACCTTCACCTCAACCAAATTATCCTTCAAAACCTCCTTTGATTTTGAAGCAACCTTAGACATGCTATACTCAAATAACCTTGTATAGTGTATATAGATCATCTTGTATATACCACCAATTTCAATTCATAAATTAAAAAAACAAAAAAATCAAAATCCTCAAAATCTTCAAAAAAATACTAATGCAACTAACAACCTTGAAGGTAAATTCGAGCCCAACTGCCTTGACCATATGTCATCACTGCTAAATTTGGATCAGGAGCATACAAATTATCTACCTTAGATGGTAAAGAGCTTAAAGAACCTATGAACATTATGCATCTTAAACGTTACTATGCGTAAAAATTGGTCATTTCATCATTGTATATATTTGTTTGCATATTATTTCCTTTTAGTCACTTATCTAAAACCGTTCCAAAAAAAATCACCTTGTATTTCTTTTAATTCATCACTTAAAATTAAAACATTCAAAATCATCAAAATCTTCAAAAACATCTTTTATTTTGTACCTGTCAAACTGTGAAGTATTACAGTTATATTTTCGGTTATTTTGGATAAATTAGCATTTATTTGGAATCCCGCACTTTCACATTCACATGAATAAATATCTTGATTTTATTTGGTATGATTATTAATCTCTCTTATATCAAAGTCCACAGTTGAATTAAATAAAGTTTTGAGCATAGAGAACTGATCTTGTTATTTACTTGAACCAAGTATATCTTTTCACATTAAAATGATTTCATTGCAAATTCGATATGATGCTACATAGTAGAAATGGTTTCCTGAGCGAAAAGTTTCCCCTGCTATCCTATCATGCACATGGTCTAGAATCTTTGAGAATTGACAAAAGGACAAGCTCACCCCTACCTAGAATAAAAATCCCTTGCTCTACAACTAATCCGAGCAAGTATCCCTAGCATAGGAAGAAAAGAAAAAGTTCAAGAAAAAGAGAAAAAGAAAAAGGTTATTTTAGCATTATCTCAAATATCAAGCCAAAATACAAAAGTACAAAAAAAAAAAAGAAGCAAAAGAGAAAAGCAAAAGCAAAATGCAATAAACTCCTTTCCCTACCCCTTGAAAAGAAAAGAAGGGTTGATGAGCTTGAATCCCTGGAATTCTCAATTATTCAAAAACTGTGAGGTAAGCCCCATAACAGGTGGTTTGTGCCCAACCCGCTTGGCCTTGGGTAATCCCTAGCATGGCGATATGTTTGTCACATTAGCGACCTTCTTTTGTATAGACCTCCGTCAGCTTATGGATTAGCTAGCTCTTGATAAACCTAACTTACATAGTAGTCTGGTATGGTTACATGCATATAAATCATGGTCAACGAACATTCATTTGGTCAAGGCAAATTACTTGTATCAAATTATCTTGCTCAAAATTGGTGAATGAACAATACAATCGCACACACATTTGTATTTGAGAGATTTTGTATCATTATGATAAATCAAGATCGGTAATGAATTCACATTTGCACATGAGGATTCCTTATAAATCTACATTTCTCTTTGAGATAATTTAAAATATTTTTGTAATTCTTTTCGGAATAATTTTATCCTTTTATTTCAGAATTTTGTTGTTTGTATCAAAGCAATTACATACACCTTTTTACAAAATCAAAATCTCAAAAATGATTTCCAACAAAATTTTCATATTATTATTTTTTGTTTATCAAAAAAATCATAAATTCATCTTGCAATAAAACCAAACAATCTATTTTCTTCTTTGGATTTCGCGATGATGGTATAAGTCTATACCTATAATTCTATGCCTAGCGCAAACCATCGTTCTAATTTTCTTTTCCATTTATTTAAAAAAAAAAAAATCATCAAAACATGTGACTTGCATCATTATGTTACACAATTATGCTTTACAAACAAACAAACACTTATTTTATTTCATGACATTATGTTCAAATTCAGTTTTTGCAACCATGGTATAAATTCTAAGGAATTGTTCAAAATTTTATCACACTTAGGAATTTATGCCTAGCAACATCATATTTTCGTATCTCATGCATACTATTTTTTATGAAAATCTGAAAACAAATCATCAAACCATCATTATCTCCATCATTACAACACCAAGTCTTAAGACAGTCTCTTAAGCACTCTTTTACTTTTAACAATATTTCTATACTAGGATTAGCTTGACGACCGAGTGAGCGGCGACTCCATGAAATGGTCTATAATAGCGACAATGTCCTTTGAAATTATTGTTAGAAGTCCCTTTTATTTTTTATCAAATCACACCACAACCACCAATTGTTTACATCAGATTATTTCATTTAAAATCTTACAGCATGACATCAAAATTATAATATTTCAAAATGACATAATTACATGAATCCTCAATCCAATCAGCAAATAATTCAAACATTAAAGCATCATAAAACATATACACAAGTCATATCATCAAAAATATCATATATATATCAACAAAATTATGTACATCATATCAACCATTTTTGTTTTCTAAGCTCTAAAACCAGAAAATAATGAACAGTAAAAATGAATTAGGGTTTTTCCCTATTTTTTTAATTTTATTCAAAAACAATTAAAAACATTTTTTTTTAAATTTTTGCTTTTCCGCGTTTTTACCTCAAACGTTCGATTTGGGTAAAAAAACGGAGGGGGCACCATAGTCAGCATTCGTACGATTCGACCAAGAATCATCGTCTAAAAAATTGAGTATATTTTTGCTTTCTCGTAAAATGGGAAAAACTTGTCTTTAATGCATTTTCTTCGGAAAAATCGCTAAAGAGGGGGCAAAATGTAGCACCCTAAAATTGGCATAGTAAACCTTAGCAAATAATTAAAATAACTTTAGTAATAATTCAAATTCAAATTTTAACCCCGAACCGCCTGTTAAACCGCTTTCCCTATTTTCTGTGCCATTTTTAGGATTTGTTGTGACCATTGGACGATATCGTCGTCGATCAGACGATATCACCTCAGATCAGATGAATTCTTCTGGAGCAGAACGTCCAGAAGATTTCATCCCAAACTGATTTTTCATAATTAGCTTATGTTTCAACAGTGTCTCTAACCGGGGCAAAAGTGTGTCTGCACGGTTAGAGACTTCCCCCATTGGAGATCTCCCAAATTGGGATGATCTCCAACCTCCCAACCTCCTTCCTATGCCTATTTAATCTTAGGCCCTCCCCTTGACATTCCCCTGGCTGAATTTTACTGCACTTCGAGTTTTACATGCATTAGAATGTCTTAGACTACTATTTGCCTTTGTCCCTTTTCGAATTTTCTTGTAGGAACTTTGTCATTTTTCAGCTGAAGCAAGCTCAGATCATCGTAGATGATCCTGTACGATCTCAGACGATCATGCCAAAATTTGAGACGATTTCGTATTCTACAGATGATTTCGACTACAACCAACATTGGAGGCAATCAGTGCCCAGAGTTTGCGTTTCTTTACTCTTTTTTGTTGTTTTGCTTTGCATTAGTTAAGCTTATTACTGCTTTGCATCTTGGAGTTCACCTCATGTAGCCTAGATGCATAATAAAGTCAAAGTTAGTCATTAAAACAATGCATTTTACTTAATTTGTTATCTAAAGTTGTCATTCTAGCATTCATACTTTCATTTCTATCATTTTCCCTTGCTTTTGCAATTGTATTTTTTGTTCTTGGTATCCATTTCTGCAATTATAGGTCTTTGACGAATTCGTCAGACGATCTCGTCAAATTAGAGACGATCTCGTCAAATTAGAGATGATATCATCAGATTAGAGACGATCTTGTTAGATTAGAGACAATCTTGTCAGATCAATAGATCAGGGATGATCCTGTCAGATCTTAGATGATCCTGTCATATCAGAGGTAATCTGACTGCTTCAAAAATTAGAATCTCCATTATACATCCGGATCAGGTATGGCTTTTTAATCTAGTATATTTCCTGTATTCTTTATTTTCTATTTTCTATATTCATTTAAATCTGCATTTCATATAGAACAGTTTAGATTCATTTGGCCAAACCTAGGAGTTGAATGATCAAACATAAAAATGAACACATCAAACACTCTCTCAACCTAGGCATGGAAACTGCCATTCAAAAGTTTCCTGGTGAACCCACCATCCGTCAAAAATTCACCTTTATACACCTCCCTCGAGAGGTGGGACCTTCAAAGGCCTCTCAGTTCGAGGTATTGTCCCATCCTTTTCACATCCCCCTTCCGGGCGCGGATCCTATAGCTTGAAGGTAAGGGTACGAAAAATTTGGAGCGATACAAGATTAATACTAACCTTGAGGAGGTAGGACCACTCCAAAAGGTTAGTCACTAACTATCTTCCTCCAAAAATACAGTAGATATAGTTAGAGCATAGATTAAGTTTACAATATATATTTACCAAATTGCATATCATAGAACTATAGAATGTATTAAGATAAATAATGCATAATTAAAATTACAAAAGTGGATCCACGTCTAGTTCACTTCGCAATTGCATTCCTTAAAGTAAGCACATTTTTGAATTAATACTTTCATTTATTGCAAACTTTATTTTATGCAATAAATTAAGAAAGCATAAAAATAAATAATTAGAATTATGGATATCTATATGGGATAACTATTCTTTAAATTTAATCATGGTTGACATTTCAGTGTGATACATTCTACTCAACATTTTGGTTCCATTGCTAGGGATAATAGTGCCATAAGTTATGGTTGGAGAGTATTGGGTTGCATGAGAAGGAGACTTTGCCTACATGCAGGTCAAAAGTGGCACAACAAGATCCACTAAAAGTCTTCATTTCAGCATTATCAGGTTCTATTTTCTTCGTTTCAATTTCAATTTTTCTTAAGTTAGTATTTGTTTCAGCATTTCATATTAGTGTTTTATTTAATTTCAAAAAATCATTTTTAGAATTTTATGGTTGTTTTTTTTTATTTACATGGTGGAATCGGTAGCTGCCACAAATTTGGGGCTATCCAGATTTTATGGCCGCCACAGTAGTCTACATTGTCCACTCTGGAAGTCACCACATAGATCTTCATGTAGTTTACTCCTATAACCAACATGCCACAATCATTTTAAACCTGTTACACCACTGAAAGCACCAAGAAAGGGACAAGCATTTAGTACAACGAGAATTTTATGGTTTTTACATATTTGGTTTGGAAAATTTACTTGCATGTAAGTTAGAAGTGTGACAAGATCACATTGAGTGTCTCTTAAACCAAAGTGTGACAATATTTCTTAAGTTAGTATTTATTTTGGCATTTTTGTAGTTTTTTTGAAAAAAATGAAAAACATATTATATTTATAGAAACTATATTACAAAGTAAAATGATCTTAACACAAAATACAAGATAAAAAACACCCCACCAATCCCTCCTGGCTCAAAATTAACCCATTCATTTATCTCCACATTGTTTCACTCTATGGCCTAAATATGATAGATTCATTACAATCACTAATTGCTCTTTCTATTCTACTATCTATTTGTACCACCTCTCACATCTCTTGGATTATTTGGTACCAGCTTATCCAAAATTCCATTTGAGAGTCCACATATTGCCCTTCATATAGTTTTTTTCTCCATTTTGATAAATAATTTACCACTCTATTTCCCTATCACTTGATATGTGTAATAAAAACATAGTTAAAAACCTTCCAAATATTTTGAAATGCTTCCACCTTCCTTCTCTCACCAATTTCCAGCACCTTAAAGGGTCTTATAGGATCCAAGATTCCAGCCCATATATGAGATTATGTCTCTATCCATAGCTTATGTAAATATATATTTGTAGCCATCATTAATGTTGACAATATTGCATCTACTTCTACTTCATTATTTGTTGTCTCCTCCACATATTCTGCTTTCTAGTACACATGTTCTCCTTTATGATTTCATATGGTAATGCCAAAAATAGCTTTTCTAGGGTTTTTATAATAAGCCCCATCTGTGACTACCTTCAACCACTCTCTGGGAGGAGGTCTCCACTCTATGTTATTTTAGGAGATCTCGCTTGTGCATACAATCCTTGATTATTTTTATTTTATAGTTATTCCAAAGCTTTGTAATATAGTCACTTCCTCCATTTCTATGTTTGTTTCCTCTTGTAATATAATGGACAATGTTTCCATTGCATTACTCATAATACTCTCTCATACTTGCTCCCTTGTTATGTGCTCTAATCTAAATATGTGTGCATTTCATTCTAGCCATAATTTCCACCATATGAAGGTAGGTCCCATATTCCATGCCATTTTTATTTTTTTAGTCTTAAAGTTGCATTGTTTCCATTTCTCATAAAAGCTTTCCTAGATCTCAAAAATTTCCCAATGTTGTCTCATATGCCTCCACCAATTTATCCATATATCTTTATCAAAATAAAACCCAAAAAATATTTGATTCAATCTATCCTTTGATTTTCCAGAAAACACATTTGGAAGATCCATAGAAACCTATTTTTCTTAGATTATCAAATATCAAGCATTTTCTATGGTTAATAAACCATAAAAAAATGTTAATATTTGGCCATCCTTCCTTTTACTAGGCAAATGTTCATGGAAGTGGTGCTGGGGTAATCTAATATCTAAAACTAACTTATATCCCTCCTTTACCTTATAGATTCCCAACTTGCTTCCTCCCCATCCGAGCATATCCCTCGTAGAACCATCTTGAATTGGGCATATTTGGATATGTCTCCATAATTTTTTGGTTAGTTTCTCTATCCCCCTCACTAGCCATTCTAAGGGAAATTTCCATTGTAGTAATTTTGGAACATGTTGATTCCATGATTTCATATAGGAAGAGGCTTTCTTTGGAGCTCTACTTTCCAACTCTCCATCTTTGGGAATGTTTGAATAATTGGTTGAGATTGATTCCATGAATCCTCCCAAAATAAGGCTTCCTTCCCATCCCCTAACTACCAATATAGGTATGGATTTATTAATTCATGGTCTGCTTCCATTATTCTCCATACTATAGATCCCCCTCCTTTCACTATGTATCTTGGGATATATTTCTTAACCACTTCTAGGTAATATTTAGCTTGTAACAATCTGCTTCATAAGCCCCAAGTAGTTGTAATTCATATCCAATATAACTTCCCTATTAGTGTCTTGTTGCTTTTGTATGGTAAACTTATTCCTAATCCTCCTTGTTCTTTTGGCTAACATATATTCTCCCACCTAACTAGTGCTAATATTTGTTCTTCCCTTGCAAATAACCATAAAAACTTTCTTGTGTTTTTATCAATATAGTTTAGAATTTTCTTTGGAGCCTAAAGTATGGAAAATTTATAAAATGGGAGAGCTTGTAGCATAATTTTAATCATTGTAAGTCTTACTCCCAAGATTAGTCATTTGTGTGTCTAGTTTCTCGACTTAGCTTGAAGTTTTTCAATCAGCCTTTTACACTCTTTGCTTTTTGTTTTCTTTGCATATAGAGATACTCCTAAATACTGTATGGGTAAAAATGTTTCCATGAAGTTCAATAATTGTATAATTTTATCTCTCACCATATTTGTTGTATTAAAAAAAACTATTTGAGATTTTTTCCATTAAAATTTTTCCCTATAACTTTTGTATACCCATCTAAAATTTCTTTTATATTTCTTGATACTAGGAGATTGGCTTGACTAATATGATTTGTATCATTTAGAAACTAGAGGTGATTTATCTCAATTCAAAAACTAATTTTTAGACCCCTTAGCCTCTCCTCTTCTCTCCCTTTTTTTAATAGTATCCCTATACTAACTGCATAAAGGTTAAAAAGGTAAGGGGAAAGCATATCCCCTTACCTCAACCCCCTTCCTAATATGAACATAGGAGAGGGACTACCATTTACCAGAACTAAGAATGATGTGGTTTGTGTACAAGATTTTACCCAATCTCTCCACTCCTCTACAAAGCCCATTTTTTCTAAAATCCTTTGCAAAAAAGACCACTCTAGTCTATCATAGACTTTAGAAAGATCTAATTTAATAAACATACATGGGCCATTTTGCTTGAAAATTATGTGTATCACTTCCTGTGCCACTACTATTCTATCTAGAATTTGCCTACCTTGAACAAAAGAACCTTTCTCACTTGAAATTATATTTGGTAAAAAAGATGTTAACCTCTCTGCCATAAGCTTTGTTAATATCTTGTATACTACATTACAGAGTGAAATAGGCCTATAATTATCAATTATCTCACTAGGTGGGCCCTTATGAAATAAAGTGATAAAAGTACGATTCAAGGCTTTAACATTTGCTTACTCTGTCAAATTTCCTCCAATGCCTCCACCACTGCTTGACCAACAATTTCCCAAAAAAATTGATAAAAATCAATGGGAAATCCATATGCTCCTGTGGTATTTCCTGTTTGCATTTTATATGATCTGTAATGTTTCTTCCAAATAAATTTCCTTCATTAATAATTTATTATGTTTTTGTTTGACTAATTGTAGAATTACCTCTAGTATCTCATCCTACCATATTGCATTCAAATTTTCATTGCTACTAAAAAGAGTATGGAAGTACTAATTTACTTTAGTTTTCATTTAATTTCCATTGATTTTTGCCTAATACACCATATCTGTAAGACCTATAATTCTATTTTATTATCTTCTAATTGTTGATATCTTATGAAATAAACTTATATTATGATCTCCCTCCTATAACCATGTAAATTTGGCTATTTACCTCTAATAAATATCTTCTTGTTCTTCTAAATATTCCTATATCCTTATAATTTCTACCTCACGTTGCAACAAATCATCCATAATTATTCATTGTCTTATCTCCTGAGCAATCTTCTCCTTTTGATCCTTGATTTCATTCTTTTGAATTCTAGTAAGTTCCTTCTTGTGTTTACTCCACTCCTTTAGTTGGGTCCTAAAATATTTTAGTTGTTTTTGAAGTTTGAATTGGGCTATTAGAAATCTTGATTTCCCTAATTCCCACCACTCCTTTATGTGGTCCCCAACTCATCTTTCAACCACTATAGCTCAAAATTAAAAGTTCTTGTAACTTTATGATTATCTTATTCTATGGTAAGGCACACTATAAAATTATATAAAGAAAGCCTATCCATGATCCTCTATTGATCTTTGGTATGCAGGTATAGTTCCTCTCCCATGAAGAAACAATCCAAGCAATATTTGATTGTATCTCTTTCATTTCTTCTATTTTTCTAGGTCATGGATCTATCCATAGTTGGGATATCTATTAGATTTGTTTGACATGTTATTGATGAAAAAAACCTATCCTTTTCCTCCAACATGGATATATCTCTTTTTTGTTCCTCTATTCTAAGATTTGCATTGAATTCTTTTCCCACAATCCATTGGTCCTTTGGGTAGTTGCATCTAAAAGTTTGGATGGTTGCCCATTGATCCCTCTATGCTTTGACTATCTGTGCTCCATAAAAATTAACTATAGTCTAATTTTCCCACTTTCCCTATTTTGTAACTAGATCATCAACACCCCTCTTGTAGAGGTCCCCTATTGCTAGGAATAGTTGGTGATTCCACATAGTGGCCAATCCACCTGATTTCCCTTGTGCAAATTGAGTAAGGATCTCTCCTTTTTACCATATCCTCCTATTTATTTTTTGTAAGTATTCTCCTTGCATTTTAGTTTCTATATTTGGACTCATATCTATGATAATGTTTTTAACTGTATTTTATCGAGGGTGATTGCCTAAATTCCTCACATTACAAGTAATTAATATCATTGAGAATTAGGAGAGAAAAAATTAGCCATTGATTTTACCTTTCTATTCTAACTCAAATCTCTTCCTTGTTCCTCCATATTTTCCTTATTTAACTGCCTCCCTACATATTGGTTCAGTTTTTGTTTCTTCTCCACTTTATGAATCCCTAAAGTAGGGTTCTCTTTGTCCTTATTTCCTTTTTCATCTCTATTTCTTGAGTTAAAACTATCCCCTACTCTATTTCCCCTCTTATGATCTTCCTCGTGGGCTGAATCTCCTCTTCCATGAGAGAGGTTGTGTCTGGTTCTGCTTCTTGCTTATTGCATGACACTAGACTAGAGAATTGATCATGATATATCTATGTGACTTGTTGGGTATCCTACTCTAATCCTTCCATTTTAAAATCCCCTTCTATCTTCAAACTTCCTAGTTGTTTGAATATCTCATATCTATTGTTTGTTCTTCCTATTTTTTCTCCTTGCCTTTGGTTACTATCCTAATTTATTTTATTTGGACTTTTTATTACTTTTTGGAAGCCCTAAAAGTCTATTGGCTCTTTCCCTTCCTTCTATTTTACCTTCTACTAAGGATATTAGCCCTCCATATTAATATCTACTCTTATCCCCCCTTGTTGAAATTGATGATCCTTAATTGTTGGGCACATTCTAGCTAGATGTCCATGATCATGGCACACCCGACATATGAATGGAATAGCCTCATAATCTAGTTGTTGGTTCCAAAAAAATCTTCTATTTTTAGGTCTATCTCTATTGGAAGAGGTTTACTGAGGTCCATTTCTACACAAACCCTAGCAAACATTGTCAATCCTCCTAAAACTATTTCTCTTGATCTACCTTGATAATGACCTAGTAAGTTGCCTATTACCTCAAGTACCTCCTATTTCTAAAATTAAAGGGTAAGGGAAACTAATATTACCCATATTGGTACCACAGTCGATTCCACCGTCGATTCAAATCCCATCTTCCATGTTTGTAGAAATAGTCTCGCTAGCCCGTGATGATAAGACCCTACCTCAAATACTTTTTGTTAATATTCCACTAATGTGAAATCTATAGTAAAATAATATTTGAGAGAGTTAGAATTTCATATTCTCCTTCCATATACCATTGTTTCCTTATCCACATGCGAAGGAAGTGCATAAATGGTTTGAAACCCATGAATTTTCTTCAAGATGTATTTTATCTTATAAACTATATCTTCAGCTATCTAGTCCTTAGCTATTTCCAATACTGGTATTTTCTTTGCTTGTGGTAAATATCCATTCACCCTTCCCAGTAGAAAATCCTCATTTGTTTTCTTTCCCATGATGTTCATGGTTGTCCTTGCCTATTTTTGACAATCATTAAAGTTATCTTGAGTACCACATAGCTTCTCTTAGTATGAGATTCCTTGTTTTGGAGGATTTGGTATCGAAGTACCTATGTCCCTCATTTTTTACCATGATCCATACTATTAAAATATCCTCCAACAATATTGATCCTATTTTATGGTGTTTTTTGCATGAAAATGTTCTTCAGGCCTCTACCCTAGTCTCTAAAACCCTCGTTTGATTTTTTAGACCTCCAGGTTTTGATGCCTCTAAAAATTTTGTTAGTGGTGAACATGGCACCAAAGAAACCCTTAGACCCTCAGCCACAACTAGAGAGCAATGGATTTTTTGTGTATCCACAAGAGGTAGTGGGAATCATACCTGAGTCAGCCACAACCAACACCTTTTGTTAAGTTTTCCATAGTGATAAACCAATTGACTCACTCAAGCAGATTTCAATGACTTTACACAAGTTTTTATGATGGGTCCTAGTCCCCTAAAACTAAGTGGGAAATAATTTGGAAAACTTTGGTTAGTGGTGAAAATGACACCAGAGAAACCCTTAGACCCCCAAACACAACCAAAAAGGAATGGATTTTTTATGTATCTGCAAGAGGGAGTGAGAATCGTACCTAAGTCAGCCATAACCAGCACCCTTTGTTAAGTTCCCCATAATGATAAACCAACTCATCCACTAAAGTGGATAAACTTTGGTTTGTGGTGAAAATAGCACCAAAGAAACCCTTAGACCCCTGGCCACAACCAGTTAGAAATAGATTCTTTATTGTGTCTCCCTTGGAATTGCAAAGGTTCAAATCATGGATCTCCCATTCAGCTGGGCCAGTCTCACCTTCTCTAACTACACTACAAAGGCGTAATTTCAAATTTTAATTTTAAATATTATTTTTCATTGATTTTATACTGGTTTTTATGAGGTGTCTTGGTCCCCTCATACTGAGTGGAGTTGTAAAAAGAACATAAAAATAAAAGAAATAAATGGGTGCAACACCAGGACTTCTCAAGAAGTCACCCATCCGAGTACTACTCCGATCCAAGCATGCTTAACTATGGAGTTGTAATGGTATTTTTGTAGTTACATATTAGTATTTGGTTTAATTTCAGCAAATTATTTTTAGAATTTTAATGGTTGTTACATCTTTGGATTGGAATCTTTACTTGCATGCATGTCAAAAGTGCAACAAGATCACAGTGAGTGTTTCTTAAACCAAAGTAGTGGCAATATTTTTATTTGTATTGCTTTATATAAATTGATTGTTGAAGTTTATATATGATTTTAATAGCAGTAATTTATTTCTTTTCAGAGTTAGAATTTAGTTGTTATTTTTATAATATTTCATTTTTATCAAAAAAAAACAAGAAAAAATAATTGCAAAAAAACAAAAAAAAAAAGATAATTTTTGAAAAAGAGAGAGAGAGAAGTTTACATTGTTAATGGTGGAAATTAGCATTGGTTATTCTACATCAATAGACCTTAGGAGAATACTCCTAGGAAAATAAATCAACCTAATTTATAAACAATACATATAATAACTCTAGGAATACCTTGATTTTATTAGGCAAAGGTTAGAAGAATTGGGTAAGATCAAAAGAATCAATATAACTAAATTCCTAGGTACAAATTATCACTCACCCTACCTTGACCTCTTGAGAAGTTGTGAAAATTGGTTAGGGGATAGAAGAGCAAGCATAAACCCATACACATATCCCTAGGAGCATTACTTTGAGGATTCCTTTGTTGTCCATAACATCTTAGCATATAGAAAATAGAGATGTGAGTCTATAATTTAGTAGAATATACTAGAGAGCCCCTAGGATTATATACTTCAAAGAGCTATGCCATGACCTACAATTTGAAAATCCCATCATAGTACAAGGACAAGCTTTTATTACCCAATTGATTCATATTTTGGAATAATATTTTACATTCAGAGAAGAACATTACATGATCCTTAAATAGTTAGATCCAATCAACGATATCCATAAACTGTTCAATAAAAAGTGAATGATATACTCAAACTTATTTGTAAAATTAGGAGAAATTTTTATTTAAGAATCAACCTAGATATTCGTAGATTTATGAATTGGACTAGATATTTGAAAGGAAGGTTTATCAAAATTACAAAGAAAAACAAGAATAAAAATTTGGAAGAATGTTTAGTTAAAAGCTTTACATTGTTGAATTAAATAAGATTAATATTATAATTCAAGCAAATGAGGATTATTCAACATCAACTATTAGATCCTTCCACTAGATCAAGATCCTAAAATATTTCTATTACCTAAACTTGAATTTTATAATTATATAGATCCTTCCACCATTTTTTGAGCCTATACCTTATATAATCCTTGAATTCTTTTAAATAGTTGTAATCATGTATGAACATTGTAGTGATCATGGGTAAGTAGAAGAAAACTATAGGAGAAATAGATAGATAAATAGAGAACATGGGGAAGTAGAAGGAAACCAAAGAAGAAACAAGTTAAGAAAAAATTTGTCTTTCTGATTCATTCTCCAAAAGACAGGATAACAAGGGAACCAAAGCCCATTTTTGTTGTTGTTTTACCTACTTTCCATGGAAAACCACATGAGGGCCCTGATGCATTCCATTTTGAATTCAAATTAGTATGCCAAGTATATTTCTACACCATTTATGAATAGAAACTATGATTATTTTTTTCTACACTTAAGGATGCAACCTTACGATGGTTTATGGGTTTAGGTGAGAGCGTTTGTAGATGATGGGATGGAGAAAGTGGATTAAAGGATATGTTACTTGAAATTTATTGATATTATTGTAGAGTTAAAGATAAGAAGGCTGAATTATTTCACATGAATCAATGAGAGGAAGAATCCCTCTAAGACTACCTTGTAAATTTTTATTTTATGGTGTCTAGAGTTAACATTAAGATAGAATATTAAATCTTAAAGGAACTCTTCCTAAAAGGGTTAAAATAAGACGTTCTTGATATACTAAACCTTAAGGCTAAGGGGGATATCCACCAAATGGAACTTGAAGAAATTGTGAATATTTGTAAAAATTATTCAATAAATAAGCCACTTAGAAACAAAAAATAACCATCAATAGGAGGAGAAGTAACAATAAAAAAAATTGGTAACATTTAGGAAAGTGTAAATACTGATTTGTTGAGCACATTAAGTACATATCTTGACATCATGGAAAAGAAACCAAAAGAGCAAGATATTGAGGAAATATACTATCAGAGGTGTAGGAAAAGGCACAAACTAATGGAATGTCCTCTTAACATCACAAATATTTCAACATTTTTTCTAGTTGTAAATTGGCGACAAGGATCATAGCATAGAAAAATTGTAAATATATCTCAGTTGTAAAATCTGCTATAAAAGATCTTGAAGTTGAGGAAGTAGAGGATATTTACTTTGTATCCCAAATAAGAAGCAACCCATTCAATGGTCCATATAATTGGTCCAATTCCAATTTTTCCAACCAAAAAATACCTAGCTATTGATCAAATGCACCAAATTAGACAAATTGGAATCCATCTAATTATCCAAAAAATAAAGAATAGAATATGACACCATAGACTCAAGTAATGTCAGAAAAAAATCAAAATATTGAAACAAAATTTCTAATATAATCAAGGGGGACGTAGCTTGTCTCAATGTCCACACCAAAAACAAATTTTTCAAAATAATTTTAAGGTACAAGATCCTCAAAACCAACCTCAAAATAGACTCCTACCACCTCCAAATAACATGATTAATCCTCCTAAAAAACCACCCTTACCATCCTAAGTGGTACCTAATCCTAATAATAATAAAATGGTTCGATGAGTTTATGAATCCAATTAAGCATGTTCAATATATGTAGTACCTTGCCAACAGATCCATTTAAGCTCTAGAAAGATATTGGATAATAAAGTAACCTTCATAGAAATTGAGGAACCTATTTAAAACTAATTTGAAAAAAGAGACAAAGATGAAAATTTGAAGATGAGATAGAAACTCTACTAGATAATATACCAGCAAAGTAAAAAGAGATTCAAATCCCTCAAAGGAAAGAAGTGGAAATCTCATTTCCTATTAGCAATAACTAAAGAACCCTCTAAACCAGGTTTCAATTTCCTATAAGAACTAGAAAATGCTACTATCAAAATATCTCTTTTATAGGCCATCAAGGATATTCTCATTTATTTCAAATTAATAGAGTATGTACAAAAAAAATCCAAGAAGGAAACATAAAAATGAACCTCAAACTATCCATGTTATTGGGAATTTATCTGAAGTACTGACTGGAGGGAGATTGTTACCAAAATATGCAGATCCTGGACTACCTATACTCACAGTCCATATTGGTGAAATAGCCTTGCAAAACATCCTAGTAGACCTAGGAGTCACCATCAATGTTGTGACTAAGAAAATAGCAGAATATTTAGGGATATATACATTACAACAAACTTCTATAGTACTTCAACTTGTATATAGATCTACTATCAAACTAGAAGGTAAGTTAGAAGATATTATAGTTTTAGTAATTTCATGGGAGTATCATGTAGAATTTTTGGTTTTACAACCAAAGAAGAAATTAGGGGCATCCCTTAATCCTTGGATACCCATGGCTTGCAAAAACGGATACCTATATTATTTATACGTCTAGAAATATGATTATTTCCAATGGTAAACACACTAAGGATCTTAGCATGTTTCCTGAGTCAACATTGGATGAAGGTTTTTTAAGACAACTTTCACATGATTTTCCTGATGAATTGGATAATATTCAAACTCTATTTCTTAATGTACTAAGTGATCATTTACAACAAGATATTGAAGGACCACTATTACCTCTATTATATGATCAAAATAAATACCAAGAACAAAATACTATTTGTTCATTTGAATATTCCAAATCTTATGATGAAACAAATGCACAAATAATAACTCAATATCATTATTGGTGCCTCATAATTGTTAATTAAATGTTTTTGTACATAAGATAATTGGAATAGATGCAAACATTGAGAAACGAAAACAAATATACATTACACATGGAAAAACTCTAAATATTAACATTTCACTCTCAAGGATACAAGAGCCACAATTGGTAGACATACTTAGGCACCAATTAATGTATGGAACTATGAGAATATAAAAGGAATACACCTAATATTTGCACCCATCATATATCCATCCAAGAAGGTTACCATCCAATGAGACAACCATAAATAAGAATAAATCTAGACATAAAAGACATAGCTCAAGAAGAGATTATTAAGCTATTGAATGCAAGATTTATATATCCAATATCTAATAGCCAATAGGTATCACCACTAGTGATAGTTCCCAAACATAATGGAAAACGGAGAATTTGTGTGGATTATAGGGAATTAAAAAAAGTGATAAAGAATAATTATTTTCCTCTACCCTTTATTTATCAACTCCTTGATACCTATAGATTCTAGGAAAAATGTGTTCTTTTCTCTTAAGTCTAATTTAATGTCAACTTTATGCGGGGGAGATTCATTATAATCTTTGTTTCCCCACTTGAGAGTATCTTTTCAAAGGAGACCCTGGTAATACAAATATTATCAACACAAATAAAATCTTACTCAATTTTTTTTCTCATGCCTTATATAATATGATGTCATTCTTGTTTGATTGGTTTTTAATGGGTTTATTCAAAGAAAACACCTAAGGCTTTGGATCACTATCTATCTCGACTCTTTTTTTAGCCTTAACAATTTTTTAAACCTAAAAATATTTGATCATCTAAATGCAATGATAAGTCTTTTATCACACAAATTCAAGAATACAAGAGCTATACTATATGCTTTTCAATTTTGAATGAGCTATCTAAGAGATTTTGGTATTTCTAGGAAAAACAAGAGAAAATGCAATAAGACAAGTTAGCCTAAATGCAACTAAATGATTTTGATTTTTTGCCTATGAACTTTAAAATGATCAAGAAGATAGGATTTGATCTAAGGTTCATTGATTGACTAATTTAGGTATGTTTTGTAAATAAATTGAGATGTTTTGTAAAGTAATTAAAGCATTTTGTAAACAATTTGGATTTCTACTTAAAATTCCTTAATTCCCCAAATTAAATGTGATTTTAAGACACAAAACAACAAAAAATAGAAGGAAAACACAAAGAAAGGGTAAATGTAGGGCTACAAAAGTGATAAGTCATAGAATAACCTATTTTAGGAGCCTATTGCCAAATTAACCATTGAAACTAAAAAATTCACCATTGCTACCAAATTCACCGCTAGGACTGGTGATTTTGATATCTGCATATAAGACCAAAAAATTAGTGTTTTTTGCTTTGGGAGGCCTATTTAAATGTTAGGAAATATTAATTGCTATCTTGTAAACTAACCAACCCTCCATTTTATGAAAAATTTTAGTATGCTTACCTCCTGGAATGGATTTTGGTATTTTGCCAAATTCACCACTAGTTTTTACCAAATTCATCAATGGCAAATTTAGTCAATGGTAAATTTGGTTTTGGGTGTTTTCTGGTTGCAAACTTGGTCTAAACACGAGATTTTTAAGGTTTGTAGGGTCTTTTGAGCATATTTTGATGGGTTTTGGACTTATATTATAGAAGGATGATTATAACAATTTTTTCTAATTTTGTGACTAACAAAATCAGAGATCTAAGCTACTAAATTAAGCAATTTGATGAGTGAATTTAAATGTATGTAAAAGAGAGTGAAAATGTCAAATATGACTAAAATTTCATTCAAATGGGGATGCAAAGAAGTGATAAATGTATGTAGTTTTGCTAGGAATGATATAAAATAGCTAATATAATTTTTAATAAAAGTAAATTATAATTTAATAGTGTAATATTAGTGAAATTGATAAAGTATGGAACTGCTGCCCAAGACATAAAGAAATCTACAATAGTAAATAAGTGAGCAATATGACTGAAATGATATTTAAATTAGAAATGCAAAGGGCTAAAAATGCATGAAATTGTGTTATGAATGACAATAAATAGCTAATTCAACCTCTCATAAAAGCAAATTAGCATTTAGTAGTGGAAATTTACTGGAAATGCCAAGATATGTGAAAATGCCCCAAAACTTGTAAAATTTACAACAATAAGTAAAAAAAAAAGGGAAATTATAATGGGAGATGGTTGAAGCTTAGAAAAAGGGATGATATAACAAGAAAATAACAACCTTGTATCTTCAAAACCTTGCCTTTGAATATGAAATAAAAGTGATATGTGTATAAAATCTAAAATTACATAGAATGCATGAAAGAGGAAATTGTAAAGTAAATGGCTATATTAAATCTATGCTTGCAAATGAAAGAAGCATAAAAAATAGATGAGCATGGAAGAAAATAGAGGGTTAGCATACTATAAATATAAATAAGATGACTGTAAAAATAGAGGTATCAAGTAATAAGGTGCAAAATGTAAAGAGAAGATGCATTAAAACCCTATAAAAAAGAGAGTTATGATCAAAATAAGGATGGTATATGCATACAATCTAGAATGGACCTAAAAAATAGATGTTAGATATCAAATGGAGGTGATATTATTGAAGAATAGGCTACAAATACAATGTTATATGGCTACCAACAAATATTAGAACCTTGCAAAGAAGGTATTAAAGGCATAAAATATGGAAAATCCAAAAGGAAAGCACAAGTAGTGATGGTACAACCTAGAGGACAAAATGCAGTGGGATCAATGGAAAAGTATAGAGGAATGCAATCAACATGCTCTTGGTTTGTTCCAAATTATTCTAAGTCATTTAACCAAATTCACATTGTCGACCAGATTCACCACTGGCAAATTTGGCAACCCGAATGGCGAGTTTAGTTAGGAGGCCAAATTGACTTTTTAAATTTAGAAATTTTCATTTTTGTAAAATTCACCACTAGCCAAATTTACCACTATCAAATTTGGTAGGAGTTGCAAATTGGTTAGAGTTGATTTTGACAATCAAAATTCAATTTTTGTAGTTTTGCCAAATTTGCCACTCATCTTGCCAAATTCGTCACTTGTAAATTTGGTTAGAGTGGCAAATTTGGTAAATACTGAAAATGATTCCCAAAATATTAGGAAATGACTAGATTGAAGTTTTGTATTGTTTGCTACCAATTTTGGGAAGTTTTGTGATTTTTATCACTAGTTTTGAGAAGTTTCACCTGGTGTGTCAAAATTGGGTGTCTACATTTTACCCTAATTTTGATGTGATGTTTGTGATATTGCATCAAAATTTAAGTTGTGATACTCAATTTTGATATTGTGATGTATTGTTATTGTATTAATTTATTTATTGAAGAGATGATTGTAATTTTTTTCATTTTGGTCACTTTTGTATCATTATGTATACATGCCTTGTTTTGTGTGCCTTGATGTCTAGAGAAGATAATTTTACCCCATGTGGAAATTTCTCTCATGCAAAAAAATTTACCCCATGGTATAGCCTCTTCCCTAAAAAATGAATGTCTAACAACAAAATTTGATGTAAATTCCTAGAACATAGGATACCTGTTTGAATTGGCAATGATAGGTGGGTGGGTTAGAAGGTGGAAGGGGAGGTAAGAGTGCCCTAATTTGTGACTTACCAATTTTAGAAATTTGAAGAGAGAGAGATATACAAATTATTGATAGGATAGCACATAATCAAATATGTGTGAATATTGCAGATTTCATTCAAGGGATAGTACATGTGTTGAATCAAGACCGAAAGATACGCTCTTTGTCCCAACTCAAAATTTTCAATCTTGAGATTTTTATTCAATTTTTTGAAAACTACGATAAATTTGGCACCAATGGTAAATTTAGCACTGGTGCTAGTGGCAAATTTGGTCCTATTGGTAAATTTAGCACTGGTGAATTTGGCACTAGTGGTGAATTTGGTATTGGAGTAAAAATTTTATTTTATAGTTTCATGCATTGATATGTGTCCAAATATAGGTATATTTGTAATCATTGGAAAGCTCTTTTTGAGCTCCATATGATGGTAATGTTTTTGTAAAGTTTTGATATGATTTGATAGTCTTTTTTACTAATTTTTCATGTGGTTTTGGTAGGTGATAAAGGTCTTGGTGATCTAGGAGCATCATGTTAAGTATTGGAGAGCATTTTGGTGAGTGAGCAGAGGGTAGAATATGTGGAAGTGTTCATAGTGATTTGGCTATACTATGTGGCATAGATGCCCAAGCTATATTTTTACCATCCCTTGTTGATAGCTCCTACAGAGATATGATACCCATATTATAATACCTTTATGCTATCGATGGGTGGTTTATTATTAGAGAGCCTATTAGGGGTGTTCCCATTTGTATAGGTATAAATGTAGATGCTAGGAATTTAGCCTTCTCAAAAAGGGATAAATTCAATGCAATAAAGGATATACTAAGTATTAATGATGCTTATGTGAGAGGATACATTGATTGGTTGACCATATTTCTATCATTCATTGCATCGAGGTTGATGATGTATGACACTAGCAAGCACTTCATATCGTGGTGATGGGGGGAGATTATAGTAGAATTGAGGGTTACTAAAATAATTTATGTATGGGCTCCTACTATCCTAGTGATATTATAACACGCCTTGTATAGAGTGGTATACCGATAGGGTAAGATCCTCATATGCTTCACTTTGCTCTAGGTCTAGGCAAGGAAGTATGTAGATATCCACTAACCTATTCATCTGATGAGGGATGTTGATCAGAAGAGACTAGTGGTTTGCATGTGGGATAGATATGTTCAACCTTACTTTTTCTCTTTAGGTTGGGTAATGCACTTTATTTATGACTTAAGCGTGATACATATTGTTTAGTGACCATGGAGGGATAGCTATGTGTGGTTAGATTACCACACAGAGATAGACAAAGTGAGGAAGGTATAGTGGTTAGATGATAGGAATAGGGTATATGAGTTGTATTGATATGACTGCATGTTATGCCAACATGAGGAGGTGTACAGAATACTGGTAGTAAGTGAGGTATGGATATGATGAGTACATCATGAGATATTATGGGATCCTATGGAAATACTGGTAGTAAGTGAGGTATGGATATGATGAGTACATCATGAGATATTATGGGATCCTATGGATCTTGATACATATATGGGGGTCAATGTAGATGATATTTTACTACTGACTCCTATGAGATGTGATGTAGGGCTTATTGGAGAGTATACCTATTGGTATAAGATATTCAAGACTCATCGGATAATAATGGGCCCACCACTAAGGGATGAGAGATAGGCATTTTAGGACATGCTCAATGTCCTAAGAGGTTCTAGGAATATTTGTGGGAGAGAGAGGTGGTAGACTATGGTGGATAGATGGAGGGCTAAAGGATAATCTAGTGCCTCCTTGTATATACCTCCATTGGTTATTATCCCACTTTTAGGCGCCCCACCTATTGGAGCAGGGTTGAGTTTATATGGAGTGGAGCTAGATTTTGATGACAAGGTAGGTCCTAGTAGGATCAAAGAGGAGGATTCAATGGTAAAGCTAGGGGATCTCCATATTACTTTGGATGATGTGAGGAGATATTTGTTAGCATCTAAGGTCATGCAGGTAGAGGAGGTGACTAGGGTCCAGGATGAGAAGGCTCGAATGAGGAGTTCTAGTGATGAGACTATATCTAGGCTCTAATCAGCTTTGGATTGAGTTGGAGAGAAGTGGACCATAAACCAAGTGATCATTGCAAGTCTAAGGTCTAATTTGGAGTATATTATAGGAGAGAGGGACAAGATCTAGTTGTAAGTTAGGCAAGGCTTGGATTTTGTATTAGTGGATATGATCATGAGGCCATTAGAGTGGGAGTTATAGGGTTCCAAGATAGAGCTACAGGTTATGAGGATAAAGTCATAATCATCGAGGGTGAAGCTAAAATATTTAAGGATGGAGATCACAAATGGTTTGGAAAGGCTACAATATGTGGAGGTTTGAGATGAGAGGGAATGATGGAGGACCATGTATTACTAGTAGCTATACCTTGCAAATTTCCTTGCAGAGTGGTGAGTACCATCAGCTTGAATATCACTATCAAGAACCCCGTATGTGAGTGATACCTATTGAAGGTCTATTAGCCTTCATTCACCCCATCCTCCTCCAATAAGAGGTGATGGGTGAGAGTTTTTTTCTACTATTTAGGCATGTTTAGGCATATTTTGAAGTGAGTGTATCAATTTTTAGGATGTGGTGCACCCTCCTTTTATGATTTGAGTGTATCATTTTGTTTTTATTTGTGATACACCTTCTCTAGTGACATGTATGATATGAGGTATTATATATGATGATACTTATATTTTTATTTTGATATGATGTTTTAACTCTTTGTGGTTTTATTTTGTGATGTAAAAATGTGTAGGATATTTTCATGTATTGATGTGTTGAGGTTATATGATGTATTCAACTAAGTTATTGTAGTCTTGATTGATTGCTTAGCAATGCTTTTGTGAAATCTTGATGATGTTCAAATTCTAAGGGAGGGTCATTACCTTGTTGAGGTATGTATTTGTGTGATTGAGATGTATGCTATGAGCGATGGTTTTGAGACCTGATATATCATAATGCTCATGTATTTTAGGATACTCTATCCCTTGTGTATTTCCATAGAGGAAACATTATCCCATAATATTTAAATGGTGGTCTATGGAGCCATGTAATGGACAAGAATTTAGGATAGGATGGGGTACCTACAATATGTACATGATGTATGTATGTTTTCTTCTCATCAGTGTTCAAGTGTTGCTCTCTACAATCACTTGACTACATAGATGAGGTACCTGTAATATTTATATGATATATGTATGTTTCCTTCTCATAATTGTTCAAGTGTTGCTCTTTACAAGCACTTGACTACATATTTGAGGTACTTATAATATATACATGATGTATATTTTCTTCTCATCAGTGTTCGAGTGTTGTTCTTTGTAAGAACTTGACTATGTATATGAGGTACCCAAAATATTTACATGATATATGTATGTTTTCTTCTCATCAATGTTCAAGTGTTGATCTCAACAAGAACTTGATTAAATAGATGAGGTACCCGTAATACGTACATGATGTGTGTATTTTTTCTTCTCATCAGTGTTCAAGTATTGCTCTCTACAAGCACTTGACTACATAGATGAGGTACCTATAATATTTACATGATATATGTATGTTTTCTTCTCATTAGTGTTCAAGTGTTGCTCTTTGCAAGCACTTGACTACGTAGATGAGGTACCTATATTTGTTATCTTATTAGTGTTCAAGTGTTTCTATATGAAAATACTTAACTGAATAGATAAGATAGTTTTTATTCTTATCAATCTTCAAGTGCTGCTCTCTACAAATACTTGATTGCATAGATAAGATATTTTTTATTCTTATTAGTGTTCAAGTATTGCTCTCTACAAATACTTGATTATGTATATAATATAGTTTTGATTCTTATTAGTTTTCAAATGTTGCTCTCTACAAACACTTGACTATGTAGATAATAAAGTTTTTATTCTTATCAGTTTTTAAGTGCTACTATCTACAAACACTTGACTATGTAGATAAGATATTTTTTATTCTTATAAGTGTTCAAATGTTTTTCTCTGCAAACACTTGACTACATAGATAAGATAGTTTTGGTTCTTATCAATGTTCAAGTGTTGCTCTCTACAAACACTTGACTACATAGATAATATATTTTTGATTCTTATCAATGTTCAAGTTTTCCTCTTTACAAACACTTGACTATGTAGATAAGATAATTTTAATTCTTATCAGTGTTCAAGTACTTCTCTCTACAAACACTTGACTACATAGATAAGATAATTTTTATTCTTATCAGTGTTTAAGTGCTAAATTCTATAAAACCTTGATTGCATAGATTACATATTCATTTTTTTCAAGCCTTTTGCAAATATTTGAAATGATGTTTGATAATTCTTTTGAAGTATTTGATTCTAATTGCAAAATATTTTGGAATGTTTTGTAATAATTTTGTTTGCTTTTGTAATTGATTTTGTGGTCTTAGAAAATATTTTGCAAAGTTATGAAATTTTTTTGTAATTAATTTTGTGTAATGTAGTCTTGTTATTGTAAAATATTTTGCAATGTAATGCAATGATTTTGTGATGATTGCAATTTTTTTGTAAATGCTTTGCTTTGATATCAAAATAATGATTTTTTTTTATAAGTTAATTTTTCATTCAAATGGGTTTTGATAGGAAACCCCAAAACTTGCTTACAACCACAACTTAAGGATGCTAAAAAAACAAAATAGAAGAAAATATGGGGACACAACCCCAAACATGAAAGAGCAATAGTAACATAGCACCAGATAAAAATGCCCCACATAGGGAAGCCTCGAAACCAACAGCTAGAAAAGAAAGGAAGACACTAGTCTACATCACCTACTTCAACACCTCCATCCTTCATGTCATCCTTTGCCTCATCCTTGACCTCATCCTCGGTGTTGACCTCAGATGCCTTTGTGTCCTCTAGAGTTGCCTCAATGAACTTTTTGTGAAAAAATAGATGTAAGGCATTGCAAAGATCTATGAGAGTGTCCACCAGATATTTCAATTGGGAAATACCATTTTTTAGTTGAGAAATACCATTGGAGGTAGTTTTTATGATGAAATACTATAGAAGTTGAGTTGTGATGTCACGGTCATCCTTATCATATTCAATTTCTAGAATTTTTTGCTTGTCTTGAATGAACTTGTTTCTTAGGTGAGGTGAAAATCTTATGATGTCATAGGATTCCTCACACTTGATTTTCTTCCTCACAATAAAACCTTTGACTACCTCCATAGTTGCTCTCTTATTGGTAGATAGGATCAGGGAATATGTAGAGGATAAAAGTGGGCTTGATTTAATCTGGGTAGTGCTAGGTTTTCCTTTAGGAGCAACATTCTAGGTAGTGGTAAGGGTTATGTCATTAGGGAAATGGATCAACCAGTGATTGAATAAAACTTTAAATAGGCCTTAGTGTGAAGGTAGGTCATCTCCCTTATTCTTCCTACAAGCCTCTATGGAATAACCGATAGAATTCAACTTAAACTAGGTAATGCTAATAAGGTTGGCATCCCTAAAATAGTTTATAAAGGCAAAATGAAAACTACATAAAATTTTCTCAAGCTCATCTACAATTATGTTCATTACCTTGCTCCACTGGATGGGGAGATCAGCATGGTGAATGTCTGCCTTCACCTACATGCAAAACTTGCCTTGGTCCTTGAATTTCTTTAATTTAACTTCGTAATTTTGCTTTTTACAATGGATTGACCACCCTTTAGTAGGTTACCCAGTGAGTTCAACCAATATTTTAATATCAATTATATAATCCTTGCCACAAATATTTTTTTTGCTAAGTAAAAGGTTTATATTGCAAAAAAGGGTTTTAAGGATCCCTGAACCTATTTACATAAGCATCATAAAAGTAGTGCCATGCTGGAAGGATGACTGAAGACCCCAGTAGAAGACCAAAAAGTGAAGGCCATAGAAGAGGATGCAACCTCAGCCTTAGAAATACTAGAGACAACCCTAAAGACCCAAAAGAGAGGACTTAACCTCAAACCACAAGCTAGAACCATAACCCGAGTTTAGATAGACGATAAAGTCTAAGATAAGAGAATACATAAATGCGGGATAGAAAATAATAAGAAACCTTAAAGACCAGTAAAACTTAGGCTCCATGCAGGGAAGCGAAGAGGACTTAAAAAACATAAACAAAAAGGAACAAAGGGAACATGGTGAGACAGAGGAAGTCATTCCTCAGCATCTGCTTTTTCTTCTTCCTTATCATCCTCTTCAACCATTTCCTTAGGTTCATCATCCTTGGGTTCAATCTTGACAGTCGCTAAGGTTAGTTCAGCAACAACAATGTTAGCTTGAGTAATCTGATTAGTGTAGAATAGCTTGTGGAGCCCCTCCCTAATGTCCATAGTATAATTCATCATGTAGTTTAACATTGTCGTAATAGAGGCAATAATGTAATTCTTAAGCTTCTTGTTCTCCTCATTGTCATCGTTGATGTCAATCACCTTACTCTTGGCAGCCAGGTTATGAATCCTTGCCAACTTTCTCACCTGTTCTTGACTGCTATCAAAGGTGATTCGTTTCCTCACCTTCAACTTGGAAAGGGCTTTAGTTGCATTTTTTTTCTTTTTTGCTTTGGATAGGCATTCAAAAGGGGAATTATTTTTGGTAGGGTTGCTAGGGTCTGGGTTAGCCTTAGGACTATTGGCAATGATATAAGTGTAGATAAACTTAAACATACCTTGATATCGAGGAAGGTCATGGTTCTTCTTGTCTCTACAGGAGGAAATAGAGTGGTTCATGGAATTTAGGAAGAACAGAGGGATGCTCAAGGGGTTTAATTCACTGAAATGATTGACGAAGGCCAAATGGTAGGTTTTCATGGCTTTATCAGGGTTGTCGATGCAAATGAACTCCATAATGGATTTCATGATAGCATTCCAAGGTATGGATAGGTCACTTCTAAAGAGGTATGTCCCCTTGACTTTCTTAATTATTTTTTCATTTCCCTTGAAGTGTTCCAACTCAACTTCTCAATTGTGCTTGTGGTGATGGATGGACTGACCACCTTAATTAAACTAGCTAGTGATGTAAGTAAGAATATTAACATCAATGAAAAAATCCCTCCTTGGACAGACATAGTGCCATTATCCTAGATTTCAAGGAAAACCATAGTTATCTCAATCTCATCACCAGAGAAGATGTGAAGGAAAGCAAAACAAAGTATGTCTTGAAGGATTGGGTCAGCAAGAGAATCACACACATAGGCATTAGGCTCGATATAATCACTCAAAATTTTGGGGACAATGGGTGATCGATAAAAAAGTGGGATAGAGACAGGTCTACCAAGGGGATGATGGCACAGGAAAAATGGGTGAAAGTAAAAATGGAGAAGGAGGGGGAGGGGTTGGAAATATGAAGTGAAAAAATGAAGTGATCATGGTGGAAGCAATGATGGAAGGACAAGTGGAATAAATAAGGCTCACACGTAGGGAAGGGCATCCTAACCAATAATGTGAAAGGCTAGGAAATCAACACGTAAAGGACTAGGAGTTCCAAGGTAGAACCAAAATTTCATGAGAGAGGGTAACAAGAGTATATAATTTTGTTATCTAGCACATTTATAAATATTTACATGTACATGAGAAATTGGAATTAATACTCGTTGCCACTTCTAATGCATTGAAATATTCTAGAATTGTTATGGTAAACAAAATATCTCAAACTAAGGGTAACTTTTCATATGGATGATCCAAAGAAAGAAGAAGTCCTTCTCCCTTGCCTGATGTGTGTACAAATAATTACATATGCACAGAACATGGGAAAAATAAATCCCCTTTCCTAGGAGTTCCATGTGATAGCATGGCCTTTAGTCCAAATAATCTAGTTGTGTAAGAAATAGATAATGTCCATGTTGGCTTATAGACCATTAGGAGGTATAGGTATCTTATAATCGACTATTTGATGCAATCATAAATAATTATGGGTATGTAAAGTAATTATTACCATATCTTAATATTATTGAAAGGTCCATTAGTCAACCTAGATATTTTTATTTTTGTTATACTTTTGATAAGAAATGATAGATTTTTTTCACGTGTCAAGATAGAGGAAGTTCTCTATCTATTGATTGAAATTTTATACAAATATATAGAGAATATCTAGACTTCTTTATGAGTGTACTATTGAAATATAATATTTATTTACATATTTATATAATAACTAGTTGGAGATAAAATGTTGTTGATCCAACAATTTTTCAAGAAAATATTTTATGAAGAGAGTATGATTTGCAAATGTCCTGTTGTTGTAGAAGACCAAGAGATTATGAAGATAACATAGATCCAATATCTAGTGAAGCATGCAAATAATTATATGCTCACAAGGCATTGGATAAATGGCACCTCGTAATTAGGGTTATGCATAGTTGCAAATATTCACAATTTGGGTGAATTTTAGGATTTCTAAAATTGGAAATTGGTAAATATGAGGACCCTTGACATCAGCCCATTCGACTAAAATATTTAGGAACAATTTGTTCTTAGGGTCAATTCACCATAATATGTATCCAAACATAGTTATATTTTTACTCATTGGAAAGCTCATTTCAATCTTGAGCTAATGGTGGTGTATTTATGAATTTATAAGGTAATTTATTAGGTCAAAATATACCCCAAATATGATCTTACTTTTTAGGGCTTAAAATACCCCAAATTTTGGTGTGAAGATGATTGATTTGATTTTCTTAGGATTCACCTTGATTTCAATTAATATTCACCATTTTTTTACAAGTATATTTGAAGTATAACCCCTTATGCATAACCATACTTGTAATTTGATAGACCTATTTGAACCACAACTTATGAGAGATCTTGATTTTTATTTGATAGAATTCCAATGACATGAACCAGATGGCTACAAGGAAAATATTGATCTAATACTTGATAATATTTATAAATGATTGTAGATATATAATATATTGGATAAAAAATGCCTTCCCATACTACATGGCCTATTAAAGGTAATCATTTATATTTAGGAAAATGTGATAGCATGGTTATGTAATAACTCATGAGAAATTTAATGATACCATTGATACATTGCCTAATGAGACTTGAAAATAATTGAAAGAGCCCATAAGATATAGGATCAATGAAATATTATGATTATTATGATCTATCATCATGACAATGGATAAATATTTTATTTATGTTTGATGCTGTACTGAAATAGTAGGTCAAATGATAAAGACTACCCTTATACATGTGTTCCCATATACAGTTAGCAAGAAAATTTTAATCCACGATAGAATGGATGATTGAGGATTTCTTAGCCCATACGACTTACTGAATGAGTAATTTGATGATGATTTTATATTAGGTATGATTTTTTTAAACTTATATGATAGGCAAATCAGGGAAGATAATGCCATTCAATCAATGACTACTGAATTTCACAAATAATTATAAATTCACAAGATATTGGTTGAATGTAATTTCCTATCCCTGAATAGTATATCAAATGAGTTGCGTTTGAAGAATGTGATGAATAGATATCACAAAACATTAAATATACTACTTTTAAAATTATTTTATGCAATGCATAATTCTCATAAAAGGGCTTACAAGGTTATTTATGTATTATAGGAGAGAAAAAGGTGTCTTGGAGGAGTCTATTACATAATCATGAGCATTGACAAAAAGAGGTACTTTTGTTGAAATATATTGTAGATATACATTTTTAATGGTATTGTTGTGAAATATTGTTGATGTTAGTCATGGTATTGTGTATAAGAAATAGGAAAGTGGGTTATTAGAGTTGCAAGCAATTACGTATAACTTATTTCGATGAAAGGGAAGAAGTATGATGGAAGAGAAAGAAGGTAGAAGAGTAAATATAATTGATTGTTGTTTAGTTGTATCACAATGGGATAGAAGAAAGGGGAAAGTTTGGGTCATTAGGGCCATGTATGATCATGTTATACATCACTTAACCCAAGAGTGGGGGAAGAAGAGAAGAAGTATGAGGTAGCAAAGCATGACGTAGAAGAAGATATTGTAGATGAGATTTTTTGGACTGTGAGAGTTTACTCAACATATGGTTAGCCTAGGTGGATGCAATGTAGATGTATTCATAATAAGGATTGGATTTTGCATTGTAGTAAACCCTACTAACTCTATGGTATGATCAAGCAAGTCAAGAAAACATGCAAGGGGTGTAGTGTGTATGATGATATGATGATGTTTATTGTGCATTCAGTCAAATGAACAAGCAAATGACTCGATGTTTTATGCATAGTATCACTTAAGATGCATTATGTTGATTGGTTACTTATGTTATTGGCCATCCAATTTGTCTAGACTTGGATATGATGGTGAAAGGTCCTAAACAATTAGGTTTGAACTTTCCTTCTAGGTCAATGTCAATGTTAGTATTTATTTGATTTTATTTAAGGACTAGGTCCCCAAATTCAAAGGATATTGGACATACTTTCTTATGATAGGCACATTGATGTCTATTGTGGTATATCATGAGGTGTTCTAAGGTGTTTATGCACTCTTATTCTAGGATTTCTAGCTATTGTAAATAATTTAGGTGATATTAATCTCTTACCGAAGAATCTTGTAACAAGACTCTTAGAGAGGGTATCTCAAGTTCAAATGGAAATAATACTTTAGTGCCATAAACTAAGGTGTATGGAATTGTCCCCATGGAATTATGGACACTCATGTGATATTCCTATAAAGTAGGATAAAGTTGCAAGTGTCAGTCTCGATAATTTTTTTTACTAGTTTCTTGAGGATTTTAATTAATATTTTGTTGGAGGATTTATCTTGTCCATTTTCTTGTGGGTAGTATGGTGTAGACCATTTTTTTTTTTATAATTGTAACATATTTTTACAACTTCCTTATTTTTAAAAGGGGTGCCATTGTCAGAAATTAGGGTATAAGGTATACCATATCGACTAATAATTTTATTTAGAATAAATTTTAATACTTGAATTCCTATTGTAGTGGATACGAAAATTGCCTCAACCCATTTATTGAATTATTATGTAGATTTGATAATTAAATTGTGTCCATATGATGATTGAGGGTTTATATTACCTATGATATCTAATCCCTAAGAGGAAAAAGGCTAAGTAAATGTCAATGGTTGAAGTTTTTGAGAAGGGGTGTGAACAAGGTTGTTATCTCATTGAAATTTGTCACATTTATTGACATAGTTGTGAGCATCCTTTTCCATAGAGATCCAATAATAGCCCATCATAAGGAGTTTATTCTGTTAAGTTTCTACCGCATGATACATCATGGGATTATTTTATGATGGCTTGGGATTCATTTGCATTTATGCATATGAGGATTATACCTTCAATGGAGTGTCGATATAAGATATCCCCAATAATGATATATTTGTAAGCTTTTAGCATAAATTATCTTTTATTTTTAGAGTTGGAACCATCAGGGAATGTTCCTTCTTTGAGAAATTTAAATATGTCTTAATACCAAGGTTCTTGAGGTATATAACCTTTGTATGGATGATGCAAGTGTGGAATATTAATTAATTGATCTTATGATAATAAAAGCCTCTTCATATTCCAACTCTAAGGCTATGGGGTATCTAGTTGTAGCAATAGCATAAACATTATGGTTTCTAGATCATGGTATATCTTCTATAATAATTTGATTGAAGTGATTTGTCACCACATCTACAATGTCTTTGTATGGTTTTAGCTTTTCATCATTGGTTTGATAAGCATCATTCACTTGGTTGATTACTAGTTGTGAATCATTGTATACTATTATGTTTTTAACATTTAGTTTCATTGCAGCCCTAAGACCTCGGATAAGTGCTTCATATTTTTCTATATTGTTAGTACATGAGAAGAAAATTTTAAAGGATAGTGGAATGAGTTGTTGTTGTGGAGTGACTAGGAAAATTTTTGTCCTTGTTCCTTTTGCACATCTAGCTCCATCAAAGTACAAGATCCAACCTTTGGGATATTGGGATTCTATTAAGAAGATTGTTTCATATAGAAAAGACAATCTTATGGAATGCTTTGAATCTAAAGGGGATGCAAAAATTTGATTATTTATAACTTACCTCTTTAGTGATTTTTGATTTACAAACTCTATGTTGAACTTATTAAGGGTTATGACCAATTTTTTAGTTGTTAGTTTTTTATGGTGTATTCCAAGGGAGAATGAAATCATAGGATATAAAATATATAGAAATGTAAGATGTTGAAATATGCTATTAATGGAAAGTGACAAAAATGATACAATGCAATATGGAGGAAACGAACACTCCATAACTGATGCTAAAGAACTACATTGTATTTCATCACTAATCTATATGGTGATCTACCAAGTATACCTACTACTACCTATAATAATATAGAATAACTCACTATGACGCCCTTTATATAGAAATATGTATTGCTTGTCCAACACTCTACCTAGTTGTACAAGGGGACACCTTGCACATTTACAACTTGCACATAGATAGTTGTGCATTTATTATATTAATTGAAGTAACTATATAACTATCCCATAAAGTAATATAATGCTCTAGTTATGTACCAAGGGTGGTACATTTACATGATCCAAATGATGTAATATAACCTAACATCCCCCTAGATTACATTATTTTGGTATTGAAGACTTTATTCTTCAATATGAGTCTTTTTCTCTTGAATAGGCAAAATTGTATTCTTCTTATTTGTTTGCAAGAATCTATTCAAGTAAGTAGTTTGTATCTTCACACAAGATCAAGAATGATATGGCTGATGACTCCTCCAATGCTTGAGTCTGAGTATGTCTATCTAGTTTTGTATTTGTGATTTCTACTATGTGCATGTCTTCTTTGCTATGTTCTCTCTTAGTGTAACTTTTATTCTTCTTCTTCCTCCTTCTTATCCTATGATTCTTTATTGACATATAGACACCTAAAATGAATCATGTCAAGGTGAATACTAATATGGAACATGCTAGAAGACCATATGTAAAACCTTGGATAGATACCAAGGTATAGCAATGGTTTTAACCACTCATTTTGGAACCTTTGCCTAGTCAGTGCTAGTCATTTTTGACACCCGCGGTTAGCAGAGCTGACCACGCTTGTCATCCACGATCAGACCTCAAAGCTAGTTGGCCTTTTACTAATTCAAAGTTAGTTCCAATGATCATTTGGTTGTGGATTGGAGTGGTTTGAGCAAGAAATATTTTGGATATTTCCATACAATAAACTCAACTACCCAATATTGATTTTGTCTTACTCATGAAACTAGGACATAGCCCTTCAAGGTGCTATACAATCCCTCTCCAAATTGGGGATAAGGGGGTTGGAGAAACTTTCAATTGAGCATGATGAAGCCCTGTCGAGATAGACACTCACTTGCATTCCTTGAGAGAAAACTTTACCATTGCAATTGAGAGATTGAGATGGAAATTTAAGCCATGGAGGTCCTAGGAAGCTAGGACAATAAAGAAACTTGAATTCTCACCATTCACATGTTATCAAAGCAATTCAACCACAAAATATGTTAGAGGATATGGAGGCAATCCTTGACCATCAATTTGTCAAGGAGATTTGAGGATTTGACCCCTAATTGGAGGGTAAATACATTTCAAGCCTCACCATGGCTGTCAGCCATAGCTAACAATGCTCACTGCACTACAGAGCCATGGTTAAGTATAATCCATTATTTCCTTGATTTTAGTTTAGTAATCTAATTTAGCATGCTAGATTAGGCATTTTACTAGTTCATTTACTTTCTTAGAGATTTTTGACCGCAGGATTTAGGAGTTTCAAGCATATTTTCTTCATGTTTGTAAGTACGTCATAATAGATCTTTTTTTCATATTATAATTCTTTCATTTTCTTAATTAGGAGTTGAGATAGATTGATATATGTTCCTTGCATGTTTCTAAAGGTATATTATCATGTTTTAACTAGAATAGCATACTTTTATTCATTTTCTTGATTTCATGCTCTTTATACCATCTTTTGATATTATATCTCCTAAAAGCCTCATTAAGAGAATCCTCCTTTATTACTAATTTCTTCTTGTTGTTCTTGAATGTAGGATTAACAGTGAAGCAAATGAATCTAATCAAGGAGAATAAGGTCATCGACATCTTGGGATAATTCATATCATCCTAAAAGGCATTTTGATTGCATCTATACTTGAGAGGTATTAGACACTATTGTAATTGATGTATCAAATGGGTATCCCTGAGAGGAAGGAATTTGTAATTTGACTCCATTGAAATCAATAAAATATCCCTTGTATTCGTTTTATTTATTGCTATCAATTTATGCATGCCTATTTGTGTATCTTTCATTAATTACAATAGTCAAACTAGGTGCAAGCCTTTCTGGTGGTTACATAAGCCGATCACAGTGGGAACTCCACATTTTATGCCATAAAAGACTAACTTGTGTGGTTTTCTAATAATAGGTTCTAACCGCGGTTGATAGCCACGGTTAAAATTTGTCATCGTGACATAGACCCACGGGAAACAGTCTCAGTTGCATTACAGAGCTATGGTCAGCATCTGACAGACTGTACAACAAGGAGATAAAGCTTAATTAGATGAGGATATGAGGTAGGATCCATATTTCTATATTTTTCCTTCTTTTTGTCTATGTTTTTTCCAAAAAAGTTAAATTTATTAGCATATTTAGGGAATGAAATAAAATAAAATAAAATGCATTGAGTCCTTAGGTATTTTCATAGGTTCTACTATTCATTGTTAGGAATAGTGGACCTCTGAGTGTAGTCCGCCCTAGTCTCAAGTAGTCTAGACCCTTCTTATAGGCTGGTTTACTTGCATAAGGTCCATATAGTGGCCACTTCGTCATTGTCATTAGTGTGCATTTTTTGAATGACATCTTAGCATATAGAAGAGTCATGAATGCTATTTTATGCATTATAGTGCCCTACTTTAGAATATTAAGCGTTATTTTTAATTTGCATAGCATTTAGAAGAGTCATGAATGCTATTTTATGCATTTAATTTTGTGCAAAATAAAAATAACCCACACACCACAACACATTATAAATTCTAGTGAGTTGGAAGTCACATCCAACCACTAGTAGGGTTTAAATTATGGTGGCAGTGATTTCCATACATTGACCCGAATCCTCTAAACCTTTTGTTACTATACCAATACCAGATTCAAGAACCTTTCATAGCCTAGAAAATTTGCATGTGCTTCTCTTCATAGGGTATAACATTGACTAGGTGAAAATGGGTGAGGGTATGGGAGAACCTGTACTCCCTACCCAGGTGTGTGTTTCATATCCACATTTTAGGGGGATTACGTGGCCCAGATTTCATATCCAGGTTGTAGAGCTATGAGTATATAGGTGAAATCCCTTTAAAATTTGATAAAATATCAACATATTGCAAAACACAATGAGAGTTCCTTACTGATACAAAAAAATGCAAAACACATCAAATAGTTTAGGGCTCATATTAAAAATTTAAAAGAGATAATCATCATTGTATTCTTTGTGTGCTAATAAAATTTAAATCTAGATATAGGATACACATTATGGTGGTTACACAAAGAGGTCAATCCAAGCATAGACCCGAGATCGAAGCCCAAGTTCCACCCAATACACAACAAGACGTGCAGAATCCTAAATCACAGAATCCTCTTGAGCATCATTCGATGAGCATTAGAGGGGATAATTCTATGAACAGGTATTCTATTGAGAGTACCCTGATTATAGGAGCCACTAGACACTCCTCTAGGCATAGATCAGAGCATGGAGATTACCAGTATGAGAATTCTAAACATGTCAGCATTTACCATGATCACACTCCATGTGCATCCATGGGATCTATTGAAGAGTATGTCGAGGGATCTAGATTGTTACCCCTTCATCCTGTGTCTAAGGGAGGCTTGAGGCCTCCACCTTCTGAGTATAGACAAGTTCAAAATATATCCATTCTGGGGTAAGTGGATAGGGCCCCTTTCAAGCATAGGTCCGTCCAATCTCCCACTAGAAGTGAGCCTGGTAGGATCACCATAGATATATATAAAGTGGGAGCTAATGGTATGCCACCTCATGAGCCACGATGTAGTAGATAGTTAGATGGTCTAGATAGAGTCCTAGGAAAATTTGGCTACAAGCCTACCCCTGCACCTTCTTGTCCTACAAGTGTGCATAATGGTAGTACCATTAGGACTATTAAATAACCTGGAGATTGCTCTAAGTGCTCTTGTGATATGCGTTCTCCTGCATCTCATGCAAGCATATAGTATGAGTGAAAAATAGATGTGAATACCATCTTCACAGACAAGGGTAAGAGCATGGAGAATTAGTCCATTAGGGAACACACCCACAATTTTGCTCGAATAGAGCACACACAATAGAGGCCTCAAATGGTCAATCACATAGATAGATCTCATATACTGGTACTAAGTAGATATGTCAGATCCTCCAAGACCAATTGGAGGATGTTCTCACAGAGTGGAAATGCCTTAAAAATGAGAACACTCAGAGGCAAAGGTTCATAAGATATTTTTATATGAACAACGCATCCTTGATCAGAAGGAGTGTGTTGAGAGGGAGGATCGATTAGCTAGTGTCAATTTGCATCCCTCTAGTGAGCATAGTGAGTGCATTGATGGATGAGATGCTTCATAGCCTAATTTGTACCCTGAGTATATAGACACTCATAATTGCCATGCAACCCAATACACAGATCGATATCTTGCATCCGAACACTATGGGAATAGGTAGTATGAAGAAGAATTGGGGGAAGAAGTAGATCAAGAATATCCTAAAATATCCCTAGTCGAGGAGGAGGATGAGCCTAATTATTTACTTCAATTGAAGAAGAATCTACATCCAAAGGTACCTACAAATCAATCCAGAGAAGATGAGTTCTTATCTTCGTAGGCTTATAAATCCTTGGTAGAAAAATTCAAAGCCATTGAGAAACAAGGGATGAATTATCAAAAGCCTACCTTGAATAAAATTCACAATGAGATTTTATGCTCATCAGTGCCTATTCTAGCCTATCCTAAGCACTTTAAGATGCCTAGGCTAGAAAATTTTAAAGGAGAGGAAGACGCACAGGAGCATGTTACGAATTTTCTAGACATGTGCTTTCAGATCAGAAGCAACGATGCCTTGCTCTTGTGTACCTTCACTACAGCCCTCTCAGGCCCAGCCCATGATTGGTTTAAACAAATCAAGAGGCACAAAATCACTAATTTTGAGCAATTTTCTGATGCATTTCCTAAATGCTTCTCCTTTGGCATCAAGAAAAAGGTAAAATTATCTAATATGGTTGCTTTATTGAAACATGATGATGAGTGAGTTATGGATTATGGTAAATGATGGAGGAAGATGATGGTGAAGTTTTTTTTCTCCATCCCTACTTCTAAATTAACTAGAATATTTACAAAAGGGTGTGCAAAGGACATTTCATTATTATTACAGTTGCAACAATACTAGACCTTTGAGGAGGCTTTGGTGCAAGCCAAAGTCATTGAGTATATTAAGTTATAGGAGGATAACTTGAAGCTCACAAATAAAAAATAATGGAATAAGAAAAGCACTAAGAAACAACTGGACAATCCGACCCATGTTAATCAAGTGGTGTTAAACCTTCAAAAAGGGGATAAGGGGACAAAACAACAAAAATATCAAGCCCAACCTCCTCCTACACATTATGAGCAGTGCAACAACAATAAAAAGGGTAAAAATAAGAACCATCACCCACCTCACTAGTTCACACCTTTTTCAGAATCGATGACCTCAATATTCTACTAACTATGTGAGGCCAAGGCCATACGCTTACCTGAGATCAAATTATTGGACCCTAATGAACCCAAACCAAAGGGGTATAGGGATTACCTATACTATATATTCCATAGAGCGAAGGGAACATTTGGTATAGAATATGATAGAAAAATGTGATCTAACTATGGATAACCCTCAGGCATCGAATAATCAAAATATGGGGATTTACAAAAATCCTTTGCCTAACCATAAGATACCCAAGAACAATATTGGCTAGGTCAATCAAGTATACATCAAACCACCAAAACATGGGTTTGTAATAATGGTCAATGTTGTCCCAAGACATGTGAGGTATGAGAGACCAACTCAAAATCCAACTCCCATTAGAGTCCAAGTTGTGCCTCCTTCATGGCTAGCCCAAAATGTGCCAGGACCACCAACTAGACCAGTGGTGACAATCAGGAGTAGGTTACTTTAAAACCTATAGATAACTCCAGTGAAGTTGTCGATCTATGAGTTGATTCAATAGTATTCCAAGAAAATGAAGACACTTATGGATATTATAAGGTCCATCGAGGTGCAGTCTCAAGATCTCGAATCGTTCACACATTTTGTGGGACATGTGCAATAGTTTCAAGAATCGGTCATACAATTTTATGATCATGAAGTCAAGATGGGTTCTACTGTCATGGCAGAACCACTGCTCCATATCATTGCATGTGTAAATCACATACCATTCAAGTGGGTTTTGATCAATACGGGTCGCCAATAAATATTATTATGACTAAGGCATTGACATATTTGAAGTTGCCTAAAACACATATTGTACCTTCTAATTTTTCCTTGAGAGAATTCAATGATGCATTATGCTAGATGGTAGGTACCATAGTTATTCCGATTTAGATTGGACTAAATACCATCCCTATGATGTGTCATGTGATTGAAAGTGCTATGCAATATAACATACTTTTAGGGAGGCCTTGGATATGATAAATGTGTTGTGTCCCTTCAATTTTACATCAATGTATTAAATACGTACATGAGGGATAGGTTTACATGGTGTCTTCAAATGAGGAACCATTCAAGTATGTGAATATTACAAATTTTCCAGGCAATTTTTTTCTCCCCTTAATTCACTTGGATATACTACTAGCATCGTCGATCAAATATCTAGGAGGTACAAAGAAAGAAGTGTGTACAAAACCTGCAATGTTTGCATCTCAACGATCAGAGCACATGACAACTACTTCTCCTAGACCATGAGCTTCCAGGATGCATCAAGATGATGAGAAGCTAAAAAAAAATATGGGTAAAAATGAGATAAAACATCTGCCCAAACCAGTGATTGTTGAGATTCCTACTCCCATGGAAGTAGAGAATGCTCAAGTAGAATTTAGGGAGGCACCTCAGCCTGGTTCACCTACATATTCAATAAGGTCATATACATCGTAGGTGACCATCCATTTGGTTAATCCTAGATTGGGGGAGTATATTGTACAAAATGTGACATTTATGCTGATCATCAAGACTACACATGATATGGTCCGATCGAATACCCATTGCCTTTCCCTAGGGATGGTGGTACCGCTATGGGTACCCCCTAACCAAATTAATTTTGCATATGGAGGGCTCGACCAGCTTGCATATTGCACCTCCATGGATTAAGATGATGATGAACCATTTGTTATAAATGTTCATTATCTTTCCAACCCAAAGTATGCCTTATGATATTTTAAGTGTTACCATTGGCATGGTTATAATTTTAGATTATTCGAGCAAGGGCACAGGAGACCATATGATCCATAATATCAGTTGCCTACTGATATATTTAGGTTAAGATATTACAGTGGAGGACAAGATGAAATCCTAGTGGTATATTTAGACTGCTTGTACCTCAATCTAGGGGGTGAAGTCGATTTCAATCCTTATTACCCTAATCCCTTCACCTTTCAAAGGGATAACCGGATAGTAGCTTATGTCACTATAGAAACACCCGAGATATATCATGAAGAAATTTTTATGGGTACCAATCCAGATCATATACCAAGAGAAGAAGACTTGGATCAACAAATCCATGAGGCAACCGATGACACTAGTCTATAGATTCATAATGTTATTTTAGCGATAGATTCTGAGTCAAAAGATTATTCTAATGAGGAGACAATATAGTACATCTATGAGATAGGTGGAACAAGTTGTATATATAATATTGATGATGACGATGAGTCCAAAAATGATGAACAATCTAAGGATGAAGCTGAGTTGTCTTATCTAGGCTCTTTCAACTTACGTCATTTATTACCTTTGGAAATAGTCATTGAGGATGAGCAATCCTCTATTAACGATAGTGGTTATCAAGAGTGGGCCCACATGGGACCCCATATTCCTAATCACTTGATTCTAGTAGGTAATGGTGGAGGTGTCCATTATGATAGTGATGAAGAAGATGAAATGAAGAGAGCATATTTGGTACCTCCCTACTTATGTCATTGTAACCTACCTCACACTACTAAGGATATATACAGAGATATTAATATTCATCCTTAGATTAGAGGGAGACCAACAAATCTAGATAGGTTTTATCATATGATATTCCCTGATCCACCAACATTCAAAGAGCTCCTTGAGCCTAGTGATCATATTTTTGAGTTTGTCCAAAGACCGGATTCAGATATCCCCATACCCCTAGAACCACATCTCAGGGATGGAAGTTACACAAATGTAGATTCACATGTGTGTGGTCCTAGATACATGATCCATTACATCAATATGATCTCCATTGATTTGACCACTTCACTCAGCAATCCATCTAATTCATCCAAGTCATTGTATCTTAATGTAGATGCTATTGATTGGGATTGCACTGACTCACCCCTAGAGCCTAAGGATTTATTTCCTAATGAAGAAATGTTGCAACCATTTCATTTTGTGCCAGGCTATGCATATGATATTTATCATGCTGAGGATACCTCCAATGTAGAACCTATAAACCCAGATGATGACATCCATTTGATCACTACACCTCATTAAATTGAGGAGGGATCCCATAAGTCAGTAGAGGAAATATTTGATGTGGATATCAATGATGATGCCATCAATCTAAAAAAGGTTAAATTTAGAGAAACTTTGACTCCTGATGAGCATACCAATGTCGTCCCTCTACTGAAAGATAGACCTAATCTCTTTGCTTGGACTTACAAAGACATGCTAGGTCTAGATTCAAAATTGGTTACTCATAACCTTTTTCTAGATCTATTGAAGAAACCAATCAAGTAGAAACTTAAGAAGATGCATCCAATAGTAGCCTTAATGGTTAAATATGAATTGTAGAAGCTTATGGATGTAGAGTTTTTCATTTCCATTGACTATCATGAATGGATATCAAACATGGTGCTTGTAAGAAAACCTTATGGAAGGATCCATATCTGTACGGATTTCATAAACCTAAATAAGGTGTCATTAAAAGATTCATTTTCATTGCCGAACATAGATGCTCTTGTAGACATAAATACGGATCATGAAATGCTCTCCTTAATGGATGATTTTTTTGTTACAACCAAATTCATATTAAGCTCAAAGAATAGCATAAAACCATGTTCATAATGCCATGGTGGAAATTTTACTATAAGGTTATACCATTTGGTCTTAAGAATTCTGGTGCTACATATCAGTAGGCCATGACATATATCTTTCATGAATACATGCATAAGATCTTAGAATATTATATTGATGAATTATTGGAAAATTCATTGCTATGTTTAGAGCATGCATAGGTCTTGAGAAAGGTCTTTGATCGCTTGATAGAGCATAATGTTAGGTTGAATCCTAAGAAGTGCATATTTGGTGCCAATTCAGGAAATCTCTTAGGATTCATTATTTCAAAGTGAGGGATTGAAGTTGAACAAAAAAAGGTCAAATGTATTTTAGAAATGTGTCCCCCATGAATATCAAGGAATTAAGAAGCCTTTAGGAAAAGGTAGTATCCATAAAGAGATTTATCGCACAATTATTGAATAAATATCGACCCATGAATTGACTGCTACACAAGGGGGTCCCATTAAACTGGGATGAGGATTGTCAAGAAGCCTTTGTTGAGATTAAGTAATACCTAGAAATACCACCAGTGCTAGGTCCACCAAGACCAAATGTACCATTATTACTATATATATCATTAATTGACTTTACATTGGGAACCATGTTAGCCTAAAAGAATGTGCAAAACAAAGAGCAAGCCATATATTACATTAGCCGAACCTTGGTGAGTTATGAGCTAGGATATGCATACATGGAGAAGTTGTGTTTAGCAGTAGTATTTGCTACCAAGAAATTGTGACACTATATGTTAATTCATATGACGTATGTCATATCAAAACAAAATCCTTTGTAGTATATGATGAACAAGACATATCATAATACACGTACTGCAAAGTGGATCATGCTATTGATATAATTTGATTTGGAATTCATTAGCCAAAAGTCCATTAAGGAAAAATTTATAATTGATCAACTAGCTAAGGTGCCTCTTGAGAATAGTAGACCCCTCACCATAGATCTTCCTAATGATGCAGTCTTTACCTTATTAAAAGTGCTCAAACCTAAAGAGTCGGATAACAAAGCTGATATGACCTTGTTCTTCAACGATTCAAAGTGTGAGCAAGGGGATGGTGCATGAATAGTTTTTTTCACACCACAAGGTGCTCCCATACCCTTGTCATTCAAGTTGAATTTTCCTTACACTAACAATAACATTGAGTACAAAGCCCTAATATTGGGCCTCCAAATAGATGTCGCCATGAAGATTGTACTGACCCAAATTTTTTGCACCCTTACCTTCAGGCTATAGGATCCATGCCTGGAAGGGGGATACGAGAAGGATGGGACAATACCTCGAACTAAGAGGCCCTTTGAAGGTTGTGCCTCTCAAGGGAGGGGTATAAGGGTGAATTTTTGATGGATGGTGGTGTTCACTAGGAAATTTTGAGTGGTAGTTTCCATGCCTAGGTTGAGAATGTGTTTGATGTGTTCATTTTATACTCAATCATTCATATTCCTAGGTTGGCCAAAATGAATCTAAGTTATTATCTATGAATATGTCGATTTATATGAATACAGAAAGCATGAATGAATCCTAAATACAAGGAATATGTTAAATGAGGAAGAATGCACCTGATTTCGGATGTCTGATGAAGATTCTAAAGCTTGTAGGAGTCCAGATCATCTTGAATATGATAGGATCATCTGCAATTGTAAAAAATCATCCCAGATCATAGGTGATCTTCTAAGATCAGACAAGATCATCATAGATCTGGAAAATTCGTCAGAAATTTTTTTTAGAAACCTACAATAACAGAAACAAACACCAAAAACTAAAAATGCAACTGCAAGAATAATGCAAAATGATAGAAGTGATAGTATAAATGCTTAACTAATAAATCTAGATAGCACAAAAAGGAAATGCATTGTTTTAATAACTTATTTTAAATTTATCATGGGTTTATGCTAAATGAGGTTAACTCTAGGATGCAGAATGAAAATAATCAAGCTAATGCATAGTAAAATAAGGAAGGAAGATGAGAAATGCAAACTCAGGGCTCTGATTGCCCCCAATATGAACTGTAGTCGAGATCACCTCCAATCATACAAGATCATCACCGATCTATGACAGGATCATTCGAAGTTGTGTGGAATCACCTATAATGATCCGAGCTTCCTCCAACTGAAGCATAGTGAAAACCTGCAGTGAAAACTTAAAACTACGAGTGCAAACAATGGTAGATAGGACGTCTTAACATAGCAAAGCTAAATGGCGAGGAAAATCAACCAGGGAGAGAGTTAGGAGGAGAGCCAGGGGGATAAATTGAGAAAATCCTAGTTTGTATAAGATTAAGGGGAGATTAGGAGGTTGGGGATCATCCCAATCTGGGAGATCTCCAACAGAGGAATCTCCAACTATGCAGACACGCTTCTGCCCAAGTTGGAGAGGCTATTGAAACATAAGCTAATTATGAAAATTTGATTTTGGGATGAAATCATCTAGACGTTCTGTTCCAGACGAATTCATATGATCTGGGACAATTTCATCTGATTGGCGATGATATCATCCAACGGTCAAAACAACTCCTAAAAATGTCATGAAAAATGAAGGGAGCGGTTAATGGACGATTTTAGGGTTAAAATTCAAATTTTTATCTTTTTACTAAGGGTTTAACTACACCAATTTTAGGGTGCTACATTTTTCCCCCTCTTTAGCGAATTTTCCGAAGAAAATGCTTTAAAGACGAGTTATTTATGCTTTACGAGAAAACAAAAATTTATTCCATTTTTTAGACGATGATTCTAGGTCGAATCGTATGACTGCTTACTATGGTGCCCCCTCCGTGTTTTTACCCAAATCAAACGTTTGAGGTAAAAGCGTGAAAAAGAAAAATTAAAAAAAAAGATGTTTTTAAATAAAATTAAAAAAATAGGGTAAAACCCTAATTCATTGTTACTGTTCACTTTTGTTGTTTCAGAGCTCTGCAGACAAAATGGTGGAAACAACACACAGATCGACAGAGGTCTGACACGGGTTGCGGGTAGGGATCTAAACTTGATGCATTATGTTTTTAATTTGATTTGTGTGATTTTTAATTTGAATTTTGACTATTTTTGGGGCATCGTGGCCATTTTTAGGCCGTCAATGACGTCGGGACGAAATCATCCCAATTTCATCGAAATCATCTAGGTGCAAAATCAAAAAAATAGGGGCAATCCCGTCCAACAAGGGGCGATCCCCAAGTTGAGAAATCGAAGACGATTTCATCCTACCAAGGACGATTTGAATTAATTTAGTACGATATCATCCAATAATGGACGATATCATTTTTTTATAAGATGAAATTGATTTAACTAATTTTAATGATTATCTATTAATGATTTTTGTTGTTTTATTGTTTATTTTGCAGAGGAGATTACTAAAAATTTAGGAGTGGAAATACGAGGGGCTCAAAGATGATGTAGCCATGCTCGATCAGGTGGAGTGAGACCGACTATCAGAGGTTGGGCTACAGCATGTGGTAGAGATGCCATAAATGCCTACAGACTTGGGGCTATTGACAGCCCTAGTAGAGAGGTGGTATCCACGGTCATCCTGCTTTTGGCTATCGACAAGGGAGATGGCTCCCACTCTAGAGGATGTATGGAGGATCTTTAGTATCCCCATACATGGGTGGTTGATGACTTCTATGGCCAATCAAGGCCATGCCATGATGCGACTATACGGAGACCCTAGCTTCTCCCTAGAGAAGGGTGGAGTGAACATCAAGACATTGAGGCAGCTTCCTGGGGCATCTTGATTGACTCAAGTTTTTGCAAGGGTAGTGGGTGTCCTACTGCTATGCCACCAGAGTAGATGCAGGTTATCATGGCTACTCTCATATGTGGTCTATGACATGAGAGACCACAGTTACAGGTTTTCTTGGGGCAGATTTGTGCTATGCCACTTGTATAGGATCCTATACAGGGTCGTATACAAGGGAGGTTGATGTCTAGTACTGACATTGCTGCTATAGGTTTGGTACTGGGAGCACATTACAATGCAGATGTCGATAGGGATTCCACTAATAGGGTTTGACCAGGAGAGACCCTAGGTTTTCTATTGGTGGCTCCAGATAGGGTCACAACAATGGATAGATCTGTCGATGTCCTAGAGGTTTCTAGATAACCTCATCCCTGACCAGATCACCTGGAGGTCATGGAGAGAGCATACAGGGTGGGGAGAGGACAAAAATGAGTTGGCTTGCATCAGGTGAGTCTTTTGGTTGAGAATGGAGAAAGGAGAGGTAGATCTCCATCGCTATGACCAATTTTTGAGGTAGTTTGGTCTATAGCAGGGGATCCCTTCTCTCAAAGACTATGAGTACTCCCATACTATTTGAGATAACACTACACTGAGCGGGGCTCCAAATATGTAGTGATTATAGATTCAAGACACTGATGATGCCCCCATTCAGCTAGTGGATGGGGATGAAACTGGGGTCATAGATGGATACGATGCCTAGTACATAGGCATCCACCCTCATCGGATGATGAGGGCATAGGGTCCAATGCATTCTATGGTGCGATGGATGGGTAAAAAATGCCAAGATTCCATCGATGCAGCGAGGAGTCGCAGAGGGAGGGAGCAGTGATGGTCTCCTCAAGAGAGATGCCAGAGAGTGCCACAGGATTCAGAGAGACCACAACAGCCAGAGAGGAGGAGAGAGGATGGACTCCCTTATCAACAGAGGGATAGTCCAGCATCACCTGATAATGGCAAGGGTGTCAAGGTGGGGGAGAGTAGTGAGATGGTAGCTCTCTGAGAAGAGAATGCCTGCCTACGAGCTTAGGTACAAACACTACAAGATGAGGCTACATGACTTAGGTATCGGAATGGAGGGGCGAGCACTCAATATCTAGCATGGGCTATTGCTCAGATCACATTCTACTAGGGGTTGTACTATCATGTGGTTTCAAAGAACCAGAGGATATCATTGCCAGCCCCCATTGCAGAGCCGGTCATAATGGGATCGTCAAGGACATCCTCATGATCGACATCGAGGACCCATGATACAACATGGACCTCGATGGGGCCACCTCCTCCACCTTAGGGCAGGAGAGGAGATGAGGCTGAGAGCTCGAGGGCTTCTCGAGACTAGCTAATTTTGACTATAGACTATATTTTTAAGAGGATTGAGTATGCCAGGGTATATATTATGGAATACCAATCCAGTTTGATATGATGTATATATTTGATATATATATATATATATATATATATATATATATATATATATATATATATATATATATAATATTTTGTGATATGACTTTTCCATATGTTTTATGATGCTTTAAATTTTGAATTGTTGATTGATTATTCATGTAATTATGTTGTTGGAAATAGTATAATTTTATGTCATGTAAAATTTAAATGAAATAATCTAATGTAAACAAATTGGTTGTTGTGGTATGATTTGATGAAAAATAAAGGGACTTCTAACAATAATTTCAAAGGACATTGTCGCTATTATATGACCATTTCATGGAGTCGCCGCTTGCTAGGTCGTCAAGCTAATCCCAGTATAGAAATATTGCTAAAAGTAAAAGAGTGCTTAAGAGATTGTCTTAAGACTTTGTGTTGTGATGATGAAAAATGATGATGGTGATGATTTTTTTTAGATTTTCATGAAAATATTATGCATGAAATATAAAAAAATATGATTTTTTCTAGGCATAAAATTCCTAAGTGTGATAAAATTTTGAACAATTCCTTAGGAATTATACCATCGTTGCAAAATTGAATGTTGACATAATGAAATGAAATAGAAAAAAATGTTCGTTCTTTTTAAAGCACAATTGTGTAACATAATGATGTAAGCCATATGTTTTTATGAATTAAAATGAATGGGAAATAAAATTAGAACAAAGGTTTGCGCTAGGCATAGAATTATAAGTATAGAATTATACCATCATCACGAAATTCAAAAATAATTTTATTGCATAATTGGTTTTTGATTTTGAGATAAACAAAAAATATATAAGATGAGGACTTGTGCTAGGCATAAAATTCTAGTTTAGGTTTTAGGAACTATACCATCATTGTGAAAGTCAAAAGTATATATAAATGTGACTTTATTGCTAGATTTTTGAACATGTTTTGAAAGAAAATTTTGGATTTTGGAAAAAAAATGTATTTAATTGTTTTTATACTAAACAAATGTTCTCAAATAAGAAGATGAAATTATTCCCAAAATATTTGCATAAATATTTTAAATTATCTCAAAGACAAAATGTATATTTATAAGGAACCCTCATGTGCATATCTGAGTTCATTGCCGATCTTGATTTATCATAATGATACAAAATCTCTCAAATACAAATGTGTGTGCAATTGTATTGTTCATTTACGACTTTTGAGCAAGATAATTTGATACAAGTAATTTGAATTAACCAAATAAGTGTTCGTTGACCATGATTTATATGCATGTAACCATACTAGACTACTATGTAAGTCGGGTCATCAAGAGCTAGCTGATCCATAAGTGGACATAGGTCTATACAAAAGAAGGTCGCTAATGTGACAGAAATATCACCATGCTAGGAGTTACCCAAGGCCAAGAGGGTTGGGCACAAACCACCTGTTATGGGGCTTACCTCATGGTTTTCAAATAATTGAGAATTCCAAGGATTCAAGCTCATTCACCCTTCTTTTCTTTTCAAGGGGTAGGGAAAGGGATTTATTGCATTTTGCTTTTTCTTTTTTTTTCTCTTTTTTTTTTTTTTTTTGTATTTTTGTTTGGAACTGAGATAATGCTGAAATATTGTTGCGATGGTACAAAATGATATTTTTCTTTTTCTCATTTTCTTTGACTTTTCTTTTTCTTCCTATACTAGGGATACTTGATCGGATTGGCTATAGAGCAAGGGATTTTTATTCTGGGCAGGGGTGAGCTTGTCCTTTTGTCAATTCTCATGTGCATGATAGGATAGCAGGGAAAACTTTTCGCTCAAGAAACCACTTCTACTATGTAGCATTATATTGAATTTGCAATGAAATCATTTTAATGTGAAAATATATACTTGGTTCAAGTAAATAACAAGATCAATTCTCTATGCTCAAAATTTTATTTAATTCAACTATGGACTTTGATATAAGAGAGATTAATAATCATACCAAATAAAATCAATATATTTATTCATGTGAGTGTGAAAGTGCGGGATTCCAAATAAATGCTAATTTATCCAAAATAATTGAAAATATGATTGCAATACTTCAAGAATTGACAGGTGCAAAAATAAAAGATGTTTTTTTTTTTGAAGATTTTGATGTTTTTTATATTTTGATTTTGATTTATGAATTGAGAAGATACACAATATGATTGTTTTTGAAATTTTTATATGAATTTACTAAAATGAGACAAGATGTACAATATATACAATGACGAAATTACCAGAATTATGCATAATAGCGCTTAATATGCATAATGTTCATAGGTTATTTAATATCTTTACCATCTAAGGTAGCTAATTTGTATGATCCCGATCCAAAATTAACAGTGATGATATATGGCCCAAGCTAGTTAGGTTCAAATTTACCTTTAAGGTCTTTAGTTGCATTAGTATTTTTTTTATTTTCTTTTAAGACAAGGTCGCCAATCTCAAAGGATAGGTGATGAAATTTCTTAAGATACGCTCATTTAAGCTTGTTCTGGTAGGCTCGAAGATGCTCCAAAGCATTGATGCACTTCTCATCTAGGAGTTACAGCTGACTAAATATGCCATCACGATATTCATCTCCTACTTCAGTATCTTGAATTAGCAGAGCCAAAGAAGGAACTTCTAATTCAAAGGGAAAAATAGCTTCAGCACCATAAACCAAAACAAAAGGTGAAGTGCCCGTGGGAGTATGAATGCTAGTTTGATAAGACCACAAAGTAGGATATAATTGAATGTGCCAATATCGACCAGATTTATTGACCAGTATTCTGAGGAATTTAAATAATGTTTTATTAGATGCTTCTGCTTGGCCATAACCTTGAGAATAATAGGGAGTGGACCAACGATGTTGAATTTTATATTTTTGACATAGTTTCTTTACATATTTATTTTTGAAACAAGTTCCATTATCCGAGATGAGATTTGCAGGAATTCCGAACCTAAAAATAATTTGATTAAAAATAAATTTGGAAACTTAGGTTCCAATGCAAGAAGCTAAGGGTATAGCTTCAACCCACTTCATGAAATACTCAGTGACAGTTATGATGAATTTGTGTAGATCAAATGACACAGGATTGATTTTTCCAATAATGTCTAAGCCCCATTTTGAAAAGGGCCAAGGGGATGAAATAACCTATAGTTATTGTGCAGGTGCATGGAAAAGGTCAGCGTGTTTCTGGAACTTGTCACAACGACACACATAATCATGTGCATCATTCTCCATGGTAGGCCAAAAATATCCTATCCTAAGGAGCTTCTTAGCAATGGCGCTACCACTAAAGTGTCCCCCACAAGATCCATCATGGGCTTCACTCAAAGCTGATCGAGATTCTTCTAGATTCAAACATATTAGTAGGATACCTTCAAAAGATCTACTATATAATATATTACCAATTATAAGAAGTGACTTTCTCGTCTACATAATAACCGGCACTGGTTTCTATTAAAACCTTTAGGGAAGGTCCCATTTTGAAGAAAAATGAATATATCAGTGTACCAAAGTTCAGGAGGAGTTTCGTTGATTAGAAACACATCCAAAGGTTCTAAGCATGATTTATTTGATGCGGGTTCTTAGAGTTGATGAATAATGATGGTAGCATATTCATCATCTAACTCCAAGGGTAAAAGAGATGCAGTTGTAGCCATAGCGTTAGCCGCACAATTATTAGTTCTAGGAATAGCTTCCAAGGTAACTTGATCAAATAAAGATATTAATTGTAATACATATGCTTTATATGGACGCAATTTATCATCTTTAGTCTGATAAAAATCATTAATTTTATTTATAACAAGTTGAGAATCACTGAAAACTAATAGATTTTTAATTTTTAGTGCCAAGGCAGCTCGTAAGCCAAAGATTAGAGCCTTATATTCAATAGTATTATTAGTACAAGCAAACGTTAATTTAAAGGACAGAGGTATAAGATGTTTTTGTGGAGATATTAGAATAATACCTGCACCAGCCCCACTCATGCATCAGGCTATGTCAAAGTATAAGGACCATTGCTCTGGATGGTCTGCCTCTAGTTTAAGGCATTCATTAGGAAACTCAATGATGAGGGGATGGGTAGACTCTAAGGGTGCAGCATATAATTGATCTGATATGATTTGACCCTTAATAGACTTCTATCCTATAAATTTGAGTTCAAAATCACTTAGAGCAAGAACCCACTTTGATGTGTGACCAGATAAATAAGGTCGACTCATGAGATACCGTAAGGGATTGAATTTAGCAATAACGTATATTTTTTGACTGAGCATATAGTGGCCTAGTTTTTGTGTAGAAAATAAGACTGCTAGACATGAAATTTCTACTGTTGTGTAGCGGGTTTCATAACTAATTAATTTTTTTCTAATATAATAATTGGCACTCTCTCTTTTATCATCATCTAGTTGAGCTAACATAGCTCCTAAGGCAAAATCTGAAGTAGAAATATACAATATAAATGGGCGATCAGGTCTAGGTGGTGAAAGCACAGGCGGGTTAAGAAGATATTGTTTGAGGAGTTCAAATGCTTCCTAACATTCATTGTCCCAATGGAAAGAGACATCCTTCTTAAGAAGCTTAAGAAAGGGTCTGGTTTTATTCGCCAGCTTATCGATGAAGTGACGGATAGCTTGAAGCTTACCTTGTAGGCTCTGTAATTCAGATATATTTGTGGGCATGGGTATATCAATGATAGCCGTAATCTTGAGAGGGCCAATTTCGATGCCATGTAAAGAAACTATAACCCCCAATAATTTATCGGACTTAACTTCGAATATACATTTTGCTAGATTCAATTGGATAAGATATTCCCTTAACCGATCAAATACTTTTCTCAAGTCATCTAAATGGTCATCTTCATTATAGAACGAGCTATAATTTCATCTACATAATCATGTAGTATATCATGCATCATATCATGAAATATATAAGTCATGGCTCATTGATATGTTTTCTTCAAACCAAATGGCATCACTTTCCAACAAAAGGTCCCCCAAGGGGTAATAAAGGTTGTTTTATCCTGATATTCAGGAGCTATCCTGATCTGATTATACCAAAAAATCCATCCATTAAGGACATCATTCCACTCCCAGTAGTAAAATAAATGATCTGATCCATATTGGGAAGAGGAAAATCATCTTTAGGGCATGCAACATTAATATCTCTGAAGTCTGTGCAAACCCTAACTTTGGTAGCTTCTTTCTTAGTTACTAGAACTACATTCGAGATCCATTCAGCATAATCAATGGCTTGTATAAAAATAACATTCATGAGTTTTTCTAACTCCCCTTTGACTAGTAAGGCCACTTTAGGATGCATTTTTCTAAGTTTTTGTTAAACAGGTTTAGCATCCGGATGGAATGCTAGGTGATGCATAACTATAGAAGGGTCTAAACCTGGCATATCTTCATAAGTCCAAGCAAATACATATTCATATTCTTTAAGAAATGTAATGTATTTATCCTATTTTTCTTGACTCAATTCTGATCCAATGTTGATTATGTGAGGATTATCCTTAGTTACAATGTTAATTTTTATGACGTTTTCTACTTCCATGTGGATATCTTTCTCAAAATTAGGTGGGGCGGGTGAAACACCCAATTCTTGTAATTCTTCCAAGGTTAGCTTGGATAATTCATCTTGAGGAGTCATGGCCTCAAGCTGGGCTATACTAGGTATAGATCCATCAAAATAAAATTCATTATGTAATAACTCCTCAACGGAGACATCATGGAAGATATCTCCTTCCAACTCATCATCGGATTCAGCGATCATCTCAGGGTAAGCTATAGATAGCATATTACATGTAAATGGCTTATTCGTTAAATGCAAAGCATCGCACTCATCCAAATAATCTTGATAACATATGAGATGGTCATCATCCTCAAATAGGAAGGGCTGACCCTTACTAGGAAATAGGCCCACACCACATTGGGTAGGCCATGAATCTACCTCAAAGGGTTCTTTCATACCATTTTGGAAAGGTCCTAAACCTTTCCCTTTATATCCTAATTTAAGCATTATAGATTTGGCTTTAACATACTCATTAGTAAAATAACATCGAGCATATCCATCATAATGAGTCTTGATGTTTCTGGGTATTCTACACCAATCATATCCCTTATAAATAAAAGCACAACTCCCGACTTGGTAAGTACTTCCAATAGGCTATGGGAGGCCCAAGGTATGAGGATATGGTGGCAATTTATTTAAAACAAGGGAATTTTGAATAGAAACATTCGTTTCTTCTGATATAAGGATTTTGGATAAATTGGGTAAGAGTTCATTAGTAAGAGCATAAGAGGTAGAAGGAACATTGCCTACATCTTCTGATGCAGAAACTATGCCTTTGGTGGATGTAGATTTTGTAGATATGTCGATGGATGGGTCTATTATAGGTATAGAAGATATAGGAGTAGAACAAGAGGTATTGGTTGTGGGATTAGGATATTTTTGAGGTCCTAATGTGGTTTGTTTAGAGGATGGTTGAGCTGTATGTAGGGGTGGAACTAATGGAGAAGAAGTAGATGATGTTGTGGGTGTGTGTTTCACATGTTTAGATGGATAATGAGAATTAGGATGTGTGGATGACAGAGTAGGGCAAAATTGAACTCCAACAGGTTCTGCCAAAGCACACATATCAAAGGGTCTAGGATCACCATGAATGGTAACCAACTGATTCTTAAATTTGAATTTAACACATTGATGTAAAGTTGAGGGAATGGATCGCATCATGTTGATCCAATGGTGACCCAAGAGTATATTGTATGATGCAGGGCAATGTACAATAAACACGGTCATATCTAAGGTTCTTAGACCAACCTGCAATGGGATGGTAATAACTCCACACATTTCTTGTGTTTCATCATTGAAGGCTTTTATGATCATATCAGTTCTTTTCATTTCATCACTTCTAAACCCAAATATTTGGTAGAAGTCAAAAGTGCAGATGTTTAAAGATGAACCATTATCAATCAAGACTCATTTAACTGCTACATATCCAGTTAAGGCTGTAATATATAAGGGGTTATCCTTATGTAAACTATGTTGCGGTATGTCTCTATCCTGAAAGTCAATACAATAAACTTCATGAGTTATTATAGTATTAGCCATGGCTTCAGGTTGAATGTCTTATGGTACCATCATCTAGCTTAATGTGAGCATTAATTCATCTCTATGTGTAGGAGAAGATCTTAAAAGGTCCAAAAGAGAAATTCTAGCTATAATATTTGATAGTTTCTCATTAATATTATAAGGAGGTTTAGGTTGAACATTAGGTACATGATTCCATTTATTAGGAACCTTAAAAACAAATGGAGTTGATCCATAATTTTGAATTTGATCTTGTTGAGAGTTTTGAGCTTGTTGTCTAGTAATAGCTCTGATGGTACCCACAATATTATTCTGCAGATAATGAATGGGTCTTGGTCTAGCATTTATAGCTTGCTCATTAGAAAGTAATTGGTGAGAGGAATGTATAGTAGTGACTCTTCTTGGAAATGGTTCTTCTGGAATCATAGAACTTGTGATAGGGTGAATAGTATTTGATTCATCTTCAGAACTATTCGATTGATTTGATGTGATTTCCATATCACTCTCAGTCTCATATTCTGTATCACTAAGATCAGGTATCCAAATATTATGTAGAGGCCTGGTCGTAACCACAGATAGGGTTGTGTCAAATATTTACAAATCATGAATAGGTAAATGCCCACTAATAGTCCCTACATATTGGGTAGGAGGGGGAAAATTATGATGTTCAATTTTATTAGCCACTTCCTTGCCATATTTTGGTAAAGGATGTTGAAATATTTCCAATGACTGATTGGCATTCTGATTATGGTTTTGGGGGATGTTCTTTTGAGCATTATTAGGAGGGTTTTTCTTAGGTTGAAATGCTTGCACCTCCATCTCATTGTTATCAATTAAGTCCTATATTTTATGTTTTAATATTTTACAAGAGTTGGTAGTGTGACCAGGTCCTCTATGGAATTCACAGTGTAAATAAGCTCTGTATCCGAGTATAGTTGGATCAGGTTCATGGATATTTGATAATTGAATCAAACCTCATTCTAATAATTGCTATAGAATGGTTGATAAAGGTTGATTTAACCTAGTAAATTCTTGAGGAGGTTTATCGGGAGGTTTCAGTATAAACTTCTCCGTTGTCTTCACAACATTAATAGTAGCAATATTTCTACTATTAGTGACTCCATCACCCATAACTTATTTATTTTTATATTGATTTTTGGATGTTTTCTCATCATATTTCTTTTTAAGTTGACCTCTCCTAATGAGAGCATCTTCCACTCTTCGGGATAAGTCTATAGCCTGATCGAAGGTGGTCAAGGTAGCAATTGATAACTCGTAGGATAGTTGGTCTTGTAAATTATTAATAAAGATGTCCAAAATCTCCCTATAAGGTAACACAAAGTGCAATTTTCCTATCAACTATCTCCATGTAGCTAGGAAATTAGCAAAACTTTCATCTTTGTCTTGTTTTAATTTGTATAAGTATTTAATGGTCACATGCCTTTCGATGTAGGCACTAAATTGATGAACAAAAGACTCGACTATTTCTTCGAAATTCCTCAAATAATTAGTGGGTAATTGATAATACCACTCTAATGACATTCCTCCTAAACTTTTCGAGAACATTTTTAGCAATAATAAGTCATCATGTGATATATCATGACATGCTATCCTAAAAATATGAAGATGCTCTATGGGATCTTCTGTTCCTTTATATATGGGTAGGATAGGCATAGGAAAATGTTTAGGATACGGTTGTGCTACAACTATAGGATCTAAAGGCTGACTACACATCTCTCGATAATTGTACGAGGGACGGTAGGGATCTATCTGGTCCATGCGGGAAACTAACTGTTTCACCATGGTTTCAAGATTACTAGTTTGTCCACCATATTGGTTCGATGGGATATAGGTATGGGTTTTATGAGTATGATGGTGTGACATAAGGATTAGATGCTATATTGCTATTATGTAAAGTGTTGGTAGGAAGAGTATTATGAAGGATATTTGTAGTAGTATTATGTTGTATCCTAGATTGTTGGTAATTGGTGTTTGGTTTTGCTTTGGGATTTTATTTATTTGAAGTATGTTGCTCAATAGTTTGGCAAAATAGAGCAGTAAATGATGGTTTATTTTATGCGGGAATAACCCTAGGCTTGCTAATAGGCACTTTAGATGGTTGGGTAAGCTGTTGTTGTTGCATGTTCTGGATTATAGCGGCCATATCCAAATTGGATGGTCTAGCTTGATCACTTTCTTGATAAACAAAGGACAAGGGATTAGTGCATGTGTGAAATACTTCTTCTAGGGTTGCTTGAGTGTCACTAATTCGATCCTTGTCCATATGGACTGCTCTATTAAGAACACCAATATTAGTATTGATGAACTTCCAGAATTGTTCCATGTTCTCAAAAGTAACAGCTCCTCCCGAAGATATTTTAGGGGATGAGGATCCTTCCTCTCTAATAATTTCTTCATGTTCATTTCCTACAACAAGCTCTTCTTCTTGCTGGTCTAGGGTTCCTTCTTATGGAACTTGATCTTCAGGAAGGACATCTGGGTTATTTAATGGTTTTTCTAACCAATCTTCTTCTTCTTTAGTCTGTTTTCCATTCCTAAGTCTAGGCATTGTGCTTAAACTTATATTTCAGCAAATATATATACTTGTATATATATATATATATATATATATATATATATATATATATATATATATATATATATATATATATATATATATATATGCGATAGGGTTGAGAGGTATATATTTTAACTATATACCTACTATAATACTTAAAAGGGAAATGTTTTTGTTTTTTTTTGTTTATATGTTTTTTTTTTGTATTATTATTTCACAAGTATAAAAATAACAAACAACATGCTAGTTGCAAGAAATAACAATAATAAAAAGAATAACTTAGTTTTCTATAAATAGTTTATGGATATCGTTGATAGGATCAAGTACATCAGGAGTCATGAAATGATCCTCTTCAAATTGGAAGTGGTTTTTCAAGAACTTGACAAAGTGTGCTATGGTAATATGATCTACTTCAGATTCTGACTTATATAAATAAAGTTCCTGGTAATATTTTTGATACAACACAGCTCTAGGAATTCTATTCCATATTTTTATATCCGTAAGAATGACTTCTTGATCCTCTATACGAGATAGAAACTTATGTACTACAACTGAGTTCTCAAGGTATTCCTCAAAGGTGTACAATTATGAAGACACAAGTGCTCTTTTATCTACTAACCACCTATGGAAAGCTCTCTGAAGTTCATGGTACAAAGTCACCTGATCGGGATCCAGGATTCTATCTAGGAAAAACATCTTAATTTTCCTAAGTTCTGCAGATCTAGATTCAATAATACCCAATCTCCTATCAATTTCGTCCCACAAATTTTGGACTCTATTTATTTGAGGTACTTTAAGCACAAAAGTAATCTCTATGGCTGTTAATTGATTTTCAACATTTATGGTGACAAATCGTCTTTTATTATAATCTACCATCTAAATATGACTTGCAACTTTAATTGTTTTTCTAATGATTCTAGATGTTCTTAATAATGCATTTATATTTTTATTTTTATATATATTTGTTGTTTTCAAAGGCTTTTAGTTTCACGTCGAGTTCACCAAAATGTACTGACCCAATTTTTTTGCACCCTTACCTTCAGGCTATAGGATCCGTGCCCAAAAGGGGGATGCGAGAAGGATGGGACAATACCTCAAACTAAGAGGCCCTTTGAAGGTCATGCCTCTCGGGGGAGGGGTATAAGGATGAATTTTTGACGGATGGTGGGGTTCATCAGGAAAATTTGAGCGGAAGTTTCTATGCCTAGGTTGAGAATGTGTTTGATGTGTTCATTTTATACTCAATCATTCATATTCCTAGGTTTGCCAAAATGAATCTAAGCTATTCTATATGAAGATGTTTATTCATATGAATATAGAAAGCATGAATGAATCCTAAATACAAGGAATATGTTAAATGAGAAAGAATGCACCTGATTCCGGATGTCTGATGAATATTTTGAAGCTTGTAGGAGTCCAAATCATCCCGAATATGATAGGATCATCTGCAATTGTATAGAATCATCCTAGATCAGAGGAAATCATATGATATCAGACAAGATCATCATAGATCTGATGAATTCATCAGACAAATTTGTCAGAAACCTGCAATCACAAAAATAGACACCAAAAACCAAAAATGCAACTGTAATAATAATGCAAAATGATAGAAGCGAGAGTATAAATGATTAACTAATAATTCTAAATAGAATATTAAAGGAAATGCATTGTTTTAATAACTTATTTTAACTTTATCATGCATTTATGCTAAATGAGGTGAACTCCAGGATACAGAATGAAAATAATCAATCTAATGCATAGTAAAATAAGGAAGGAAGATGATAAATGCAAACTCAGGGCTCTGATTGCCTCCAATATGAACTAAAGTCTAGATAACCTCTAATCGTATTAGATAATCATAGATCTATTATAGGATTGTCCAAAATTGTGTGGAATCGCCTACGACGATCCGATCTTCCTCCAGCTGAAGCACAGTGAAAACCTGCAATGAAAACTTAAAACTACAAGTGCAAACAATGGTAGATAGGACGTATTAACATAAAAAATCTAAATGGTAGGGAAAATCAACCAGGGAGAGAGTCAGGAGGAGAGCCATGGGGATAAATTGAGAAAATCCTAGTTTATATAGGATTAGGGGGAGATTAGGAGGTTGGGGATCATCCCAATCTGGGAGATCTCCAACGGAGGAATCTCTAACTGCGTAGACACGCTTTTGCCCAAGTTGGAGAGGCTGTTGAAACAAAAGCTAATTATGAAAATTTTGTTTTGGGATGAAATCATCTGGACATTTTGTTCCAGACAAATTCGTCCGATCTGGGATGATTTCATCTGATCGGTGATGATATCATCCAACGGTAAAAACAACTCCTAAAAATGGCACAAAAAATGGGGGAAGCAGTTAACGGGAAGTTTCGGGGTTAAAATTAAAATTTTTATCTTTTTACTAAGGGTTTAACTGCGCCAATTTTAGGGTGCTACAAAGATTAAAAGGTTAAATATATTTGGTGATTCCCTTCTCATTGTTAACCAAGTGAAGTATCTTTTTCAATGTAGGGGTCCTATTCTGAAGGTCTACAAAGATCTTGTTTATACTTATCTAGCTCATTTGGAGTGGTATGACATCAAGGCAATCCATCATTTGTCAAAAAAATTCAAAGATACCATGGCATATTTGGGATCCTTAATCCCTCAAAATAACTCTACCAATTTTACTACCATCCATGTAAAAACTTTGTCACACTCTGTTGTGAAATACGAAGCTTTGGATAACAAAGAGTCAATTAACATGATTCATGTGGAAACAAATCATGAATGGTTCTATAGATCTAGAGACTTTATTAAGAGAGTGCCTTGGGGGTCATTGATCTCTCAGGGTCCTATAGGGAATGGTACTACCATTCACAGTAAGGTCATTTTCCAGTCTACATTTACAAATGATAAACCATAGGGGGAGCATGTTGTATTTTCATTTGAGGTTGAGGCCTATCAGAACTGTATGTCATAGATATATGACTTCCTAAAGCTTGGTATAATCCCATATGTCAGTAGAGAAAATATTTGATGTGGATATCAATGATGATCCCATCAATCTAAAGAAGGTTAAATTTTAAAAAACTTTGACTCCTGATGAGCGTGCCAACATAATATCTCTGCTAAAAGAGAGACCTAATCTCTTTGCTTGGACTTACAAAGACATGCTAGGTCTAGATCCAAAATTGGTTACTCATAACCTTTTTCTAGATCTGTTGAAGAAACCAATCAAGTAGAAACTTAAGAAGATGCATCCAATAGTAGACTTAATGGTTAAAGATGAATTATAGAAGATTTTGGATGTAGAGTTTGTCATTTCCATTGACCGTCGGGAATGGGTATCAAACATGGTGCTTGTAATAAAACTTGATGGAAGGATCCGTATTTGAACAGACTTCAGAGATCTAAATAAGGTAACACCAAAAGATTCATTTCCATTGCTAAACATAGATGTTCTTGTAGACATAACTACGGGTCATGAAATGCTATCCTTAATGGATGGTATTTTTGTTACAACCAAATTCGGATTAAGCTCAAAGACCAGCATAAAACCATGTTCATAATGCCATGGGGGACATTTTTCTATAAGGTTATGCAATTTGGTCTTAAGAATTCTGGTGCTACATATTAGCAGGCCATGACATATATCTTTCATGACTACATGCATAAGATTTTAGAATATTATATTTATGAATTATTGGAAAATTCATTACTACGTTCTAAGCATGTAGAGGTCCTGAGAAAGGTCTTCAATCATCTGATAGAGCATAATATTAGGTTGAATCCTAAGAAGTGCATATTTGGTGCAAATTCAAAAAAACTCTTAGGATTCACCGTTTCAAAGTGAGGGATTGAAGTTGAATAAAAAAAGGTCAAATCTATTTTAGAAATGTGTCCCCACATGAATATCAAGGAATTAAGAAGCCTTTAGAGAAATGTAGTATCCATAAAGTGATTTACCACACAATTATCGGATAAATATCGATCCATGAATTGACTGCTACACAAGGGGGTCCCATTAAACTAGGATGAGGATTGTCAAGCAGCCTTTACTGAGATTAAGCACTAACTAGAAATGCCACCAGTGCTAGCTCCACCAAGACCATATGTACCATTCTTGCTATATATATCAGTAATTGAATTTGCATTAAGAACCATGTTAGACTAAAATAATGTGTAAAACAAAGAGCAAGTCATATATTACATTAGCCAAAATTTGGTGAGTTACAAGATAGGATATGCATACGTGGAGAAGCTATATTTAGCAGTAGTATTTGCTACCCAAAAATTGTGACACTATATGTTAATTCATATGACGTATGTCATATCAAAACAAAATCCTTTGTAGTATATGATGAGCAAGACATCATAATACACATACTACAAAGTGGATCATGCTATTGATATAATCTGATTTGGAATTCATTAGCCAAAATTCCATTAATGGAAAATTCATAGCTGATCAACCAGCTGAGGTTCCTCTCAAGAATAGATCCCTCACCATAGAGCTTCCTGATGATGCAATATTTTCCTTATAAAAAGTTCTTGAACCTAAAGATCTAGATAAAAAAGCTTTTATGAACTTTTTCTTCAATGATTCGAAGTGTTAGCAAGGGGATGGTGCAGGAATAGTGTTATTCACACTGCAGGGTGCTCCCATACCATTGTAATTCAAGTTGAATTTTCCTTGTGCTAGCAATAACACTAAGTACGAAGCCCTAATATTGGGCATCCAAATAGATGTCGCCATGAATATTAAAAGGTTAAATATATTTGGTGATTCCCTTCTCATTGTTAACCAAGTGAATGGACTTTTTCAATGTAGGGGTCCTATTCTGAAGGTCTACAAAGATCTTGTTTATACTTATCTATATTATTTGGAGTGGTATGACATCGAGGCAATCCCTCATTTGTCAAAAAAAATCATATATACCATGGCATATTTGGGATCCTTAATCCCTCAAAATAACTCTACCAATTTTACTACCGTCCATGTAAAAACTTTGTCACACTCTGCTGTGCAACACAAATCTTTGGATAATAAAGAGTCAATTAACATGATTCATGTGGAACTAAATCATGAATGGTTCTACAGATCCAGAGAATTTCTAAATAGAGTGCCTTGGGGTCCTATAGGTAATGTTACTACCATTCACCATAATTTCATTTCCTAGTATGCATTTACAAATGATAAAACGTAGGGGGAGCATGTTGTCTTATCATTTGGGGTTGAGGCCTATCAAAACTGTATGTCATAGATATATGAATTCCTAAAGCTTGGTATAATCCCTCAAGGATTATCACATGACAAATTATGTCTTGTTAGGAGACATTTTGTACCATCAAAGCTAGGATGGAGTCCTCCTTGATTGTCTTGAGCCCGAAGAATCATATTGGAAAATTTTGCAAGCTCATGATGGTACGTGTGATGGCCATTTTAGTGGCATGGCTATCATCAAGTGCATCCTTCACATGGGCTATTATTGGTCCACTATGGAGAAGGATTGCAATGTGTATGTCAATAATTGCATTAAATATCAACATCATGCTAATATTATGTACTTTCCATCATAGGCCTTACAACCCATTCAGGCGGCTTGGCAATTTTCTCAGTGGGGTTTGGATCTCATCGATAAGATATCTCCTCTATCATTAGGCTGACATACATTCATTATCACAACTACTGAGTATTTTACTAAGTGGGTGGAATCCATTCCCCTAACAATGACAACTAGAGCACATATTGATGAGTTCATACTCACCAATATCATAATTCATTTTTGGATACCATCCAAGATCATTTTGGATAATGGGATATCATTCAAGAATAAAAATGCGAGAGCTTTGACATATAAGTATAGAATCAAACATAGTTTTGTGACTCCATATTATCCGTAGGCAAACATGATGAGATAGGAGATTGCCTCATTTAAAGACTTATTTTATAAAATTTTAAGACTCATATGGAACTATTTGTGATGTAATTTTATGTTAATCATAGGATATTATGCATTGTATGATGATATTTGCATGTTAAGATAGGGAAAGTGCATATGCTTTGTTTTTACTAATTTATCCATATTTTCTTCAGTGTTTTGGCTAGTTATTCCTATAATTCTAAATTAATTTAAGTGTTATCATATGTAAGCAATCTATGTATAAGGTTTGCCATCCATCCAAAAATATGTCACTATTTTCTCACTTCTAAATTAATTTTTAGGCACCAAAAAACTGTCAAGTTGTTGACTGTGTAGGAAAACTAGACTTTGTCATACAAATTCCAGCCAACTATACATCTAAAACATGGCATGGAATTTGTCCGTCCCATCCCAAGTCAAGGATTGAACTAGTCCTCTGGATGCCTAAGGAGACCATACCTACCATCATAACCGATTGCATAAACTTCTACTAATGAAATAGCAATCTTCCTGTTCTACTGCCTGATATTTTGGAGCAATTTCAAAATGAGCACAAACAGTTTGGAACTGCTTAAAGGTATTTTTTAAAAGGATTAAATGGTTACTAAAGTTATATCATAATACACCTTATCCAAACTCACACTTGTACCTCACTTTGGATGTCAACACATAGAGTGGATAGGGACAGAAGAGTCAAAACTCTGGATTTGTGGAAGACCTGGACTGAAACTATTGTAACAGTCCCAAATAATAGTAGTAAACCTTATCCGTAATGCATTCTATTTTGTATAAATAAAATGCTCCCATATGGTTGAGCATATAGGATAATAGGTAACTAAAGATAGTTATAACATGTATTAGGTATTCTAAATATGTATTTACTGCAACAATACAATATTCAGCAGGTCTCTTCTTACATTGCTCTGATGTTGCTAATATGAAATAAAAAGGTGAAATATTATGATTCATGTTTCATTTTGAATTAAGTGTGATAAATTCTTAGTTTAGTGCAAGCTCACTCACCTCCTTTGGTTCATGAAGCAAGGGCCATTTCCAGGCCTAAAGGAGGGTTTTTCCCTTGACAAAATTCTATTTATTATGGCTGCAGCAGGGCAGCAAAAGACTGACAGTTTTTGTAGAGTTTTTGGTTTATGCATAGGTCAATACTTCTTAATTAGTAGTTGAAATTTAGTGGTAAATTTCAATTTCACATTTCCAGAATTTAGCACAGTATTTTTAGATTTCTATTTTCTGCACTATTTCTAAAATTTGTATTAGAATAAATTTGTTACAGATTTTGCACATTTAGTTTTCAGTTGTTTTTGATATTTCAATTTTTGTCATTTTCTACAAAGTATGGTGTGATGTTTAGAAGTTTAATTTTCTACAATATTTCATTTTCAGTTTGTTGCAACTTATTTCTTGTCAATTGAATTCTGCAATAGTTTTACTTTTATGAATAGTGTGGCTTTGATTCATGTAATTTCTAGTTTTCAATAGTTTAGTTTCATTTTATTTGTAAAAGGAAGTATTTTAACATTTCTAGGATGTTATAAGGAGTACCAAACACCCCAAGACACTAACTTACTCACAAATAAAGCCCTGAGTTAAATGAACTAAACCTACAATCTTCTACACCCTGTTCTCATATATAGTCTTGGATACCACCTTGGATTGACATATATTGATTAAATGGTGAAGGATAAATGACACTCATAATTTTTGGCACCATTTCCAGGGAGCCTTAGGTGTTGTTAGGAGAGGCCTAGCAGTCCAGAAACAGTCCTGTCTCAAGAAATATTTTTTGGAGACCTAAGGTTTAGCTCATTTTAGTAAATAAGCATGAATCCATAGGCCAATAGATGATAGAGGGAGGTTTATTAGAACCGGTTCCTTACCAAAAAGGTGTTATTACTGTATAGGAGAAGATATACCTATTTATGATTATCCTGATAGAGTAAAAAGAGAATCATTTTCTTCATCAATTTAACCATCTACAAAATATTTTGAGGAAGAACTTCTTGAAGCACTTGCTACTAGACATTCTTCTATTCCTGATCCATTATTAGAACAAAAAGAAAAATCTAAATTAGTTAAATCAGAGGAGGAAAACATGGCACAACCACCACCTCCTACTAGAACTTTTGAGTACCCTATACAATTAACTGTTGGACAACAAGCTCCTATGAAAACCATTTCTCCCTCAATGTTGCCAATCTTTAGGGGAACAGTGTCTGAAGATCCTGACCAATTTCTGTTTGAGTTTAAGATCTTGAGTCAAACATATGATTATGTGACTGATAATCAAAAGATAAAATTATTTCCTTCCACACTTAAAGATGCAGCTTTATGTTGGTTCATGAGTCTTGAATTAGATTCCATTCATACCTAGGATGAAATGGAAACTGCATTTTTATATAAATATTAGGAGTATTGCAGGGTACGCAATATAAAGGATGAGTTATTTTGAATTAAACAAGAAGAAGATGAAAATTTGGAAGATTATGTTGATAGATTTGCTTTTATCCAGAAAAGAGCTGGTCTTGTAGAAGGAGAATTGTTAAAATCTATCTTTCTAAGGGGATTACAAGATGAATCCAAGGAAGTACTGGATATAATGGGAAAAGGATATGTACACCAACTTGAGATTGCTGACATTATAGAGTTGTGCATAAATTATTCTAGAACTAGGGACATAAGGAAGAAGAAAAGTCCTAATAATGTAGACATCAAAGAGTTGAAGGAAGAAATGGCTAATATGAAAATTGATATACTTGTTCAATTAAACACTACTTTAGGAGAAAGGAATACAAGATCCAATTATTCACCACCCCTGTCTATCTATTGTCCTAGGTGTACATCAAATTCAAAATGTATGTCAAATTTCTAAGTGTATGGTTCAATGCAAGAGGCCTGCTAGGTTTTATAGCCTAATTATGAAGGAAAAATACCTCCGATGGTAGACCATGAGGATTGCCTCTGGTTTTATCCATACTTTTGAGACACCAGGGGAATTTTTAAAGGCTTTTTGGCAAAGCTCTATGGAAGATAAAAATCAGTTGTGTGAATTATTCCTTCATAACTTCTTTTTACCAACTAAAGTTCTATTTAATCCTCACATATTTACTAGTGATATTTAGCTCAGAGCCTTTCAGTCAGTATTGCAAAACCGGCTCTATTGAGAACATCAAAAGAGAACTAGTAAGTCTTTAGAGACTCAAGCTATTTTACTGATCAGGCCTATGCACCTAAATCACAAGACCTCTACAAATCAACATTATGCTCTCATAAAGAATGAAAAATTAAGGAGAATGTACCTGGGAAATTTTCAAGTTTATATAGATGGGTTTCAAACATTTTGTGCAGCCTCCTTTGCTGATGCATTGTTAGCATATAGAAACATATGGGGTGAACTGCCCATATCATTATAAAAAAGAGAACCTATATCACCTAATAACTTGATCTGGTCTCGGGGAAGGGCTATGGGTGTAATTCAAACTATACTTGAGGCCAAAGAATGATGGATTAGACTCAGGTATAGTATGCCTACTATCATAACTCCTGTTCCACACTTCTTTGACAACGATGCTCATCCAAAAGACCAATTATAGGAGTGGATCAAAGACATTCAGATGCATAAGGGATATTACCATATTGGAAGCAGATTGTGGAAGTATAATGAACGATATCTAGAGCTGGACCTTTATGCCATTGTTGCAGAGCAGAATGCATGAGGACATGCATTAGAATAGGTTGGGGGGGAAATGATGAGGTAGGAGATTGCCTCATTTAAAGACTTCTTTTATAAACTTTTAAGACTCATATGGAACTATTTGTGATGTGATTTTATGTTAATTATAGGATATTATGCATTGTGTGATGATATTTGCATGTTAAGATAGGGAAAGTGCATATGCTCTATTTTTACTGATTTATCCATATTTTCTTCAGTGTTTTGGCTATTTATTCCTATAATTCTACATTAATTTAAGTTTTATCATATGTAAGCAATCTATGTATAAGGTTTACCATCCATACAAAAATATGTCACTATTTTCTCACTTTTAAATTAATTTTTAGGCACCAAAAAACTGTCAAGTTGTTGACTGTGTAGGAAAACTGGACTTTGTCATACAAATTCTATCCAGTTGTACATCTATATCATGGTGTGGAATTTTTCCATACCAGCACAAGTCAAGGCTGGAACTAGTCCTTTGGATGCCTAAGGAGACCATACCTATTGTCACAACCGATTGCATAAACTTCTGTTGATGAAATAGTAGTCTTCCTGTTCCGCTGCCTGATATTCCAAAGCAATTTCAAAATGAGCATAGATAGTTTGGATCTGCTTAAAGGAATTTTTTAAAAGGATTAAATGGTGACTAAAGTCATCTTAAAAGACACCTTATTCAAACTCACACTTGTGCCTCACTTTGGATGCCAGCACTTAGAGTGGATAGGGACAAAAGAGTCAAAACTTTGCATTTGTGGAAGACTTGATCTGAAACTGCTGTAACAGTCCCAAATAATAGCAGTAAACCTTATCTATAATGCATTCTATTTTGTATAAATAAAATGCTCCATATGGTTTATCATATAGGAGAATAGATAACTGAAGATAGTTATAGCATGTATTAGGTGTTCTGAATCTATATTTACTGCAACAATATAGTATTCTATAGGTCTCTTCCTACATTACTGTGATGTTGCTAATATGAATTAAAAGGGTGCAATATTATGATTCATGGTTCATTTTTAATTAAGTGTGATAAATTCTTAGTTTAGAGCAAGCTCACTCACCTACTTTAGTTCAGGAAGCAAGGGCCACTTCCAGGCCTAGAGGAGGGTTTTTTCCCTAACAGAATTCTACTTATTCTGGTTGTAGTGGGGCAGCAGAAGACTAATAGTTTTTGTAGAGTTTTTGGTTGATGCATAGGTCAATACTTCTTGATTAGTAGTTGCAAGTTAGTGGTTAATTTTAGTTTCACATTTCCAAAATTTAGCACAGTATTTTCAGCTTTCTATTTTCTGCACTATTTCCAGAATTTGTATTAGAATAAAGTTGTTATAGATTTTGCACATTTAGTTGTCAGTTGTTTTTTATATTTTAATTTTTGTCATTTTTTGCAAAGTATGGTGTGATGTTTGGAAGTTTAATTTTCTGCAATAGTTCATTATCATTTTGCTGCAACTTATTTCTTGTTAATTAAATTTTGCAACAGTTTTACTTTTCTGAATAGTGTGGATTTGATTCATGCAATTTCCAATTTTTAATAATTTAGTTTTATTTTCTTTTTCAAATGAAGTATTTTAGCATTTCTATGATGTTAGAAGGAGTACCAAACACCCTAAGACACTAACTGCTTCACCAATAAATCCCTAATTTAAATGAACTAAACCTACAATCTTCTACACCCTGCTCTCGTATATAGCCTTGGACACCACCTTGGACTGACATATTAAATGGTGAAGGATAAATGACACTCATCAAAACAGTTAATTTGGGACTTCAAATAAGATAGTGGTTTCTATCTTGAAAAATACGGTACAAGAGCACCACAAATATTAGCATATCCAGCTATCCCTTTGCATTATGGGATTGTAGGACTAGCATTCAGACACCCACTAGGGCAACTAAATTTTCACTAGTATATGGTGTTGAGGCTATCATGCCCTTATAGTTGGAGATTCCAATGCTGCGCATCACATTGAAAGAGTTCATCGATGATGACACTGCATGAAAAGCTCACCTAGATCAATTGACATTACTTTATGAACATCACGTGAATGTCATAGAGCATCTGTGTTTATTACGAGTGATTAAAATGATCTTACAATAATAAAGTACATCTAAGAGACTTTGAGGTTGGTGATTTTGTTCTGAAAGAGAACCAACAAAACTCAAAACTGTTGCTAGAAATGTGAGACAAATTTACGGCTAATTGGTTGGGTCCTTATATCATCTTTGAGAAGATTAGACCTGGGACATATCACTTGACATCGTTGGAAAGGTTTGAAGAGCATGAACCTCTCAAAATCCTTCATCTTAAAATGTTCTATGCCTAGAACCATCAAAAGGCCCCAAAGGCATCTGTAAACCCTTTGGTCACCCAGTCCAAAGGATTCAAAGGCATATGTAAGCCCTTGGTTCATTCCAGTAAAGGATCCAAAGGCATATGTAAGCCCTTTGGTCAAATTAAAATTAAAATCCATAAAAATTAAAAAAATTAAATCCAAAATAATTGGAAAATATCAAAATTCAAAAACATTGCATTTAAATTCAAAAGCATTTGCATATCATTTGCATCCTTGCATTTCATTTGCATAATTAAATTCCACCTTGCACTTGCATTTTATTTTGCATTGCATTAGACATATCCATCCATCACACTTGCATTAGGATAGACTGTGTTTACAATCTGATAAATGACAACACCTTTGTGTTTAAATCATGTATCTATGCATTATCATTATGATCCATTCACCCTTGTGAGAAATTGTGTTTTTCAACACAACCCATCCTGTTGCTATGAAGAATATACTAGGGTTTTTTGGTCATTCAACCATACTTAGTAGTCTTCTCAAGAGTTTGTTAGAAATCTTGCTTTTCTTTTGTGGATGAGGTCTAGTTTTTATAGCCCTTAGCATATCAGAATCCTATCACTAATCAATAAATTAAATAATCTTAATTAGTACTAGGGAAATATTAACACCACAAAGTGGGACCAGGTATCCTGAGGTGAAAAGTTTATTCTTGCTTATCTCCCTGTGCGAACGGTCCTTGAAATTTTGACAATTGGTAAAAGGACAAGTTTCCCCTACCCATAGAAATCCCTTGCTTACAAATGAAGGAGCAATATCCCAAAGTGAAATATCAAATTCAAGTCAAATCAAGATCAAGTTTTATCAAAAATCAAATCAATATCAAATCCCTTGCTCAAAAAGAAAAAAAGAAAGAGTACAAAATAAAAAGTGATTTTTATCACTATAGTACAAAAATAAATAGTGATTATTATCACTTTATATGAGCAAGTATCCCAAAAAATTGAAGAAAATAAGGGAGTGAACATGAATCCCTGGAATTTTTTGCACTATTGTATCTTACACATGATGATATGTCTAATACATTAGCACTTTTCTTATGTGCATACCAATGTTTGAATGTGGAAGAGCTAGCTTTAGGTGTCCTGTATCACCTAGTGATCAAGTCCATCTGAAATCCAAATCTAGGATTGGATAGACATTTGAGGATCCCCTATCTTAAAAATGGGCTGAAATAATCCCACTTGACATCGGGGTATGCTTATGTTTTATCTAATATACTCATGTGCACACACAGGGATACTGAACAGTTAGGACCTATCCTAGCGAAAGCCTTATATTTCATAAGTCTAGTATGGCTAGTATACAACTTTTGATCAGTCAACTAAGGTGTTTGAGTCTCATGGAAAACCTCAAAATTTTCCAAATAGCAACAATCAAATTTTCAAATGCAATCATCAAAATTAAAAACATTCTATTATAAAGAATTTTTTTATTTATACTATTCATAATATATGTTAGATACCAGATGGATGTCAGAAATGATATTTAAATGGCCACTGATTATGTTATTAATTTTATTTTTAATTTACAAAAGCCTATATTGTTAAGCTCATATTGCATTCAAACATTGTATTTTAAGTGATTAAAGGATACATGTTCATTTCCATATATATCATCATAAAAAAATTATGCAATACATGCATGGAATAGATCATGTCATAAAAACATATATTAAATGCATGTCATAGTACAATAAATTACACATGTATTTAACAAAACATTGCATCCATATACATTCACCATAAGTAGTCCATATACACATGTATATTACTGCATGTAAAATCATACATTCATCATATAGCTAGAGCATGTAATTCATACATCACATCATATAACATTAAATAAGCATTACATCTAAGAATTGCATCCATATGCATCTCATAAAAGAACATAAAACAATAAAAATAATAAATTTGTACATATAATGAGTCTCAATGTCAGATCATATATATGTGTCTCAAAATAAATAGTCAACAATACATCAACATGGTAAAAAATGCTCATAGGCTACATCTATGTAGGTCCTCGATATTACATTCAAAAATGGTACAATAATATCTATGATAGATCTGTATTATCTAGCGCCTGCGCTGCCAGACTGAGAGGCTCTGCCATCGCCTCTGCCATCCCTATGAGTTCTCCTAGATATGGCACCAAAATTCCTCTATGATCTGTGTGATTTTATACTAGAGATAACTAAGGACTGGCTTGTCTATCAAGTGTGAGTCCTCTAAGACCCTAAAGACAAGGGCATATTTGGAATCTTACCCCCAAGTAGCCTGATTGATCCTCTCATAGTAGATATGTAGGTGGCACTTTGTGCATCATCATCAATGTAATCCTGCACCAAACACTAGAGTCTCTAAATATATGCCCCTTGGTCCAACCCTACCAATCCCTGCTCTTCTAGTGCTACTAGTACTTATTGTACTTCTGGAGTGGCTAGAGGTACTAGAACAACCTATTATGAGGAGGGGTATGCCCTCCCACCCTAGTATGCAACAAGTTGTGCCATCAAAGCATATATATGATACTAGAGGAGGATGTGCTACCATGTAATCTTATGTATATCTATGTCAGCTATAGCAATCTTAGCCTCTATAGTGGTCTTCTCTTCATTGTAGCTACATCATCAAGTCGGCCCTACTATAATTTGATACTAGAGATCCCCCACATTTGACTCTAAAGTGGAAATTATAGTATCTTGATGCAAGAGTTGTGTCTGTAGAGAGCCTACCTAAGTCTGTAGGCTGGTAACATAGGCCCTAAGCTACCCAATCTAGTTGTTCAGTGGTGCCTTGCCCCCATCAAGAGCGTCACCCTCCTCCTCAGTTGGTGGTGCCCCCTATCCAACTACCTCATCCCATCCACCCTCAGTACTATAATGGACTTGAATACCATGAGGATATACCTCTGCACCCTCACCACCCTCTATTGCATCATCTAGAATCCTGCCCAAGGTGCCATCAAAGCCTCACCATACTTTGAGTGTCCACCAGGTATCAAACTCTACTATAGTCCCTACATTAGATAACCTTAACTCCTATAAGTCATCATCCTCCTCACCCAGTGGAATAATCCTAGGCTAGGTCAAGTCTCACTCTAGGTGGAGGTGGCGATAGATAGTCAGCATATCTGCAAGCAATTGATCTAAGTATGCATCAAATATAGAAAATTAAGTATGAGTACAAAACATACAATAATAATAAAGTGATACACACACATATATAGTGATAATATTGGATGATCATATCTTATGCTTGATGAATATATACTTAATTATTATAAGTGTCTTTAGAGTCCACTAGTATATCACCTCTCACTAAAATGGTTGATGAATACATCCAACCAATGTGGCCTTGAGAAAGAGACTCCTTGTTAAGAGAGTAATCCTACTAAAAGGATGAAGAAGAAAAATGTCCTTCTTATAAGCCAAAGGATAAGATGGTGCTTCTATATAAAGAGAAAATAATATTTAAAGGTCTTAGATATATTTTATTAGGTGTCCTTCTTATGAGCCAAGGGTCATTATGGTTTTATTTGATCAACACATACAATGCTCAAGCCATATGTGCTGAATTTTTAACCATAAGTCTTTGCATGTTGACAAAGTAGACTATATGGTTCGTACATTATTCGCTCATCACATTCAATCCAAACCATATATTTTAAACAAATAGGAAGGAAAACACCCATTTCCCTTGATCCATTCCTATTCATTCATTTTCAACCAATAAAAATCCAACACTCATATTTCATTTCTTTATTCTGCTTCATCCAATTTCCTCAACACAATCTTAGCCACACATTTTATATAAGAACAACTAAGGAAAATATTTTAATTAAAACTAAGATTTTGGGTTTGAATTTAAAAATATTTGGACCTAAGTATTATTTTTTTTTGAAAGAGGGCAAAATATTTATACAGGAGAGTCTAACCCTTAGGTAAACACTTAAGTGGATTTGATTAATTGAAACAACTCTAATATTAGAAATTTTAATTGAACCTTAGGCAATTATCTAATTAATTCAAATCAAATTTAACATTTTGGACACTAAATAAATCATATTGAGAGGGGATGCAATTTTATTCTATTTAACCTAAACCTCGGACTTTGAATATTGGCAATATTGAAATTAAAGTGGAAATCCTTAACATTAAATTTTAAATTTTCTTGGAACTAAATAAAATGTATCTACATAGTCTTTAATATTTGGAGCATTAAAATTAGACTTTATTGAAAAGTGAAGCAAAATAACCTAATATTTGAACAAAATAATTCAAAATGGGATTAACAACAAAAAAAGGAAGAAAAAATATTTTTCTAGGAATGTCGAACCTTAGACAAATAGTTTAATAAATAATTGAAGTGTCAAAGCATTAAATTAACAAAATTAAATGGCTAATAAGATTCCAGCACTCAAGTTCACCTACTTTATTCTACTCTAATAAGATTTTAGTTCTCTTTCTTGCTCCATTTCTATTCGTCCATCACTTCGGCTAATAGGAAGGCCAACACTTATTTTTTCTGCTTCATTTCTACTCCATTCCTTTTCGTCCATTGCTCTAACCAATAGTAAGGCAACGATCATCCTTCTTTGCTCTACTCCACTTTATTTGATTCCATGCTACATTATTAGTTGTGGATTTCCTAAATCAATCAAAGCCTTATAAGTCATGCTTGATATTTTGGAGAAAACCTTAGTTGCAATTATAATAATTTATATAATTAAATCTCAAGCAACTTGAATTAGCCCTTTGACTTTGAAACTTAGTGAATGTAAAATTTAACCAAAAAAGGATGAAATATTTTACCATAAAAACCTAACCCTCAACTTGGAGGTTTGTATGAATCATGAAAATCTTAGTATTGATTTTAATACTTTATCATTAAAAATTAAAATGGAATTTTAATGTTAAATTTAATAATTTGGCCTTAAAATTAAAAGCAAATATATGTAACATAGAATTAATAATGAAAGACCTTGGACCTGAGAAACTATCTTAGCATTTGATTTAGTACTTTGGTACTATAATTAAAATAGAACTCTAGTGTTAAACCTATCACTTTTAGAAAAAAGGGAAGAACATTGAATATTAACAAATCAAATCTTATAATTGTCCATTAATGAATTTAAATCGATTAATGCAAATAATTTTTGAAATGAATTATGTGAGAGTCCCTAAAGTTTTCATGATGGAAAAATAGATGTCTAAATATGAAATTGATAAAATAAATAAATATTAATGATAAAAATAAATAAATATATTTTTTTGGTAAATAAAAGTCTTCATTAATTATCGGGTTTTGCAGGTTAACCCAAAACCTATTACAATATCCAGCCTTCTGCTAAGATTGTAGATCCTAGTCATCCTTGAAATTTTCTTACCAGAACTTGTGTTGAATCCCCTACAACACCCTACTAACAAGGCACACCAATACCTAAACATAACTGTAAACATTACTTACATTGACAAGAAATTAAAGTTTGGAACTTTGCACTTGGGAAACCTGTTGCTTACCCATTTCCTATTCTTCGTCAAAATCTTCCAAGGCTTACACCCTGTTACCTTCATTTCCAATTTGGTATGATTTAGAGGGAAACCCCATAGTTATTACCAGTTCCATGGGGAAAGAACACCCATTCATCTTTCTCCTTAACGGGTAGGTTTATTTTCATGACTAATAATGTTTTCCACTTCATGTGGCACACCTTGTGTCCATGTCACCAAACTACCAACATCAACACCTATGTTGGCTAATTTTTCAGCTGACCTGTTGGCCTCACGGTACACATGATGAGCCCTCCTATTCTGTCTTATCGTAAAAATTATCCTCACTTCATGGATAACTCCCTCTATTCTCCATGAAGGTTTTTTGCCATTGGTTAATAGGTTGATGATGTTCATAGAATCACCTTCAATCATCAATTTACCTTGAGTTTCTTGGGCTAATTGCAACCCTCTCCAAAGAGCTCTTGCTTCTACTTCATTAGTAGTTCTGATTCCCAATGGTTCAGAAAAGGCCTTGACCAGATTTCCTTGATGATCCCTGATTATTCCTCTAGCTCCAACTCTTCTCGGGTTCTCCTTGGCTGCACCATAAAAATTTAGTTTAAACCAACCCTGGGGGGGTGGCTCCCAAGAAATACCATTTTTGGAATTGGGCAAAGGAAGGTTTGTCCTCAATACCTAAGGCCTGAGTTAATTATTTTTCTTGGGGAGTAATTGAGTGGTTCTCATCCACTAAGGTGCTAAGGTTTTCCTTCACAAAGACAATAATCCTGTTGAGGATGGTTTTTGGGTTGTGAATTGTATCCTTAAAGGCTCTATGGTTCCTTTCTAGTCAAATTTGCCAGAGAAAATGATGCCAACAGATTTTCCATAGGTACTTAAGTTTTAGGCTAACAAAGGGTTGAGGCCATTGATGGAACACTTCGGATATAAGAGTAGGATTAACCCATGAGATCCTAAAGGCTTATAAAAGTTCATCCAAGATGGACTCCATGATCGGACACTCCAGAAACAAGTGTTGGGTTGTCTCCCACCCTGCCTTGCACATGTAGCAACAGTTAGCAATAACCATACCTTTGGATAACATATTGTCCATAGTGAGGATTTTTCCTTGAATCACCAACCATGAAAAAAAGGATATTTTAGGAATTAAGCCTTTGATCCAAAACAAACTCGGTTGAAATTGTTGACCTTCCACATTGAGAAGAAAATTATAGGCAAACTTAACTGTGAAGTCACCACTTTCAGTATCAACCCAAACAATGTGATCTTCATCCTCTCCAGAGGGAATACTTTGCTGAGTTAAAATGTTATAAAGCTTTTCAGACTCCGCTTCAAAACCTTGTACTCTGATGTGTTTCCACCTATTGATATTTATATCCTACCACATATAATTTGCAACCTTCTTCCCAATATGCTGCTCCATATGCTCTTGAATCCTAGACAAACGAGGATTCTGGGATAACTCCTCAGCTCTCACCCATCGATCCTTCCAAAAGTCTATTGTTTGCCCATTTACTAGAATCCATCTAAGACCTTTCTTGACAAGATCCCTGCTCGTGAGGATTACCTTCCAAAAAGTAGACCCCCTTCTTTCTAAGTTGTCATTAAGGAATTTCACACCTTGGAGGTATTTCCTCCTAACTATGGCAGTCCATTCATTATCGACCTTGGTCAATAATTGCCATGCTTGTTTGGCTAACAGAGCTGTATTGAGATGAGTAACTCTCCTCAATCCTAACCACCCATCAACTTTAAGTTTGCAAACCTTGTTCCAACCTACTAAATGGATCCTTTTATTATCCTTAGTCCCTGATTAGAGAAATTTTTTTTGAAGCTACTCAATTTTGTGATACACCTTGCTGGGAGCTCTGAAGACTGATAGGAAGTAAACGAGAATAATTCAAAATGGGATTAACAACAAAAAAAGGAAGAAAAAATATGTTTCTAGGAATGTCGAACCTTAGACAAATAGTTTAATAAATAATTGAAGCGTCAAAGCATTAAATTAACAAAATTAAATGGCTAATAAGATTCCAGCACTCAAGTTCACCTACTTTATTCTACTCTAATAAGATTTTAGTTCTCTTTCTTGCTCAATTTCTATTCGTCCATCACTTCAGCTTATAGGAAGGCCAACACTTATTTTTTCTGCTTCATTTCTACTCCATTCCTTTTCGTCCATTGCTCTAACCAATAGAAATGCCAATACTCATTGTTTTCCACTTCATTCCCACTCTATTCTCATTTGTTCATTGCTCTAACCAATAGTAAGGCAACGATCATCCTTCTTTGCTCTACTCCACTTTATTTGATTCCATGCTACATTATTAGTTGTGGATTTCCTAAATCAATCAAAGCCTTATAAGTCATGCTTGATATTTTGGAGAAAACCTTAGTTGGAAATTATAATAATTTAAATAATTAAATCTCAAGCAACTTGAATTAGCCCTTTGACTTTGAAACTTAGTGAATGCAAAATTTAAGCAAAAAAGGATGAAATATTTTACCATCAAAACCTAACCCTCAACTTGGAGGTCTGTATGAATCATGAAAATCTTAGTATTGATTTTAATACTTTATCGTTAAAAATTAAAATGGAATTTTAATGTTAAATTTAATAATTTGGACTTAAAATTAAAAGCAAAGATATGTAATATAGAATTAATAATGAAAGACCTTGGACCTGAGAAACTATCTTAGCATTTGATTTAGTACTTTGGTACTATAATTAAAATAGAACTCTAGTGTTAAATCTATCACTTTTAGAAAAAAAGGAAGAACATTGAATATTAACAAATCAAATCTTATAAATGTCCATTAATGAATTTAAATCAATTAATGCAATTAATTTTTGAAATGAATTATGTGAGAGTCCCTAAAGTTTTCATGATGGAAAAATTGATGTCTAAATATGAAATTGATAAAATAAATAAATATTAATGATAAAAATATATATATATTTTTTTGGTAAATAAAAGTCTTCATTAATTACCGGGTTTTGCAGGTTAACCCAAAACCAATTACAATATCCAGCATTTTGCTGAGATTGTAGATCCTAGTCATCCTTGAAAATTTCTTACTAGAACTTGTGTTGAATCCCCTAGAAAACCCTACTAACAAGGCACACTCATACCTAAACATAACTGTAAACATTACTTACATTGACAGGAAATTGAAGTTTGGAACTTTGCACTTGTGAAACCTATTGCTTACCCATTTCCTATTCTCTGTCGAAATCTTCCAAGGCTTACACCCTGTTACCTTCATTTCCAATTTGGTATGATTTAGAGGGAAACCCCATAGTTATTACTAGCTCCATGGGGAAAGAACACCCATTCATCTTTCTCCTTAACAGGTAGGTTTATTTTCATGACTAATAATGTTTTCCACTTCATGTGGCACACCTTGTGTCCATGTCACCAAACTACCAACACCAAAACCTACGTTGGCTAATTTGTCAGCTGACCTATTGGCCTCACAGTACATGTGACGAGGCCTCCTATTCTATCTTGTCACAAAAAGGATCCTCACTTCATTGATGACTCCCTCAATTCTCCATGGAGGTTTTTTACCATTGGATAATAGGTTGATGATGTTCATAGAATAACCTTCAATCATAAAGTTACGTTGAGTTGCTTGGGCTACTTGCAACCCTCTCCAAAGGGCTCTAGCTTCTACTTCATTATTAGTTCTGATTCCCAATGGTTCAGCGAAGGCCTTGACCATATTTCCTTGATGATCCCTGATTATTCCTCCAACTCCAGCTCTTCTCGGGTTCTCCTTGGCTGCACCATCAAAATTTAGTTTAAACCAACCCTAGGGGGTGGCTCCCAAGAAATACCATTTTTGGGATTGGGCAAAGGAATGGAAGTTTTGTCCTCAATACCTAAATCCTGAGTTAATTATTTTTCTTGGGGAGGAATTGAGTGGTTCTCATCCACTAAGGTGCTAAGGTTTTCTTTCGCAAAGACAATAATCCTATTGAGGATGGTTTTTGGGTTGTGAATGGTATCCTTAAAGGCTCTATGGTTCCTTTCTAGCCAAATCTACCAAAGAAAATGATGCCAACAGATTTTCCATAGGTACTTAAGTTTTATGCTAACAAAGGGTTGAGGCCATTGATGGAACACTTCGGATATAAGAGCAGGCTTAACCCACGAGATCCTAAAGGCTTGTAAAAGTTCATCCAAGATGGACTCTGCTACCAGACACTCCAAAAATAAGTGTTGGGTTGTCTCCCACCTTGCCCTGCACATGTAGCAACGGTTAGAAATAACCATACCATTGGATAACATATTGTCCATAGTGAGGATTTTTCCTTGAATCACCAGCCATGAAAAAAAAGATATTTTAGGAATTAAGCCTTTGATCCAAACCAAAATCGGTTGAAATATTTGACCTTCCACATTGAGAAGCAAATTATAGGCAGACTTAACTGTGAAGTCACAACTTTTAGTCTCAGACCAAACAATGTGATCTTCATCCTCTCCAGAGGGAATAATTTGCTAAGTTAAAATGTTATAAAGCTCTTTAGACTCTGCTTCAAAACCCTGTACTCTAATGTGTTTCCACCTGTTGATATTTATATCCTGCCACATATAATTTGCAACCTTCTTCCTAATATGCTACTCCATATGCTCTTGAATCCTAGCCAAATGAGGATTCTGGGATAACTCCTCAGCTCTCACCCATAGATCCTTCCAAAAGTCTATTGTTTTCCCATTTACTAGAATCCATCTAAGACCTTTCTTGACAAGATCCCTGCTCGAGAGGATTGCCTTCCAAAAAGTAGACCCCCTTCTTGCTAAGTTGTCATTAAGGAATTTCACACCTTGGAGGTATTTCCTCCTAACTATGGCAGTCCATTCATTATCGACCTTGGTCAATAACCGCCACGCTTGTTTAGCTAACAGAGCTGTATTGAGATGAGCAACTCTCCTCAATCCTAACCCCCCATCGACTTTAGGTTTGCAAACCTTGTTCCAACCTACTAAATGGATCCTTTTCTTATCCTCAGTCCCTGACCAGAGAAATTTTTTTTGAAGCTATTCAATTTTGTGATACACCTTGTTGGGAGCTCTAAAGACTGATAGGAAGTAAACGGGTATACTTTGAAGGAAGCCATATTTAAAACTGCTTTGCCTGCTTGAGATAACATGTCCTTTCCAACTTGCTAGATTTTTTTGGATCCTCTCCATAAATATGTTCCACATTGATCCTTCAGGTTTCCCCATAAACAGGGGAAGACCTAAATAGGAGGTAGGAAGGGATGCAATATGACATTCCATGATCCTTGCTATGTTGTTTTGCCTAGGAATGGGGGTATTGATGAAATAAAGTTTGCTCTTATAAAAATTCACTTTCTGTCCAAATGCTTCTTCATACATTATGAGAATATTTTTAATCCTTCTTGCCTCAACCATAGAATCCAAAGTCAGTAGCAATGTATCATCAACAAATTGCTGATGTGTCATCGGGGTAGTTAGCAACGTGGCCTTGATACCTGATATGAGTCCAACTACCACTGTCGCCTTAATGGTTCTTCCCAAGGCCTCAGCTACAATGATGAACAACATAGGACTTATGGGATATCCTTGTCTTAGAATACATTTTATTTGAAAAACCTGCAATAAACCCATTAACCAAAATTGAAAAACAAGGCTTAGAAAGACACTCTCTTATTAACTTGACCCATTTCATGTTGAAGCCAAATTTTAAAAAAACTGCCTCTAGGAATTCCCAATTTATCCTGTCATAAGCTTTGTTCATGTCTAACTTTAAAGCCATGACTACTTTTTTGGTCTAAGTGGCTGTATGAAGAGCCTCATGAATAGTAATAACTCCATATAAGATTGATCTTCCTTGTAAAAAACTTCCTTGACTTGGATCAATGATAACCGGTAGAACTTTCTTCAAACGGTTGGCTAAAACTTTGGACATAATTTTATAGGATATATTACACAGGCTAACCGGCCTAAAGTTAGCCATAGTCTTGGGGTTGGGGCATTTAGGGATAAAAGCAATGAAATTTGAATTGAAACCCCTTGGAATATGATTTGAACTTTGGAACTCCTTGATTGCAGCAATAACTTTTGCTCCAACAATATCCCAACAAACTTGGAAAAATTGCAGTGAAAACCCATCCGGCCTAGGAGCTTTGTCAGGATCCATGTTAAACAAAGCCTCCTTGATATCTTCATCTAAAAAAGCTACTGTAAGAGACTCGTTAATTGTTTCATAAATGAGTTATGGAATGAATTGAAGGATATAGTCCTTTGCTTGGGCATTACAGGCTCGTTCTTCACCCAATAATGAACTAAAAAATTAACAGCCTCGTCCTTGATCTCCTGAATGTTTTGAGTTGAGGATCCATCCACCTTAGTTAAATTTCTAATATTATTGTTGCTTCTATTGCTCAATGTGGTAACATGGAAAAAAATTGAATTAGAGTCCCCTTCCTTTAGCCATAATGCCCTTGATTTCTGCCTCCAATACATCTCTTCACAAGCTAAAATATTATAAAACTCACAAAGGGTTTCCTTCTCTTTAGTCCTTGTCGCCTCATCATAGGTTCCATTTTGGATTTTTCTTTCTATTATTCTCATTTTTTCCCCCGCTACTCTCTTATTCTCAAAAATATTTCTAAAGACTTATTTATTCCAAATTCTAAGGTTGTTTTTCACCATCTTAAGTTTTTGAGATAGTTTGAAGGAAGCACTTCCCTAGATAGGCTGCTGCCACCATTCCTCTATTCATTTCTTGAAGTCTGGATGTTTAACCCACATTGAGAAAAATTTGAATGGCTTTTTAAAGGAGTTAACCTGAAATGCCTCCCATAGAATAAGATTATGGTCTGAAGCTCATTTAGGAAGGGCTTGTAACACTGAATCAAAAAACATTTTTGTAGCTTCCTTGGATAAAAAAACCTGTCCAACATTTCTTGAATTAGCTGTCTTCCTATCCTCTTATTACTCCATGTAAATTTGGCTCCTTTTAGTCTTACATCGATCAATTCATTTGTGTTAATGAATTCATTGAAGTCCTCCATGCTCCTTGAGGGTAACATAGATCCTCCCTTCTTATCATATGGGTAAAGGGGGGTATTGAAATCTCCCCCAATCACCCAAGGAATGTCTTTAAAATATTGGCTCAAATGCCCCAAAAACTCCCATAGTTTAGACCACCCTTGGACAGATGTGGGGGCATAAAAATTTGACATAATCCAATTCTTATTAGTATCAAAATCATGAAATAATATGCTTAAGACTCTTTCATTTGCCTGAATAATACTTCCTTCTATTTTAATAGGATCCCATAAGATCATGAGGCCCCCAGACGTTCCTCTTGCCTATTGAAAGGCCACTTCCCCTTGCTTCAAAATCCTTCTAGCTATAAGTGCTGATTGTGCCACATCTGTTTTGGTTTCTTGAAGAAAAATGATAGTAGGATTCCAATCCTTCCTTATAGAATTCACCATCCTTTGTTTTGGTGGGCCATTTAGGCCTCTCACATTCAATGAGAGAACCTTCATTTAGACTATTTGATATTTTTTTCCCGCCCCCTTCCCTGAGCCAAAGGGGCTTTGTCAATTTTGCTATTATCCTGGCCAAGAATAGCTTGCTGTAATAATGTTTTTTGCTTTCTGTTTACAATTTCTTCATTGATTCTCATTCTATAGTGCTCAGCTGTAGATATTCTCCCTTTATTTCTTTCACTTCCATAATCTATCGGAGGCTTGGTAGTGTTTCTAGTCTATTTTGGACTAAAATGAGGGGCCATATACTGTGATAGTCTAGGGCTTGAAATTTCTTTCTCATTTTGGGGGTTTTAAATTACCTCTTCATCCTCAACCTTGTTTTGGTTCACCTCTCCTATCTGGTTCCTAAATAGGGGGCTTTCCTTCAAGGAAAATTTTATTTTTGGGCTCGTTTGATAAGGGATAATTTGCTCCACTACCAGATTATGAGCTACATTCCTGCCTCTTGTTTCCACAACTTCGACTCTTGACTCTATTTTTTCCATGTTTAAAATGAAGTGACCTAGCAATTTTTCTTCATTTTGATCATAGCTTTTGGAGATTTTTGTCATAACTGTGGATGGTCTTGATTTGTATGGGGAGTCTAGGGTTTCAGGAAACTTGACACTAATGGTATCATCCTTACTTTTTTATTTTTCAACTTCTATATTTTCTAGGATATCAAACATGTTCAAGTTGGGATCTTTATTACATACCTTATGATTTTTGCCTCCCTCATTATGTTGCTTTTCTTTCTCCTGAATTTTTTCCAGTTTTGTGTTGGCTTGGTTAGCCTGGTTATTCTTAACTTGTTTGTATCCTTCCAAGTTAAGACATGGTCCTTGAAACTTTGGGATCCCTCTCCCATTATATTTCCACAGAAAACCTTTGCTTGTGGCTTCCTTATTTGTAATTATTTTTAGACATTGGGCTTGAAGGTGGCCCTGGGTTTTGCACACGTTACAAAATGTTGGCTTGTTCTCATGCTCCATAGGCTAAATCCTTAGAAACTCTCCATATGCTAGTTCCACCTAAGAAGGTAGATCAGAATCCAAGTTTGCATTTACACAGATCCTGGCATGCGTCAGTCTAGTCCTTTCCCAGGTTGAATCATCTATTGCCACGAGCTCTCCTAGCATATTTGCTATGCCACGAAGCCAGTACTCATTAACAAACTGGGCTAGTAGGTTTGGTAAGTGGAGCCAAATGGGTGCTATATTAATGTTCTACTTCTCAGGGTTGAAATCCTCCCCCCACTTCCTCAGAAGGAGACTATGCCTTCCTAGAAACTAGGGTCCTCCTATCAAGATGCACTTTGCATCATGTTTGTTGTTGAGTTTTATCATAAAAAAACCTCTTGACATGGCTACGATTTCTAAGCTTCTTGAATTTTTCCACTTTGCCGCAGCCCATGAGCGAATAGTCTCAATGTCTGGCTTTCCTCCCAAAAACTTGCCAACTAAGGATGATGCTTCCATATCCAAGAATATTTACATAATCTCCACTAGCACAGTTAACCTATTATTTTTTGGTATTAGGGGTGGTAGTTCACTGGCTAGCTCCTTATTTTTCCCTTTTAGCATTTCCAAAAATGTTGGGCCCTTGTTGCCAGCTCACAAACCCCAGTGGGACCCTTTGTTTGAGGGTTTATCTGGAGGATCTGTACCTTTAGCATTTTTGAACTGAGCTGACAGGCAGTCCTTTTCATTTCTAGCTACAACATTCTGCCCTGCCTCTAGATCTTATCCTTTCGTTGGTTCAAAATTCCTGTCTGCAATTTTTGCTCCTCATCTACTTCCTCCACTTCCTCCACCGCTCCTAATCCCTTCTTCCTCCGCTTAGATATAGCTTTTTGTATTGTGTCATGATATTAGCCATCACATATTTTTGGATAATTTTTATCAAAAAAATTAATTTAGAGTTAACTTTGACTATCTTCTAGCAATTTAGAGTCAACAATGACAAAAAATTAGTAAAAGTGAAAAAGAAATAGAGAAAATAGTTGCATATCTGATGGATTTAGAGGTACTCCACGTATCTAAAATGAATTATAAGAAATACATTGAGACAAGACTTGATTTTGATTACCTAATGCATGACAACTCAAAATATAAATCTTTATAGAGATACTTCCAAATAGTTGGATAATCCATATCTAAAATTGAATATTTGAATCAATATAATCCCCAATTGGATACCTCATCCTTTTATTTGAAGAGAACTTAGATATTCAAAGAGGAAACCCAGGTTTGAATCCAATATAATACCACTATATGGTGATGATGTAATAAAGGTGGAACACCTTTCAATCCTATATGACCATTAAAATAAGGTAATTTTATATCTCAAATTCTTACATTATGCAATTATAGAAGATTCAAGCTATTTTCTTTAAAGGTGGTACTCTCGACTTTTCTTCCTCATTTGGAGTATTATTGGATGTGTGATACTAGTAGTGATAACTATGGCATGGTCTAAGGATGTAGAGATATTTTTTGCAATAATAGATTTCAAATAATGAAGAGGATCTAAATGAGTATAACTTAATTGTAGAGTCCCACTAGAGCATCCATTATGGTTGAAATATATCAATATTACTAATGCATCCTCTAATTGTCCCCTCAATTCAATTTATGAGAGGGTATTGAAAGTTTAAAATGACTTATGTCTAAGGTTAACATTGTATGATGTAATATTGTATAGGCCTTGAAGAACACAAGCTTATACTAAGAGGGGGGTGAATAGTATAAGACCAATTTTTACTTTCTTTCCAAACCAATATCAATTAATGTCCTTAATTGCAATAACCAAATATAGCAGTGTGCATTAATAACTCATATAGCATTAGTAAGCAATATCAAAAGTCATCACACATAATTGAGACACAAGATTTAACGTGGTTCCTACAATGTGAGGTAATCCATAGAGAAAATATTTTACTAAAACTTTCTCAATCAATATATTTGGGAATCACTCCTAATTACAATTTTTATGGATCTCTATCAAAAGGAGATTTTGATCCCCTAATATCAAGTTTGTGGATCTATTCCACATGAAATATTTCCCCTTCTACTTTGGCTATGTGATCTTCTAGAATATTTTGTCTCTCTGCTGCACTAACTAGTGGACCTCTCTCCACTTGAAGACTTCTCACTTAGATCTATCTTCAACTGTGCTGGCTACTATATATCTATCCACTGAGACTCTGTCCTATGTACACTATCACCTCCAAAGCTCTATAAATAGGCTCAATAAGAGCCTGATCAATAGGCTCACATAGAACCTACTTAACAAGCTCACATAGAACTTGTCAAATTTATGCTAGAAATATCACAAAGAACTTACCCAAATATGCTCTAGCAAGCTCACCAAGAACTTACCCAAATCTGCTCTAGTAATCTCACCAAGAACTTGCCCGAATCTGCTCTAACAAGCTTACTAAGAACTTCTCCAAACACTGTCCTCAAGTATGTCCCAACATTGTCCTAAAATATGTCCCAAAGGCCTTCTCAAAGGCTCAGTAAATCAATCATAAAGTGTTTTATAACACTACTCAAATCCCATATTATGTTTTGAATAAAATCCTCTCTTTTTCCACTGATAATGCTTCCCTTTGTCCTCTACCTTCTCATCAAGCTTCCCATTTTGATGTTTCTTTGGGGTTTTATGTTAATTTTTCTATCATGGATAATACTTGAATATAACCTACCAATAATAGGGCCCAATCCACTTGGACTCCTCCTCCCTATGGATGGCTTAAACTAAATATTGATGGTGCTGCTAAGGGTAATTTTGATTGGGCTAGAGTGGGTGGTATCCTCAAAGATAATAAAGGTAGGGTTATCTTTGCTTTTGCTAATTTTTTAGGGATCCAGTCAAATCAGGTTGTTGAACCTAATGCTATGTGGCATGGCCTAGTTTTATCTAAATACAATTCTAACAAACTTTTGGTAGAGGGTGATTCCCTTACTATCATCAGTTACCTAAAAAATTCTAAAGTTCCATCCTAGAGGATATAGAATTACATCGATGAAGCCAAACTCTTATTTAAAATTTCTAGGATATAATTTCTCAGTATACTTTCAAGGAAATTAATAAAGCTACTGACATCTTGGAAAATATTGGAGCCTGGGCTATAAAATTGATGATGTGGACCACTGGCTTCCCTCAGAATATGGTACATGTCATTGATCAAGAAATTTTATCTTCAAGTATTATTGACATTGACGTGGAGCAAGTCATCCCATTTATAAATGGGTCTAATGCTTATGTTTACTAATTGCTTCATTGATAGTTCCCATGCTACCTTGGTACATGGGCATCCCGTGTTTTTTGGTCTTGTCAACCTTGGTTGTTGAATGTCCACCTTTCTAGGCAGAGTTATTGGTTGTTTTTCTCATTTTGATAGTCTCCATATTTTTGTATTCCAATCCATGGTCATTACTCCCTACCATTTTTACACCACCATGTTTCCCTCTAGGTTCATCATCCCTTCCCAAATATTTCTTTCCTCTATCCACATCGATCCTCTCCCTTGTGTCTCACCTTGTGATTTTTTGTTCCACTTTGCTCTTTCCTTCATGAGGGTTTTTTGTTCAGATTTTCACATGATCATTTCAAGCATTTGGAATTACATTTTCTATCATGAACACCTTGGTTCATGTAGTTTTACTCATACCCATCCCATTCGGTAAACTTGTCGATAATATCATTGGAATGTTTTTTTTTTCCTTCTTAGCTTTTTTTTTTTATATTGGTCAAGCTTTGGATATTTTCTATTGTTGCCTTCCTCAACTATTTATCCAAATGTGTCCTTGTTCCTATATTTTGATCATGAATTTCATTGAGCCTTATGTGGTTTGTATGGACTCCATTACTTAAGGGATCATATCAACAAGGGTTTCTTTTTTTTTTCACAAATTTGAAGGGGAGGACCATGAAATTACCATGGTGTTCATGGAGACGTGGGATAATGGTAGGGTCACCATCTATAACAAGACATATGATGTTGAAATTAATATTCTGGTTGAGTTAACTAACTAGCTTGCTAAGGAACAATCCATAAGAATATAAAATCATAACTTGGATGTCAAGTTAAATGATGTCAAAGATAAGGATTTCTACAAGAAATATCATGTGGGGATTGAAATTTTGTAGCTTTCACTTAGAAGAACATATTGGGTTTTTGATAGTGCATATCATTCTCTATATGTTCCAAAGGTTATTGGGTGAAGAATATATTGGGTTTTTGAGAGTGCATATCATTCTATATATATTCTAGAGGTTAAAAAAATTCTAAAGAGAATATGTTTGAATTTCCTAGTTGAAGAAAGCATTTATGAAAGAGATATAAGCTTTGTTTGTATGAAATATTTGGAAATATTTTAGCACGTCTAGTGAGTAGCATTAAGGTAGAATTAAGTAAGTCTTTTGAGAAGACTTGAAGCAGTAGTGAGGTAGATCTGAGAAAATTTTGTGACAAGAATTGAAGCAGTAGTGAGGTAAATTTGAGCAAGTCATGTGAGAATAATTGAAGTAGCATTGAGGCAGATTTGAGCAAGTCTTGTGAGAAGACTTGAACCAGTAGTGAGGTATATTTTAGCAAGTATTGTGAGAAGACTTGAAGCAGCTTTGAGGTAGATTTGAGCAAGTATTGTGAAAACTTGAAACAACATTGAGATATATTTATGAGCAGAGTTAGAGTAGATTTGTTCTAGCCTTATGAAAAGGTTTAGTGTAAATTTGAGGTAGATTTGAGAGTAATATTTGGATCAGACCAAAGTAGAGGGGATAGAGTTCTCCTATGGAGAGAGATACACATACCAGAGCAGAGGGGATAGAGTTATCTTATGGAGAGATCCACAAACTAGAATAAAGGGGATAAAATTCTACTATGGATCCACAAACTAGAGCAGAGGGAATATAGTTCTCCTATGGAGAGATATCCATAAACCAAGTAGAGGGGATAAAGTTCTCCTATGGAGATATATCCATAAACCAGAGAAAAGGGAATAGAGTAATCTTGTAGAGAGAGATACACAAACTAGAGTGAAGGGGATAGAGTTATACTCTAAAGAGATATCCACAAACCAGAGCAAAGGGGATAGAGTTATCTTGTGGAGAGAGATCCACAAATCAGAGCATTAGGGATCGAGATCTCATTTGGACATATATCCATAAACATTGTAATAGAGAATTGATTTCCAAGAGATTTTTTGAGAAAATTTAGAAGAAATATTTTCTCCATGGACGTAACCCACATTGGATGAACCATGTTAAATTTGTGTCTCTCATATGTGTGAGGATTTATGCATTGTTTTGTTATTGATGTTGACATTATAATTGATAACATTGGATTATATTATTTGGAAAAAAATTTAAAATTTGATCTTATATTGTTCACCCCACCTCTTAGTATACGCTTGTGTTCTTCATTTTGTTGGTGCTTTACATTATATCCACTTGTGTATTCTGCTGAGCTATTCAACTCCTAAATCAATTTATCCTTATATCCTCTCAAAATATTCATAATTTTTATCTTTCTACTCAACTACCTCTTAGTATCAATGTCTTTTATACCTATAAAAAACATATTCTTTCCATTTCAATATTCCTTCCTGATCCTTGTAAAAAATGTTTGAAACCCTATCAATATGTTTATATTGAAGTAATATCATCCTAGGTTTCAAAATTTAATCTAGATTGAGTGATTTTTTATCACACCAAAGATCCATCCAAATAGAAAAATTAACTTCAATTCCCATTGCCAATCTTAAAACTTCAACACTAGATTAATAGATTTTTTCAAACCATTCCAAAGTGCAAAACCATTTGGTAGAGATAATTCCTATCCATTATATGTTAGGCCATTGGGCTCAACATAAATAAATTCTTGTCCTTTATATTTCACTCTCTTTATACAATCTACATATTAATTTTCTCCTAAGAGCTAATTTTTATCTATAAGAACACTTAAACTAAGACCTCATTTATCATGTAAACATAACCATAGCAAGTGTCATATAATATAGTTTAAACTTTTTTCTATTAATTTTGTTATAGTATACAATGATATAATATGTTGAAATGGTTTGTAAGACTAACCTAATTACCTGCACTCTTCCTACTAATGATAAACCATATATATTTCCATGTCAATAGTTTATTCTAATATTTACTTATAATTGGATTCCATAATTCTATCATCATTCTTCCTTCAAATAAGGACATCCCTAGATAAGTTGTTGGTAAATTTAGCTCTTCCATTTGATGTAACCTGTAAATTTTTGGTTTGATTTTGGATATAGTGTTTAGGAAGTAAATTTTAGATTTTTTTCTACTAACTTCAAAAAAGGGCTTTATCATCTACAAATTGTTGATGGGTGATATTTTCAGTGGTATTACTAACCTTAAATCCATAAGCACATATTTTTTAGCCTTATTCAAGTTCCTACCAAAAACCTCTACCATAATAGTGAACAAGTATGGTGATAGAATATCTCTTTTTCTAAGGCATCCCTTGGCTTTAAATGACTTTGTTACTAACCAATTGACCAAAACGAAATATAAAATTGTAGAGACACAAGATTTAATCCATATAACACATTTCTTCCTAAATCTAAATTTTTCTAATACTGCAAAAATAATATATCATTTAACCCTATCATAGGATTTACTCATGTCAAGTTATAATATCATTGCTTTATTTTTTTCTTGAAGCTATTGAATGTATATCTTTATGAGCTAGTATTATCCCATCCAGAACATATATCTCTTTCACAAATCCTCCTTGCTCTTCTGAAACAATTTTATCTAACAATAGCCTTAATCAATTCACCATAACTTTGGAGATAATATTATATTCCATATTACATAGCCTTATGGGTCTAAATAAATCAAACAATTCAGCATTCTTATTTTCTAGAAAATTGTTATTTAAATATGATTTTTATATTTAAAAATATATATTTTATATATAGGATTAAAGTGGAATTATTTATAAAAGACTTGGTCATTCTTATAGGACACTTGGTTTTTGACATGATTATCCATGTTAGGATCGACAAAAGAAGAGTAGGTAAAACTGATAGATCGATCCACACTCATAAGGAATACTTTATGTTGGGTTCTTTGAGATATTTTACTAAAATTTTAACAAGCCAAACCCAAGTAAAAGTCTAAAAGCATCTAATCAAAATAATGTTATGATTGGGGATGGTTTAATTAAAATTTGTATATGGGTAATCCTATTAGGAAGAACAACAAAGTAGTAACAATAGAGGATAGTCAACATAACTATAAAAAAATGGTAAAGAAGCATTAAAGTGCAAATAATTGATCTAAGTATGCATCAAATATAGAAAATTAAGTATAAGTACAAAACATACAAAAATAATAAAGTGATACACACACATATATAGTGATAATATTGGATGATCATATCTTATGCTTGATGAAGATATCCTTAATTATTAGAAGTGTCTTTAGAGTCCACTAGTATATCACCTCTCACTAAAATGGTTGATGAATACATCCAACCAATGTGGCCTTGAGAAAGACACTCCTTGTGAAGAGAGTAATCCTACTAAAAGGATGAAGAAGAAAAAGGTCCTTCTTATAAGCCAAAGGATAATATGGTGCTTCTATATAAAGAGAAAATAATATTTAAGGGTCTTAGATATATTTTATTAGGTGTCCTTCTTATGATCCAAGGGTCATTATGGTTTTATTTGATCAACACATACAATGCTCAAGCCATATGTGCTAACTTTTTAACCATAAGTTTTTGCATGTTGACAAAGTAGACTTATATGGTTCGTACATTATTCGCTCATCACCTTCAATCCCAACCATCTATTTTAAACAAATAGGAAGGACAACACCCATTTCCATTGATCCATTCCTATTCATTCATTTTCAACCAATAAAAAACCAACACTCATATTTCATTTCTTATTCTGCTTCATCCACTTTCCTCAACACAATCTTAGCCACACATTTTATATAAGCACAACTAAGGAAAAGATTTTAATTACAACTAATATTTTGGGTTTGAATTTAAAAATATTTGGACCTAAGTATTATTTTTTTTATAAAGATGGGGAAATATTTATATAGGAGAGTCTAACCCTTAGGTAAACACTTAAGTGGATTTGATTAATTGAAACAACCCTAATATTGAAAATTTTAATTGAACCTTAGGAAATGATCTAATTAATTCAAATCGAATTTAACATTTTGGACACTAAATAAATCATATTGAGAGGGGATACAATTTTATTCTATGTAACCTAAACCTCAAACTTTGAATATTGGCAATATTAAAATTAAAGCGGAAAAATTTTAAATTTTCTTGGAACTAAATAAAATGTATCTACAGTCTTTAATAGTTGGAGCATTAAAATTAGACTTTATTGAAAAGTGAGCAAAATAACCTAAGATTTGAAAAAAATAATTCAAAATGGGATTAACAACAAAAAAAGGAAGAAAATATATTTTTCTAGGAATGTCGAACCTTAGACAAATATTTTAATAAATAATTGAAGTGTCAGCATTAAATTAACAAAATTAAATGGCTAATAAGATTCCAGCACTGAAGTTCACCTACTTTATTCTACTCTAATAATATTTTAGTTCTATTTCTTGCTCCATTTCTATTCGTCCATTACTTTGACTAATAGGAAGGCCAACACTTATTTTTTTTTGCTCCATTTCTACTCCATTCTTTTTTGTCCATTGCTCTAACCAATAGAAAGGTAAATACTCATTGTTTTCCACTTCATTCCCACTCTATTCTCATTCGTTCATTACTCTAACAAATAGGAAAGCAATGCTCATCCTTCTTTTCTTTACTCCACTTTGTTTGATTCCTTGCTACATTATTAGTTGTGGATTTCCTAAATCAATCAAAGCCTTATAATTCATGTTTGATATTTTGGAGAAAATCTTAGTTGGCAATTATAATAATTTAAATAATTAAATCTCAAGTAACTTGAATTAGCCCTTTGACTTTGAAACTTAGTTAATGCAAAATTTAAAGCAAAAAAGGATGAAATATTTTACCATAAAAACCTAACCCCCAACTTGGGGTCTGTATGAATCATGAAAATCTTAGTATTTATTTTAATACTTTATCATTAAAAATTAAAATGGAATTTTAATGTTAAATTTAATAATTTGGCCTTAAAATTAAAATCATAGAATTAATAATGAAAGACCTTGGACCTGAGAAACTATCTTAGCATTTGATTTAGTACTTTGGTACTATAATTAAAATAGAAATCTAGTGTTAAATCTATCACTTTAGAAAAAAATGAAAAACAATTAATATTAACAAATCAAATCTTATAAATGTCCATTAATGAATTTAAATAGACTAATGCAAATATTTTTTGAAATGAATTATGTCAGAGTCCCTAAAGAATTCATGATGGAAAAAATCAATGTCTAAATATGAAATTGATAAAATAAATAAATATTAATGGTAAAAATAAATATTAAAATGTATAGTCATCGAATATTTTTGGATAATTTTTGTCAATAAAAGTAATTTAGAGTTAATTTTGACTATATTCTAGCAATTTAGATTCAAGAATGACAAAAAAATAGTAAAAGTGAAGAAGAAATAGAGAAAATAGTTGCATCTCTAATGGATTTAGAGGTACTCCAAGTATCTGATAGGAATTATACGAAATACATTGAGACAAGACCTGATTTTGATTACCTGATGCATGAAAACTCAACATATAAAGCTTTATAGAGATACTTACAAACATATGGATAATCTATATCTAAAATTGAATATTTGAATCAATATAATCCCCAATTGGATACCTCATCCTTTTATTTGAAGAGAACTTAGATAGTCAAAGAGGACACCTAGGTTTGAATCTTTCCAATATAATAGCACTATATGGTGATGATGTAATTAAGGTGGAACACATTTCAATCCTATATGAACATTAAAATAAGGGAATGCTATATCTCAAATTCTTACCTTATGCAATTATAGAAGATTCAAGCTATTTTCTTTAAAGGTGGTACTCTCAACTTTTCTTCCTTATTTGGAGTCTTATTGGATGTGTTTTTTGGATATGTGAAGGAGTATATGATACTAGTAGTGATAACTATGGTATGGTCTAAGAATATTTTTATGTAGAGATATTTTAGCAATAATCGATTTAAAATAATGAAGAGGATCTAAATGATAATTCCTTAATTGTAGAGTCCCACTAGAGCATCCATTATGGGTGAAATATATTAATGTTACTAATGTCTCCTCTAATTGTCCCCTCAATTCAAATTATGAGAGGGTATTGAAAGTTTAAACTGACTTATGGCTAAGGTTAACATTGTATGATGTAATATTGTAGAGGTCTTGAAGAACACAAGCTTATACTAAGAGGAGTGGGTGAACAGTATAAGACCACATTTTACTTTCTTTCCAAACCAATATCAACTAATATCTTTAATTACAATAACCAAATATACAAGTGTGCATTAATAACTCAGATATCAGTAGTAAGCAAGAGCACAAGTCACCACACACAATTGAGACACAAAATTTAATGTAGTTCCCCCAATGTGAGGTACTCCATGGAGAAAATATTTTACTATAACTTTCTCAATCAATATCTTTGGGAATCACTCCCAATTAATATTTTTATGGATCTCTATCCAAAGGAGATGCTGATCCCCTAATCTCAAGTTCGTGGATCTATTCCACAATAGAACTCTTTCCCCTTATGCTCTGGCTATATGATATTCTAGAAGATTTTGTCTCTCTACTACACTGACTGGTGGACCTCTCTCCATATGAAGACTCCTCACTCAGATTCGTCTTCAACTATGTTGGCTACTGAATATCTATCCAATGAGACTATGTCCTCTATACTTTGTCACTTCCAAAGCTCTATCAATAGGCTCACCAAGAACCCACTCAATAGGCTCATATAGAACCTGCTTAACAAGCTCACATAGAACTTGTCAAATCTATGATAGCAAGTTCACTAAGAACTTACCCAAATCTGCTCTAGCAAGCTCACAAAGAACTTTCCCAAATCTGCTCTAGTAGTCTCACCAAGAACTTTCCCAAATATGCTCCAAGAAGCTCACTAAGAACTTGTCCAAACACTGTCGTCAAATATGTCACAAAACTATCCTCAAATTTGTACCAAAGGCCTTCTCAAAGGCTCAATCAATCATTCTCAAGTAGTACTCAAAAGGAACTCAACAATGAATGGTAATCTCAACTCAAATTAACTTCATAGAAGCATAAATATAATTGTTAGAGACACAATATGTTCTAATCTCACTCTCAATCCAAATCAATATCAACTCAACTCATGTCAATCTCATAGAAGCATAAAGAGAATTGTTAGTGACTCAATATGTTCTAAACTCACTCTCAACCCAAATCAATCTCAACTCAACTCAAATGAACTCATAGAAGCATAAAGAGAATTTTTAGAGACTCAATATATTCTAACCTTAATCTCAAATCAACATATAATGATGGAATAGTTTGTTTCATAGAACTTGAACAAACACTTCACACATCACTTGACTAGGCTCAATAAACTCAACTCAACCAATCATCACAAGGAACAACTCTTTCTCACACAACCCTAGTGCAAGTATGTATCAACCAACTCAAATGTTTCCAACAATGCTCAACCACAAATTTCACATAACAATGATAATCATGTTATTTTCTGAATCTAGTTATTTCACAACCAATGGGCTTCAACAACTATGCTTATCAAACAAGGTTTAGACATAACTCTCAATTCATAAAACCTTGAATCATTCAACCAACCACTATTGAAAAGAAAATCAACCACCATAAACAATCAATAGGAGAATGTGCCCATACCTTTTTTGAATATGAAAAAACCTCTTTGTAAATCTACCACAATCACAAAATTCTTTTGCCAATCTTCACAAGGGTTAGTAGATCACAAAATAATCAACATTACTCCACTTTTCAATAATCAGCACCAAGGCCTTTAATTGCACAACTTCCTTATCTCTCCTAAAACCACTTGTACCATAAAATAAAATAAATCAAATCATTGCATAACCTTTTCACTCCCAAAACCACTTATAACATAAAATAAAATAAATCACAATATTGCATACCTTGTCACCTCATGAAAATATTAATCCTCTTTAAAAAGAACAATGCAAACTTCACTTTTGGAACCCATTTGTAAAATTAGAAATATCTCTTTACACACACCTTATTTCTCCTTATAAATAAGTTAAAGAAATAGCCCTTGAAATAAGATTTCCGATGATATATAATATGCCCCATTTTCGAAATAAATTGAAACCTTTACATGTATATATATGCCAACCTCCATTAATTGCACATAGGTCGGCCCTCCTTTAATTTAAACTTAAACTTTAAACATTAATATCTTCATCACCGGAGGTCCTTTTTCGATGAAACAAAATTCCACCTTGGCTTTTAAGACCTTTCCACATAAGCCCACCATATTTTTAAATAAAACCTTTTATTTTTCCTACCTTGGTTTTCATAAAAACCCTATAAATAGCCATGCTTTCCAAAATATCATAAATGCTTATTTATGAAATATTTTGGCCACCAAAACCAAATGTGATCCATGTGACATAAATGATCCATGTGACATCAATGACAACATAAAATACCTCAAATTAACTCAAATTTCCAACAATATCCCCCTTTGTCATTGATGGCAACACCTCTAAAGCAAAAACCACAATCACTGCAAAAACCATCTTTGAGAATCAAAGCTGCTCCCATTGACTCAATAATATCTTTGGAGGTTGCTCCCCCTAACTCAATACTCTCTTTGGAGGCTGCTACCCCTAACTCAATCCTCTCCCCCTTACTCAAATCTCTCCCCCTTTGACATCAATGGTAAAAGGGACACCTATGGGGCTAAAATATATGACTCTTTAGCATAGCTCCCTCACCACATTCTCTCTTGAGGTGATTAATTTTGGGTGGGAGTACCTTTACTCCCATATTAAATTGATTCTTTCCTCTATCAACTTCCTTCCATGTTTTTCTGATATCCTTCTCTGGATGAATTACTTGATCTTCTTGTCTTGAACCTATTTGACCTTCTTGCCTTGAACCTATTTGGAATTGAGTCCTACACCATATTGCAATATGCTCAGAGTTATTGAAATTAAAATACTTGATATTGTAGTCTTTGGATGGTGCCCATATCCTGAATTATTTCTTGAAGTAATTTCCATATCCATTCCTTTCCTGAACCCTGTATTGTGAAGCTCTGTTTTCATGACCATTATGACCATGACTTCTGAAATGTGTAGATCTAAAACCAAAACCATGCTACTCATTTCCTTTACACTGAAAATATTTATGACTAATCCCATTACATGAGAAGCAATGTCCCTAAAAATCATACCTTCTTCCTTTGCAGTTCCTTCTAGCAAAATAAAACTTCTTTGATCCATGGATTCTGTAATGTATAGCCTTGTGTCAAAATCCATTACAAGAAAAACAATGTCCTTGAAAAGCCCTTTGTTCATACCTTGGTTCCTCATACCTTTCTTGACCATTATCCCTATGATCATTTTCAACTTGTGCATTACATCCTTGAACCTTCTTTGTAGCATCTAAATCCTCTTACTTAATTTCTTCCTTGCTTTTCTCTTCAAGAGTTTCTTCTCATTTTGAACTTGATTCACCTATCTCAAAATAAGATCCAATCTAAATATTTGGAGCCATAGGAACTTTGGAACTTTCCTCACAAATATTAGGTGCTTCCTTGCTTTCATATTTTAGAACTTCCTTTCCTTTTGAGTGTGATTCCCCAAACCTAAAATATGAAAACTTTGGTGCTTTGGAATCTCTCTCTTCTGTTTCTTCATTTGTGTTAAGTAGAAAATTGGCACACATCTCTATAGCCTCTGAAATACAAGTATCCATTTTTGTTACTTATTTTTATTTGAGAACTGGTTCTTAAATATTTCTAAAATGAAACTTCCTGATACAAATATAGGACCTTGTGTACTTATTTTCAATTTCCCTTATTCATAACCAAACCCTATCTTTATAATGGATCTCACTGTAACTTTTAAAATTATCCAGTGTTTTTAAATTTCTTTGAAATCGTGCTAAGTCATTTATGTAGGTCCTCAAACTTTTTTGATCTTCTTCTTCTAACTAATCACATATTTCTTTCCTCTCCTTTAGTTTCTCAGAAATAGTGATGCCAAACTCTTTTGATTCCTGAAGCTCTTTTTCAAAATCTTGAATGTGTTGATTAAGCATCATATTGATTTTTTGATTTTCTTGAACCTTATTTTCAAGCCTCTTGATTTTATTTTTCAACCTCCTGATTTTCTTTTCTTATTTTTTGGAATTCTCTTCTTCATCATCACTCCTACTAGAATTTTCACTAGAACTATTGCTTTCTTCTTCAAATAAACTTTCCTTGTTACAATTGTTGTAGTATGTGTAATCATCATCTATATGCCCAAAATATCCATACCTATCTACTTGCACAATGGCTATGGCAAGCTCTTCATGTATTTTTTCAATAGATTTATACTCTTATTTAAGTTCAATACCTAGGAATAGATGTTCTTGTTTTTTTTCATTTATTCTAAAGAATGTACATTCTTCTTCATTTGACTGATATTTATCACTATAATATGAATTATCACTTGCTTCTACAATGTAGTAAGATTTCTTTGCCAAATTTACCTTAGAATATCCTTCATAAGTATTCCTCAACTTGGTCCACATCTCATTAGATTAAGTACATACCATGATATTTGCAAAATCTATCTCACGTAGCCCACTCAAAATATAAGTCATTGCTCTTGCATTTATCTCAACCAATTTCCTAGTAGTCTTATCTTCCTCGGGATCACCTTCAACCTTATACTCTTTTTCAACCATCTGCCATACCTCATATCCTTGTGATATCAAGTAGTTCTTCATCCTCATGCTCTACAAAGCAAAATTATTACCATAAAATAATGGAGCCTTATTTGTAGATAATCCATTCTATGAAGCCATCTATGTTCTTTGTAGAATCTACCATCAAGATGTTAGCCTTTCTCAAGTAACACGCTCTGATACCAATTGAATAACACAAGCTTATACTTAGAGGGGTGAACAATATAAGATCAATTTTTACTTTCTTTCCAAACCAATATCAATTAATATCTTTAATTGCAATAACCAGATATAGTACTGTGCATTAATAACTCAGATAGCAGTAGTAAGCAAGAGCACAAGTCACCACACATAATTGAGACACAATATTTAACATGGTTTTACCAATGTGAGGTACTCCTTGGAGAAAATATTTTACTAAAAATTTCTCAATCAATCTCTTTGGGAATCACTCTCAATTACAATTTTTATGGATCTCTATCCAAAGGAGATGTTGATACCCTAATCTCAAGTTCATGGATATCTTCCAGAGGAGAAATATTTCCCCTTATGCTCTAGCTATGTGATATTATAGAAGACTATATCTCTCTACTGCATTGACTAGTGGACCTCTCTTTAGTCAAAGACTCCTATTCTAGATTTATCTTCAACTATGTTGGCTACTGGATATCTATCCACTAAGAATTTGTCCTCTATACTCTGTCACCTCTAAATCTCTATCAATAGGCTCACTAAGAACCTACTCAATAGGCTCACACATAACTTGCTTAACAATCTCACACAGAACTTGTCAAATCTACACTAGCAATCTCACTAAGGACTTGCCCAAATATGCTCTAGCAATCTCACCAAGAAATTGCCCAAATATGCTCTAGCAAGCTCACCAAGAACTTTCCCAAATTTGCTCTAGTAGTCTCACTAAGAACTTTCCCAAATCTGCTCCAAGAAGCTCACTAAGAACTTGTCCAAACACTGTCCTCAAATTTATCCCAAAACTATCCTCAAATCTATCCCAAAGATCTTCTCAAAGGCTCAATCAATCATGCTCAAGTAGTAATCAAAATGAACTCAATAATGAATGATAATGTCAACTCAAATTAACTTCATAGAAGCATAAAGAGAATTTTTAGAGACTCAATATGTTCTAATCTCACTCTCAACCCAAATCAATCTCAACTCAACTCATGTCAATATCATAGAAGCATAAAGAGAATTGTTAGAGACTCAATATGTTCTAAACTCATTCTCAACCCAAATCATTCTCAAATCAACTCATAGAAGCATAAAGATAATTTTTAGAGACTCAATATGTTCTAACCTTAATCTCAAATCAACATAGAATGATGGAATAGTTTATTTCATAGAACTTGAACAATAACTTCACACATCACTTTACTAGGCTCAATCAACTCAACTCAACCAATCATCATAAGGAACAACTCTTTCTCACACAACCCTAGTCCAAGTATGTATCAACCAACTCAAATGTTTCCAACAATGCTCAACCACAAATCTCACATAACAATGATACTCATGTTATTTTCTAACTCAAGTTATTTCACAACCAATGGGCTTCAACAACTATGCTTATCAAAAAAGGTTTAGACACAACTCTCAATTCAGAAAACCTTGAAGCATTCAACCAACCACTTTCAAAAAGGAAACCACAAACAATCCTTTTCCCTCCAATGATATTTCAGAAATCAACCACCATAAACAATAAATAGGAGAATGTGCCCATAACTTTTATGAATATGAAAAACCTCTTTGTAAATCTACCACAATCAAAAAATTCTTTTGCCAATCTTCACAATGATTAGTAGATCACAAAATAATCAACGTTACTCAACTTTTCAATAATCATAACCAAGGCCTTTAATTGCACAACTTCCTTATCTCTCCTAAACCACTTGTACCATAAAATAAAATAAATCAAAACATTGCATAAAATTTTCACTCCCAAAACCACTTATACCATAAAATAAAATAAATCACAATATCGCATGCCTTGTCACCTCATGAAAGAATTAATCCTCTTGAAAAATAACAATGCAAACTTCACTTTTGGAACCCTTTTGCAAAATCAGAAATATCTCTTTACACACACCTTATTTCTCCTTCTAAATAAGTTAGTCAAATAGCCCTCGAAATAAGCTTTCCGATGATATATAATATGCCCCCTTTCTGAAATAAATTGAAACCTTTACATATATATATGCCAACCTCCATTAATTGCACATATGTCGGACCTCCATTAATTTAAACTTAAACTTTAAACTTTAATATATTCATCACCGGAGGTCCTTTTTCGATGAAAACAAACTCCACCTTGGATTTTAAGAAAAGCCTTTTCCACATAAGACCACCATGGTTTTAAATAAAACATTTTATTTTGCCTACCTTGGTTTCATAAAAACCCTGTAAATAGCCATGCTTTCCAAAATATCATAAATGTTTATTTATGAAATGTTTTGGCCACAAAAACCAAATGTGATCCGTGTGACATCAATGATCCATGTGACATAAATTGCAACATAAAATACCTTAACTTAACTCAAATTTCCAACAGGCCTATGGAATAATACTATACAATTGTATTTAGTTATTAGTAATATTTTATTATGCGATCTCTCTAAGACATGGTTGAAATTGTTATGGTAAAATCCACCTTATATCTTGTGATTAACCTTAATTCATCTTGATATGTTAGCTTGAGGTTTTGGTATTTGTATAATTAATATTAATCTTATCTAGTGATGATATATTGATTATTTATGGTACCTATGAGTGGGCACTATATCTTTTTATCTTTCATCACTTTTTTATACTTTATATATAATATTTGAGTGGATGGATTACTTTTATTTGTTTCTAAAACTTAGTAGGATATAGTACAAGTAGATGAAAGTGAGAAGTTTCACACTCTAAACCTAAGATTAAATACCATGGGTGAACCTTAATATTTACCAAGGGGTTTGGGGCAATTTATGGGGAGTAATTTGTCTCACACCATGAACCAAGGTTCTAATACCATGGGTGAACAATAACCTTTATAGCAATTGGTGGGAAATGAGGACCTTCATACCCTACATCAAGGATCAAATGTCATGAGTGAATCTTAAAACCCATGGGTTTGGGTACTTACTTGTAAGTGGTGAATATCATGCCATAAACATAGGTTATGATCCCATGGAAGAAACATAACATTTGAATTAAATGAGATGAAATTAACTAGTTAAATATACTATTTCAAGGCAAAGACTAGGGATCAAATCTTACTAACTAGTATATGCATAACTACCAATATGTTGTACTATTGTAATAACATGGTCATGATGTAATATGATGATGCTTATTTCAATATTATATAACCATGTAAAAAATAAAAAATATGGATATAATCATCATTAAATGGCATGAAATTGAGTGGTTAAAGCATAAACTTCAAATATTATTAGGTGATATAAGTAGAAATGTCAAAATACCATTATGTGATTTGTTGAAAGATCATGGTAACAGGATTATGATATAATAGATATGGGTGAATTTCAATCCTATATAACCAATTTTAAGAAAGTGGTATAAAATATTGAAATTATTTGAGATATATATTTTTTAATGGGCTGACATATGTTTGGTCTATAACGAGGTACCACAACTCACTTAAGTTAAGCATCTACCATTCATCCTAATAGGACCTTTATACTCATCAAAAATTGAATTTAAGTCTATTATGTGAAATACTACTCATTAGCATTCAATTTATTATGGATACCATGTTTTTTTTGTTAACATAAAAGAAAACACCTATAGATTTTTAATGTGATGACTTTGTTAGGTAAAAAATCATGGTCCCTTACCTGAGTACCCCATCGGTGGAGGCTTTGAGACTCTAAATAAATAAAGGTTGTTCCTAGCCTAAGTCATATAAGGTAGGGTTGTATACCATACTACATCATACTTCAATATTCTAAGTATTAGACAACCATATACACCATCCTCCATGACTTTCATATGACCTATAACCTAACAAAAATTTAAAACTACTCTACCCTTTACCATTTTTACCATTCAAACTAAAACTAATAACTAATGATTATATATATTTATATATATCTTTTTATCACTCAAACTAGCACTACTATATCAACATTTTTGTATTCTTATATATATATGTATATATATCACTGATTTGATTGAGATGTGTTATTTTTTACTCTTTGCCTTTTTTATCATTCAAACTAAAACTAGTAGATAATGATTTTTATATTTTTTTATATATATACCTTTTTATCATTGAAACTAGCACTACTAGATGAAGATTTTTGTATTCTTTTTATCACTGAAACTAGCACTACTAGAGGGAATAGAGTTCTCCTGTGGAGAGAGATCCACAAACCAAAGGAAAGGGGATAGATTTCTCTTGTGGAGAGAGATCCAAAAATTAGAGCATTAGGGATTGAGATCACCTTTGGACATAGATCCATAAACATTGTAATAGAGAATTTATTCCCAAGAGATTTGTTGAGAAAATTTAGAAGAACAATTTTATCCAAGGACGTAACCCAAATTGGGTGAACCATGTTAAATTTGTGTCTCTCATGTGTGTGAGTATTTGTGAATTGTTTTGTTATTGATATTGAAATTGCAATTGATAACATTGGATTATATTATTTGGAAAAGAAAATTAAAAGTTGATCTTATATTGTTCACCCCACTCTTAGTATAAGTTTGTGTTCATTTTGTTGGTGCTTTACATTATATCCACTTTTGTATTCTCTTGAGCTATTCAAATCCTAAATCAATTTATCCTTACCTCCTCTTAAAATAATTATATTTTTTATCTTTTTACTCAACTACCTCCTAGTATCAATGTCTTTTATACCTGTAAAAAACATATTATTTCCATTTGAATCTTCCTTCTTGATCCTTGTACAAAATGTTTGAAACCCTATCAATATGTTTATCTTGAAGTAATATCATCCAAGGTTTCAAAATTGAATCTATATTGAGTGATTTTTTATCACACCAAATATCCATCCAAATAGAAAAATTAACTTCAATTCCCACTACCAATCTTAAACCTTCAACACTAGATTAATAGATTTTTTTAAACCACTACAAAGTACAAAACAATTTGGTATAGATAATTATTGTCCATTATATTTCACTCTCTTTATACTATCTACATTTTAATTTTCCCCTAAGAGCCAAGTTCCATCTATAAGAACACTTAAACTAAGACCTCCCCTAGTTTTTTCATAACATACCTTACTTCATTTTATTAAAGGAAATTTTCCTTTATCATGTAAACATAACCATATAAAGGGTCATATAATATAGTTTAAACTTTTTTATATTAATTTTGTTATAGTATACAATGATATAATATATTTAAATGGTCAGTAAGACTAAATTAATTACCTGCACTATTCCTACTAATGATAACAATCTATATTTAGATGTCAATAGTTTATTATAAAATTTATTTATAATTGGATTCCATAATTCTATCATCATTCCCCCTTCAAATAAGGACATCCCTAGATAATTTGTTCATAAATTTGGCTCTTCCATTTGATGTAACCTATAAATTTTTGCTTTGATTTTAGATAGAGTGTTTAGGAAGTAAATTTTATATTTTGTTCTATTAACTTCAAAATAAGAGTTTTATCATATAAAAATTGTTTATGGGTGATATTATCAGTGTTATTACTAGACTTAAATCCATAAGCACATCTTTGTTAGCCTTATTCAAGTTCCTACCCAAAACCTCTTCCATAATAGTGAACAAATATGGTGATAGAAGACCTCTCTGTCTAAGGCCTCTCTTGGCTTTAAATAATTTTGTTACTAACCCATTGACCAAAACTAAATATAAAATTGTAGAGACACAAGATTTAATCCATATAACCCATTTCTTCCCAAATCTAAAATTTTCTAATACTATAAAAAGAAAATCATATTTAAACCTATCATAGGCTTTACTCATGTAAAGTTATAATATCATTGCTTTCTCTTTTCTTGAAGCTATTGAATGTATAACTTTATGAGCTACTATTATCCCATATAGAATATATCTCCCTTTCACAAATCCTCTTTGCTCTTTTGAAACAATTTTGTCTAAAAATGGCCTTAATCAATTCACCATCACTTTGGAGATAATATTATATGCCATATTACATAGGCTTATGGGTCTAAATGAATCAAACAATTCAGCATTCTTATTTTCTAGAATATGGTTATTTAAAGATGATTTTTGTTTTTAAAAATATATATTTTATAGATAGGATTAAAGTGGAATTATTTATAAAAGACTTGGTCATTCTTGTAGGAAACTTAGTTTCTGATATGATTATCCATGTTAGGATCGACAAAAGAAGAGTAGGTAAAAATGCTAGATTGATCCACACTCATAATAAATATTTTATGTTGGGTTCTTTGAGATGTTTTTACTAACATTTTAACAAGCCAAACCCAAGTAAAAATATAAAATCATCTAATAAAAGTAATTTGGGGATGTTTTAATTAAAATTTGTATATGGGTAATCCTATTAGGAAGAACAACAAAGTAGTAACAATACAGGATAGGTAGCATAACTATAGAAAAAAAGGTAAATAAGCAACAAAGTGCAAGCAATTGATCTAAGTATGCATCAAATATAGAAAATTAAGTATAAGTACCAAACATACAATAATAATAAAGTGATACACACACATATAGTGATAATATTGGATGATCATATCTTATGCATGATGAATATATCCTTAATTTTTAGAGGTGTCTTTAGAGTCCACTAGTATATTACCTCTCACTAAAATGGTTGATGAATAGATCCAACCAAGGTGGCATTGAGAAAGGGACTCCTTGTTAAGAGAGTTATGCTACTCAAAGGATGAAGAAGAACAAGGTCCTTCTTATGAGCCAAAGGACGTTATGGTTTTATTTGATCAACACATACAATACTCAAGCCATATGTACTGACTTTTTAACCATAATTCTTTGCATGTTGACAAAGCAAAATATATGGTTTGCACATTGTTCACTCATCACCTTCAATCCCAACCATATATTTTAAACCAATAGGAAGGACAACACCCATTTCCCTTGATCTATTTCTATTCTTCTCTTTTCAACCAATAAAAATCCAACACTCATATGTCCTTCTTTTATTCTGCTTCATCCAATTTCCTCAACATAATCTTAGCCACACATTTTATATAAGCAAAAATAAAGAAAATATTTTAATTACAACTAATATTTTAGGTTTGAATTTAAAAATATTTGGACCTAATTATTATTATTTTTTAAAGAGGGGGAAATATTTATATAGGAAAGTCTAACCCTTAGGCAAACACTTAAGTGGATTCGATTAATTGAAACAACCCTAACATTGTGTTGAGTGGTGTTTTCACCCAGTTGTGAAAGCACACTCTCCAGTAGGATCTGAGTCCCAAAATCCTCTGCTTGCAAAGAAATTATGACTAAATAATTTCTCCAAGGTTCTTGTTGTGATGGTTCTTCATTCACCAATGATGTTTTTCAATTTGAATGTTGGGAATACCTTAGGGTTTGCAAGTGGATATTAACAAGGGGCACTGTAGTTTACTTTAATTTGGATTTGCAATGGACTCTGAGCTTTAATGAATTTTTAGTTATTTATTTAAATGACTGTAATTAAAATGCAGAAAATGAAATAAGGGTTTGAAAATAAAATGCATGCAAATGAAGATGCAACTAAACTATGTCCAGAATGCTACCATCTTGATTGATAAAACCGAAGATAATGAGGTTTCCGCATGCAACCTAACCTATTGAACCTGCAAATTCACACAATCCAGATAAGCTAGGTGCGGGTCTCTGGGGTTTTTATTGCAATTTCAGATTTTAGGCATTCGCATGAAGCAACCAAAAACATTTGCATTAAACTTCACCTAAAAGCCTAGAAATCTGAAAGGGAAAATAAAGCATTAAATCTTGCATGCATAATGACTCCTTCTTTCTTATCAATAAGATGTCAACTCTCTGTATTTCTGTATTAGAATGATGTATCAATTACAATTACAGAATGTTCCAGGTTAAACAAATCTAGAACAAATGAAGGAAATTGCCCAAGTGCAGGCCCAAAATGGCATGAAGCCCTTGTTTCTGTAACTCTGCTAGCAGCAATTTCCAACCCTCTGTTCAATCTGTGCTTCCAATTTTATATTGTCTGGCACGGCTCTTCGGTTCACCTACGTCATTTCGTTTCACCTCCCAGAACGCTTCGTTTCATTTTCCCGCTTCTTTGATGCTTTGACCTTTCGCTCGAATTTGAAATGTTTGGTCCTGTCTGCATACTGTAACCGTCGCTCTGAAGCGTTATCATAAACCTCATGCCTTTGCACCACGTGTTCGATGCGTTTTTGCATGTTCCATAATGGTCCCATGAAAATCGTGACCAAAAATAGCCTGCGGCCTTGCTCCTTCACTTTCACAGTGAAAACGCGACATGTCGCGAAATCGTGACATGTCACGATATCATGACGCTTTTGTTCTCCGTACGCTTCGGCCGCAACTCGTCGTGATTTCGTGACCATTTTCTCCTTCGGGCCCTCTTGCCGCAATCTATCATGATTTCGCTACCGTTTTGATCTCCGTACGCTTCCCTGCTTCGGAGCCGCGAAACCGCAACCTGTCACGATTTCGCGACGCCTTTTCGCTTCATCCCCCTTTGCTGCTTTTTGTCACGATTTCGCTACCGTTTTGATCTCCGTACGCTTCCCTGCTTCGGAGCCGTGAAATCGCAACCTGTCACGATTTCGCGACGCCTTTTCGCTTCATCCCCCTTTGCTGCTTTCTGTCATGATTTTGCGACCATTTTGCGCTTCATGCACCTTTGCTGATTTTTGTCATGATTTCGCTATGCCTTTTCTATTCCGTACAACTGGGCTTGCTTCTGTCGCGATTTCACGACATTTTTTCGTTTCATGCCTTCCACCCGCAATCTGTCACGATTTCGTGACGCTTTTCACTCGGCGCTGCTTTGGCTGCAACCTGTCACGATTTCATGATGTTTTTCACTTCCGTACATTCTCGGCCGCAACCTGTAGCGATTTCGCGACGCTTTTCACTTCATGCCATTTGACCAGTTTGACCCACGATTTTGCGACGCGTCGCGATATCGCTACGCCTTTCCATTTTGCCTTTCTCTCTCCTCTTTCGGCAGCGATGGAGCGACATGTCACGATTTCGTGACACTTTTTCATTTTCCTTTTCTCTCTCCTCTTTCGACAGTGATGGAGCGACATGTCGCGATTTCGTGACACTTTTTCATTTTCCTTTTCTCTCTCCTCTTTCGGCAGCGATGGAGTGACATGTCGGTCGACACTTTTCTTTTCTTTCTCTCTCCTCTTTCGGCAGCGATGGAGCGACATGTCGTGATTTCGTGACACTTTTTCATTTTCCTTTTCTCTCTCCTCTTTCGACAGCGATGGAGCGACATGTCGCGATTTCGCGACATGTCACGATTTCGTGACACTTTCTACACTTGTGCATTTTTGCCCCTTTTCTTCATTTTTAGCATCTGGGTCACTGAGATTTCCTCTGAAAGCCTGCAAAAAAGGTGGGTCCCCAATTTTGGGGTGTGTTGTGGATCAGCCACAACAAATGGCGACTCTGATGTCAAATGCTCTTGAGCATTTTAGTAAGAACCCAACCTGAAACACATACAAACTCAAAAATATGTGTTAACACATAAGCAATAAAAACAAATGCCCAAAGATCAGAAGTACATGAATCATTAGAATCATCAAGTATTAGCTCAGTGTGTGCAATGAATTTCTTTCCCTATCGTTTGAAATTGATCCACACTCCATTGTCAGTTTTGCATGAATGCATATATGAGATTGTGAATGATTTGTGTAACCTAATGAATATGCTAGGAGATCTCGCTTTTATAAAATGCATAATCTTTCTTCTAGTATCATGTACAAAAATTCAAGATTTGCCAAACCCTCTTAGGATCCACTTATTATATCCCAAAGTTGGTTATGAGTCCCTACTATCTTGAACCCATGTGCAAGTGAATGTGAAATCAGAACTTTGGGGAATCAGACTCCCAACCAACCGAGATGAGAGTTTAACCCTATCCTTACTATTCTGATTTAGAATTCATTACCTCACTTTGAGCAAAATAATTAAACCAATTATGGAAGAAATGGTCATGCTAGTCTAACCCTTTGGACAATCAGTGGTCTTGTTTTTTAGACAAGACATGTTGCCATGCATGGGCATATCTTACCCCACAATCCAAAACTTATCTTCATTTCTTTGGACCTTGGGGATGACTACCCATCCTTTGCAGAGGACAAGTAGTACGATCCTTCCAATCCAATATAAATATGAGATGGGAATTTTTTTTTTTTTTATATATATTTATATTTTTTACTTCTTGGACCTTAGGGATGACTACCCATCCTTGCCAGGGACAAGTAGTATGATCCTTCCAATCCAAACTTTAGATGTAAATGGAAAATATTAATTTTGTTGCTTAGACCTTGGGGATGACTACCCATCCTTTGCAGAGGACAAGTAGTACGATCCTTCCAATCCAAGATTTATTGTGAAATGAGACATAGGAGCTTTGGGGAATCAGATTCTCAACCTAAGCGAGATGAGAATTTATGCCCTATCCTTACTACTCCATTTAGGTCAAATCAAAGCTTTGGGGAATTGGATCCTCAACCTAAGTTCGATGAGGATTTGGCCCTATCCTTACTACTCCGATTTTAGGCTTTAAGCTTAATGGAAGTGGTCAAAACCACTGTTTAAGGATCATGCCGCATAAATAGGATAGACATGAAATACTTCTTTCGCCCAACCCTTTCCTCCAAGTTAGGTTTTGATCATTTTGCTCAAGATCCTTTTTAATGTATGAGACGTGCTTGGTTCTAGATATCTCAAGACTCAGTTTCCAACCTTAGGACTCATTCTTATGTTTATGTTATAACACAACCCTAAGAGGGATTGACATACTTTAATGATTTGTACCTAAGATGCATATGTAACTAAGATGGAATGCATATGTGAGGTGAGATGGAACATGAATGCATTATCTCTTGACTTGCAAATGAAATGATTTGTCATGCAAAACCGACTCTTTCATGCATCACAAAATCAAGCAATATAACTTAAGATGTTTGTGTTACTTGTGGAGCTTTTACAGGACAATTCCAATATTTCATATTCTCCTAACCTTAAGCATAAGTTGACATCTCACTTTTTTTTTATATTTATTTATATATATATATATATATATATATATATATATATATATATATATATATATATATATATATTATTTAAAAAAAAAAAAAATTAACAAAACATGTCAATTGAAATCAAATCCACCACCAAAATCTTAGCTAGACTAACAATCCTAAACAATAAAAACAAAAACTGAAAATCCCCACCAAAACCGAAAGAATAATATCAAAATCTCACAACCTAAGGGCTAAAATAATGCTTTAAAATCTGCCCATTAACCGGTAGCATGAAATCTCTCCCTTCTAAAGTTTTTAGCCTGAAGGTATTCTTCCCAAGAATCTCTGAAATCTGATATGGGCCTAACCAAAGACAATCAAACTTTTGATGATTCCCTTTTTCCTCATGTCTTTTGTCCCATAGTAATACCAAATCTGAAATTCTGAATGACTTAACTTTGGCCCTTCTATCAAACCATCTTTTGATAACTTCATGGTGCTTAATCATGTGATTCATGGCTTCTTCTCTCTTTTCATCAAGATGCAACAACTGACTCAACCTGGCTTCAACTTGATCATCTGTCCCCAAATACTCTTGTATGAAATGCAAGGTCTGCAACTTCAAATTTGTAGGAAATATCGGGTCTTGCCCATAGACCAAATGATAGGGAGTATTCCCTATAGATTCTTTCACTCTGGTCCTATCTGCCCAAAGGGCAAACTTCAATTGGCTATGCCAGTCCCGAGGGTTCTTTTCCAGCAACTTCTTAATGATGTTCAATAAATTTTTATTTGAAGATTCGGCCAGACCATTTCCTTGAGGATAATAATTGGATGCAAATTTTAAGCTCACTTTGTTATCATATGCCCAATCTGCAAATTGCGTAGAAATAAACGCTTTACCATTGTCACTGACAATAGAATCGGGCATTCCAAATCTTGTTATAATTTGGTCCTCAAGGAATTTAATCACAACGTCTGTGGTGGCATGTTTAGTAGGAATCACTTCTGTCCACCTTGTACAGTAATCTGTAGCTGTCAATATGAATTTATGGGAATCAGATGAATTTGGGTTAATAACCTCGATAAAATCTAGTCCCCACTGTGCAAATGGTCTCATTTCAACTACAGGTTGTAACGGCATGGCTGCATTTCTTTCTCTATTGGCAACCACTTGACAGATATGACAAGATCGTACATGGGCATGTGCATCTTTGAAAATGTGGGGCCAGTAGTATCCTGCTCTCAGGATTTGATGTGCTGTAGCATTTGCTGCACCATGACCAGTTCCATGTTTCCCGTGAAATTCCTGCAACACCCTGGCAGCTTCTTCTTTGCTCAAGCACCTCAGGTAGATTCCTTCATGATTCTTCCTGTAAAGAACACCAGATTTCATCAGATAATTGATAGAATTAAGCCTTAAAGCTCTTCTCTGTGTTGAATTCAGATTAGAAGGACACTTACCAGTCAATAAAAATTGCACAATATCAACATACCAGTCATCCCTAGCAATGTATTATGTATTCGAGCATTGGCCTATTATTTGCGGATTATTTTCTGCGATCACCTTCGCCAGTCCCTATCCTCGAACTAGTTTCATAGGTTGGATTTCGAGATCAAATTCTTGGATGGTGGAAATCCATTTCCCTCTTTTCTCACCTAGTTCATTTTGTAAAAACATGGTCTTAATAGTAGAGTCAGGCACAATGGCAATAACTCTGCTGTGCACAATGTAATGTCTAAATTTTTTCACCATTTTAAAAAGTGCGTACATTTGCTTATCAAGGATTGAATACCTTAATTGAGCATCTTTTAGGGGGGCACTTAAAAATGCTATGGGTTTTTCGGCACTATCCTCGCATTTTTGGGTTAAGACACTCGCAAAGGAGTGTTCGATGCAAAAGCATAAATGAAGAAAGGTTTGGAATAGTCTGGACTTATAAGGACCGGGGCCCTGGAAATGGCATCTTTGATGTTCTGGAAGGCCACTCTACTTTCCTCGTTCCATTTTACATCCACATCTTTCTTGAGCATCTTGTTCAGAGGTTTGGCTATCTCAGCAAAGCTAGAGATAAACTTCCTCACAAAATTAACCTGCCCAAAGAAAGATCTCAATTCTTTTTTACTACTCGGGAGAGGTAAGTTTTGGATAGCTTGTATCCTTTCTGGGTCGATGGATATTCCCTCTTTTGAAATGATGTGACCCAACAATTTTCCTTCAGTTACCCCAAAAATGCACTTTTTTGGATTTAAAGAAATTCCATGTTCTCTCGCATCTTTGAAGCACTTTCTTTAAATCTTTGACATGGTCCTCTCTCTTCTTCGAGAAGATCGGGATATCATCCACATACACGATGATGCATTTGCCTATGAGTCCTTTGAATGCATAATCCATGGCACGTTGAAAATTTGCACCAACATTTAACAGTCCGAACAACATTCTCTTATATGCAAATGTCCCCCACTTGGTAGTGAAGGCTGTTTTCATCCTATCATCTAGATGTATAAGAATTTGGTTGTACCCAGAATACCCATCGAGAAAGGACATCATTTCAGATCCATTTACCATTTGTAGAATTTCATCGATTGATGGCAATGGATAATTATCCTTTTGAGAGGCTTTATTAAGATTTCGAAAATCTATGCACAGCCTAATCTCTCCACTCTTTTTTCTCACTGGAACGAGGTTAGCCACCCAGGTTGAGTGCCTAACAGGAAAAATGATTTTCGCTTCCAATAATCTTTTAACCTCCTTTTCGATCAAAGGCTCCAATAGCGGGTTAACAACTCGTTGTCTTTGCCTAAAAGGCTTGGAGTCTGGCTTCAAAGGGATGGTATGTGTGATGATGTCTTGGTTGTATGTTTTCAATTCATTGTAATTCCAAGCAATACAATCTATGTAATGCTTCAATGCCTGCATTATATTGCTCCTTTCTTCCTCTGTACATGCCTTTGCTATGTACACCTCCTTTAGATTGTCTGCACTCCCTAGATTAATTGAATCACATGCATCTTTAGGGAGTGGGACTTTTTTTCCTTTCTTGGTCTTGCATCCCATGTCGAACATCTTTTCCAATGAAGCCACACCTTTAGGAATTTTGTTGTATTGATACGCTGTTTCAATTTCATCTTCTGTTTCATCCTGCCACCTTTGCTCCTCATCAATCACCTGATTTTCAAAAATACCCGAGTTCGTGACAAATTTGAAAATGTGTCTGTCACTTTCAAAAACCAGGAAATTCTTTACATTATCGGGTATTGATGGACAAGGAACCAATTCAATGGAAAATTTTTTACATCTTTTTATATCAACTGGGTTTAACATGCCCGCGACGACTGCAAGAGAGTCCGCTATTCGATTTCCTTTCCTAGAAATAAGGGCTATATTGAACGCATCGAACTCCTCAATGAGGTCCATAACCCTAGTTCTATAAAGGCTTAGTCTCCTGTCACGGCATATATACTGTCCTTTGATTTGTTTGACTACCAACTTAGAATCTCCCAAAACCTTCAAGCATTTAACATGTTTGCTCAATGCTAGACGTAAACCAAAGATCAATGCTTCGTATTCTGCCACATTGTTCGTGCAAGGAAATTGCAGTCTGTAGGTAGCCAATAATGGTTTACCTCCCGGGCCAATGAGCTCGACTCCCGCTCCTGCTCCCTGTCTAGATTTTGATCCATCAAATCCGAGCAACCATGTGAAATCCTTTTCCTCAAAAGAGCCACCATGACATGTCTCCTCTTTAGGCTCTTCAACTGCTTCCTCAACATCAAGTGCATAAACTCCTAGTTCTGTCTCAGAAAACTAAACTTCATTCGGCTTGTTAAAATATGTTATAATCTCCTTAAGCCTCGGTTCATTTTCCACTCTGATTTGGTTTGCAATTCCTTTCCATGGTAGCCACATATGTGAGCAGTCTGTTGAAAAATAGCCATTCAGAGTTTTCATCCAATCCCTCGCAAGTAACATTCCATACCTACTTGGGATATTAACAACCAGAATGTCAACAACCTGCTGGACCCTGGGTTCAAAATTTAATTGAATCTTGACATCATATAAGGTCCCTACCACATTTACCTCTGAACGGTCCAATTGCAAGACCATGCATTTGGATGAAACAGGTTGCAGACCTAGCATTTTACATATCTCTAAAGGCATGAGGTTGCTCGTGGCACCCGTGTCCACCAAATAGTTATGCAAATTCTTACCCGCAATTCTCAGAGTCAGTAAGAATGGCGGGACATCCCTTCTCTCTTTTCACAAAATCAGATGGGACTCAACTCTTTTTTCCTTCCACATTGGGTCAGGTGAGTTCAAAGCTTTTATCAATGCCTCCTTTTGGCCAGGCAATCTAGCCACGTCCAAGAACGAAAGGCTAGATTTGGACTTCTTCAGATCCTCCACTATGTCATAGTTTGGTTTTTCGAATTTGACTGTCTTCTGCATGTCATTAGACATTTCTCTTCTGAGTGGAGGAGGAGGATTATTATTTGCCTTAGTATCCGAAGGAAGAATAGAATTGTTTGGAGGTGTTGATGAGGTTTTAGGGGCTTTAGATTTACTTCTCAAATGGTATCCATGATTCCCCTTTCTGAAATCTCGAAAAGCTTGCACCTCCTGTTCCAAAATTTCGTCTTCTTCTTCCTCACTCTCACCTTCTTGATGATATACGCTTTCCATCACCATAATATTATCATCTTGATGTTGCGATGGACCCTCATTTGATACCAATTCCAAATCATCAACTTGTGCCTGAAGACAATGAGTGTATCTCGCAATTTCAGGACAATTCCTCTCATTGTGTTCTTTCGTGTTGTGCAACCTGCACCCCCTTTCCCACGCCAAATCTAAAATATTCAAAAGAGAATTGGATTGGCTAGGTCCTGCATAAGTATCTAATTGATTAGCAATGGGAGCGGGTACTCCCCCATTGTTTGGCTTGGTGTTCCAGTGTCTCCCTCTATTGTTAAAATTTTGATTTGGGTGAGGGGCATGGGACTCATACTTCTACTGTTGAACCCTGTCATTGCTCAGTTTATGAACTAATTTCTTGAGCTCTTTGACTTCTGAATAAATCTCCTTCGGTGGAATCACATTGTTGTTAACCCCCGTTGGATTCGCATAATTGATGGGGTCTTGATTCAACATTTGGGTCGGGTTCTAAGGAATTTGATTCCCGTATGGATTGACACTCTGAATCGGGGTTGGATTTGGAAAAGGAACTATAGCCTGAGGATTAACTTGGCTGGTTCCTTGTATAGTCGATTGACTGTTCTGCAAAAATGCGAGAACAGGTGGAATGGATGTAATTGGTTGGATTGGAATGGGTGCATACGCGGGTGCTGGTGGATACGACTACTGATAGGGGAAGGCGTTCATGCTTGGCATTTGTGGTGCCATGAGCTGATTTTCCAAGGGAGCTTGACCATATGGAGCATATTGTCCCATCACAAGAATCTGGGTGAACCCGTAGCCCTGTGGTGTCATTTGTTGCTCGATAGTCATGGCTTCGTTATAGGCTAAAGCCGACATGGTGACTTGAGGATTACGTCTCGCAAACATGGCTGTCATGGGGTCCAATGCCCCAAAATATATCTGCAAAGCCACTGCGGGATCGATGGCAAAGTGCCTAATTGCTCTATTATAGCACTTTTGGAATCTCTGATTAAACATTCTGATCGGTTCCCCCCGGCCCCTTTTGCATGTAATAAACCGATTGTAAATGGTTGCGGGATCCAAGGGTGACCTAAATTGATTAACAAAGGCATTTTCCATTTGTGTCCAAGAAGTGATTGAACCGGTTGGTAAGCATATATACCATTCATATGCTATTGGATCTAAGCTCATAGGAAAAAGTCTGCAAGCCACATCTTCATATTGAACTTGTAGCCTAATTAAAACATCCCTATAGGCTTGGATATGTTCTTCTACTGTTCTTGGGCCATCTGGTTTATATTTAGGCAAAAATATTTCAATGTTCTTGGGGATTTCATGGATATCCCCAGCAATATTCAAAGGAGTATTGTTAGCTCCATACCAAGGAGCTATTGGAGCTTGAGCCATTTGACTCAAAATTGATGAAGACAAACCTACAATAGCGAGAGAAATATTATTGACAATAGGAACACTAGTGGCAACTGATATTACGGGCATAGGTCCACTCGATGTTCCTAGAGAAAACAGGTCTTTTGTGACTAGTGAGCTTACGACTTGCTTGGTTTTATTCTTGGGAGTACCAGTAAGGTCATGAAAAATGGTTTCTCCGGTTGTTTGGGACCTGGTCGCAATACGACGTAGTGGGTCCAGCCTCGCTTGATGAAACCCTCGATTATTTCAATGAAAACCTGCAACAAAAGAAAGCAAAAGCTACGAGTTTAGCTGTTTGTGAGCTTTAAGAAAATATTTCAAAATTAAATCAAAAGATATTATTCATGTATGAAAACCAAAATAAAGTAAACCGATTCGGCCCTCCTTCTAGCGCCAATCTTTTGAGTGGTGTTTTCACCCAGTTGTGAAAGCACACTCTCCGGTAGGATCTGAGTCCCAAAATCCTCTGCTTGCAAAGAAATTATGACTAAATAATTTCTCCAAGGTTCCTGTTGTGATGGTTCTTCATTCACCAATGATGTTTTTCAATTTGAATGCTGGGAATACCTTAGGGTTTGCAAGTGGATATTAACAAGGGGCACTGTAGTTTACTTTAATTTGGATTTGCAATGGACTCTGAGCTTTAATGAATTTTTAGTTATTTATTTAAATGACTATAATTAAAATGCAGAAAATGAAATAAGGGTTTGAAAATAAAATGCATGCAAATGAAGATGCAACTAAACTATGTCCAGAATGCTACCATCTTGATTGATAAAATCGAAGATAATGAGGTTTCTACATGCAACCTAACCTATTGAACTTGCAAATTCGCACAATCCAGATAAGCTAGGTGCGGGTCTCTGGGGTTTTTACTACAATTTTAGATTTTAGGCATTCGCATGAAGCAACCAAAAACATTTGCATTAAACTTCACCTAAAAGCCTAGAAATCTGAAAGGGAAAATAAAGCATTAAATCTTGCATGCATAATGACTCCTTCTTTCTTATCAATAAGATGTCAACTCTCTGTATTTCTGTATTAGAATGATGTATCAATTACAATTACAGAATGTTCCAGGTTAAACAAATCTAGAACAAATGAAGGAAATTGCCCAAGTGCAAGCCCAGAATGGCATGAAGCCCTTGTTTCTGCAACTCTACTAGCAGTAATTTCCAACCCTCTGTTCAATCTGTGCTTCCAATTTTATACTGTCTGGCATGGCTCTTTGGTTCACCTGTGTTGTTTTGTTTCACCTCCCAGAACGCTTCGTTTCATTTTCCCGCTTCTTTGATGCTTTGACCTTTCGCTTGAATTTGAAACGTTTGGTCCTGTCTGCATAATGTAACCATCGCTCTGAAGTGTTATCATAAACCTCATGCCTTTGCGCCATGTGTTCGATGCGTTTCTGCATGTTCCATAATGGTCCCATGAAAATCGTGACCAGAAATAGCCTGCGGCCTTGCTCCTTCACTTTCACAGCGAAAACGTGACATGTCACGAAATCGTGACATGTCACGATATCGCGACGCTTTTGTTCTCCGTACGCTTCGGTCGCAACTCGTCACGATTTCGTGACCATTTTCTCCTTCGGGCCCTCTTTCCGCAATCTGTCACGATTTCGCTACCATTTTGATCTCCGTACGCTTCCCTGCTTTGGAGCCGCGAAACCGCAACCTGTCGTGATTTCGCGATGCCTTTTCGCTTCATCCCCCTTTGCTGCTTTCTGTCGTGATTTCGCTACCATTTTGATCTCCGTACGCTTCCCTGCTTCGGAGCCGCGAAACCGCAACCTGTCGCGATTTCACGACGCCTTTTCGCTTCATCCCCCTTTGCTGCTTTCTGTCACGATTTCGTGACCATTTTGCGCTTCATGCACCTTTGCTGATTTTTGTCGCAATTTCGCTACGCCTTTTCTGTTTCGTACAACTGGGCTTGCTTCTGTCGCGATTTCGTGACGTTTTTTCGTTTCATGCCTTCCACCTACAATCTGTCGTGATTTCATGATGCTTTTCACCCGGTGCTGCTTTGGCTGCAACTTGTCGGCTGCAACCTGTAGCGATTTCGTGACGCTTTTCACTTCATGTCGTTTGACCAGTTTGACCCACGATTTTGCGATGCGTCGCGATATCGCTATGCCTTTCCATTTTGCCTTTCTCTCTCCTCTTTCGGTAGTGATGGAGCGACATGTCACGATTTTGTGACACTTTTTCATTTTCCTTTTCTCTCTCCTCTTTCGGCAGCGATGGAGCGACATGTCACGATTTCGCGACACTTTTTCATTTTCCTTTTCTCTCTCCTCTTTCGGTAGCGATGGAGCGACATGTCGCGATTTCACGACACTTTTTCATTTTTCTTTTCTCTCTCCTCTTCCGGCAGCGATGGAGCGACATGTCGCGATTTCGCGACACTTTTTCATTTTCCTTTTCTCTCTCCTCTTCCGACAGCGATGGAGCGACATGTCGCGATTTTGTGACACTTTCTACACTTGTGCATTTTTGCCCCTTTTCTTCATTTTTAGCATCTGGGTCACTGAGATTTCCTCTGAAAGCCTGCAAAAAAGGTGGGTCCCCAATTTTGGGGTGTGTTGTGGATCAGCCACAACACGTTGGAAATTTTAATTGAACCTTAGGCAATGATCTAATTAATTAAAATTGAATTTAACATTTTGGGCACTAAATATGCTATGTAAACTAAACCTTAGACTTTGAATATTAGCAATATTAAAACTAAAGTGGAAATCCTTGACATTAAATTTTTTATTTTCTTGGAACTAAAGAAAAATGTATCTACGTAGTATTTAATCTTTGGAGCATTAAAATTTATTGAAAATTGGAGCAAAATAACCTAATATTTGAACATAATAATTTAACACTAACAAAAAAATGGAGGAAGAAATCTTTTTATAGGAATATCGAACCTTAGACAAAGATTTTAATAAATAATTGAAGTGTAGAAGCATTAAATTAACAAAATTAAATGGCTAATAAGATTCAAGCACTCAAGTTCACCTACTTCATTCTACTCTAATAATATTTTAGTTCTCTTTCTTGTTCCATTTCTATTCATCCATCACTTCCATCACTTCGACTAGTAGGAATACCAACACTCATTTTTATGCTCCATTCCTACTTCATTCCTTTTCATCCATTTATCTAACCAATAGAAAGGCAAATAGTCATTTTTTTCCACTCCATTCCCACTGAGAAACAATGGTGAAATTGTTCTATTGATCAACAATGCATTACATAGTTTTATAGTTCTTGAAAGAACTAAAAATAGACACAGTGGTTGAGATAAATCCTCTTAAAATTATTACAAAAAACTAACTTAAAGATAGCTCTTATCCTAAAAATATGCTAATCTTGGACTATGGTCAAACATTGACCAACCAAGCCAAAACCTCAACATATGCTAATCAAATTAACTAGAAATATGTAAATCAAAACATTAAACTAAAACTAAATACTAGGAATTAATACTTAGGACTAAGGAGGCAATTTTGAAAATATTCCAACATTCTCCTCCTTGATGCTAAAGACACTCATGCAAGAGTTATTTAAGCATCACAGAGTTGGAAGAAAATATTTTTCTTAATTTTCCTCCAATCTTGAATCAAGAAATCAAAATTTACAAAACACTTATGGTGGCACTCCTTCCACTCTTCATGTGGAATTTCCTACAAATGTTTGAGTGCCTTCTTTTGTTGATTAGCTCCCCCTTCAACAAAAGTATCTCCTCTTGTGGTTTTCATCAACCACTCTCTTACATATTTATCATTATGGTCTTTAAACCATGCTCTCACATTTTGATCTTCTTTTACATCTTCAACACTAAATAATACTCCACATGAGTATTTACAATTAATCATCTCACATAGATGATTATACCATACAACTCTTTCACATATTTTCACACAAAAAATGTGGCCATATAATGACCAACTACATATGCAACATAAAGTTGCTCCTCACACAAATATTATCTCAAAACAATGACTTTACAAGAATCCTTATCCCAAGGAATTTTGAACACATCATTTTCATCCATGTGACCCAAGTTCTCCATAATTGTATTCTCTCCAAGAAGACTCTTCATCAAAGTTGACTCAATAAGACAATCACCTTTCTTTTCATTCCTGCTCACAAAAATAAATCATTAATCATAAAAACATTACATTTAGTATGAGTAGATTTGGTGCTTCCCATAAAGCTATTTTGTAGTAGTTCTCCTTCATTGTATGGTGCTTCAAGATCAACCATCAACTCTCCACTATGAGTTCTCCTCCTTTTTTCAATCCATGTTGGTGTGTTGAAACACCATTTATTCAAGAAATCATACTTGTTGTCTTTTCAAGACAACTCTCTTTCTGCAATGTAGTCACTCCAAGTGAGTGATCATCATCCATGAGTGATGTTTTCTTTGCCATTACAACAAGAAAATCAGCAATCTCATTTTCATTTTCTGTTTCTATCCCATTTTATTTCTCACTTTCCATCTCCCAAATGAGGGAGTCTTGTGGGGTCTTTTCTTCACCCAACACATTCTTCACCCTTTATGATTGATCTTCTAACAATAATATTATAGCTCCAATTTCCTCTTCATCAAAATTTTCTTGTGAATCATCATCCCACATTACTTTATTTTCTCTTTCAAGAGAGCACACATCCATTCCAAGTGAATGGTCTTCAACAAAAATAAGCCAATAGTCTTCCATGAACATTGCTTTTCCATCATATTCTTTATTCTCCTTCATGAGAATTGTAGATGCATTCTCCATGAAGTATTCTTCAACAAATAGCTGATTTTGTGTCTTCTCCATAATACACTCTTCTTCATATGTCTCCTTCATGAGACATTCTTCATCATACATCTCACCTTGATGATATTCAAGCAAGGAACACTCCAATGTGAGTGTTTCTCTTCCTTTATCTTTAAATTCTTCTTCCTCTTTGCTATCAATGTGAATGTTGTCAAAGCATACCATTCTTGCAAAAAATTCTTTAGTACAATTTTTATTTTCAAAATTTTCTCCTCCTAAAAGAAATAATTGTTTATTACAATTTTCCATGCCTATACAAGACATGTCTTCAATGATCTGTGTCTCACAATGACTCTCTCCAAGGAAATTTGTACAAGTCTCTTCCTCTTTGTTATCCTCTTCTCCATTAAGGGATTCTTTACTCTCTTTCACACAAGTCTCTTATTCAAGTATATCTTCCTCTTTAAGAAATAATTCTCCATTATAAGAATGTATGTATTCTGCAAAAGACATACCTTCATATGAGTCTTCACAAGACTCTTCAAAAGCTCCTTCAAAAGGATCTAATTCAGAAACTTCTTCAAGGAATCAAGGCTCCTCCTTGCTTAAACAATCTTCATGATTGTCACACATGGCTTTATGGGTGTCCTCATAAAACCCATAAGCATCCTTCAACACTTGCCATGCCATTGTAGCTGTTCTACAATTAGCTATGAGAGGGAAAACACTCTTTTCCATTCCTCTACTCAAATCCATAAGAGCTAAGCAATTTGCATATTGCTACTCCTTCTCCTCTTTTCTCTCCTAGCCTTGTAGCTTACTCCAAGTGGGTTCCTCATAGCCTTCTTGAATTATATACCATAAGTCTTGAGCCTTCAAGAATGTCTTCATCATTATGCTCCAAATAGCATAATTATCTCCATTGAATTTGGGCACTTCTAATTCTTTATACATGGTGGTCATTTTGCAATCCACCACTCATCAACATTCCACCTAGCTCTCAGCCACTCCTTTCCCCAGTATGCATGAGATATTAATGATTTAATTGAGGTATTCCTTGAAAATATGTTGATTGCTAGCCACATGAGTTTCTCTAACAAAGTGTGTGCTTTAGATCTCTTCATGCCACTCTCCACAGGTTTTGATCCGTCTGAGAAAACCTACTCTGATACCAAATGAGAAACAATGGTGAAATTGTTCTATTGATCAACAATGCATTACATAGTTTTATAGTTCTTGAAAGAACTATAAATAGACACGGTGGTTGAGAGAAATCCTCTTAAAATTATTACAACAAACTAACTTAAAGATAGCTCTATCCTAAAAATATGCTAATCTTGGACTATGGTCAAACATTGACCAACCAAGCCAAAACCTCAACATATGCTAATCAAATTAACTAGAAATATGTAAATCAAAACATTAAACTAAAACTAAGTACTAGGACTTAATACTTAGGACTAAGGAGGCAATTTTGAAAATATTCCAACACCCACTCCATTCTAATTCATTCATTGCTCTAACCAATATGAATGCAATCATCCTTCTTCGCTCTACTCCACTTTGTTCGATTCCTTAGTATATTATTAGTTGTGGATTTCCTAAATCAATCAAAGCCTTCTGAGTCATGGTTGATATTTTGAAGAAAACCTTAGTTAGAAATTATAATAATGTAAATAATTAAACCTCAAGCAACTTGAATTAGCCCTTTGAATTTGAAACTTAGTGAATGCAAAATTTAAGAAAAAAAGGATGAAATATTTTACCATCAAAATATAATCCTAAACTTGGGGGCTTGTATGATTTTAATACTTTGTCATTAAAAATTAAAATGGAATTTTAATGTTAAATTTAATAAGTTGGCCCTAAAACTAAAAGCAAATATATGTACCATAGAATTAATAATGAAGGACCTTGGACCTTAGGAAATTATCTTAGCATTTGATTTAGTACTTTGGAACTATAATTAGAATAGAGATTTAGTGGTAAATCTATCACTTTTAGAAAAAAAGAGGAACATTTAATATTAAGAAATTAAACCTTATAAATGTCCATTAATGAATTTAAATCGACTAATAGAAATATTTTTTGAAATGAATTATGTGAGAGTCCCTAAAGTTTTCATCAATAAAAATCAATGTCTAAGTCAAAGTGATAAAATAAATAAATATTAATGGTAAAAATAAATATTAAAATGTATAGTCATTGAATATTTTTGGATAATTTTTGTCAACAAAAGTAAGTTAGAGTTAATTTTGACTATATTCTAGAAATTTAGAGTCAACAACAAAAAAAAATAGTAAAAGTGAAGGAGAAATAGAGAAAATAGTTGCATTTCTAATGGATTTAAAGGTACTCTAAATATCAGATAGGAATTAGAAGAAATACATTGAGCCAAGGCCTGATTTTGATTGTCTGATGTATGACAACTAAACATATAAAGCTTCATAGAGATGCTTCCAATCAGTTGGATAATCCATGTCTAAAATTGAAGATTTGAATCAATAAAATCTCCAATTGGACACCTCATCATCTTAGTTGAAGAGAAATTAGATAGTCAAATAGGAGACCCAGGTTTGAATGTTTCCAATATAATACCACAATGTGATGATTGTTTTTTGGTAGATAAGATACTATAACATTAACACTACTATGTGATGATGATGTAATAAATATGGGACACATTTAAATCTCATATAACCATTAAAAGAAGGGAATGTTATATCTCAAATTCTTACCTTATGCAATTATAGAAGATTCAGACAATTTTCTTTAAAGGTGGTACTCATGACTTTTATTCCTCATTTGGAGTCTTATTGGATGTGTTTTTTGGATATGTGAAGGATTATATGATACTGGTAGTGGTAACTAGGGTATGATCTAAGGAGATTATTATATAGAGATATTTTTGCAATAATAGATTTAAAATAATGAAGAGGATCTAAATAAGTTTTCCTTAATTGTAGATTCCTACTAGAGCATCTATTATGGGTGAAATATATTAATATTACTAATGTCTCCGGTTGGCCACTCAATTCAAATTATGAGAGGGTATTGAAAGTTTAAACTGACTTATGAATAACGTTAATGTTGTATGATGTAATATTGTATAGGCCTATGGGAAAATACTATACAATTGTATTTAATTATTAATAATATTTTATTATGCCATCTCTCTAAGACATGGTTGACCTTGTTATGGTAAAAACCACCTTATAGATTGTGATTAACCTTAATACCTCTTGATATGTTAGCCCATATTAAGCTCTTTTATATAATTGAGGTTTTGGTATTTGTATAAATACCCCCACCACTCCAGCAATTATATTAGAGTATTATGATTCTTATCTAGTGATGATATAATGATTATTTATGGTACGTATGAGTGGGCACTATATCTTTTTCTCTTTCATCATTTTTTTATACTTTATATATAATATTTGAGTTGATGGATTACTTTTATTTATTTCTAAAATTTAGTAGGATGATGAAAGTGAGAAGTTTCACACTCTAAACCTAATATTAAATCCCATGGGTGAACCTTAATATTTAACAAGGGGTTTGGGGCAATTGATGGGTAGTAGTTTGTCTCACACCATGAACCAAGGTTCTAATACCATGGGTGAACTATAACATTTATAACAATTGGTGGAAAATGATGACCTTCATACCCTACATCAAGGATCAAATGTCATGAGTGAATCTTAAAACCCATGGGTTTGGGGTAATTACTTGTAAGTGGCGAATATCATGCCATAAACATAGGTTATGATCCCATGGAAGAAACATAACATTTGAATTAAATGAGATGAAATTAACTAGTTAAATATACTATTTCAAGGCAAAGACTAGGGATCAAATCTTACTAACTAGTATATGCATAACTACCAATATGTTGTACTATTGTAATAACATGGTCATGATGTAATATGATGATGCTTATTTCAATATTATATAACCATGTAAAAAATAAAAAATATGGATATAATCATCATTAAATGGCATGAACTTGAGTGGTTAAAGCATAAACTTCAAATATTATTAGGTGATATAAGTAGAAATGTCAAAATACCATTATGTGATTTGTTGAAAGATCATGGTAACAGGATTATGATATAATAGATATGGGTGAATTTCAATCCTATATAACCAATTTTAAGAAAGTGGTATAAAGTATTGAAATTATTTGAGATATATATTTTTTAATGGGCTGACATTGTTTGGTCTATAACGAGTTAAGAACAACTCACTTAAGTTAACCATTTACCATTCATCCTAATAGGACATTTATACTCATCAAAAATTGAACCTAAGTCTATTATGTGAAATACTACTCATTAGCATTCAATTTATTATGGATACCAAGTTTTTTTTGTTAACATAAAAAAAAACACCTATAAATTTTTAATGTGATTACTTTGTTAGGTAAAAAATCATGGTCCCTTAATGAGTAGCCCATCCATGGAGGCTTTGAGACTCTAAATAAATAAAGGTTGTTCCTAGCCTAAGTCATATAAGGTAGGGTTGTATAACATACTACATCATACTTCAATATTCTAAGTATTAGACAACCATATACACCATTTCATATGACCTATAACCTAACATAAATTTAAAACTACTCCACCCTTTACCATTTTTACCATTCAAACTAAAACTAATAACTAATGATTTTATATATTTTTTATATATATCTTTTTATCACTCAAACTAGCACGGCTAGATCAAGATTTTTGTATTCTTTTATATATATATATATATATATATATATATATATATATATATCACTGATTTAATTGAGATGTGTTATTGTTTAATCTTTACCTTTTTATCATTCAAACTAAAACTAGTAGATAATGATTTTTATATATTTTTTATATATACCTTTTTATCACTCAAACTAGCACTACTAGATGAAGATTTTTGTATTCTTTTATATATATATATCACTGATTTAATTGAGATGTGTTAGTTATTTTAGGACTAAGCTAACGGCCGACCTTCCCGCTTGGACCTCTTGGTTGACATTGCCGTCTACAACCTAAGGTCTGTTGGCCTATTTATAGTAACGCATACAACATAAATGTGTATGCGGCTCGCAGAATCCGAAGGCAGTAAATTTCAGTGTTGGTGGCTCGCAGATAAATCTCAGTGTTGGCGGCTCGCAGAATCCGAAGGCAGTAAATTTCAGTGTTGGTGGCTCGCAGATAAATCTCAGTGTTGGTGGCTCGCAGAATCCGAAGGCAGTAAATCTCAGTGTTGGCAGCAATCTGGGGATTGTTGGGTGAGTTGACATAATGTTTATTCTATTTGCTTTTCACTTACGTTTTTCATTTTCAAAAATCTTACTATGATGTCCACGGAACTCTTCCAGCTTGCTATTAGAGGAGACTCTCAGAGGCATTCAGTCATGGCTCTCACGTGCAATTGCAATTGCAACAACCGTCCAAACTACGACCTCCTCATGAAAAGAATTGAAGAAAAACAATCCCCTATTCATGATATTCTTCATGCGTTATTGGAAGTCGTTTGGTCAGATGATAGAACATCGCAGTTGGAAGCAACTATTGTGTTCAGGAGGCTTCTTTCAAATGATGGAGAAGGGCAGGTAAATGATCAAATTGTCAAGTACGAAATTGTCCCCAGCTTTGTAAAATTTCTCTCAATGTACGACTCCCCTGCTCTTCAGCTGGAAGTCGCATGGGTTTTAAGGAAGATTACAGCTGGAACCTCAGAACAGACCAGATCTGTGGTTGATCATGGAGCAGTGCCAAAACTTGTGGACCTTCTTCTCTCCCCCACAAGCGACGAAGTCCGACAACAGGCCATTTGGACATTGTCAAACATTGCTGGTAAGTCAGCCCATTTTACACATTTGATACTCAGTCATGGCGCCCTCACGCCACTGCTTGCCCATGTGAAACCAGACGACAATCTCCCAATGCTGAGAACTTCCACTTGGGCGCTATCTAATATCTGCCAGTACGCAAGTTTTGAGCTGATAAGGCCAGCACTTTCGATCCTTGCTGAGCTTATTACATTAAATGATGATGAGGAGGTTCTGAGTGCAGCTTGCTGTGCTCTGAAATGGCTAACGCACGAGGGGATGGAAAGATTAAACGACAGATTTGGAGCTGTGATAGAATTGTTGAGTTTTTGCAACACTCTTCTACTGCTGTTCTTAAGCCCGCCCTCAAGACAGTGGGCAACATTGTATACGGACTCCATGATGCGCAAAGTTGGCTCGTGGTGAACAATCGAGTTCTTCCAACTATCGTTGGGATCTTGACAAGCAACCATGAAAATGATATCAAGGAGGAAGCATGTTGGATAATATCTAACATCACAGCAGGAAACTTAGATGACATTCAGGCAGTGATTAACGCCAACATTGTTCCTGTTCTGGTGGGATTACTCCGCACTGCCGAACTTGAAATTAAAAAAGAGGTGGCCTGGGCGATCTTGAATGCAACTTGGGGATTACACCCACAAATCCGGGATTTGGTGAATGGCGGATGCATTAAGCCTCTCTGTGATCTTATTGGCCATTGGGACACGGAAATTGTGAGAATTTGTTTGAATGCGCTTGAGAATATTTTGGCCGCAGGAGGAGGGACTGGAGCGGTGAATCCATATGTTGAGTGCATAGATGATGTTCAAGGATATGAAATGATTGAGAACTTGGAGAGCCATGAGAACATTGAATTCGCTGAACAAGCAAAGAGGATTCGTGAGGATTATTTTCAAAATCACCAGCCGTTTAATTTTGGTGCAAAGGAAGCACGAATTCCTCCTGATGGTTTTACCTTTTTCTTAAAGCGATTGAAAACATAGATGCCTGGTCAAAGGATGCAGCGAGGGATGCTTTGTTAGAGATATTTTTCTCACTTGTATAACGGGTTTTAATCTGCATGTATTTCTTTCCGTATGTTGCAACTTTTTTATTTCATGTAAACTCTCATATTTTGTGACTAAGTTAATATTAACGTTATTATTGAATGTTTATTGACAAAGATAATACTATGTAAATATTCTTTATAATTGGTTATATTAGATTTAAAAAGCCTTGCAATATGTTAAGTATATAGTTGTATTACAATTTTTGAATTATTATGAATGTGTGTTTTTGTTAAGATTTGAAAATTAAGTTATTTTTAAAAGTCAAAGAAATTAAATGGTTTAGATAATGTTATTTGATTTTTTTTGGTTTGTTTTAATATATTTTGATTTTAAAATTTTGAAAGAGTTGAAACATATTCTTACAAAGTTGTGTATTAAAATCTTAAGATATAAGATAAATTATTTATAGTGATTTGTTATCATTTTTAATAAGAGAATGATATATATAACTTAGAATTTAAATTTTGTCAAGTCATTTTAATATTATGGTCTTTATATTGCAAAATTGGAGGAATTGGTCAAAAGGATAGGAGGAGAGGAAATACAATTGGCTAGTTATGTAGTAAAACTTTGCATTATTTCTATTATCACAATTCATCCTCGCATGTATATTCAAATATTATATCTAAAAGGTCAATTCATTTTTCCAACCTAATACTTTCCATGGTGAGTATCATTTATAAATACACTTTGTAATAGAAAAATACAAATAAAAAATATGGATTTCATTTTAATGCTTTCACATTGTATAATACAAATAAAAAATAGGAAATACTTTTACATTGTATAATATTGATGCAAATACTCCATAGAATATCTAATGCTTTCACATTGAAGTACTTAATACTCTTCTAACATCAATGAAGCAATCTAACATATTCTCATTTTCTTAAGAAATAAAAACTCTAAATAATGCATGTTATTGTTTAAATTCTCCATCACCTTTCTGATCCTATCATTTTTCACTTATGCATTTTTGTGATTATTTTTTAAAATCCTCTATCACCCTTGCATTAACTCTATTATCACAAATCATCTTCAAATGTATATTCAAATCTTATAATCAAAAGGTCAAATAATATTTTCTAACCTAATACTTGTCATCGTGAGTAGCATTTCTAAAAACACTTTGTAAGGGACAAAAATATAAATCAAAACATGGATTTTATTTTGAGATATATTTTTAAAGTCTATTATTTTATTTAATCCAATTGTTCCAACAAAGAATATTGATACAAATACTCCATAGAATATCTAATTTTTTTACTTTAAAATAGCAACAATCTAACATATTCTCATTTTCTTGACAAAGCAACACCCTAAAAAATGCATGTTATTTTAAAAATCCTCTATCACCTTTATGATTGTATCATTTTTCACTTGAGAATACATGTAGATTTCATTTTGTTAGACATTTTTTTGACTCCCACTTCATTGATTACCATATTTCTTAGTTCTTCTTTGTTGGTTATTATTTGTATTTTGTTGAGCTTTACCTTATAAGAATATTATTGATTGAATGGAATTTTGTTGCATGTAAGCATGTTGGATTTATAGCTTCTTGAAATTCCTCTCTTATTTAATTTTGGAGAGTAGCTAAACTGTAGGATTATTGTTGATTATTTCTTATAAGGTATCAAGAATCATGGTTGGCTATACTTGTTGAACCTTTATTTGAATCTTTTGAGCAATGTTATTGGTATAAATTTCAATTTGTATCCTTCTTAATGGTGATACATTTTAAGGTTAAATTTATAAGTATTTCATTAGTATTTTAGTATGTATTCCAAGATATGTACTAGTGGACCCTTAAGATGGGGTTGACTAAATAGTAATTTATCCATCTCACAAGCTAGTCATTAAAACAAAAGGATGGGCTTTCGTATTATGGTATGGTAATCATGAATTGTTTATTTTATGTAATATTTCTTCATTTTAGTGAACTATGTGGGTTGTTTCATTATAATTTTATAGACATACCTTAGACAGATATTTTTTAAGAGTCTACGGTAGTCACTACGTCCATGTTAGTACTTTTTTAAGCATAGCTATTTAAAGATTTTTTATTTGATGATAAAAAGGGATTATACTTGCATCCCCCACCCTTGATAAATTACAATTATCTTATTTAAATATTGAAATTTTACAAACAGATTTACTTTTCATCTCAATTGAGATCCTATAGATAGAAATCTAGATCATTTTACATAAAATGTCTAAATTCTTGATTTTCATATTTTGGATCTTTTCAATTTTCTATGTGAATACAAGTATTCTTGAATTCATCCTTCTTGATATTTCTCTATAACAGCCTTCACAATATCAAAAATTCACCTCTACTATATATACATTGCATCTTAGTAGAGTAACATTTCCAAAAAAATATTACTATCATAGTCCACTTTACTAAATTTGGATTACTAATTTCCTTCCTAAAACACAAGTGCAACCACAAAAATTATAATAAATAGTTTATGTGAAAACACATTAATATTATAAAATAAAGTAGATATTACCAATGCATAACATTAAAGTAAATCTTAATCATTATTTGATTTAGTTAGTCAACATTGTCTTATCTACTTCAACTAAACATACTACTTCCTCTAACCATGAAATAGAGAATTTAAATTCATGATCCGTAATTAATATATTAGCTAACCTATTTGTACATTTATTTCATTTTATCAATGTATGTGTAAACTTGATTTCTTCAAACTTTTTAGCAAGTTCTTGAACTTCCATAATTGTCTCTTCTATGTTCCATGTAGCCTTTGCTTTCCTCAAAAGGGTATTTATTACTATGAGTGAATCACCTTCTATCCATACTCTTTTCAATTTTACTTTTTGCATATTTTTTACACTTAATAAGTCACCCAAGCTTTAGTTTTATTATTTCTCTTATATCCACTATTAAATCATAACGAGTTATTCAAAAATAATAATAAGAAAAAATCACTCCTCTATTATTTCTAATTGTTTATCCTTCTCCTCTTGGTCTTAAATTTCCTTTAGATGCTCCATAAAAAAATAATTTGACCAACTCCACATCTGGTGATTTCTAATTTATACTTTTTCCTTATTTTTATTTCTCTTGCACCCAATATTATAATTTTATTTGATGATTTGAATACATATACCAAGGCTATCTACTTCTAAGTTAGGAACTGTGAGTTGATAGGATTGGATTAGACTCATCTATGAATAAATATATATTTATTTTCATTACCTCTAAACCGCTTTTCTTTATTTTAAATATTCTTCTATTAATTTCTAACCATATTTTCTAAAGTATTATATATTTTAATATATCCTAAATTATTTGTAATGTCTGATTTTTAAAAGTGCTCTATCATTTCTCGTTATGACCTCTTGGTTGACATTGCCGCCCACAACTTAAGGTATGTTGGCCTATTTATAGTAACGCATATAACTTAAACGTGTATGCGGCTCGAAGAATCCGAAGGCAGTAAATCTTAATTTTGGCGGCTCACAAAATCCGAAGGAAATAAATCTCAGTGTTGGTAACAATCTAGCGATCGTTGGGTGAGTTGACATGATGTTTATTCAATTTGCTTTTCACTTATATTTTACATTTTCAAAGATCTTGCTATGATGTCCACGGAACTCTTCCAGCTTGCTATTAGAGGAGACTCTCAGAGAGGTATTCAATTCATCATAAGTCATGGCTCTCACGTCCAATTCCAGGGACAACCGTCGAAAGAAAACTCACAAGCAAAGAGAGCTAATTCTGTCGCACATCAGAGAACTGATCTACGAACCCGACATCCTCATGAAAAGAATCGAAGGAAAACACTGGATCTTCCATTTTTAGATTTTATCATCACATTGGAGATAATATTATATGCCATATTACATAGACTTATAGATATAAATGAATCAAATAATTCAACATTCTTGTTTTCTAGAATATGGCTATTTAAAGCTGATTTTTATTTTTGAAAATATATATTTTATAGATATGATTAAAGTGGACTTATTGGCAAAAGATTTGATTGTTGTTGTAGGACACTTGGTTTCCAACATGATTATCCATGTTAGGGTCCATGGAAAAAGAGTAGGTAAAAATACTAGATCAATTCACAATAATAAGGAACATTTTATGTTGGGTTACTTGAGATGTTTTACTAACATTTGAACAAAGAAAACCCAAGTAAAAATCTAAAAGGGTCTAATAAAAATAATGTTATGATTGGGATGGTTTGATTAAAATTTTTATATAAGTAATCCTATGTAACTCTTCCTACCTCTATAATCTAGTTTTTAATTATGTTTAAGTCTAAATTCTTAGATATTCCCTTCCATATTTCAAGAAGTTTTATGGAAATTTAATTCTTGGAAGCTCCTTTATAACTTTAGAGTGAGTTATCCAAAACATTATCTATTTTAAATTTTTACTGAGCCACTCTTTAAAACAAACAAATTTACTTGACTCTCGGTAAAGGAAGTTGTGTTCTTTATTTATAAAATAAGGTTTCAATCTACACTATAATAGATTTCTACTCATTAAATTTACAAAAGGCTTTCTTAAATAACACTATTATATGAAATATTTGATCTTCCATTTTAGATTTCACGAACAGTTATATAATTTCCAATTATTTTGAGGTTAAAGTATATCTATCTTCTATTTATCTATCTATCTATCTAGAAGGATAACATAGAGATATATATTGAAGATTAAGGTGAGTGCCAAAATAAAGTATATCTATCTTCTATTTATCTATCTATCTATCTATCTAGAAGGATAACATAGAGATATCTATTGAAGATTAAGGTGAGTGCCTACATCCGTGTTTTAGAAATTTTATCATAGATAAATTTAACTTATGAACATAGGATTTAATAAGGGTTTCATCTGTTGTACAAAGTGCTAAAAAATAATATTAAAGAAACCTAAAACGTAAGTGCAAAGCCAACTTAATACATTTCAATTTTATTTCAACTTAATTGCATTCAATAACATAGGAAAAATCCCTACTATCTACATGTTTAAAACATGGATGCTCTCAACAAGAATCTAATTAATGGTATTGGTGCAAGCTTATTTTGGTTATAAATATCTATTAGAAAAGGGCCAAAATCAAGCGATATGGGAATATATCCCACATGTATCACGTAATGGGTGTATCCATGAAATACAATTGACATCATGCCTTAAAGGAAATAACCATCCTGTGGTGGTTGTGGAGTTTGTGGTGGTTTGACCATTTGATTTGTCAAATGGTGGTTTGAATGTTTGATGTTTCAAGGCTTTCGCTATCCTATGGTGGTTTGAATGTTTGATGTTTGAATTAAAGTTGTTCTTTTTTTAATTATAGTCCAAATCATGATTAAATAAGGTCACATGAATCATTGTACCATCCATGGCTTAATAAATGATCCATAACATTAGACCTAAGCTATCTCGACTTACAATTAGTCAAAAATTCTAAAACAAGAATAGTCAAATGCAAAATCTAAAGTAATGAAAGGTATAGAATACATTAACCTTATATTCACTGTCAAATCCCAAATGGAACTCACATTGGCCTCCCAAGTGGACTTCCCGACTCTTGTAAGTCTTCCTCCTCCAAGTTTCTTCCCCTAAGTTGTCTATCCTCCTACCTCAAGCCTCTCCCATTTTTTATGGCTTCTCCTTCTTCCCAGACATGGCTTCTCCTTCTTCCCAGACCATAAGGGGCACTATCCTTTCAATAGTAAAAGATACCTTTAATTAAATAAGGTATTTCAACATATGTGGAGGAAAATCCCTCAAAAAGTAGAAGAGGGTCCAAATAGAGATAATGTGGGTGATTTTATTTATTTTGTGTCCTCTTTGTCTCATAACCTTACAAATTTAGTACTATTAGGGATTAGAAAGGAAAATATTCCTTTAATTCCAACCAATAAGATAAGGACAGAGATAAGGGATGGATAATCTTATATAATAAAATAGTCTCTATATTTTTTAATCACACTACAATTCTTGTGGTCCAATTAAAATTGCACAACTTTTGTGAATTCCAAATCTCTTAATTATTTCTCCAATTAAACTAATTAAAATAAATTAAATTACCTTCAAAAGATAATTGATCCTTTCACAAAACCTCACAAAATCTCCTTAATTGAAATTTTGTAGAAATGCTTAGGATCAACGACCCTCTAGTTAGGTATTAATTGATCCCTTAGATCAGTTAATACTCTTTGGAACAAATGTGACAATAACCAATTTTGAAAAAGTGGTATAAAATGTTGAAATTAATTGTGAAATATATATATTTTAGTGGGTTGCCATTTGTTTGGTCTATAATGAGGTAAGAACAACTCACTTAAGCATCTATCATTCATGCTAATAGGATCTTTATACTCATCGAAACTTGAGTCTAAGTCTTTTATGTGAAATACTATACATTAACATTCAATTTGTTATGGATACCATATTTTTTTATTAACATAAAAGAAAATCCCCCTATAGATTTTTAGGTAAGAAATCATGGTCCCTTACCCGAGTAACCTAACAATGGAGACTTTGAAACTCTAAATAAAGTTTATTCAAGGTTCAAGTCCTATAAGGTAGGGTTGTACACTATACTTAAATAATATAAGTATTAGATAACCATATACAACATCCTCCATGAGAGTCACCTTATATGACCCATGACCTAATACAAATTAAAAACTACTTTACCCTTTACCTTTTTATCATTCAACTAAAACTAATAAAACTAATAGATAATGATCTTTATATTTTAATTTTAATATATATAGCTCTACTGGATGAAAATTCTTGTATTCACGTCTCTATATATATATATATATCACTGATTTAATTGAGATGTGTTAGTTATTCTAGGGCTAAGCTAACGGCTGACCTTCCCCCTTGGTCCTCTTGGTTAACATTGCCGCCCAAATCCTAAGGTCTGTTGGCTTATTTATAGTAAGATTACAACATAAACGTGTATGCTGCTCGCAGAATCCGAAGGTAGTAAATCTCAATGTTGGCGGGATCCAGAACCGAAGGCAGTAAATCTCAGTGTTGGCGGCTCGCAGAATCCGAAGGCAGTAAATCTCAGTGTTGGCGGCTCCCAGAATCTGAAGGCAGTAAATGTCAGTGTTGGCAGAACTCTTGTAGCTTACTATTAGAGGAGACTCTTAGAGAGACATTAAATTCATCATCAGTCAGTCATGGCTCTCACGTGATATTCAGGGACAACCGTCGAAAGGAAACTCACAAGCAAAGAGAGCTAATTTTGTCGCACATCAGAGAACTGAGCTACGAACCCGACCTCCTCATGAAAAGAATAGAAGAATTGCAGGAACAATCCGCTATTCATGATATTCTTCATGCGTTACTGGAAGGCGTTTGGTCAGATGATCGAACATTGCAGGTGGAAGCAAATATTGTGTTCGGGACGGCTTCTTTCAAATTCTGGAGCAGTGCCAAAACTTGTGGACCTTCTTCTCTCCCCCACAAGCGACGAAGTCCGACAGCAGGCCATTTGGACATTGTCAAACATTGCTGGTGATTCAGCCGATTTTACACATTTGATACTCAGTCATGGTGCCCTCACGCCACTGCTTGCCCACATGAAACCGGATGGCAATCTCCCAATGCTGAGAACTTCCACTTGGGCGCTATCTAATATATGCCAGTACACATGTTTTGAGCTGATAAGGCCAGCACTTTCCAAGATTGTTGAGCTTATTACATTAAACGATGATGAGGAGGTTCTGAGTGAAACTGTGCTCTGCAATATCTAACGGAGGATGGGATGGACAGATTAAACGACAGAAGCTTGCTGTGCTCTGCAATATGATAGATGCCGGCATATGCCCTAGAATTGTTGAGTTTTTGCAACACTCCCCCACTGCTGTTCTTAAGCCCGCCCTCAGGACAGTGGGCAACATTGTATACGGACACCATGATGCGCAACGTTTGCTCGTGGTGAACAATCAAGTGCTTCCAACTATCGTTGGGATCTTGACAAGCAACCATGAAAAAGATATCAAGGAAGAAGCATGTTGGATAATATCTAACATCACAGCAGGATTAACGCGATTAACGCGAACATTGTTCCTGTTCTGGTGGGATTACTCCGCACTGCCGAACTTGAAATTAAAAAAGAGGTGGCCTGGGCAATCTTGAATGCAACTTGGGGAATACACCCACAGATCCAGGATTTGGTGAATGGCGGATGCATTAAGCCTCTCTGTGATCTAATTGGCCATTGGGACACAGAAATTGTGAGAATTTGTTTCAATGCGCTTGAAAATATTTTGGCGGCAGGACGGACTGCAGCCATGAATCCATATGTTGAGTGTATAGATGATGTTCAAGGATATGAAATGATTGAGAACATGGAGAGCCATGAGAACAATGAGTTCGCTGAACAAGCAACGAGGATTCGTGAGGCTTATTTTCAAAATCAGCCGCCGTTTAATTTTGGTGCAAAGGAAGCACGAATTCCTCCCGATGGTTTCACCTTTTTCTTAATGCGATAGATGCCTGGTCAAAGGATACAACGAGGATTGTTTTGTTAGAGATTTTCTATGTCACTTCTATAACGAAGTTTGATCTGAATGTATTTCTTTTCGTATTTAAGTTAGTTGCAACTCTTTTTTATTTTTATTTATTTCTATGTAACCTCTCATACTTTGTGATTAAAGTTATTATTAATATATATATTTATATATATTCTTATAATTAGTTATATTAGATTTAAAATAGCCTATGACAAGTATATAGTGGTATTACAATTGTTGTGTTGTTATAAATTATATTATTTGTTAAGATTTGAAATTGAAGCTTGTTTTTAAAAATATAAAGAAATTAAATGGTTGAGGTCATGTCATTTGAATTTTTTTTTTGTTTATTTTAATATATTTTGATTTTTAAAATTTTATAGGAGTGGAAACACATTATTACAAAGATGTTTATTAAAACCTTAAGATATGATGTTAGATTATTTATAGTGATTTGTATCATTCTTAGTAAGAAAATGACAAATATTTTATAATTTAAGTCATTTTAACATTATGGCCTTTATATTGCAAAATTGGACGAATTGATTGAAAGGATCGGAGGAGAGAGAATACGATTGGTTAGTTATGTAATAAAAATTTTAAAAAATATATCTAAAGAAGTTGGAGTATTTTTAAAAAGAAGTTGGGATGCAAGTAAGCATTAGTTAGCTTTATAACTTTTGAACCCGTCCCTTATTTACTTTAGGAGAGTAGCCAAAGTGTAGGATTGTCATTGAGTATTTCTTATAAGGTTTTAATAATCATGGTTGGCTATATTTGTTGAAACTTTATTTGAATGTTTTGATCAATGTTATTGGTATGAAATTCAATTTGCATCCTTCTTATAAGTGATACCTTTTGAGGAGGTATTTGCACAAGTTTCATGTAACAATGTTTGCAAGTGTGTAGAGTGAATATGTGCACAAGTGTATGGGCTGAGGGTTTGATGAAGAAAAACTACTCTGCTAGGGTTTGATGAAGAAAATTTGCTCTACGGGGATGGCAGTAGCTTTCGAAGGAGGTCTAAAAAATTAGAGGAATATCATGATGGCATCGGGTTCGGCACAGAGAGTGCATGCTCGTAATGTTTTTTCATTTGAAAATTATTGGGAGGAATAAGATTTTATAGTGCATGTCAGGAACTGCTTGTTAAATAACAATGATGTTTGGAACGATGTGAAGTCAGGCCAGTTCTAGTGGTTCAACCAGACTCGATGGTGAAAGATGTGGAGTATCTAACCAAACATGCATTTATTGGCAAATGTTTGGGCATCCAAATTTCTCTCCCCTTTGTGGAGGCTTGGTTCAGGAAGACTTGGAATCCTAAAGGCAATGTGGAGGTGATGCTGAATGCGAACAACTATTTTATGGTGGTTTTCTCTTGTATTGCAGATCGTAACAAAGCATTTGAAGGGGGTCCTTATTTCTATAACCAAGTGGGACTCTTTCTTAAATCCTAGCATTGTGTGTTTTAACCCATCAGAGGAGCGGTCATCGCAGGTTCCAGTATGGGTGCGAATTCCATGGCTCTTGTTGAAATTTTGGAGAACTGATTTCTTGCATAAGATTACCCTTCTGCTTGGAAAGCCAGTTGGACCGTCACAATAGACAATTGATAAAAAGGTAACCTTTGTTGCTCGTATTTGTGTTTAAATTGACTTAAATAATCTTATTACATATTCTATTGAAATACAATTTGGATCAACTACATGGGTTCAAAAACTTGACAATGAAGCTCTTCCATTTTGTTGCCAGATTTACCATGAATATGACCACTTAGAAATAAAATGCCCTAAGTTTGTCCCACCTATGGCTTCAAATCCTGGGCCCTCTCGGTCTGGACAAATTTTAGATAAATGAAAAGCCTCGATAAAGGAAGGGTAATGGGATAAGGAAGGTTTTGTTTCAGTAAAATCCTAAAATAGAGGATGAAGGGCAAGAAAAGACCTTAAGGATAGCCAGCCAGATCCTCTACTCAACCATATTGAAATATTAGATGATCTTGATCAGTCCATGGAGATACCTGAAATGTCGCTACCTAATACAAATATAACAAGGCCAAATCAGATGTCACTTCTTGAGGGGGAACTTAAGGAATCAGATATATGGGATTTAAATGAAGAACAAAGGGCTTTGGATCTGAGAATAGGAGACATGGTTGGGTCTAGCCCTATAAGGAAAACTATTTTTGAAAGTGATACAAATTTAGTTATGCCCTCTCCTACTCAAGCACTGATGCAGTCATCCTTGGACTGTAAAACTCCTACGGTGTTGGGATTGCAACAAAAAATAATTAAAAAAAAAAATTTAGATAAGAATATGAAGGTGGGTCGAAAGAAGGACCAGGATAAAATTAAGTTAATGGGGGAGACTTTGGTGGAGTCAGTCTTGGTGAGAACATTGGACTCCCATTTTTATAACCCCTAAAAATTATTATCCTCTCATGGAATGTAAGGGGGTTGAACAACATCTCAAGATAAAAAGTTGTTCATGATTTGGTTCATATGCATTCTCCAAATGTGGTGTTTATTCAGGAGATTAAATTGGCTATTTATAGTATGTTCAATATTGCTCTAAATTTTTGGATAAGGGGGTAATGCCAATGTATTGGTGCATGTGGATATGCTGGTGGTGTTGCTTGTTTATGAGATACGATTAAGATATCCCCTCTTACTTGGATTTCCAATAGATGGTCTATTTTGATGGTCGGGCATGATAATGAATATGGTGAAACCATCCTACTTACAAATGTGTATGCTCTTATTTATTACAATGGTAAAGTGAATTTGTGGGAGCATATTTACTTTATGAGAAGTTTGGTTGCCCTGTACCCATGGATTTTTGCTGGAGAGTTCAACTCTCACTTGTATAGAGGAGAAACATGGTGGGCTGGACCGTATCGAGCCTTTTTCTTCTATCTTCAATGCTCATATTCAGGCCCTAAACTTGGTTGACATCAAGCCAAAAATTGGTATCTTTACTTGGCACAATAGAATGTGTGGGGAAGCTTCCATCTCAGAGAGACTGGATAGATTTTTGATATCTAGTTATTTGATGGGTAATAACAGAAGTGCTAGTTCTGTGATTCTAGAGGGTAGGGGATCTAATAATTGGCCTATCAAACTATTTTCTTTGGAGTTAGGGATAAAAAAGAATACCTCCTTTAAGTTTCAACTTATGTGGCTTCATGATCCTAAGCTTCATGATTTCATGTGAAGCTGGTGGACCACTGGCAAACCTCCTCATGGCACCGCTATGTATTCCTTTATGAAGTGACTACAATTTATAAAACATAAATTGAAGATATGGAATAGACTGAATTTTGTGAACCTTTCCTTGACTAAGTTGGAAGCTCTTAGGAGGATGGAAGAAGATTCAAGGAAGATTAGAGATTAGGGATTCACGAAGAATCTTCTTGTTGAGGAATCTGAGGCTGCGAAAGATCTTGCTGAATGGGAACTGAGAGAAGAAATCTTTTGGAAACAAAAAGCTCAAGTAGATTGGATTTAGTAAGGGGATAGGAACACAATATTATTTTATAACTCATTTAAGGCTCACCGTAATGGTAACCTGATTACCTCTCTTGTGAATTCTCAGGGTGCCCTGCTCTCTTCTTTCAGGGATATTTCAGAAGAGACTAAGATGTATTTTTCCTCTTTATTCAAGGAGGACTCCCTATTAGATGATGATAATGAAAAGCTTATTCTAAACCTTATTACAGTGATTGTTTCTAGAGAGATGAATGAGCACTTTATGGGTCCAATTTCCCTTCAAGAGTTGGAAAATGTTGTATTCAAGATGAAAAAAGGAAAATCCCCAGGCCCAGATGGATTCCCAAATTATTTTTATCAATATTTTTGGGATTTAATAAAATTTGATCTTTTGGAGGTGGTCCATGAGTCCCAAAAGAACAAACAGATGCTAAGGACCCTAAATGCTACCTTTGTGGTGCTTATACCCAAAAAAGAGGGAGAAAAATCCTTGGATATGTTTAGGCCTATTGCTCTCTGCAATGTTGTATATAAGATCATCATAAAAATTATTGCTGAGAGGCTGAAGATATGGTTGAGAAAAATTTTCTCTGAGGAGCAAGGAGGGTTTGTTGTTGGCCGATAAATCTTGGATGGGTTGTTATTGCTATAGAAGATATTCACTCGATGGAAACTTCTAAGGATAAAACTATGTTCATTAAGTTAGACATGGCCAAATCCTATGATCGGGTCAGATGGTCCTTTCTTTAAAAAGTTCTTGTTTCTTTTGGATTTGAGGAGGAATGGATTAGATGGGTGATGAGTTGCGTTTCTTCTTCCTCATTCTCTATTCTTGTTAATAATGAGCCATTAGAGTTGTTTGAGGCCTCAAGGGGATTGAGTCATGGAGATCCTTTATCTCCTTATTTGTTTATCATTACGGTGGAAGGGTTGGGAAGATTTCTCAAGTCTCAAGTCATGCAGGGTCTCATTCAGGTGTGGAAGTGGGATAGTAGTTTGCCACCTCTTTCCAACATTTAATTTATTTATGATACTTCTTTGTTGGGAGTTGCCACTATCAGGGAAGCTAGAAATATTATACAGTCTCTTGACATATATCTTGGTGCTTTTGGATTTCAAGCTAGGATTGCTCGCATTCTAAGATTTCAGGTTGGGACTCCCCCCTTAATTTATCTTGGTATTCCAATTTCATCTCATCCTCTACCTAGATATTCTTGGAAATCTATGCTTTATAAGTTGACAAGGAAGGTGAATCACTTGACTTTCAGATGGATATCCACTACAGGTAGAGTGTTTCTTTTAAAAAATTTTGTTCAAGATTTACCCATTTATAGATGTTTTGTACAAATAGCTCCCTCTCACTTCATCAAGGATATGGATGCATTGTCAAGACAATTTTTATGGTCTGGAAAACTTGATCAATATAAATGGAGTTTGGTTGGGTGGGATTCTATATGTAGGCTGGTGCAAGAGGGATGCCTTGGGTTGTGACAAATAGCTCTTTTTGTGTAGGCTTTGGTTGCAAAAATTTATTAGAGATGGTGTACCTCTCAAGATCATATTTGGGCTAAAATATTATCTTGTAAATACTTGAGAGGTATTTATGAGGCTGAGATCCCTAGAGTCAGCTTGCTTGGGAAAGGTTCAGTTATTTGGGACACTCTGAAAATATCAATTAATTTAATCAAGTTGGGTTTGTTCTGGATTTGCAATCAAGGATCAAATACTCTTTTTTGGGAGGATTATTGGGATGGCCACCCTCCTATATTGAATAAATATCCTAGGTTACATTCCCTAAATATTTTGTTTCTTGGAAGTAGGCTGGTCTCGTGTGGAGAACTTTAAAAAAATCTAGTCTTTTGGAAATATGGAGATGTATAGGTGGAAAGATCCACAAGAATAGCCCCATGGGGGACTAGCCAAGGATAGAGAGGTGCTTGCACTTATTCTTACAAGGATGACTTGTTCTTCATTGAGGGGTAAATATATTCTGGCTTGGAACCCTGATCCTAAGGGAACCTAATCGGTAACCTATGGTTATCAGGTTCTTGATAAGCAAAAGTATGGGAACATTCCTATCACTTGGTGTAAAAAGGTGTGGAACAAATTTTCCTGGCCAAAATGTAACTTCTTTCTCTAGTTGGTAGCTCATAATAAATGCCTCACGTGGGATAATGTGAGAAATAGGGGATTTCAGGGTCCCTCATGTTTTCATGTGTTGTCCTTGGTGGAATTTTGTAGTAGTCTGGACAGACCTCTGGCCAAGACCCCCTTCCTTCAGGTGGCTTAGAATTTGGGCCCTTATTGCATCATCTAGAAAATTTGACTCGAATGAAATCAACACATATTTCAAGGCAGTTATTTGGTTGTTCAACAAATCTGGCAAAGGATCCTGTATATGGTTCAGGAAACCATCCATAGCAAATGTGATGTGGACCCTCTTTTGGATTATAGGGAGGAGAAGGTACAGAAAGCCCTTTGTCTCTTTTGGGATGTTGTGAACTCTTCTAGTCCTAGTAGCATTCCTTAGCTTAGCAAGAAGTTTAGGAGAGATGGTAGGTGGAGGCCACCCCCTAGAGGAGTTTTAAAAATTAATACATATGGATCATCCAGGGGTAATCCTGGACATGTTGGCATTGGCGGTGTTGGCAGAGATTCTACTGGTGGTGTTAGTTTTTTCTTTTCCATTTATAAAGGTGTTCATTCCAACAATTTTATGGAAGCTCTTGCAATTCTTGAGGCCTTGTGGAGGGGGTTTTCTCTTGGTTGGCATAGAATTATCTATGAGTTTGACTCTCAAATTACGGTTAATATTTTAAATAGTAAAAGTGTGGAGGAAGTTAATTGGTATTTGGCCTCTGTAGACATTTAGATTCTCAAAATGAGTGAAGAGTTCAAATTTATATCCTTTGTGCACATTCCAATGGAATGGAATGTGGTTGCTAATTACCTGGCCAAAAGGGCTTCTGAGCTACTGGATCCTTGGAGTATCAATAATTGGGAGAGTCTCCATTCTAGGGACTCTCAACACCTGTGGGAGTTGATCCACAAGGATGTACAGACTTAATGTGGTTTTTTCTTGTTGTCTTTTCCAGGTGTCATTCTAGTCTAGTGGTTTTATCTTGTTTGGCTATTTATTTGAGTCCTAGTTGGAATCTCAGTTGTAATTTGTTATCCAGACTTTTATCAATAAATTTTTACCCCTTTATTTAAAAAAAAAGTGATACCTTTTGAGGTTAACTTTATAATTATTCCATTAGTATTTTAGTATGTATTCCAAGACATGAACTAGTAGATCCTTAATATGGGGTTGCCTAAATAGTAATTTATCCATCTCACAATCTAATCATTAAAACAAAAGGATGGTATTTCCTATTTATTATTGTTCAAGTTGTGACTCTATCTCTTCTCCTTATTATTTGTGTTGTTGACCTTGCTTTTATTTTCTATGCCTAGTATGATAACTTTTCTCTTTTAAGGTAATATTCATGTTGTTAGAATTTATTTTAATTACTTGTTTATCAATTTCATATATGTTCATCTATTTTGGCATGGTAGTCATGAATCATTTATTTTATAATTTTATGTAATATTTCTTTATTAAGGTGACCTATGTGGGTTTTTCACCATAAGTTTATTGACATACCTTAGATAAATTGATTTTGGCATAGTATACAATGACATATAATATATTGGAATGGTTTGTAAGATTGAATTAATTAGTTGTACTCTTCCTACTAATGATAACACTCTACCTTTCCATGTCAGTAGTTTATTCTAAAATTTACTTATAATTGGATTTCATAATTCTATCATTCTCCCCTAAAATAAAGGTACCTCTAGATAAGTTGTTTATAAATTTGGCTTATCCATTTGATGTAACCTACAAATTCTTTATTTGAATTTAGATAGAGTGATTAGGAAGTAAATTTTAGATTTTTTCCTATTAACTTCCAAAGCCCTGGTTTCATTTATCCTTGCCCTTCCAAAAAGGGTTGTATCATATATAAAATATTGATGGGTGATATTTTCAATATTATTACTGGTCTTAAGTCCACTTATAAGCACATATTTGCTAGGCTTCTTCAAGTTCCTATACAAAACCTCTACCATCATAGTGAACAAATATGGTGATAGAAGATCTCCTTATATAAGGTCTCTCTTAGCTTTAAATTATTTTTTTACTAACCCATTGACCATCACTAAATATGAAATTGTATATATACACCCTTTAATCCATCTAACCCATTTTTTCGAATTCTAAACTTTTCTAATACTATAAAAATAAAATCGTATTTAACCTTATGATAGGCTTTACTCACACAAATTTTTAAGATCATTGCTTTCTCTTTTATTGAAGATATTGAATATATAACTTCATGAGCTACTCTGATCCCATTCATAATCTATCTCCCTTTCACAAATTCTCCCTACTCTTTTGAAACAATTTTGTCTAACAATGGCCTTAATCGATTCACCATCATTTTGGAGATAATATTATATGCCATATTACATAGGCTAATGGGTCTAAATGAATCAAACAATTCAACATTCTTCTTTTATAGAATATGGCTATTTAAAGATGATTTTTATTTTTAAAAATATATATTTTATAGATAGGATTAAAGTGGACTTATTTGCAAAATACTTGGTTGTTTTTGTAGGACACTTGGTGTCCAACATGATTATCCATGTTAGGGTCCATGGAAGAAGAGTGGGTGAAAATACTAGATCAATCCACACTAATAAGGAATATTTTATTTTGGGTTATTTGAGATGTTTTATTAACATTTTAACAAGCCAAACCCAAGTAAAAATATAAAAGGGTCTAATAAAAATAATGTTAAGATTAGAGATGGTTTGATTAAAATTTGTATATAGGTAATCCTAAGAAGAAGAACAACAAAGCACCAACAATATATTATATGTAAAGTAACTAAAATAAAAGAGGTAAAAAGTCAAAAAAATTCAAGCAATTGATGTAAGTATACATCAAATATAGAAAAGTAAGCATAAGTACCAAACATGCAATAATAGTAAGGTGATAAACACACATGTAGTAATAATATTAGATGAGTATATTTTATGCTTGATGAAGATATCCTTAATCCTTAAGAGTTTTTTTATATTTTACTAGTTTCTTGCCTCTCACTAAAATGGTTGATGAATAGATCCAACCAAGGTTTCCATGAGAAAGATACTCCTTTTTAACATAATTATGCTACTTGAAGGATAAATAAGAACAAGGTCCTTCTTATGAGCCAAGGAGTACCATGGTGCTTCTATATAGAGAAAAAAATAATATTTAAAGGTCTTAGATATATTTTATTAAGTGGAAGAAAAAATATAAGTCCCAAAATATATATTCTTCTTGTCTCATGTAGAAGTAGATAATTCATTATTGGAAGATGTCTAAACATTATTGTTTGGCCATTTTTTATCTAATTATAACTAAGCTAAAGCATCATTTAATGGGAAATAGGTATCATATTTGGAAAATTAAGTTAAATTAATGTGAATAAAGGTTTTAAAGTGTCAAAAATAAGTTACATATTATGTCAATTTTGAGAAGTATTTTTTTTTTATGAGAGCATCATCTTATCACCTCCAAGTCTTTTATTATGGCTTCAATAAGATGTGGTTCATTCTCCATTAAATAAGGTTTGAAACTATATTTGTAATGAATAAAAGCACATCCAAGTTGATTACCTTTCTTATCACTAGCTAAACTATCCATTTTAAATGGGTTATGGCACAAAAATTTATTTCAATTCAAAGTCTTCCACACCACCAAGAGATAATGTCATTCATAAATGGAAAATCACCACTAAAATTAGCTTAATGGATACTCCATTTACTACATTTCTCACTTTCCATTCAACATTAAGGTTTGGAAAATAAGGCTTAATTAATCAAATCATGCCACTTTTTAATCCTTTGCTTTCACTAAAACTAAAAGGGCTAGGATTTAAAAGGATTTCATATTCCCCAAGATCTTAAAAAGTGTGCAACTACTAAGTAATTAGACAATCCATTGTATATCACTTGCAAACACCTAGATTATTGGTCAACACATACAAATCTTGAGCCATCTATGCTGAATTTTTAACCCTAAGTCTTCACATCAAGTAGATCGTATGGTCTACACGTTGCACGCTCGTCACCTTCATTACCAACCATCCATTTTAAACCAATAGGAAGGGAAACATTTATTTTACTTTCTACTAGTAGGAAGGGCAACATTCATTTTTCTTGCTACTAATAGGAAGGGTAATGCACATTTCCTTTGCTCCATTCCTATTCATTTATTTTTATCCAGTAAAAGACAACACTCATCTTTCCAACTTTACTCTACTTTATTTTATTTTCCCAATACAGTCTGATCTACAAATTTTATATAAGGAAGACTTAGGAAAATATTTTAAATACAACTAATATTTTTTGTGTGAATTTAAAAACCTTTGTACCTAAGTATTATTTTTTTATAAGAGAGGGAAATATTTACACCAATAAAGTCTAACCCTTAGATAGACACTTAGAGAGGGTTATTAATTGAAATAACCCTAATTTTGGATATTTTAATTGAACCTTAGGCATCAGTCTAATTAATATAAATAAATTTTAACATTGGACCTTGGGTACTTTAATTAATTAAAATAATATCATGAGAGAGAGTTAATGTCAAATTTAATGTTTTGGGCACTAAATAAATCATAGTGAGAGGTCCTTAGACTTTGAATATTAGTGATGTTGAAATTAAAGTGGAAATTCTTAACATTAAATTTCAAATTTTTGTGGAACTAAAGTAAAAGAGGTCTAGGTAGTCTTTAACCTTTGGAGCATACATTAGACATTAATGAAAATTGAAGAAAAACAACCTAATATTTGAACTTTTTAATTTAACAGGGGAATAATAATGAAAAATGGGGGATAAACCTTTTTTTCTGGGAATATCGAACCCTGGACCAAGATTTTAATAATGATTTAAACTTTAGAAGCATCAAATTAATAAAATTAAATGGCCAATAAGATTCAAGTAGTCAAGTTCACCTACTTCATTCCACTCCAATAATATTTCAACACTCATTTTTCTAACTCCATTCATATTCATCCATCACTCCGACCAATAGGAAGGCTATTACTCATTTTTTTGCTCCATTCCTATTCGCACATCACTTCAACCAATAGAAAGGCTAGTTTTCATTTTTTGGCTCCATTCCCTCTTCATTTCCTTTCATACATAACTCAAACCAATAGGAAGGCAATGATCATCCTTCTCCACACTACACTCACTTTGATGCCCTACAATATTATTAGTTGTGGATTTCCTAAACCAATCAAGGCCCTTCGAGTCATACATAATATTTCATAGAAAACCTTAGTCGATAATTATAATTAAGGAAAATAATTAAATCTCAAGTGATATGAATTACCCTTTGAATTTGAAACTTAGCAAATATGTATTTAAGCAAAAAATTGAAACCTAACCCTGACCTTGGGGGCTTGAATGAATAATAAAAACCTTAGTATTTATTTTAATACTTTGGCATTAAAAATTAAAATGAAATTTTAATGTTAAATTTAATAATTTAGCTCTAAAAATTAAAAGCAAAGATACATAACATGGAATTAGTAACGAAATACCTTGGACCTTGGACTATAAAATTTCAAAATCATAACCTCATTTAAAATTTTGGCCAGTTTAACTCCCACTCGAGCCCTTCTATTTTTTGCAAACTCAATAGGTGCTTTCTCTAGTCTATCTTCAGGTTTCCTACCCTTGGTTAAATCCTCTAAAAGATTTTACTATTGGAATATTAACTCTTGTTCTTGGTCCATGTGTGCTTTATGTTGTGCCATTTTCTTTTTTTATTGTTCCATATGGGTTTGTAACAGTTTAACTACCTTGGCCAAACTTCCATCCTTCCTATTAGATTTACTTTTTGGATGTTAATTTAGTTGCCTCATTCATATTTTTCTTTTTGAAAATTCTTTTCTGGACCTTTTACATGGTCCCTTATGAGGTATTATGGTGGTCTCTTCCTACCCAAATCCTATTGGGTTCCTCGAAGATCCACTTGAAATAATTATGCTATAAAACTTATAGGTAAATAAAGTAGATTAATTGGTTGGTTTAAGTTTAATAAAACAAAACATCATACAAAGTCCTACAATATAAGGATATTTTCTACTCTGATACAACATTTGACAATCTCATTCTACTCACCTGGTTGTGCTACATATCATATTCTATCAAAATAACAAGTTCAAAATTTTGGTCCAGTTTATCCTACTAGATGCGACCTAGAGAGAAATACTTATAAGCTAAGTCAGTTAATTTTCATCTAATTTGGTTTTATTACAAGGTATAACATACAAAATTCAAGAATTAGGACTAGTACAAACAATCTCCCAAGTAGACGAGATTGACCAAATCCCATAAAAAGTGATATTTCGTGGATCCAACATTCTTATTTAGCATCCTCTTGTTCTAGCATGAATATCGATCCATGGCTGGGGTTATCCTCTAGGGTCCATAACACCTATAGGGTGGATGCATACTCTCTCCATCCCTTAGCATGATTAACCCTGATCTAATTTGATCAAATTATTCTAAAATTGGTATGAAACAGGTTAGCATTCATATGCCTAGTGCCTAGTTGATTGTTCAATCCATTGGGGTTAGCTAGGGCCATGTTATTACCCTGACACTGGAGTTAGTACTATTGACTATTCATGACTAATGATATTTTTTCCCTTATCAAATGTCATGGTTGAACTAGTTCTCTAGGGTATTCTAGTCCACTCACAGTCATAACAATGCATTGATCTATATTGTACTCCTTGGGAATGACCTAGAGGTGACATACCATACCACCTCTCTTTACTAGTTATAACAAGATCACTTTTTTTTTATCTATTCTATCATGAAAATGATCGTACTCGAATCGTGGAGGTTGCCAAATTGTAACCACCATTCTCGGGTGTCTTAATTTTTTCATCCTCCATGATGAAAAGATTTAAGCTTTGAAACTCTTCCTAAGTGACTTTATGACCTAGTTTTTCAGGATGAAAAGATTTAAGCTTTGAAACTCTTCCTAAGTGACTCTATGACCTAGTTTTTCATTATGTTCAAGTCTAAATTTATAGGATATTCCCTTCCATAGTTCAAGATGTTTTATGAAAATTTAATGCTTGGAAGCTCCTTTCTAACTTTAGAGTGAATTATCCAAAACATCTATTTATTCTAAATTTTTAGTGAGCCACCTCCAAAGGAAATTATATTTATTTATTTATTTATAGAATAAGTTTTAAATATACACTATAAGAAATTTTTACTCACTAAATTTACATAAGTCTTCCTTAAATAACTTTATTCTCTCGCACCTTTATGTAACTAATTTTAAAGTTTACAGATTCAAATAACCATTCCAAGAGTCATGTTAATTTTCGTAACAGTTTCAAAAGTAACAAGCTCCTCATAATGGAAAGATTTCCTATCCTTTACCACTACGGCCAAACTATTAATAGATATTACATTTTAAAAATGTTGCCTTTTATGGTTATGATATTTAAGTTGACTCATGTATCAAATTAAAACTATGGGATAAGTACATGTTTCCAATAGAGAGGAATAAATTACTCTATAAAGAAACCGTAATACAAAATACTCAACAACAGCTCATTATTCGATGCATACGACGACTTACTTCTTAAACTACCTAAGTTTCAATATTAAATATGGAAACATGTGACCTTCCATTTTCAGATTTCACCAACAGTTATATAATTCCCAATTGTTTTGCTCAAAATTACTTTGAGTACCTATGTGAAAAGACACTACTCTTTTCTTGAGTAGATCCATCTCTTAACTTAATAAATTCCTACATAAATTACGTTCTATTGTAAATATGATAATTAAATTTCTTTAGAAATCTATTACTATCACATGCAATACAAACACCACTTAGTTTTCCCAAATAAAACATAAGTGGTGTTTCCCAATGTTTATGAATTTTAATGAATGCTATCTATGCTTTGAGTATATGTTTCCCAATGTATTGTTAAAAAAAAATATATATTTGAGAATGTTATTAGATATCAATAATAGTAATATGTAGTTTTCTACCGGAAAGATGACAAGAGCGCCCAACTAAAACTTTAAGTAGTACATAAATTGGCTCATGAAATATCCCATTCCCAATAGCTCATAATGGTTATGTAAAGAGATATAACACCCAATGCGGATGTAGCGTTATTGACTGCTATTGCACTCCATTTCTATGGTCGATAACAGTAATAGTGGAGGCCTCATAATGAATGAATGGGATAAAAAGTAATATCAAAAAGAATTGTCTATGATTACTGAATGTTTCTAAAAGTGCAGCTATAGAATGTACATTTATTTCCTTTGTCAATCTTTAAACTTAACACAAATTTAATAATTTTAAAAGAGATTTGTCAAGCAACAGATATACTACATTCACATTCAGACAGCATAGATAAAAAAATCATTGTGCATCTCCTAACTAAATATTCTCACACACACACACAATTAATTGGCAACCTAGTCCGATAAAGAAGATGGTCCAACAATCACTTTCAAATAATGAAATTTTTCTCAAGAAGATTAGATAGTGACCAACCAGGTCGTCATGTTGGTCATTCGTCCTCCCACCGGAGTCTTCTACTTCATGATGGAAAAGAGATATATTTAAAAATAAATAAACTCCATCACTCATATGGCATTCAGTAATGGGATGTTCTAGTTTAAAGTTCTATCACTATGATAACTTGGGCAATAACCATCTATAGCAGAATATAGTTGTAGCATACAAGACATCCTATTTAAATCTTCTTCAACTTCAATGGATTATCACCTAGAGGAATGATAATAGTGGACAATCAAAAGTAAATTTTATTAACCAAAAGTCATCTAATTCAACAACTCGGCATTCCAAGCACACAAGTAGATATCTCTAATTAATTTAAATATGAGATGCAGTCACAATTGCACATATATGGCCACTCATATTTGCAACATATTCTTTTCTCTAAAAACTACTATCGAACACATGCAATCAAAATAGAGATTCCCTTTCTTCAATTTTAAATAAAATTCAGCTATTCAAACAGATTATCTCAACGCTTTTGAACAATACAATTTTCAACCTGCAATTTTTCTTCTTTTCTTTTTGTTTGTTAAATTTCATTTTCTTTCTCTTTCTGATGTGCACAACAAGATGTAGACACCACCCACCCAGCTCCAAATGTATAATCCACCCAATAAAACTTCTCAGAACACACAAAGTATAATAATATTTCCCCTACCCATTTTCCTGAGTTTTTGCTTTCAAGAGCATGGGATGGTTAAAAATAATTGTGAGAAGTTACACGTATCAACCAAGTCAAGTTTTCCACCACTTCCCATTATGCCCAGCATAAATAAAATATTGCTTTTGCTATATTTCATTCACATTCATGAATATTTATTTATCAATTAATATATATATATATCTTCTTTTATGCATTTAACCTTACATTATTTTAAATATTTAATAATAAGTATTCAATCAATATTTATTTCACCAACGTTCAAATAAAAAATGACTTCCATGCACTAGTACTTTCATTGCCATTGGAAATATTCATTCATTTCAACATCTATCAAACTTTTTTTCAAAGTAAAGTTCACACACAATGTAGTCGTTCATGATGCTCTATATGATATGCTCTTGCATGAGATTCCATGTACTCATACGCTTATCATAATTTCCCTCTCACCTTTTTCATCAACCCTCTTCTATTCGTCTAAGGAATGTACTTTGTCTTGCATGCACGACATGCATTAGCACTACCACATTCTATAAAAAAATTTAATATTAATTCATCAATTTATTTGTAATCGATGATCACATGAGGAGGGTTGTTACAAAGGCCTATTGGCCTAATATGAAAGGGTAAATTTACTATATGTTATGTAATCAAAATATTTTATCTACATTTATCAAAGTTCTAGTTGGATTTGTGTAGTTTTAGCATTTTTGTAAGTCTTTTGGAGATATACAGAAAAAATATTCTAAATATGCTTTAGTCAATATCTCTCTAAGTTGGGCTATTGATACAAATTATTGATAAAGATCTAATCCTTCATGATCTCTTCTTTCTTTTATTCTTTTTCTAGGTACTCTTGGAATTTTGTAATGGCTCTTTTTGTAAATAGGTCCCTTAAAAACCTCTTCTACTAATGGAAATTAGATGGCTTAATGGTAATTGAAAAGATCAAATTATTTGTGACCCCATACCACTTGGCAACATAATCATTAATAGGCTCATCATATAATTTTTGAATAAGTTGATGTATGTTGTAAAAGTTATATTATCAAGTGGTATTAGCTGAATCAGTTAAATTTCTAAACATTTCAAAGAGGAGACCCAGGTTTGAATCTTTACAATATAATGGGCCCATTTCAATCCCATATAACCCATTAAAAAAATGAACATTATATCTCCAATTCTTGCCTTATCCAATTATAGAAGATTCAAGAAATTTTTCTTTAAAGGTGGTACTCTTGAATTTTCTTCCTTGTTTGGAGTCTTATTGAAAGTGTTTTTTTGGATATGCGAAGGAGTATACGATAGTGGTAGTTATAACTATGGTATGGCCTAAGGAGATTTTTATATAGAGATATTTTTGCAATAATAGGATAGTGGTAGTTATAACTATGGTATGGCCTAAGGAGATTTTTATGTAGAGATATTTTTGCAATAATAGATTTCAAATAATGAAAGGGATCTAAATGAGTCTTTCTCAATTGTAGAGTCCCATTAGAACATTCATTATGGGTGAGAGATATTAATATCACTAATATCTTCTCTACTTAGCCTCTCAATTCAAATTATGAGAGGGTGTTTAAAGTTTAAACCGACTTATGGCTAAGTCTAACACTTATGATGTAATCTTGTATGGGCCTATGGAAAAACACTATACAATTGTATTTAATTATTAATAATATTTTATTATGTGATATCTCTAAGATATGGTTGACCTAGTTATGGTAAAACCACCTTATAGCTTATAATTAACTTTAATCCCTCCTAATATGTTAGCTTATATTAAGCTCTTTTACACAATTGAGGTTTTGGTATTTGTATAAATATACCTCACCACTCCATCAGTTGTATCATAGTATTGTGATTCTTATATAGTGATGATATATTGATTATATATGGTACCTATGAGTGGGCATTATATTTTTTCTCTTTCATCCCTTTTTATGTTTTATATATAATATTTTAGTGAATGAACTACTTTTATTTGTTTTTAAAATCTAGTAGGATGTAGTACAAGAAAATGAAAGTGAGAAGTTTCAAACTCTAAACCTAATCTTAAATCCCATAGGTGAACCTTAATATTTAACAAGGGGTTTGGGGCAAGTGATGGGGATTAATGTGTCTCACACGATGAACCAAGGTTCTAATACCATGGGTTAACATTTTATCCTGTGAAGCCTATAGCAATTGATGGGAAATGAGGACCTCCATACCCTACATTGAGGATCAAATTTCCTGAATGAATTTGAAAATCCATGAGTTTGGGACAATTGCTTGTAAGTGAAGAATATCATCCCATAAACTTAGATTTTGATCCCATGGGTGAAGCATAAACTTTTGGATACCAAATTTTTTTTGTTAACATAAAAAAAAAAAACCCATATAGACTTTTAATGTGATAGATGTGTAGGTAAGAAATCATGGTCCCTTACCTGAGTAGCCTATTTGGTGGAGGCTTTGAGACTCTAAGTAAAGGTTGTTCAAGGTTCAACTCTTATAAGATAGGGTTGTACACCATACTACATCATACTTCAATATTCTAAACATTAAATAACCATATACAACATCCTCCATGAGAGTCATCTTATATTACCTATGACCTACCAGAAATTAAAAACTACTCTACCTTTACCATTTTTACCATTTAAACTAAAATAATAAATAATGATTTTTATATTTTTTTTTATATATACCTTTTTATCACTCAAACTAGAACTACTAGATGAAGATTTTTTTATTCTTATCACTGATTTAATTGAGATGTGTTAGTTATTTTAGCGCTAAGCTAACGGCCGACCTTCCCCTTGGGCCTCATGGTTGACATTGCCCGCCCACAACCTAAGGTCTGTTGGCCTATTTATAGTAACGCATACAACATAAACGTGTATGCGGCTCGCAGAATCCGAAGGCAGTAAATCTCAGCGTTGGCAGCAATCTGGGGATCGTTGGGCGAGTTGACATAATGTTTATTCAATTTGCTTTTCACTTATATTTTTCATTTTCAAAGATCATACAATGATGTCCACGGAACTCTTCCAGCTTGCTATTAGAGGAGACTTTGAGAGAGGCATTTAATTCATCTTCAGTCATGGACAACCGTCAAAAGGAAACTCACAAGCAAAGAGAGCTAATTCTGTCGCACATCAGAGAACTGAGCTACGAACCCGACCTCCTCATGAAAAGAATCGAAGGAATTTCTCCTCTCTGTGATCTGATTGGCCATTGGGACACAGAAATTGTGAGAATTTGTTTGAATGCGCTTGAGAATATTTTGGCCGCAGGAGGAGGGACTGGAGCGGTGAATCCATATGTTGAGTGCATAGATGATGTTCAAGGATATGAAATGATTGAGAACAACATGGAGAGCCATGAGAACAATGAGTTGGCTGACCAAGCAACGAGGATTCGTGAGGCTTATTTTCAAAATCAGCAGCCGTTTAATTTTGGTGCAAAGGAAGCACGAATTCCTCTGGATGGTTTCACCTTTTTCTTAAAGCGATAGATTCCTGGTCAAAGGATACAACGAGGATTGTTTTGTTAGAGATATTCTATGTCACTTCTATAACGGGGTTCGATCTGCATGTATTTCTTTCCGTATTTAAGTCCGTTGCAACTCTTTTTTATTTTTATTTATTTCATGTAAACTCTCATATTTTGTGATTAAAGTTAATATTAATATAATATTTTTTTTATATATATTTTTATAATTAGTTATATTAGATTTAAAAGGGCCTTGCCAGTAATATGATAAGTATATAGTGGTATTACAATTGTTGTGTTGTTATAAATGTATTATTTGTTAAGATTTGAAATTGAAGTTTATTTTTAAAAGTATAAAGAAATTAAATGGTTAAGGTGATGTTGTTTGATTTTTTTGGTTTGTTTTAATATATTTTGAATTTTAAAATTTTATAGGAGTGGAAACATATTATTACAAAGATGTCTATTAAAACCTTAAGATATGATCTAAGATTATTTACAGTCATTTGTTATAATTTTTAGTAAAAGAATTATTTATACATTCTAGAATTTAAGTCATTTCAACATTATGGTTTTTATATTACAAAATTGGAGGAATTGATTGAAAGGATGGGAGGAGAGAGAATATAATTGGTTAATTATGCAGTAAAAAATTTCCTTTATGGTAATAACCTTATCTTGATCTATAAGACACTCAAAATTTAAAAAAATATATCTAAAGAAGTTGGAATAATTTTAAAAAGAAGTTGGGATGCAAGTAAGCATTAGTAAAACTAAGATTATGATTTTCTCTAATCAAAGAGAGCAAAAGCAGTCATATATCTTGTTTTAAAGAAATTTATTATAGATTATTACAAAATACAAATACCTTAGGTTATAGTTTCAATGCAAACTTAATGGGAAAATGTGCAAGATGAAATGGATACAATTAGGATGAAGGGAACTTTACTTATTTTAAAGTAGACAATGAAAAGTAAAATTATGGACTTGGAAAACCATTAGGGTCATATTTAAGTTATTAACTAATTTAATGATGCTATATGGGTGTGAGGTATCGACTAGCAATACATCAAATTTCAAATGAAAGCAAAGAGAAAGAACTCAAAAGCAATTTATTATAAATATTTTTAAAACTAAAGCATTAATCACATAGATATTTTACTTTAAAAATAGGGACTTATCCATTAGAATTATAAGGTATGGTAAGACAATTGGGTGGCTAAAGAAAATGAAATATAATAGGTTGTCAAAATAGGTAAACAAATAAACATTGAACATGAGAAAAATACATGGATGAAATAAAACAACAAATGGATGAAAATGAAGCACTAAATTTTATGAGGTCCTAAACTCCAAAAACTATATTAAATAATATGTGAGGGATAAATTTAGACATGTTGTGTGGACTAAATTTAGAAAAAAAAAAAAAAAAACAATATGACATCAATGATTTCAACCCAAACTATGAACATAGGCAAAAGAAGTATATAGACACAATCATCAAATGCAAAGAAAGAATGCTTATAGCCCAACTAGGATGTAAAACTAGGATATAGACAACACCTCAAGAGGTATGGTCAAAATAGATATGTATCTTTCACAAAGTAGGAGCAGTGGAGATAAAATACATAAACTTTCCATTTTTATTAAATGTTAAAACTTTGGAACTCCTAATAGGGGTGGAATATTTAAATAAGGAGATTTTGAATTTATGAACATTCTATGCTTATATATACATAGATACTTTCTTCCTCAAGGGACTACTTGGTGGTGGAACAAAATTTAGAAATTATATACCCCCAAAAAAATAATTATTTTCATGTGGTTAGCTTTAATAAATAAGGCTTTGAATTGGGAATTTTTACATAGAAGAAGTAGACAAGGCCCAAGTATTTGTATGTTGTTTCAGTCAGAGGAGGAAAACATCACACATTTGTTAATCAAATACCCTGTTTCTCAACAAGTTTGGTTAGAAGCTGAACAAATAACTGGAGTACAAAATATTCATTAACTGCTTTAATGATGTTATATGGGTGTGACGCATAGACTAGCAATAATCAAATTTCAAATGAAGGCAAAGAGTAATAACTAAAAATAAATTTATTATAAATATATTTAAAACTAAAGCATTAGTTGCATATAGATTTTACTTGTAAAAATAGGGACTTCTCCTTTAGAAGAAGTATGGTAAGACAATTGGGTAGCTAAAGAAAATGGAAACAATGGAAGATAATAGGTTGTCAAAATAGGTAAAAAAATAAGAATTGAACATGAGAAAAATACATGGATAAGATAAATCAACAAATGAATGAAAAATGAAGCACTAAATTTTATGACGTCCTAAACTCTAACAATGATATTAAACAATATGTGAGGGATAAATTGATACTTGTTGTGTGGACTAAATTTAGAAAGGAAAAATAATATGACATCAATGATTTTAACCCAAACTATGAACATAGGCAAAAGAAGTACATAGACACAAAGATCAAATGCAAAGAAAAAATGCTTATATCCCAATTGGGATGTGAAACTAGGATATGGACAACACCTCAAGAGGTATGGTTAGAATGGATATGTATCTTTTGCAAAGTAGGAGCAGTGGAGACAAAAAACTTACACTTTCCATTTTTCATAAATTTTAAAACTTTGGAACTCCTAATATGGGGTGGAATATTTGAATTCAAAAGAGAGTAGGAATATAAGAATGAAAATTTGAATTTATGAACATTCTATGCTTATATATACATAGATACTTTCTTCCTCATGGGACTACTTTGTGGTGGAAGAAAATTTAAAAATTATCTGCCCCAAAAAAATCAATTATTTTCATGTGGTTAACTTTGAGAAATAAGGTTGTGTAGACACTAAAATCATGTAAATCCGATTAGACAACCAAAAGCATTGGCTAATTTGACATCATATGGCCCCCTAGGGCAATCCTCATAGGTTAATAGTGGTCCTAACCACTTTTGGAAGGTTCTACCCCACCTTTGGGAAGTTTTGGGCCAAGTAGGCATGGTCGTACCACCCTAGGATGGCCACAATTCATGGCCATCCCACCCAAGTATGGCCACCAACGATCATCCCTGAGTGGCACAGCCATGGTCTTTGAACCCCAAAAAGTCAAATTTTGGACAAATGACACCCAAAAACTGCTATTTATCCCACCTATTCAATCATGTTGATCAAAGGGTCCATAACTCTCATGCCAAGTTGCATTTTGAAGTCCTAAAATGGAGATTCCTTCCCCTCCAATGCATGGCAAGTTTTGGGCAAGTGGCACCTCCTACCTTGCATGGCCTCACATGCCCATTTGACCCTAGGCCCTCTTGGGCTATAAAGTGGAGAAATTTTCCACCCAATTTATGGAGAGGAGTTTTTGCAACATTTGCCATGAAGTTCTACCAATATTTCCCCCCAAAATTTTGTGCCTTTTCCCTTTAAATATCTACCTAGCGAAGGAGGTTCTCAAGTGATTCAATAGGTGCAATTTATTTATAAAACACAATTATTTGAGTTAAACCCACACCTAAATTTAATGACAACACCCCTGAGAGATTTTTGAACAAATTCCCAAAGGAATTGGTGGCAAAAAACTGGTAGATTTTGTGGTCATCCCACCCTAGGATGACCCCCAAATTATGATAGTCATGACCATCCCTACCCAAGATGGCCATGTATTGGAGCACCATTTTATGACTATTTTTACATAGGCTTATTATAGGATATATTATATATATATATATATATATATATATATATATATATATATATATATATATATATATATATATATATATATGTTGTTCAAAATTGGTTCAATTTGGAGCTATATTGGATGAGTTATCATGTTTTTTCATATTTTAAAGGCTTAGGTGGCCCACCCTAGGATGGTCAATAATTTGTGCCCCATTTTATTAATATGTTTACATGGGTTCATTATAAATTATATTTTATGCATATTATCCAAATTTGGTGTGATTTGGAGGTGTTTTGGGCCAGATATCATTGTTTTGTGTTTTGCAGGTCTAATTGGCACTCCCTGGGATGACCACCAATCTGACTATAATTTCCTTGATATTTTCAATTATATCAGTTCTAAATCATATTTTATGCATGAACCTAATATTTGGAAGGTTTTGGATAGTGTATTGTATATTTTCCCTTTCTAGTCTATTATTTCATATATCGCTTTGCATGCTTCATAATACGCACTTGCTACTAACAAATCTGGTTTTCTTGTGTGTAGGTTCAGGTATTACAGTGCATGAGGAAGGATCATAGGATAAGAATATCAAATAATAAAGTGGTGACATCATAGGCCCACCCACTTCGATCGTGGGTATGAGGAGAATGTTGAAATTGCACCTGAGTTATTGAAAGGATTTAATCCTTGGGCACTCTTTGTAATGAGTGTATAAATATAGAGCCCTCAAGGGGACATTTATGTAATTGTGATTTTGTCCATTAAATAATAAATAAGAACTCAATTTATTGCACTTCTTTATCTTTTTATGGTTTCTTAAATGTATTTTTTGTAGTGCTTAATCAATACTAGCGATAGATGCATCTCGTTTAACATTGTTAGGTGCATCGAATTTTCCTTAATTTAGTGGAAATCAAAGTGGGACAATATCCCAATTGATTTTTTTAAGATCTAATCTCACTTTTGCTTTCAAACTATTGTAGGAACTGGTCACTCTAGCCTGATATGACCCTGAAACTGCTAGCCATCCCACGTAGGGAAGACCACACAATCATCCCATTATAGGATGGGCCCCAAATTGGCAGCTATCCCACCCTATAATGGCCACAAAATAGAGGCTTTTTTATCACAATTCTAGAAACAACAAGTTCTTAAGCTATAAAGGTAAGTGCCTAAACCTTCAATTTGTTTTTCTACAATTTAAAATTGCTTAAATTTGGTTTTTTCTTACTTCCCTTGTTTGCTTGAAAGGTAGAAATATAGATTTCACTTTTCCATACTTGTAAAAACAACAAAAAAAGAAAAAAAAAAACTGAAAAGAAAGTAAGTAGAAATGCACTTGTATGGTCTCACTGCTTGTGACCTACATAATGGGTAGGTTATCATTTAGGACATGCATTTTGTAGGGTTGCCTTTTATCTAAAATTTTTTAATGTAAAACATCTTTTTTGCATTTAGTTAAATCTCATTGAATGTTCTATCATTTAATTTCTTTAAGCATAAAAGTAACCACATACACTTGCACGTGTCACAATAACATTGGTAAGGTTGGATTTCATCACCAACCTCTAATTCATACCGGTGACATTGGATTTCACCTCATTCCACCAGCTTGCCCCCTTGATACCTTAGATAGAATAGGGCACTCTCTTAATATGTAATAGTTCTCTAGTGTCCAAACTACCTCCGACTATTGGAAATGCTTATCGATTCAGAGTGAAAGAATTAGGCAAACCCTACACACATTATGGGTTTTAAGCGATGTACCCTAGAATTTTTTGAGAACCTCATGTTCATCACTAGTTTTCCTAGTCACCACTTCGGTTGAGTTCCCTCATTCTAAGTACAAAACACGAACAAGAAAGCAAGAGCAACAAAAAATCTAAACACACCAAACAACTTAGGGTTTCACATATAAAACTTAAAGGAGATAATCGCATTGTTTGCTTGTATGCTTCTTTGATCATTTGATTGTGTGTTTCTAACATTTAAAAGAGATAATCATATACATTTAATCCTTAAAATAGATAATCATATTGTCTACTTTGTGTGTTTCCTTATTTTTTGGGTAATCAACATAAGATCCTTGATTTGGGACCAAACCGTAATTTTCCAAAAAAAAATCAACATAAGATCCTTATTGCTAATTTTTTATTCTACAACCAATGGATCAAAAATCATGCAAATTAAAGCTATAACAAAACAGTTATGTTGGTTTTATCATTACTCTATTTTTGAGTGATTTTAAAGATAAAAATAGGGAAAAACTACACTAAAACAGTCATAAAAAGCCCTAGACAACACCAAAATTTGCTAAATTTATTTTGTTGTCTTCTTTATATCCTTTTGCACATATCACATAAATTTGTAGTCCTAACTATTTATTTCTCAAAATTTGCCAAAATTTCTTAAAATTGGGTATTTGTCCACAACCCTAATTGACCAAATATTTCAAAAATATAAATTTTGACTAGGAAGTCATTTTTTTGAGGTCTAGCCCATTTTGATCAACTCATTTTACTGAAAATTTTGATATATGACACCCATAACATTTTTTTAAAGTCAAAATTTCCTTTAGTGTTGGTTTCCTTCATGGTTTTCCTAGTCAATACGTCATGACAACTATGCATAGCCAAGCTCAATCAAGATATATCAAAGTAGAAAACTTTAGGAGAGACCCTGAGCATCATTGTTATAGGTATGAGGATATCAAAATTCTTACGTGATGCCCTGATAGTCATCACAAAGCTAAATCATATGAGGATCTCCTCATTATTGCATGGTGCCTTGATAGTAGTTTCCTTCGTTATTCTCCTGAGAATCTCATCATTCCTACACGATGCCCTAAAATATATCATGAGGTCAAATCCTCACTCAGAGGACCCAACCACCAAGGTACCTCTACCAGGAGAACACCAATGGGTTATTCACATGATCAAGTGGATTACCCAGATAGCCAACACCGATTCCAAGCTCAAACTAGACATAATCAACCTACCATGGGGCCTAGTAGGGAGTCCTACACTCCCTCTATGTCATGGTCCTCACCACCTATAACTCCCATACAACAAGTGTTATCAATATAGAGTAGCCACGTACGAAGTTCACATGCACCATCAACCAATATGACCATGAGCGAGCTTCTAGAACTATTCTCCAAACATCAAAAAAATTTCATGAAGATCTTGGATTCCATTGAGGTACAACCTCATGACTCTAATTATTTCACCAAATTTATGGGGTACATACAAAGGTATAATAATATTGTTATATCCTTTCAAAACATGAAGTCAAACCCATACCTACCAATACTAGATCCTTATTTGCACATCATCGTGTGTATCAATAGTGTCCCTTATAAGCGAATATTGGTTGATATAGGTTCCTCAATAAAAATTATTACTATAGATACACTAAAACATCTCAACCTTCCATATTCATATATTATAACATCCACGTTCACCTTATAAGTTTTTAATGATGCTTTCTCCTATAATTGGTATAATAGTCCTTCCCATCCAATTTGGATAATATATTATCTCTACATTGTGCTATATTTTAGAGGGTTCAAGATAGTACAACAACTTCTTGGAAGGCCTTGGATAAGAGCTATGGAATGTGTTATATCTATAGTGCATCAATTCATTAAATACATTGATGAAGGTAGGGTACATGGTTACCCGACCGACCCAGACCCCTTCAAATATTATAAATAGGTGTATCCTTCATAGGAGCCTACTATAGTACCCATGCACTTGGATATTAAACCCAATGACCATATCCAGAGTCTATATTCAACCTCACAGTTAGTCATGAAGCTACCTTCACTACCACTAGTGCTATCCTCTATTTCTTTGAGTGAGGAAGATTCAGAAGAGCCAGCTACAAAGGATCCCATAGTTATCATCAATATACCTATAGAAGACCATCTCACTCCTACCAAAAAGGAGGAGGAACCCACAGTTGATACATATGAATCAGATCATATCATGCTTAAGAACACAATCCGATTGATCCACCCAAAACTTGATGAGTGCATAATACCCAATGCTACATTCACACCTATGATTGAGTCTATCAAGGATATAGGTCACCCTCTTGCCAAGTTGCCACCTATTGATAGTATTTCTAATGCACCACCCAAACATAGGGGTCAAGCAAATCACCTTGGACTAGTTGATGAGGCAACCTAAAAGCACGAGGATACGAAAGCAAAAATGGAAAGCTAACATGCGATATGCAAACAAAGAAACCGAACTTAGCGCTAAATCCTAAAAACTTGAAAGTGCATGAAAAGAGGGAAAAAGCATGATCGAATCGAACTGAAACAAATGTGAATCAAAAGAGGACAGCCCTTTTCATTGATATGTTCCAAACTCGGTTACAATGCGCATCCTCCCCTTCCAAGGGCTAGGAGCGTTTAAGCATTCTTTCTAATTACATCCATGGGCGCCTTTCCTTCTTCCGCGTGCCCACATGTAAAATGGGCGGACCAAACATCGCCGCCACTTGCGTTGATGAATCTGGACTCCTCGCTGCTCCTCCGACGTCCAAACCCTACGTTCAAAAGAACAAGAAATGATCAGTAGCACCTGCGGATGGAACAAAGCATGCAATCCCCAAGCCTACACTAAGTGAATGAGAAAAATGAATTAAACTAAGACTAAAACAAGTCCAAATGCTATGAAAAATTGACAGGGGAATCAAGACATCATCAGGAAGGCTCTGCAAAAAGAACAGTCCAAAAATTCCTCACCGATTTGAATTCGTTCTGGGGTGGGACGAATTCACCTACAACATAATGCCGAATAGGTACTGTCCCAATGTCCTACCTTGGAAGCTCCAAAAGACCTAAAAACTTGGGGTTAGCTAATTGGGGGCATTTTGGGAAGACCCAGATGGTCATATTTTCCCAATTTAGCCTCCATCAATGGGAATTTGATGATGCTACCTGTAGGTTAGTAAAAGCGAGCAAAGATAGAAATATGATCAAAATTGTTCGAAACGAGACAAAATTCAAATGACAACCTATCTAAGCATCATAGAATCGAATGCAAAAATGAAAGAAAGCAAATCTACCATGGAATTCCCATCACTCCGAAAGGGGGCGATTAGGACTGTGGCAGTGTGGGAGGGGGCGCCCCTGGGGCAGGCCGCCCGCCGTTTGAGGCTTGATTTCGGCACCAATCCACTTGGGATGGGTCCAAAACCTCTTGTGTGGTATTGTCAAAAAATTTGGTGGGATATCATGACCAAATGTCAGGTTTTGGGATCAAGATTCGTCCTCCCAATAGTCACCCAATGACCTCCCTTCTAAAGGAGATCAAGGATGTGAAAGGTGCAAATCCAAAAGGTGTGAGGTGTGTAAATAAAATGACAACACTTCGTTGCTCTAAAATGCTACTTCTCTCCTCTTTTGGGGTGAGGAAACTCACCAATTTATAGACCTAGGAGGTCTCTTGAAATGGGCATGCAGAGGCGCCACATGGCAATCATGCCTTCCCAGGGGGAAGGAGATTCCTCCCTGAATTGGGACTTCATGACTGACCTTGCAGATGCCTCTAACGCTTGAAAATGCTCACCCATACTCCCATGCGATGAAGGAAGCATTGGGTGGCGGATCCGAGCTGCCATTTGTCAAGATTTGACTTTTTCCCTGTCAAACCTGCAATTCGCCCCACCCTGGAGTGAATTCAGAATTAGCCCTGGGTGGGGCGAATCCCGGATTGAATTCGTCCCAGGGTGGGACGGATACTTAGCAAAGTGCCTGAAGGTGCCAAATTGACCTCTGACCTTCCAAAACTGCTGTGAGAGTGGTTAGGACCACTGTTTGACCTCTGGGGGCTGCCCTTGGGGCTGTGTGTGTCAAAGCGATCAGTGTTTGCAGTCACATAATCGGATTGGTGCTGTTTTGGTGTCTACAGATGCCCCTTTTTGGGATGCGCTGTGCATGGCGCAGTGCCGAGCAAAAATAGATAACCAAAGCACTAGTGATTAGGGTTTCTCAGTAACCTAACCAACTTTTGATGCCCCAAGTATGGAAAGGGCATGCATTCTTGAATCCTTGCTTCTGACGAGCGAAGGAACTCAATTCAAGTGTTAACCTTTTTCGGTGAGGTGTTACTTGATCTTGGACATTGATCGGTCATGAATAGGCAAAGGGCACAACCTTTTGTCTGTGAGAACCTTGAGTTCATGATTCACGAAATGCCAAGTGATTTGATCAGATTGTGATTATTGCTTGTTTACTGCCCCAAGCAGGAGCGTAATTGTCTTTGTCAATGATTCTTTGAATGCATGTCGTTTTCCTTAATTGGGTGTGTATTTGTTGATTGGTGACTAAGTGTGACTACCCCCTCAAGCGACGAATCGATGAGGGAATGACCTTCATGAGAAAAGCGACGAGTCGCTTGACCCAAGATGACTTGTGCAAAGGTGCCTTTAGATTCTTATCCTTGAACGTGTGTGCAGTTTTCCGACATTTAGACCTATTTTTGGCGGGTGTTAACCCTTTTTGGTGACGCTTTTTGGAGCTAAAATTGGCAGAAATCCGTCCTCCCGTGGAGCGGTCCGGCTATGGTAGCCTTCTTAGGGAGTAGGATAGTGACAATTTGTAACCCCAACGTCTGTTTTGGATGCCAAGAATGTCAGGCATGAAGGCGCCTTCGTTCGGCAATGTTATTACTTATTTTTGGGTGGGTTTTTGACCCTTTTGCTGACGCCGTTTGGGGATGAAATTCTCAAAAATCCGTCTTCCCGTGGAGCGGTCCGGCTATGGTAGCCTTCTTAGGGAATAGGATAGCGAGGATTTGTGACCCCGACATCTATTTTGCATGCCCGGGATGTCAAGTGCCAAAGCACTCTCATCGGGCAAGTTTATTAGGTATTTTGGTGCATTTTTGTTCAATTTTTGTTGTTTTTTGAAATTTTTGCCCTGAATTCGTTTCGGGGTGGGACGAATTCCAGCTTAGTATTCGTCCCAGGGTGGGACGAGCGCTAACCAGAGTGCTCATCCCAGGGGGGATGAATATAAGCTAAAAAGGCTTATTTAAAGGCCAAAACTAGGGTTTGGGCTCATTTGCATCTGAATTTTCTTGCGATTTGGAGCTCTGGGAGGAGGAGGTTAATTTTGTGAAGCGAAGCGCTGCCGAATTTCTCCCGACATCATGAGTGCACAAACCGGATCGAGCGGCGAAGCCGAAGCGAGACCAGTAAGTGCTCCTTAGTGTTATTGCTTTTGTTATGTGTTTTCGAAATTGCAAGTTATTTGTTTATTTTTCTTTTGTGATGCTGTTTTCTCAAAATTAAAATGGAAACCCTAAAACTGAACTGAACACAAACCAAGACTTTAGCTAAAAATTGAACGGAGGACGTAGCTAAAACCTAGGTGAAAAATCTTTATTTTTGCTTTTAACTAAAACCCTAGGATAAACGGAACGAAAAACCCTAGTTTTTTTTTAGGTTGAGCTTGTCAGTTTTAAAACGTAGGTGAAAACCCTAGGTTAAAAACTATTATTTTAATTTTGTGCTGTTTGTACAGACTTTTTAAAGTGAAAATACAGAAATCCCGAGACTGGCAACTGTATAAACCTTAGGACTAACAAATTAATTTTTTTGAGTTTTTCGTTTTGTTTTTAAATTTATCAGTTAGGATTAGGAACCCTAGGGCTGACAAATTAATTTTTGTTAATTTTTTTTTTTTGTTTTTAAATTTATCAGTTAGGATTAGGAACCCTAGGGCTAACAAATTAATTTTTGTAATTTTTTTGTTTTGTTTTTAAATTTATCAGTTAGGATTAGAAACCCTAGAACTGACAAATTAATTTGTTTGAATTTTTGTTTTGTTTTTGGTTGTACATTGGTAGGCAATGTTGTATATTCATGTTATTGTTGTACAGTTTTTTTTTTTTGATTTTAATGTTTTTGTGTTGTTTTCTTTTGCAGGTTGTTAAGAGCCGGTATCGTGTATCCACTGCTTTTACTGAAGCACGGGGGGCGCTAACTATGGCTGATTGGGATTGGCTTGATGCCCTTGGGCTCAAGCAAGTGGCTCGACTGGAGCCTGTGGTCGGGGATCGGGCCTATCTGATGGCCTTGATCAACTTGTGGGATCCTTGGACCAACACCTTCCATCTCCCAATAGGGGAGATGACAGTGACCTTGGAGGATGTCTATCGGCTTCTACGATTTTGATAGATGGACTACCGATCAGAACGTCATCGCGTGACCAGCGGATAGCTGTATTGATACGATGCTTCGGGCATGGGGAGGAGCTGGGCGTGGAGAGCCCAATGGAGAGGGTAGAGGGCGACTGCCAGATTGGTAGGATTCTGGTCCGATGGTGGCTGGAGAGGGGGGTGTTGGGAGTGAGGCACGCATTCCTTATGGGCCTTGTTTCCAACATGCTGCTACCTGACTCGTCAGGTGCGAGGTTCTCATGGAACCTATTGGATGTGGTCTGGCGACTGGTAGAGTGCCCAATAGAGGCACCGCTGATCATGAGGTGGGGGCAGACGTTGCTGGCACAACTTTATGGTGAGTTGTACGAGGTTCGTTGTTGGAGGTGAAAGGGTATTAGCTATAGCTATCTGTTGCAGAGCTGGGCTTGGCAACACATAGCGGTGGAGAGGCCAATCGGGTTATCATGGATGACTCAGGCGGAGATGGAGGATAAGGAGATAGGTTATGTGGTTCTGTGGTGGCGGTCTGGGGAGTAGGGATAGAGTCGACGGTGGGCAGGTGTCGTAGGGCACTATGTCGATGCCCTCGCTCGGCTTACTCTAGGGGAGGTGTTCTGGCGCCCTTATCGAGACTATCCAGCCTAGTCGGAGGTTGGAGAGTGGCTCCGATGGGTATGCAGGGAGCGGTGGCTGATTGGGTGGCATGGGACCGAGCATGAGTTCTTCTCCTATAGCCGGGTGACATGATAGTTTGGGGTGCACTAGGGGTTGCTTGGTGAGCCCATGGTCTATCGACGTTGGGGGGATGAGAGAACTCTGGATCGACCCATCATCATGCCACTAGGCGAGGACTCAGACATGGTGATCGACGTCCCGGATGTGGATGACGTCGGGACTACCGTAGAGTACGACCAGTGGTGGGTACTACGGCGATGGTGGGGAGAGGGGCCATTGGGAGGCATGGAGGCAGCAACAATAGGTGGGGAGGGTGTCGAGGCACCAGGAGATGATTGGGGAGCTCCTCGGGAGGATGCAGATATGGTGGAGGTGGAGGATGAGGATGTGGATTTGGGGGTTTCGGATCAGCTGGAGATGCAGGACATCATGGAGCAGTGGGAGCCAGAGCAGGCTATTGTTCTAGAGAGTCCCATGCCTCAGGCGGATGCGAAGGACACGGAGTCTAGGTTACGTATTGAGAATGCATGGTTGGAGGGGTTGTTGTGGAGGCATGATGAGGAGCTAGGGGATGCACTACGGGAGAGGGATCTCCTACGCATGCAGCTGGTGGAGCGGGAGAATGCATTGGCTGCCTACTGTCGGTAGGGTGGGGGTACTGATGCTGCATGGGAGGGGGATCTCCTACGGATGCAACTGGTGGAGAGGGATAGGGCTTTGGCATAGCGTGATGATGCAGTAGCTTATTACCATCGGTGGGAGGTAGAGTGGTTGTGGTGGGAGGCAGGTTGGTCTCGATGGGAGGCAGATTGGTCTCGACATCGGATGGATATGGAGGGAGAGATTATCCACCTCGGTGGGCGGTTACCTGAGCCCCAGGGAGGTGGATCATCACGTCGCTCGAGAGGGAGTGAGACTGAGTAGTCAGCATCATCTCGTCGTAGGTGACTGGATGAGGGAGGGGGTAGCAGGCGTGATGCGGGGGCTAGCAGTAGCCGCCTTGAGGGGTCCCATAGGACCCACACCATGGGGGGTAGTTCCCGTCGCACCGATCCTACGTGATCATGGTGGCCGACGCCTTAGGCTTGGGGGTTTTGAGCTTTTGGATTTTGTTGCGGGGTCACAGGACCAGTTTATTGTAGCCTGCGAGCATTTTTGATGATATATATAGATGACTTTATTTTGTTTATGCGCATGTGATGATTTGATTTTATGCATGATGGGTGATGAGTATGGATGTATGCATGTGAATTTATTTTGATGGATGCATATGTTATGATGAATGCAAATATTTCTAAATTTATATGTGATATGCAAAAATGGAATGGATGAATTGAATTTGTGATGTTTGGTAGTCACACCATAGACTATTTAGAACTTTTGTGATTTTGTTTTTTTTGTCTTAGGCGATTGCTGTGGTGAATAGCTTTGTAGGCATACATGTGTTTTTTTTTTTTTTGCAATGGGAGAATGAAAGATGGCAAGTTGGTTTGGAAATGTAGCTAAGGTTTTCTGAGACTCAGATGTTTTAACTCACTAGCCATGACTGTAGTTGTATCGTACAAGACTTTTGACCAAGGTATGAATCGGACTTGTCTTTGACCAAGTTATTTCACATCCCTGTGTGTGCAATTGAGTTCGTTTATGTGGTATTTGTCAGGATACCGCCAGTGCCAGATAGGCTATCAACCAAACCTGTACTGAGGATCACTTGATTAGCTCCACTAACTCCTTTGTTGTGTTTAGCCAGATTAATCTACGGTGCTATCTAGGATACCATAAGCTAGCTCATCCACATGCAAACATTGATCTGCACACAAGTTAATGTGACAGATATATCGTCATGCGGGAGGTTTACCACCAATGACCGATAGGCTATCAACCAAACCGGTACTAAGGTTTGCCTCATGACCTATCGAAATGCTGAGAGTTCCAGGGATTCAAGTTCGACTCCCTTCTTTTCTTCAATTGTATTGGGATACTTGCTCTTTTGTAGTGATAAAAATCACTATTTATTTTTGTATTATATTTTTCTTTTGAGCAAGGGATTTGAATTTGGAGTGATGAGAATCACTATTTTATGTGCTTTCTTGATGTATGCACTCTGGGGGTGATGTCAAATTTATTGGAGTTTTGACTTTTTGCAAGATTTTGATGTTTTGCAACTTTTTGAGAACTTGGGATTCTTGGGGAATTGGGTAGGGAAGATGCTTGTCCTTTTGCCAACTCTCAGCATTCATGGGGTCATTCGCACAGGGGGATGAGCAAGATAACCATTTCACTTATGGTGACCTGGATTGCTGTGCAGGTTTCATCTTTCATTCACACAACTTGGGAATTTTTATGTGTTTTAATTTGTGTTGGGATGCTACGTAACAAGGTGTGATCCAAGTAGAACTCTACCTTCGTAAAATCTGTCTGACTTGGTACAGTATGTGGCTAGAAGGCTACATGACGATTGAAAGATGAAAACTCTTGATACATTAAAAGACCATTGACTCTGGTATGGTAAAAAGAAGTGAATGGTGTTTATTTTTGATGGACTATTTATAGAATGGAGAAGCGTGGAACAAGATGGATTGGCGGAGTGATTACGGTCTATGGTGCCTTTGACCTGTATGATCACAGATATGCAATGTATGGATGTGATGCTCAATGCAGCTACATATTTTTGTGTTTTTGATGGATTGATTTTTGTGGATATGAAGATGAGATGCGAGAAGAGCTCTCTATTGATGAGTTTGAGCATGCCTGGAAATGAGATGCAATTTTTTTTTTGTTATTTTTGATGATTTTACTATTTTTGAATTTTCTTATTTTTGACCAAGCGATTGTAGGAATCCTTGGAGCATTTTGGGATTGACCAAGCGATTGTAGGAATCCTTGGAGCGTTTTGGGATTGACCAAGCGATTGTAGGAATCCTTGGAGCATTTTGGGATTGACCAAGCGATTGTAGGAATCCTTGGAGCATTTTGGGATTGACTAAGTGATTGTAGGAATCCTTGGAGCATTTTGGGATTGACCAAGTGATTGTAGGAATCCTTGGAGCATTTTGGGATTGACCAAGCGATTGTAGGAATCCTTGGAGCATTTTGGGATTGACCAAGCGATTGTAGGAATCCTTGGAGCATTTTGGGATTGACCAAGCGATTGTAGGAATCCTTGGAGCATTTTGGGATTGACCAAGCGATTGTAGGAATCCTTGGAGCATTTTGGGATTGACCAAGTGATTGTAGGAATCCTTGGAGCATTTTGGGATTGACCAAGCGATTGTAGGAATCCTTGGAGCATTTTGGGATTGACCAAGCGATTGTAGGAATCCTTGGAGCATTTTGGGATTGACCAAGCGATTGTAGGAATCCTTGGAGCATTTTGGGATTGACCAAGCGATTGTAGGAATCCTTGGAGAATTTTGGGATTGACCAAGCGATTGTAGGAATCCTTGGAGCATTTTGGGATTGACCAAGCGATTGTAGGAATCCTTGGAGCATTTTGGGATATGGTTGCTTTAGATATGGAATGGTCGCAAATGACTGATGTTCAAGGGTTCGAGTTCCTTGACTCCATCAAGGGAAGCTAGCCGGTACGTCTCGGGTCCTATCTTGCTATCAATTACATATGGACCTAACCAATTTGCCATGAACTTGTCCCTGAGATGGGATGGCAAACTAGAGTTCTGTTGGTTTTCCTTCAAGACCAAATCACCAACCCGAAAGTCCCTCAGGTGAACTTTCATGTTGTATGCTTTCTTAAGTCGCTCTTGATAGATACGTAAATGCTCGAGAGCATTAACACGTCATTCATCAAGCAATGTAAGCTGGTCTAACCGGGCCTGCCACGCAGTGTCATCATCGATGAACTCTTGCATTGATATGCGCAGGGAAGGAATTTCCAACTCGAGAGGCATGACTGCCTCGGAGCCATACATGAGCGAAAATGGAGTTGCCCCAGTGGGCATCCGAATGCTAGTGCGATAAGCCCATAGGGCAAGTGGGATTTGGGTGTGCCAATCCTTATGACTATCTGTGATGGTCTTTTTAAGGATGGCAACTAGCATTTTGTTTGACGCCTCTGCTTGCCCATTTGCCTGTGGATAATAGGGTGTCAAAAAACTGTGCTAAATTTTGTACTTTGTGGTCAAAGCATGCACGTCTTTGTTCTTGAATGACGTCCCATTATCCGAGATTATTTTGGATGGAATACCAAAATGACATATGATGTTATGCAAAATGAACTCCACAATGCGGGGTCCTGTCGTAGAGGTAAGCGGAACTGCTTCCACCCACTTGGTGAAATACTCTGTGGCCGTTATGATAAACATGTGATGACCTGACGATGCAGGGGAGATCTTTTCGATTAGATCTAAGCCCCACTACAAAAATGGCCAAGCTGACTGGACTGTCTGCAAGGCTTGGGAAGGTACGTGTGTCAAATTAGCATGGTGTTGACACTTCACGCACTTCCTCACATATGCGCAACAATCTCGCTCTAAATATGGCCAATAATAGCCCATGCGAAGAATGCGCTTTGCGATGGCCATACCATTGAAGTGGCCACCACATGTACCATCATGCGCTTGGGCGACTGCCCAAGTGGACTCTTGCTGGTCCAAGCATCGAAGGAGGATTCCTTCATAGCTGTGATGGTACAAAATGTCTCCTATCAAGACATACTTAGCCACTTTCTGCTTGAATGCTCATTTTGTGGCAGGCATCAATCCAAGCGGGAGATTACCTAACTTGAGGTAGTCCCTAATGGGTAAATACCAATCCTGTTGATCGGAAGCCTCGATGGTATGAACAACCAATCCCTCTTGAAGTTCATCCCTAGCAAATGTTGAGTGGGAGAGAACTTGTAAGAATAGCATTGTGTTGCTATTAATGGGAGTAGGGGAGAACAAGGACCCCCAGTTGGCATGTTTCGGATGATCATGGATTCGAGAGAACTTATCCGAGGATGGTTCAATCTGGATCATGTGGATTCCTGGTGTCAAGTCAGAGCTTGCACGCTCCATCGTGGATTGCGATAGTGTTTTGACTTGAATGGTTGTCATATCACCAGAAAGGTCTTGCGGGATTAGTGACCCCAAGGAGGCCATAGTGTCCGCAAAATGATTCGATGACCGAGGGAGTGCCTCGATGTCGTACCACTCAAGCTTCGCCAGGAATTTGTCCACAAGGGCTTTATAAGCCTGCAGAACTGGGCATTTGCACTAGAATACCCCTTTGACTTGGTTGACAATTAACAACGAATCACCAAAGATGTTCAGTCGCTTGATGTTCATGGTGATTGCTGTCTGAAGACCTATGAGCAAGGCTTCATACTCTGCATTATTGTTGGTGCACGGGAAGTCTAATTTAAATGACAGAGGCATTGGAGCACCCTGCGGTGTGAAGAATACTATTCCCATGCCACCACCTTGCTCACATTTGGAACCATCAAAAAATAGGGTTATGTCGGCCTGTGACTCAGGCTCATCAGAATCGGGCGATTCTGAGACATGGAAGACCCCATCATCGGGTAGTTCTATGACCAGAGGCTGATCGTCTTCGAGAGGAGCCTCTACTAGTTGATCGGCTATGACCTGTCCTTTGATGGATTTTTGTCCAATAAACTCTATGTCAAATTCCGTCAACAACATGATCCATTTTGTCGTGCGACTACTATGATAAGTACGACTCATCATGTATCGCAATGGATTCTCCTTAGACACAACATACGTAGTGTTGCTCAGCATGTAGTGGCATAGCTTTTTGGTAGCAAACACCACTGCCAAGCAGAGTTTCTCGACGTATGCATAGTTAAGTTCATAACTGACCAGGGTGCGGCTAAGATAATAAGTAGCCTGTTCTTTGTGAAGTTCATTCTTCTGGGCTAGCATGGCGCCCAGTGCCACCTCAGTAGCTGAGATGTATAAGTAGAATGACACTCCTGGTCTAGGTGGTGCCAATACTGGTGGCGAAGCCAAGTATCATTTGATGTCATCAAAGGCTGACTGGCACTCGTCATCCCAGTGAAATGCTACCCCCTTGTGCAATAATTTGTTCATGGGTCGGCACTTGTCAGATAGCTGCGCTATGAAGCATTTAATTGATGCGACCTTTCCCTGTAGACTTTTGAGCTGCTTAATGGTAGTTGGGGGCACCATTTCAAGGATTGCCTTGACTTTGTTTGGGTCTACCTCGATGCCTCGCTTTGAGACTATGAAACCCAAGAGTTTTCTAGATGTGACGCCAAATACGCACTTCTTGGGATTCAATCGACTTTATGCTCCATGAGGTGATCGAGGATCTTGCTTAAGTCATCGAGATGATCTAGGCGCAAAAGAGATTTGGCCAACAAATCATCCATGTAATCTTCCAAAGTTTTATGCATGTAATCATGGAAGATGTACGTCATTGCACGTTGGTAGGTGGCGCCAACATTTTTAAGGCCAAAAGGCATAACCTTATAACAAAATGTCCCCCAAGGCATTGTGAACGCCATTTTTAGTTGGTCCTCGGGATTGATACGAATCTGATTGTATCCCGAGAAACCATCCATGAGGGATAGCATTTCGTGACCTGCTGTAGCGTCTACCAATGCATCGATGCTTGGCAAGGGGAAATCATCCTTAGGACTCGCTTTGTTTAGATCTCAAAAATTAGTGCATATGCGAATCCTCCCATCGGGATTTTTGATAGGCACCATGTTGGACAGCCATGGCGGATAATCCACGTAGATGACAAACTATGCATCCAACAGCTTTTGCAATTCGTCTTTGACCATCAAGGCCACTGTTGGGTGCATCTTACGTAGTTTTTGCTTAACTGGCTTGATTGTCGGATCAAGCGTTAGATTATGCGTGACTAGCTATGGATCTAGCCCCGGCATGTCTCTGTATGACCATGCAAAAAACTCCTTCGCTTTGATAAGGGAAATGCAGTTAGCTTGCTCTTCAGGGGATAAGCTTACCCCTGACTTGATAATCTATGGATTCATTGGATCCAAGCCGATGTCTACGTCAGTCATCTCCTCGACCGACATGTGGGATCCATCCTCCAACTGATGTGGAGTTGGGATCAAATGGATATCATTTGCTGAGTTTAAATCTGCGTTGGGAACCTCGGGTTCCTCTTCAGCATGAAAGATATCCTGAGTTGTCCCTGGGGTAAAATGAGGCATTTCACCAAAATGCCAATACTCTGATGGGGATGGAGGTGAATTGACGTGATCCCAGTCAATGGCATCTATGTCTAGATGCAAGGACCATGTTGGATCGGCCGGATTGCGGATGGGTGCGGTTAAGTCAATGGAGATCATGTTGATGAAATGATTTTGGTCTCCATTACCATGGGTATGATGACTTGAACACTCTGGATGTTCTCTGTGCTCTGGATCTGGCTCTAGAGGTACTGGCATGAATGGATCGGCCCTATGTGCTAATAGGAGGATAGGGTCTGCCCTCAGCACTGATATCACCCTAGGGTCTCGGAGTGGAAGGCGCTCTTCGTATACCTGGAGCAGTGGATCCAACACTTGATCCCACCCTGCTGGGTCTACGTACCACTCGTGCCCTGGCACTATGCCCATCTGTTCAAATATGTCATTAATCTCCAAGGGGTATGGTTGCGGCCTCTACCGCATGTGATTAAGATATGTCATTTTTGTTTCATCTTCGTAATCACTATCAGAGATCCAAAAACCCTCGTTGGCTCCGACAACTGTTTGAGGCATTACAGGCTCATCCTGCTCAAGCAAATTAATCTGGCCCCATTGTGGTTGTTCCACGCTCCGTGGGGGGACCTGATTCTCTTGACGCGGCACTGGCTCGCTTGGAGCCTCTAGAGGGAACATAGTCAAAAGGCTCTCTTGAAGGTCATCCATGGGGAGCACTTGTGAGTGATCACTATCGGATTCGAAGGGATCATATGATGTTGGTTCATATTCTGATTCATCCTCCGAAGATCCCTCTTGACACTATTTGTATCTTCCTTGGGAGTGAGTCCCTAAACTTTCACCTCTCTCTAGCAAAGGAGAAGGGTTATTGAGCTTAACAAGGGTGGTTGTTGACCATGGGAGGTAATCTCCCAATGTGTATGTTGTGTTTGGGTTGGCATAAGGATCTGATGCCAACCCACCCTTGTTGCCTATCCCTAGGCCTTGCATGTTTTCCACCAAGATGTCTAAGGGCAGGGGGTGGTTGAACCCGACTCCCGATTTGTCATAAGGCATTTGGTATCTTGGCTGGCAAAGGACACGCACTCCTTGCTCATACCTGCCTAGCCCGTATCCATGCCAATTGCATTGGCCCAGATATCTCAGAGCAAAATCTGGGTTAGACAGATAGTTGACATCTTCTGCAAAAGGCTCTTCATCTGCATCCTCTTGCATGCATGGCTCAGTACCATGATCAAGGCCCCCATACACAAAATTTGTCTGGTTTGGCGGGTAGCCTAAGGGAACAATTGTACCGATGGGGAGGCGAGGTCTCCCCATGTCCTGCATGGACTCTAGCATGGTCGTTGCTACAACATTCCACACTAGATACTCCCCCAGGCCCGTACTGGCCATTTCAATAGTAATTGTTGGTGATTGAGAGGGAGGGAATGAAAGCTCTTCCTGAGTCCACTCCATGTTGGGTGGACTAGGAGCCTCAACTTCCATTGTGCTAGTCATCTCTTCGGTAGAGATGGTTGATACTATTGGCAGCACCTCTTCTAGGGGTTGAGCCTCTTCCAGGGTTTGCTTCCCTTTGTCCTTCTGTTTAGCCATGATAGGTGGCATTGGTGGTGAAGGAGCTGACGATGAAGATGCACCTGGCTAGGGTTTTGATGGATTTATCACCAGTGGTGCTTGCGGCATCGGACCCCGTCTAGATGGATTTAACTAAAAATCCAAGTGCATCGATGGGAGGGTCGATTGCGGCATCAGCTGCACCGCATTGCAATATTTGAAGGGTTCTAAGTCCACCGGGACTACATGTACTTCCCCTTCAAATGTGTACTTCAAACACTGATGAGCTATTGATGGGACACACTTCATGTCCCTGATCCATGGCCGCCCTAACAAGATGTTATAAGCCATCTCGCCTTCCAAAATATGGCACAATGTAGGTATCATCTTTTGTCCTACCTGAACGGGTAGAACAATTGTGCCGACTATCGAGCATATCGCATCATTGAATGCTCGCAGTGTGTAGGTGGAAGCCATGATGTGAGAGGCTGGCAACTTTAGATGTTTCAGTGCTGTTGTGGTAATGATGTTACTGGACGAGCCAGTGTCTATCAACACCCTCTTATACGGGATCCCGTTGACCCGCGCGATAACGTGCAGGGGTGGATCTGCCATGTCATCAGATACTGATTTAACTTCATCTTCTCGAAAGGTGATGACTGGCTCCATGCATCGTTTGACATGTCCCATGAAGTTGTTGAAGGAATTCGCTTCGTGGGGCTGCAACTCGATGGCTTTCAAAATCTCCATGAGAGCCTCCCGATGGGGCGTTGATTGTTGTATAAGCTCGTATATGGAGAGCCTAGCCGACGTGGTCCTCAAACTCTGAGTGAGTTTGGTCCGAATCATGGCCGCGGGCCTAGGCGGAGGTAGCTGCATAGGGTGTTGTTGAGGTTGTGACGTCGATGGAACCTCTCTTGTGGCTGCCGCGGGGGCAACTTCTGGGTATCTCTTGTTCCTAGTCACTATGCTTATCATTCCTACATACCCTTGCATGGGGCAATGTTGTTGCACCTCGTTGACTTGAAGGGGTTTCGCCTGAGCCTCATGGGCAGGCAAGGGGTCTTTGAAAACTCCCATCTACTGGTTGTTTGGTGCTACGGGGTTGTCCACTGCCAACGTCTTATTGTCAATCAAGTCTTGTATCAATCCTTTGAACTTCCAACATGCGTTCAGGTCATGTCCCCTTCGCCTGTGGAACCTACAATACAAGTCCTCCCGGTATCCCTTAGGCTTGGGAGCGTTAGGATCTATGGTTTGAATCTCTGGGAGGTTGATTAAGTTCGCCGCTGACAAGCGGTCAAATAGGGAGTCCCTAGACTCCGTATAAGGGGTGTACTGTCGCCTAGGGCGATGCTACTGATTTTGCTCCTACTTCTGGTTTTCTCTTTCATAATTGTTAGGAGGCACTGCCTGATAGTTAGCCTTTTGAGGTTGTATTTCTTGTGCAGGCTTAGGAACATTTATAGCAACTTGATTAACCGCAATGGGTTTTTGTTGCGTAGTCCCTATTTTTGTGTTCTTGTTCCATTCTTTCTTCTTAGGTTTGGCAATCTCGCCATCCTGTATCTTGATCTCTTCGATAATCCTGGCTTGCGCCAGAGCTTCCTCTAGGGTGGCATATTGCTGCAGCTGCAATAGCACAGAGATCGATCTCAAACAACTTCGTGAGAACATTTGTGTAAGGTCGGACATAGGAGGGAGGTAGGGTAGCTTGGAAAGCAAAGTCCTCCACCGATTCCCGTAGGCCACCATGGTCTCTTCCTCATACTACCTGAGGCTGGCCAGGTCACTTAGTGATGCCTTCTTCTTGGTGTTGAAGGTGAAGCATTCAAGGAACGCATCCACTAACTGATCCAAGTTATTGATGTTGTGCTTCGACAACTGAGTGAACCAATCCAAGGTAGGGCCCACGAATGTGGTTATAAATGTCCTTAGCAACAGCGCATCATTGTCCTGAATGCCAAAACATTGGCTCAGGAATCTGGTCACATGCTCTTGGGCATCCTCTTCACCCTTAAATATTGCCAACTGAGGCAACTTAAAGTGTTCGGGGTAAGGGGGTGCAGGCACTTCCGGATGCACAGGATGACTACGGAGTTGGCGTAACGTGGGCTTTTGGGGCCCAGAAGCTTTGGTTTCCATAGACTCCAAATGCTCTAACAACGCTTTGTATGCATCGAAAGATTTAATCTCTTCCTCTTTAGTTTGCTCCCATTGTGGGTTGTGGGAGACTTGAGGCCTATGGGGGGGTGGCCGGATAGCAACCCCTCCGCCTTGGTAGGGCATTTTGGCCCACTCTGCTTCTTGTTCATACTCCTCGTAAACTTCTTGAGGAGTCTTTGGGCGAGACCTATGACCCTGGGTGGGTCCCCGCGGAGGGTACCCATCGTTGTTCCGGGAGTGGCCTCCCTCTCAGGTCTAGGGGGTCTCGGAGGCAAAACTTGATGAGGTCACGGAGACCTATCTCGCACCAAGGGATTATGCCTCTCATATGGTTCTGCTCTTTGGGTGCGAGGGGTTGGAACCCTCTCAGGTGGGTTATGAAGCAGCTCCTCTGTTTGGCATTGAATGCGCTCCTTGCTAAGGTGGTATAGACGCTCTAGCTGCTGCTGATCTTGCTCAAGCCATGTGATCTGGGCTTGGTGGGCGGCATGTCTGGCGACTGCCAGGTCAATTTGTTCTGCCATCTTGAGCCTAGGAGGCCTGGATGCCTCTCCTATGCACTTACCTCGGTCGCAATGATCCGAGATCTCAATGGGTCGCTTCCCTCTGTCGAGGTTGGCGGCATTTACCCGAGGCTCTGGCCTCAATGGGTGACCATGGTACATAGCTGGTGCGGAAGCGCATGGCTCCCATGCTATACATTGCTCTCGAGGAATGTGATGGTTTTCCTCGTACTCCCTTTCGTATGTGTGAAAGGGGTGGGCGGAGTTAGCTCGCCCTGTTTGGAGAGCCCTACGCTCTGGGGTTTGTCTATTGGTTCTAACAGTGATGGGGGGCAAAGGAGGGATGCCATAGTCATGTGGCCTCTCCTCATGGACACTATGCCACTCTAGCACTTCATCATGCGGTGGCCACTCATATCTAGCTTCTAAGGGAGCTTTCCTATCTATGTTGAGTGCCACGTGTAAGGATTCTTCTTGAAAGGGGTTGTGCTGAACGGGCGTGTCCCCCAGAGGGGTGTCCCTATAATTCCACCTTGACATGGAATGACACGGACTTTCTTGTGGGTCAGGCCGCCAAGGCGGTATAACCAAGTCCTTAGGGCTAAATCGGAGGCGACTTGTACCCCCTTGTACACTTTTTGCAGCTTCTGCCCTTGATTGGGCTTGGCTACGGGTGTACACCATGGTGTTGATGTGCTACAAGCTAAATGGATTTTTATCTCTTTTATGATTTTTTATGCTACACTAAATAGAAAAGAGCACACACATACGCAAACAGTGATTATCTCGTTTAAAGATTGAAAGTGTGTCCTAAACCTGGTTTAGTGTGTTTTGTTTTTGTTTTTTTTTTTGAAGGTTTTTGTAAAGAATGTTTAAATGCAAAATGAGGGCTCTTATGACTCCCAAAATTGGTCGCCCCTTCGATATACCATTGCCAGGCCGATATACCAACCTCTCTATATACCCGCCCTTACGTGAGGGAAACTATAGGTACGTGAGAGCAGATGGTACGTGGAACATAGGCGGTACGAAAGGGGAATCACTCTGTTTATGACACCTACCATAGAAGACTTATCCTCGTGCATTGGGAATCACCCTAGCTACACTCGGTCAGCTTTCATCAGGATTTACGTCTAGCAACAGTAGCGATCGGGGTTTATGAATGCAAAATTCAAGCCAAGGTGGTGATGAAATCCACCGTTGGTCTTGATCAAGGGCTGGGGTTTTACGACCAGCTCCTTGGTGTTTGATTTTCCACGTGGTGTGTGGGGTTATTTTTATTTTGCATAAAAATAAACATGCAACAACTTTTTCTATGCATGTAGAAGGAACCAGAAAATAGAAAAACTGAAGATAAAAAATGATAGGAAAAAGTGCAGAATTCTTACCTCTTCTCTGCCTGGATCTGTCGGTTCTGAGTTTCTGCCCGAAAACTTCATAGGCTAGAATTCGTCCCGGGGTGGAATGAATTATAGGACTGTATTCACCCTAGGGTGGGACGAATTCCAATTCGTCCCCTGGTGAGACGAATTACAGGTCTGTATTCGCCCCCTGATGGAACGAACAACAGTCAGCGTATGAAAACGCGGTACCTGCAAGCAAAAAAACCAAGTTTGGATCAGATATCTGATCTTAAAAATAGAGGACAAGGTCCCACCATGATCGCCACTGAAAGCACGAGGATACGGAAGCAAAAATGGAAAGCTAACATGCGATATGCAAACAAAGAAACCGAACTTAGCGCTAAATCCTAAAAACTTGAAAGTGCATGAAAAGAGGGAAAAGCATGATCGAATCGAACTGGAACAAATGTGAATTAAAGAAAGACAGCCCTTTTCATTGATATGTTCCAAACTCGGTTACAATGCGCATCCTCCCCTTCCAAGGGCTAGGAGCGTTTAAGCATTCTTTCTAATTACATCCATGGGCGCCTTTCCTTCTTCCGCGTGCCCACATGTAAAATGGATGGACCAAACATCGCCACCACTTGCGTTGATGAATCTAGACTCCTCGCTGCTCCTCCGACATCCAAACCCTACATTCAAAAGAACAAGAAATGATCAGTAGCACCTGCGGATGGAACAAAGCATGCAATCCCCAAGCCTAGACTAAGTGAATGAGAAAAATGAATTAAACTATAACTAAAACAAGTCCAAATGCTATGAAAATTTGATAGGGGAATCAAGACATCATCAGGAAGGCTCTGTAAAAAGAACAGTCCAAAAATTCCTCACCAATTTGAATTCGTTTCGGGGTGGGACGAATTCACCTACAACATAACGCCGAATAGGTACTGTCCCAATGTCCTACCTCGGAAGCTCCAAAAGACCTAAAAACTTGGGGTTAGCTAATTGGGGGCATTTTGGGAAGACCCAGATGGTCATATTTTCCCAATTTAGCCTCCATCAATAGGAATTTGATGATGCTACCTGTAGGTTAGTAAAAGCGAGCAAAGATAGAAATATGATCAAAATTGTTCGAAACGAGACGAAATTCAAATGACAACCTATCTAAGCATCATAGAATCGAATGCAAAAATGAAAGAAAGCAAATCTGCCATGGAATTCCCATCGCTCCGAAAGGGGGCGATTAGGACTGTGGCAGTGTGGGAGGGGGTGCCCCTAGGGCAGGCCGCCCGTCGTTTGAGGCTTGATTTCGGCACCAATCCACTTGGGATGGGTCCAAAACCTCTTGTGTGGTATTGTCAAAAAATTTGGTGGGATATCATGACCAAATGTCAGGTTTTGGGATCAAGATTCGTCCTCCCAATAGTCACCCAATGACCTCCCTTCTAAAGGAGATCAAGGATGTGGAAGGCGCAAATCCAAAAGGTGTGAGGTGTGTAAATAAAATGACAGCACTTCATTGCTCTAAAATGCTACTTCTCTCCTCCTTTTGGGGTGAGGAAACTCACCAATTTATAGACCTAAAGGTCTCTTGAAATGGGCATGCAGAGGCGCCACATGGCAATCATGCCTTCCCGGGGGAAGGAGATTCCTCCCTGAATTGGGACTTCATGACTGACCTTGCAGATGCCTCTAACGCTTGAAAATGCTCACCCATACTCCCATGCGATGAAGGAAGCGTTGGGTGGCGGATCCGAGCTGCCATTTGTCAAGATTTGACTTTTTGCCCGTCAAACCTGCAATTCGCCCCACCCTGGAGCGAATTCAGAATTCGTCCCTGGGTGGGGCGAATCCCAGATTGAATTCATCCCAGGGTGGGACGGATACTTAGCAAAGTGCTTGAAGGTGCCAAATTGACCTCTGACCTTCCAAAACTACTGTGAGAGTGGTTAGGACCACTGTTTGACCTCTGGGGGCTGCCCTTGGGGCTGTGTGTGTCAAAGCGATCAGTGTTTGCAGTCACATAATCGGATTGGTGTTGTTTTGATGTCTACACAACCATGACTTGTACAAATGCAATTGCATCTTCTCATGAGTTTGTGAGAATGATCAATGTGATGATAGGGAACCAGAGTCCTTCAAATTCATCTATGCAACTTTTGACTCCATCCAACATTCCAGCCACACCACAAAATATACCATTTATGGATTCAATCACACCTACTCCATCTCACTTAACATTTCCACAAAATAAAGAACATTTGTACCCCCTACACCAAAGTGGGGTAATCTAGTGAACACAGTTGAAAAATCTAAGTTGTAATATGAGCATGAGCTAAATAAAAAATAAGAGAATACAAACATACTTAACAATATAATCATGAACCATCTACATTATCTCTAACATTGAGGACTTTGGATCCACCTCTACTCAATTATCTCCTGGCTCCCACACCCAATTCACCTCCACCACCTATCAGTTGCCATCCAACTTCCTCAACAACCATCTAGTCATCACCTCCACTATTTTCACAACATATCTTGGATAGGCTAGCCAATGTGGAGTTATAAGTGAGTCACCAAAACAATGATTTACAATAAATCATGAATTGACTCATAAGCATTGAGGTACGATTGAGTCATCCAAAACCTCAATTCCTTGATTGTTAGGACCAACCTACTCCTATACAGTCCAATGTTAAGTCTCCAAAAAATCAATGAAAAAATCAACAACGTCACTCTAAACAACAATTTACGCCCATTTTTGAGTCCATGGACTCTTTATTTGAGCACCTTTGTGAAGCTAAGGTTATTAATCTAATTGAAAGTTGACCTATCAATCAAATGCACCAAATCCCAAAGGATATCATGAAGACCTATACTGCAAGTACCATAGGCAAAATGGGCATGATGTGTAAATGTGCTATAAGGTCAAACACCTAGTATAGGATATAATCGATAGAAATTATCTTTGTGTCAATAATCCTATTGCAATCAACAATCAACAAATTGGTATATTTCAGGATAAGTTACCTATGTATGGGAGTCAAGAAAAGAAACCTAAATAGGTGACTGAGACACATACAGTCCTACGGCCTCATAAAATGAGTCGACCACATTCACCTCATTTAAACCATCAACATTGTACTTGGACTCCATTATCCGAACCCATGTCAACCATTTTTTACAACTTACAAGAAACAAAGACAATTGTCTTGCCAAACAAACCCTTGTTCGATCCGAATAGGTGTAGACCTAAAAAATAAATGGAGGATCATTCTTACCTCTATCACCAAATGAGAGAGTATGAAATTAGAAATTTTTATATTTTCATATGTGTGGTCCAATATATTATTGATAAGGAAGCTTTATCCATGAATGGGGCACTCATTCTACCCATCAAGTCATTGACATTACCAAAAATTCCCTACCATAATGGGGGGAGTCAATTTCTATCACTCCTCCTATCCAAGCCAATCACATTGTATCAATCACAATATTTGTTGGGGGTATCCAAGGTGTCACACCTTCCCCACTATTTACATCACAAAAATCACAATAAATAAACCAAATTGGGGATCCTAAAGGTATAGCACCTTCCTCTCTTCCTTTGATCACCATAAATGCTTAGGGTACACAAGGTATTTCACCTTCCTCCTAAAATCACAAAGTAATCAAAGTTACAAAAATTCCAAAAGGTATCGATAAACCCTTTTGTCACCCAAAAAGTTTCAAAGGTATCCATAAATACTTTGGTCAACCCAAAACAATCCAAGGGTATCTATAAACCACTTGGTCAACCTAAAAAGCTCCAAAGAAATCTATAAATCCTTTGGTCAATCCAAAAAGTTCCAATGATATCCATAAATCCTTTGGGCAACTCAAAACACTCCAAGGGTATCTATAAACAACTTGGTCAACCTAAAAAGTCCTAGAGACACCTATAAATCCTTTTTTCAACCTAAAAAAGCTCCAACGGTACCCACAAACTTCTTGGTCAACCCAAAATACCCCAAGGGTATCTCCAAACCCTTTGGTGAACCCAAAACACTCCAAATATGCTTACATCATCCTTTGGTCATCCCAAAAGTACCAAAGGTATATATAAACCCTTTGGTTAACCCAAAAAGCCCCAAAAGTACCCATAAACCCTTTGTTCACCTAAAATATCCCAATGGCATCCAATAATCCCATTGGTCAACATGTATATAAATATATCAATCAAAATTCAAAAACATCATTAAAAAAATAAAAACACAAGAACATTGCATCACATGGCCTTTCATATCACTACATTATACAATCAATTGCATTAGGCATATGCATCATTGCACTTTGCATTTTAGAGTCACTCATACATGTCTAGCATAAATACTATACATTATTTATCATTTAAAATAAATTTTGTCAAACTTATCATTCACATCATTTCATATTTCACTTATCATTTTCACCTATATTTCCTACCTTTCATATTTGTTTTCATTTTCATTCACCTAAGTCACTTGTTAGAGGATGTCTTTAGGGCTTTCAGTCACTCGACCATATCTAGTTTTATTTTTATATTTTTTAGAAAGCTATCCTTATTTTTAGAAGGTAGATTCTTGCTTTGATTGTACCTTGTATACGTCAAAATACCAACACATGTTTGTATTAAATCCAATTTTTGCACAAAAAAATATGAAACTTACAAAGTGGTCTAGGTTACCTTAAGTGAAAAGTTTACCTCCCTCACCCACCTGTGTGAATGGTTCAAAATTGTTGAGAATTGACAAAATGACAAGATTCTTCCTACCCAATTCCCCAAAATAAATAGGGGTTTTTAACATTATCAATAAGAAAAATCCCAAAAAGAAAAAATCAAAAGCAAAATAAATAGTGATTCTCATCACTAAACAAATCCCTTGCTCACTAGGTATGAGCAACTATCCCAAATTAAGTAAAATAAAAGAAGGGAGTACTAAACTTGAATCCATAGAATCTCAGCATTTGATAAACCATGAGGTTATTCTCATTATTGGTTAGGTGGCATCAAGCCTGCATGACAATGGTGGTATCCTTATGCATGACAATATGTCTGTCACATTAGAATATTGCTTTTGTATAGACCAATGTTTGCATGTGGATGAGCTAGCTTATGGTATCTCATACTAGCTAGTGGTCTAATCCAACTATGTACAAAACCCAGGATCATTATACTCATAGGGTTATCTTCAATACAAATGGGATACATCAATCCTATTTGGAACTGGGGTAACTTTATGTGTATCATAACAATGAACTCACTTGCACACATAGGGATATTGAGTATCTTAGTCAATTTAGCAGATTCATACCTTGCCAAAAAGTCTTGCATGGTTAGTATATAATTTTTGACCATTCGACTAGATTTTTTGAGTCTCATGAAAACCTCAAGGACATTCTACAACATCTTATTATTCATACCATCCTATAATATTTCATTAGTTTCTATTTTTATAAATCCATCACATAGTCACATTACACAAATGAATCAATGAATTCTATACAGTCTATGGTGCTAACATAATATGTCAAATAGTATCCATATTTCATCATATAGGATCAATAAATCATCCATTTCATTATGCATACTCACATTGCATATCATCAAATAACATCATAGAACAACACATGCATCCATTAATGCATCTATAAATCATAACACATCATGCGTCTAACACTCCAAAATATCAAAATTAAAAATCACACAAACATTTTTTAAACATCAACTGGGGCATTGTTGATTGCATACCTCCCTTAATAAGCAATCAAACAATTAAGCAGTCAACCCCAAAAATCCCCAAAGGTATCCATAAAAACTTTTGTCAAGCTAAAATTCTCCAAGGGTACCTATAAACCCTTTGGTCAACCCAAAATGCTCCAAGGGTATCTATAAATGATAAATGGAAAAAAAGATAAAAAGATAAACGATACAAGTGTCTCCTTTCATGTCCTTAGATGAATATTGGATGGTTTTATATGTGCAATATTTTTAGATTTTAATTTTGTTACTTATATGATTTATATGTGATATATTTTGAAAATATTTGAAGTTTAATTTTTATTATTTTTAGTTAGTTTTATAATTTATTTATATTTTTTTTTTTAGGAGAAAAATAATTTAAAATTAAGAATATATTGCAAAAACATATTTTATCTATCTTGTATAAAGTTAAAACATAATAATTTCATATTTAAAAATAAAACTTAAATAAAATTAAAAATTTGTGGTTCATTATATACCAATAGTTATAGAAATGAAACAACGATGTAAAAACAAACCATGTCCTTAATTATTAATAGATATATTCTAAAACATTTTAAAAATCCTAATATCCAAAAAAATAACTCTTATTTATCAATAAATAAAAAACTCTCCTATGATGTTCTTGTAAGAAAACACTTCCATAACTTTTGTGTTGGGTGGGAAAAAGGTTTAAATATCAAATATTGATGTGAGTGGGATCCTAAATATTAGTGGTATAATTGCTAGTCCTATAGTTGATTTACCTAATAATGGGACTATTGTGTTCGTGGGTCCTAAGAAGTTCATACAAAAATTTCCTTTTGCAGTAACAGTTTTAGGCAAGAAAATGTTTCAAATTTCAAATATTGATGAAGCAAAAATCTGGTTGTTAGTGGTCTAGTTGTTGCTTCTAGATCTGATCTGCTTAAGAATATGGATCCCAAGTTTATGAGCCCTAAAACGTTCTTGTAGATATTACCTTTTATGGTCATTGTGCTAGGAAGGAAAAAGTTTTAAATTTCAAATGTTGATGTGAGAGAGAATCTCATTGTTGATGGTCTAGTTGTTGGTCCTAGAGCTAATTTTTTTGAGAACATGGATCTCGTGTTCATGGGTCCTAAGACATTCTTATAGATATTCCCTTCTATGGTTGTCGTGCTGGGAAAGAAAAAGTTTTAAATTTTAAATATTAATATGAGCGATAATTTAACTATTAGTTGTCTACGTACTACTCCTCGAACTGATTTACCTATTTTTGTGGGTCTTAAGAAGTTCTTGCAGATATTCCTCTTTGCACCAACTATGTTGAATGGGGATTCTTTTCAAATTTCAAATGTTGATGTCAGTGGGAATCCAACTATTAGTGGTCTAGCTATTGGTCTTGGATTTGATCTACCTAAGAACATGGATCCTTTGTTCATGGGTCTTGAGAATTTTTTGTAGATATTACATTTCATGGCCATTGTGTTAGGTGAGAAAAAGTTTAAAATTATGTGAGTGGGAATCTCGCTAGTAGTGGTCTAGTTGTTAGTCCTATAGCTAATAGATTTGAGAATGTATATATAAGGTTCATGGGTCTTGATATGTCTTTGTAGGTAAATTCTTTCATGGCCTTTGTGTTGGGTAATATAAATAAATAGGCTCAGTTGGTCATTTCTCAACTAAAGACATGGGCTTTAATGGAGAGTGTTTGTATCTTACTAGGATTAGTGGGTTGTGTGATGGGGAACAACAGTTTTCAAAATATTTAATGATTATCCCATATTCATAAATGGAGGTATGCCAAGTAGGTCATCTCATGTATGCACCCAATTTCAAAATTTAAATGTTGATGTGAGCAAAAATATGGATGTTAGTGGTCTAGTTGTTGATCCCAGAGCTGATATACCTAAGAACATGGATCTTGTATTTGTGGATCCTAAGAAGTTCTTATAGACATTCTCTTCCATAATCACTAAGTTGTATGGGAAAAAGTTTCAAATTTCAAATGTGGATGTGAATGAGAATCCAAATTTCAATGGTCTAGTTGCTAATCATGGAGTTGATTTCTCTTAGAATGTGGATCCATGTTTCATAGGTCCTAATATTTTTTTGTAGGTAAATCCTTCCATGGACTTTATGTTGGGAAAGATAAAATTTCAAAATTTAAATATGTAAGTGAGAGGGTATTTGGTTGTTTATGATACTTTCTTGGTCTGGGGCCTAGGTAGGAAATATCTCTTATTTTAAATTCAAATGTGAGTAGATTTTTTGAGATGCCCTAAAAAGAAACTCTTGGAGGTGTTCTATCTATTGGTTTTATGGCTTTTAGTTGTGATGTGCTTTCACATTCCCCTCTTGGGAGTGAAAATCCTTTGGATGCTTGCATCCTCGAGTCTTCGATTCATAGAAGTAATACCAGAGACTAGGAATACTTTCTATATTTATCTGAAGATGCAAATCCACCCTTGGATCTGCAAGAGTTTTAGCTATCCTTATTTTGGGTGGAATTTTCTTGCTAGCAATGTGGATTCAAATATTTCTAAAGTTAACAACTTCTAGATCTATTTGCCTTATAGTTATTTTATGGATATAGTGTTCCTAGATATCTCACTAAGCTACCCTACTTTCATGGATTTTTAAATTTTCTAGTAGTATTTCCATTGAAGCTTAAATCTAAGGAGGCCCTCACAAAAAAATAAACTTTTTTTATTTAAGTTTTGTGTGGTATTTGCAACACTATTGGAAAATATCTACCCCCTAGGAATGTTTCCTAGATTAGGTGGGAATTTTTAAAATTTAAAATTTTGATTTTAGTTAGAATAGTTTTTTATCATATTTGAGGATAGCGATTTTCTCCTTAGGATTTATGTCTTAGCTTGGTCTTCTTCTATAGTTGTTTGTTCTATATACAAGGGATCTAACATTATCCTTAGTGCTTCTATTATGTTCTTTTGGCTTCTAGGATCTTCCTATTATCATATACTATCTTGTTTTTCCTCTATTGATCTCTTGTGTTTCGTCTGCAACCTTGATGCTCTATTTTTATTATAAAATGTTTACGGACCCTTGCAAAAACCCTTCTTTGGTTTGTAAAATGTTTGGTGAACCTTTCAAAATATCTTCTTCCATATAATAAAAATAAATATATAGAAAGGGTAGATTTTAATATTGGATTGATCAACAATTTCTAAAAATAAATAGAACCAAAAAGTTACCAAGAAAGAGGAACAAGTCATTAGAAAATTTGCATCATGAATAGTGTCTATATATAAAAAAATTATATTGCTAAGGTTAATTTTAGCATTCCAACCAATAAAAAAATGAATGGTCTCAAGGAGAATAAACATATCATTACATATGTACTTTAGTTCAAGGTTAATGAATGAACCTAAGGTTTATTAATAAAATATTACAATAAACCCACTTATGAATGGTATAAAATGTTACAAAGGGATATACAAGAAATATAATATAGAAGTTTATCATGGCTTCAAGTGAATGTGAATACTATATATTCCAACATACCCTATTAAGTTGAAAATGGGCCATGGAATGACACACTTATCACTCCCTTTAGTGGACACACTCCTAGACTAGGATACTCCCACAATTACAAAAAGACACCCTAGGCATGATCTTGGTTGAAATATCTATTGTTTGCTTGATTGATAATAATTTAAATTGGTCAAGCATCTCATGGGATTAAGGATATTAAAATAGTGCATCTAAACCATAATGTGCTTAGTGCATTGATAAAACTTTAGATTATAGACAAGCATTATGGAATTTTGATTTTCACAATAAAGAGTGTTTGAAAACTATAGGATTCTCATCTAATCTTAAATTATGACCATCCATCAAAGAAATTTGTAATTATCATTGGTATCACAATATTTAAATTCTATAGAAGACTAATATATAAAAGAATACAATTCTATAATAGTAAGAGAATTATATAGATCTAATAAAAAATAGAATATGATAGTGGAGCTCGATTGGTCCAAATAATCAATCCAATATTTATCAAAAATTCCTACAAAAATTTGAGTAGTGAATATCCATGTAGTATGTACCTTTGATATACCAATAAATTCTCATTGTCACCATTTGGTGACTATCATGGGGTGTCTACATGTACCTAGATCAATAGAGAGTAGAAAATGCAATATTTGCATCAATGTTGATAAGATAGAAAAGACTCCCAACAAGTAACCAATAAAAATTAGTATTCCCCAAAAAAGTGGTGTAATCCACTTATATCTTCATACAAAAAAAAAAGAGTGTCCAAGCATATTTATAATATTCAATTCTAAAAGGATGTAGAAGATCTACGCTATACTTAAGTTAAGAAATATTGATTATAGAATAGGATTTTTGAATCTAATTCCATCAAAAATAATAAAAGAGACCCAACATTTTGTATTTAAAGTATCATAAATAAATGACTTCATATCCTATATTAAGTATGTTGAGTTTTACATAATGAGAAGATCATCATTATACAACACAATTATCAATATCATATCATCTTGACAGTTATCTATTCTTTTTTTTTTTTGGTAAATAAAAGTCTTCATTAATTACTAGGTTTTGCACGTTAACCCAAAAGTCTAAAGAGACATTTATCTATTCTATGATAAAGGTAAAAGTGATATTTCCTATAACCCATAGACTTAATCCTACTTGAATCTTACGAGCGTATGTTAGGTAAAGTAATTGTTTTCACTTCTTATAGCTTTTAGAAAATGGATGACATGGGCTCAAATTACAGAGTCCAGGTACAAGGTTGGAATTTTAAATGATGTAGATACAATTGATTAGTTTTTTTGGGTGGTAGGGTCATGTGTATCTCAATCACCTACTTAGGTTTCTCTGCTTGTTTTAGTGAAGCCTTGTAAACTAGTCATAACTGGAGCTTACGTGATGTTTAATGGAGCTACAAGTTGTTTTGATTGATTTAGAGAAACCTGATTCCCTATCATAACATTGACCACTCCTAAAAACTCATGAGAATACGTATTGGCATTTGGACAAGTCATGGATGTATCATCAACTTGTCTAAGGTGATCTTCCTATCCCCCATATTTAGGTAAAAAACCAAGGATGAAATTGATGTGTGGCAACTAGATAAGAGATCAACCTAAATCCTTTATTTATTCGATGATAGTTGTAAATGTAACAATTTTTTTATGTATTCACCGAGTTCATTACTGTTCAAGTGAATTGTGACCTACGATGTGGTGTATGGAGATAATATGAGATGATTTGATTCATCCATAACAATAGTCATATCTTCCTTGTTGGTAGGAATGGGGAGGTCCTTTGCTGATATGTTTGACATGGCTATGGAAATCCCTATGGTTGGCTTTGTTGACTTATCCTTGCTTGGAGAAACCGAAGACAGATGAGTAGTAGGAGAAACTGATGGTAATTACGATAGTGGAGATAGTTCCATGATCATTGGGTAAAATCATTGGGTTTAGATTCCATATGCATGGGTGATAGATTAAGCTCCTATGGATGATCAATTTTATTGTACTAATTGAAGGGATATGGGTTCTCATGAACCACATGGACCTTACCTTCATGTATGTATTTGAGGTATTGATGAACTATGGAAGGGATACACTTCATTGCTCTCATCCATGGCCATCCAAGTAGTATGTTGTACTATTTGTTAACCATCCAAGATGTAGCACAATGTAGGTATAGTTTTTATCCAACCTGAATAGGGAGGACTATCGTGTAAACCATGGGAAATAGAACATAGTTAAACACTTGCAAGGTGAATTTGGATGCTACAATGTGTGAAGGTGGAATGTTGAGATGTTTCAATGCAATTGTGGTAATAATGGTTATTGTGGAGCTCACGTTGATCAATACCTAATTATAGGGGATCCTATTGATGCACACTATGTTGTGTAAAGGATGTTCAAGTATATTTATGGGTATGGATTTGATCTCATGATCTTAAAATGTTATTACAATATTGTTGTACAATTATATATGTCCCACAAAATTGGTAAAATCATCAAGATTATGGGGTTGTGACTCAATCAAACTTATAATCTTCATGAAAATTTCTTGATGTTTGGAGGATTATTATATTAGCTCACCCATGGTCATGTTGACTGATAGCATATGCATACTTTACACTTGACTACTTTTAATTGTGACCATCGATTGAGTTGGTGATCTTTGGATTTGAGTTTAGGGTGGTGAAGACCACAACATAGAATGAATGTAAATTTTCTTTCTATATGTCTTGATAGATATGTTATGACTGGTGGTGGTCTAGGATCATCATTAGCTAACAAAGGTACCTTGGTGGTCTAATATCTTATGATGATGTGGATAACCCATGGGTGTTCCCCAAGCAAAGGTACCTTGGTGGTCTAATCCTCTATATGAGGATTTGGTCTCACAATGACTATTAAACCATCATGCAAGTATGAGAATATCCATAGGACTATATCATAGGTATTCAAGGTCTCCTTATAAGTTTTAAATTTTTTTGTATCGTGGTTGAGCTCGAGTACACATAGTTATCATTATATATTGATTAAGAAAAAAATAAAGGAAACAATAAAATATACAAAATGATTATCTCATTTAAAAATTTCTGTGAGTCCTAAACTATCTGGTGTGTTTTTATTTGTTGTTATTGCTTTTTTTATTTGTGTTTTTGCTTTTGTTGATAATATTACTTGTCTTAAGGATTTTCACCTATATACTCTCACACATAGGTTTGGTGGTAAAATCCAAGTCATGAAATCCATTGAAGTTTAGTGATGAAGTCCAAACTAGGTAAGGGAGCCCAGGTCCTACCAGTCCTCACTATGATAGATCTTGGATTGGCCTTGGGTAAAATAGGGTGTAAAATAACCACAAACAAGCTAACAAGGTGGTGATGAAGGCCATCATAATTGATCTTGATCAATGGTTAGGTGTGAATTCCAACTCGTTGATGTTTAATATGATGCATGGTATGTGTGGGTTAATTTTTCTTTCTACAAAAAAAAATGTAATAATAGATCAATCAATACCTTTTTTCTAATGCATAAAATAACATTTAATTTTTTATATTCCTAAGTAAAAATATTTTAGTTTTAGAAATCTAAAATTGTAAAACCCTAATATGATATCAGCCTTTGCATAGGAAACAAGCACACAATCCACATAGTAAGTAAATAAAGGTTGTCTCTATGTAATACAGTCTATATTAGAGGTCATATGACACAAGGAATATCAAAAATAGGGGTCACCTAACCTAGAAGCATCCAACAATAGAGTCTACCTAACCTAGAATCAATCACAAGCAAAATATTTTAAATTTAAAAACTTCTTCTATATTTTCCAATTAAACATGAAATTTTAACTTTCTCTATGAATAGTAAGAAAATTGGGTATAGAAAAGCTCATAGGTAAAGCCTACATCTTATGAGGGTATCGCTCCTTTGATTTTGTGATTCTACTTTGAGGCCATTGTAGGGCAAAGTAGTGGGATCTGTTGGCCATCATAGGGTAGGATGACTGCTATTGTTGACCATTCTAGCCCAAGATGATGGTAATTGTAATTCAATAATAAATAAATAAAGCTAATTAGCAAAAAATATTGTGAAATGTGGAAAGAGTCCCACACTGTGATCACCACTGTAGTATGCAAAAATTGTACACCTATATAATTATATGAAATCAAATTGAATAACACATTATGTAGCCATCAAGATCAAAGAAAGATGTAAAGAAATGGTGTCCTTCTCATTAATATTAAATTTATCCTTCTTAAGGCAGTAACCATGGTATCTCTCTTAGGGATTTAATACCAATTTGATACAATTTATAATAAAGAAAAAATGTAATCTCGTAGAATCTTTGCACCCTCAAAACTGATTTGGGAAGGATTTTCTTGTGACCTCTACAAGATATGATGTGAATTGATGAATATTTATGTTGATATCTCATGTCAAGACCTAAAATCTACACACAAGAAAACTCACAAGACATTAATAGAAAATGAGGAACCTCTCATGATGAGGTCCATATCCATGATAAGAAACTAAAAAGAAATATTGAAAATGATAAAAAGATGCATGAAAAGTGAATTAAACTATGCTAGAAAGCAAATGAAATGTTGCTAAATCTACTGTAACTAAGAAAAATAGTAAAAATATATGTCATCAAGAGGTTATTCTGGGGTAGAATGGTCTAGCCTGCTGACCATCCAAGGGTAGAGTAGCGGTGCCTGCAAACCATCTCGGGGTGAGACAACTACTGAATAGAGAACTAGTTATTTGTGATCGATGTGGAAAATTTCATGATTAATATGCCAAATTTATGTTCAAGGATCTTGCTCTTTGAAGCATAATTAAATTATAGAAATTGGTATGAAATCAAGATGTTTTATGGTGAAAGAGTGTTGAATTTGGTCTTCAAAATCCAAGAGACTCCATTTTTACACTTGTAAGCTCCATGACAAAAATCCATTAGTATTTTATTTCTTAGCAATATATCACTCAAGAACAATTTGGTAGCACTTCATTGTGGAAAATTAGGATCCTTTTGAATTAAGGTAAGCTACCTTTTAATAGCTTTTCCAAATGGAAATATTGGCTTCCTTGAGAAGCCAAGAAACAATCAAGATCAAGAACAGTAATAGCTTCTTCTAGAAGCTTCATGCAACTGATTGTAAAATTTGTTAGACTTAGTTGGCTATTGAAACTATTTTTTCTCATGTCACTATTTTTGAGTTTGTTATAGGTATGATCATCCTAGGGTAAAGTAACCATGACTGTTGGTCATCCCAGGGTAGAGTGGCCTCTAGAGGCTATCCTTGGGTATGACAGTATAGGTTGTAAAGAGGGAATCCTTCGTGTTAAAGTGATAAAAATCACTGTTAAGCCCTGAGGCTACCCAGGTGGGTCATATGGCCTAGAAAAATATCCATATATGCAATCTTCTCAAAATGACATGTTTTAGGTGTTTACATGTTCCGTCACCGAAATATTAAATGTTTACTTGGTCTTCTAGAACAATTTATAGCCATTAATATTTTTTATTTTCACATATAACAAGATATTATACTTTCTTCTTCATTAATGAATAATACTCAACAAGAAAATAATTTCCCCCTCCAAAAATCCTTTGTGTAAAACTGAGTGAGAAAATATCCAAAATAATCAACCCTTTATAATAAAACTCAAGATGGATCCTTCTAATGACATACCTATGAAATAATGGGTTTTTCATCATGGGTGTTAAAATATAATTAGGAATTACATGAATCATGAGATTATGTGCTAAATCTTATGTAGAAGTACAATTAGAAGCCTATACTTGAGAATCCAACACATACTCACAATACACATCAACATAAAACACCATCACATAGGGTATGTTATGATCAAGCTCATATACCTTGGGATTTAAAATTATACATGTTGTATAAGAGTCTATAGGAAGAGGATTGAAATCAAAATAACCTATTTATGTATCATCAGTGAGAGTTTGATCAACCAACCTAGTTGAAATTATACCAATTAGAATCTCAAAGAGAAAAACATGAACTATTAGAGGATATATAAGAGGAGACTCATTTTTAAAGAAAATAGGGAGAGGGAAGAAGTAATATATTGAATCGATGCATCAAGGATAACATATTTTTAGATTAAAATATCCAATGTTAAATGGTCATATAGATTTTAGGGTTTGGAGGTATCAAAATATCCCACAAAAATACAATGATATATCTTCATGTCCACCTTATTAAATGTATCTTTTAGAATATGGGACCATGTAGTGGATCCAAACATATGGAAGCTAGACACATCAAGATCATTTCCTATCAAAATATTAAGATGAATCATACCATGAATGGGTTTATTTGTAGTTCAATTAATGATATATACAAAAGTCACTACTTAGTCCTATAACATGGGTTCCATATGCTTGGCATGTAACATACATCTAACCATATTCACAATAATCCCATTATTTACCTTTTCAATGTATACACCCAATGTTGAACACTAATAAATAATTAAAAGGTTTATGTACTCATCAACTAGTTTTGTGAACAAATACAGTTGGTTTGTTTATGGCATATCCAAATTTGGGATAAAAAGTGATATCATATTTGGAGCTTACAAATTCCTTTTAAACCTTCACAAAATTTCATAAAAGTACCAAAACTAGAATAGTTGAAAAGTGTTAGGATCTCAATATTAAAAATAAGCACACTCACACAAATTACTAGAAAATAACACAAATACATCAAATTACTCAATAACACTATGCAGAAATTAAATGCAGAAATGGAATAATCTCACAATAACATAGAATCACAGGTCTCTTCGAGGGGGCAATCTTATTCAATATTTCATTAGCTTGCAAAAATATGAATTCATACATTTCTTAATATATTTTAAAGAAAAACTTCATGCAACCCTACCTAAAGGCTCAAGAGTTGGCTTACATGCAAAATTCCACTCGAGCTAGAATCTCCTACCTACCATCGATTACAATCTTGATAAAAAATGGTTACATGAGATGGTGCCACTTGGCTAGGAATACCACTTGCCACATACATTACAAACTATTACAAAATAATATCATAATGAAATCCCCCACGTTGTAAGTGGGTCATTACATAAGTAAATGAGAATTACAAAAGAGAATTAGGATAGGATCCTACCATGTCCTTCCCATTCAAAAATATTTGTCCTCAAAACTAAAAATGAGGGAACTGGTTCTAGAGATGATGGAGAGACTCCCATGTAGTATCTTCTGGGTGGAGCCCATGCCACTGAACAAGAACTTCTATGATGGTACGGTTAGTGTGGATTCAATGCTCCAATAATTGTTCAGATTCGAGTAATATGGACCCTTCTTCATCCAATTCTGGTAATGCTGACTGAACCTGTACCTATGTGCCCATAACTTTCTTGAGAGAGGAAACATGAAAAACAATATGGAGCTTGGAGGTGGGTGGAAGACCCAATTTTTAAGTAGTGGAACCACTTCATTGAAGAACTTGATAGGGTCCATAGTATTTTGCAACAAGTTTCTGGCACCGGTGGAGTTGTGGGGATGATTGTTTGTACGGTTGCAAGTGAAGGAAGATCATGTCACCTACATCAAAGCTATGCTTAGAAAAATGTTGGTCAGCCTATTTTTGCATCCGATTCTGAGCCATGTCCAAATTTTGCTTCAAATGATGAAGAACATCAGTATGTTGGTTGAGAGTAGTGTCAACTGCCTGCACCTTGGAGCTTCCTAGGATGTATGAAGAAGGCATGAGTGGAGGGTGTCCATAAACAACCTCAAAATGGGTGAGTTTGGTTGTTGTATGATAGGAAGTTTTGTACCACCATTCCACAAAAGGAAGCCACTTCACCCATTGAGTAGGATTATTTGAAGCAAAGCAATGAAGATAGATCTCCAAACATTTGTTGACAATCTCAGTTTGACCATCAGTTTATGGATGATAGGATGAACTCATTTTGAGCTTAGTTCCTTGCAACTTAAATAATTCTTGCCAGAAATGACTAGTGAAGGTGGGATCTTGATCAAACACAATGGAGGTGAGCATACCATGAAGGCAAAAAATAGAATCAAGAAATATTTGGGCAACGGTGGAGGCTGTGTAAGGTTGTCAAGGAAACAAAAATGAGCATAATTCGAAAGGCGATCCACTACCACAAGAATAACAGACTTACCACCAGATTTAGGTAACCCTTCTATAAGTTCCATAAAAATATTAGTCTAAACCTGATATGGAATGGGAAAGAATTTAAGAGTACCCGAAGAATGTACCGTTTCACCTTTCATCCATTGGTAGGTATCACAAGTTGCAAAAAAATCACAGATATCCTATTTCATACCTTTCCAAAAGAATGTGTGCTTGAGGCATTCATATGTTTTAAGAAATCTTGAATGGCCTATAGAGGAAGTAGTATGTAGTTCCTTCATGAAGAGCTCATTGAGTGGGGATGTGTGAGGAAGAACAAGGCATTGGCGATAACATAGGTTATGGCCATCCCAATTGTAGCTTGGGAATGAAGTAGGATCATCATGGAGAAATGCCACCAAAGCTTTCAAATTTGTATCTTGAAGTACCTCCTATCATAAGGAATCTATCCATTGAGGAACAGGTGAGGAAATGGCACATATCATACTTGAGGGCCTCAAACTGATGAGAGAGAGCATCAGCCACAATATTCTCTTTGCCTTTTTTATAGGTGATATCGTAATCATATCCCATGAGTTTAGAAACCCATTTTTGTTGTTTTGGGATAGCAACTCATTATTCCAAGAAGTATTTGAGACTCTGATGGTTTATTTTAATGGATAAATTATGCCTAATGAGATATGGTCACCAATGGGTTACAACATATAATATGGCCAACATCTCCTTGGCATATGTAGACTTTCCCAAGTTACGATCAGAGAGTACCTTACTAGTGAAATCCAAGGGTCTCCCTTCCTGCATCAACACTGCCATGATGCCATGACCGAAAGCATCACTTTCAATTACAAAAGGCTTGTAAAAATATGGTATGGCTAGAACTGGTGTTGTGGTCATAGCATGCTTCAATTTGCAGAAGGATTGGTCAGTCGGACCCATTCAAGTAAAAGAGGCCTTCTTTAACGTGGATGTGATGGGGCTTCTATTTTACCATAATTAAAAATAAATTTGTGGTAGTAACCTGTAAGCTCTAAGAATCCTCGAAGTCCCTTGATAGTGTGAGGTTTTGGCCAATCCTGAACTGCCTGAATCTTCTTGGGGTCGACCTTGATGCCCTCTTTGGATATAATGTGTCCTAGATACTCCACTTCATTTAGACCAAAGGAACACTTGGACCGCTTAGCAAAAATTTGATGTTGTGCCAACAATTGTAATGTTTGGTCCACATGGATAAGGTGTTCTTCCCATAAGCAGCTATAAACCAAGATATCATCAAAGAAACCCTGGATGAACTTTCACAGGAAAGGGTGAAATATGTTCATCAAGCTCTAAAATGTGGAAGGAGCATTTGTCAAACCAAATGGCATTACCAAGAACTCATAGTGACCTTCATGAGTACAAAATGCAGTTTTGGGGATATCATCGTCCTTGAGCCAAATTTTATGGTAGCCATAACGAAGTTCTAACTTGGAGAAGTACATAGCTCCATGTAGTTCATCCATTAATTCATCCACTATTGGAATGGGGAATTTTTCCTTGATGGTAATTTTTTTCAGCTCATGGTAGTCTATACACAATAGCCATGAGCCATCCTTATTGCGAACTAGTAAAATTGGAGAAGAGTAAGGTCTGGTACTCGGTTGAATGACACCAAATTTGAGCAATTCTTATACCATCTACTCAATTTTAGACTTGAGATAATGAGGATACCGATACGGCCTGATGTTGGGTGGTGCATTACCTGGTATTAGTGGATTAGCATGGTCATGTGAGTGATGAGGTAGTAGTGTAGTTGGTTCTGAAAAACACCATTGTGCTTGGTAAGAACAAGTTACAAATCTATTGGAATTTGATCCATTGTGGAAGTGCTTTGTTGAATTGAAAATATTTGTGCAATGACCCCATGGAATGACTTTTTCAACAATTTCTCCATACGATTGGAACTGACAATTTGGGAAGGGCCTATTTTGGCACCATGGAGGATGTGTGTTTTTCAATGCTGTGAAAACTACATCCATAGTTCTACAAAGTTCCAATTGACAATGCCCAAGGTGCTCAACCATTGGGATCCCAACACCATGGCACATACTCCCAATTGGAGGGCAAACATGTCTTTCTTGAGTTCAAAATACCCCATATTTATTTTAACATTGCGACATTTACATTTACAAGATAAAGTGACTCCATTTGCCACCATGACTTCAAAGGAATTGCATGTGTGTATATAGCAATTGGCCTACTTAGCAACTTAGAGGTCAATGAATTTGTGTTTACTTTTTGAATCAATAAGAATAGTAAGGCGTTGGCCTTTGAAAAACCCACAAATCTTATGGTTTGTGGAGTTGTAACCCCAACAAGAGCATGGACAAAAATTTCTACTTCAGGGTCTTGTTTTTCCTCTTCCTGTTGAGTTGGTGCTTTAGTTGTCACTTTCCTCATCACTCTGGTTACTGCTATCAGGTTCCTCTGCATATATTAAGAAAAATCTCTTATTTGCACATCTATGCCCCTTTACAAATTTTTCATCAAAATTGTAACATAGCCCTTAGGCGCGATGCGCATCCATTTCAACTGTATTCAGTCACTTAGGATTAGGAGGTTTATTATCAGTATTATTTTGGAACCAAGGAGGAAAGGGAGTCCAAGCTTGAGAAAATTGCGGTGTCTGCTGTTGAGTTAAGAGTTTAGATTCAACCAAAAGGGCTAAACTGATATCCTCCATAATGGTTTGTGTTTTAAACATATTGAATTCAGCCTGTAGATCATCTTTCAACCCACTCATGAAACAACTCATAAAAAATCCTTCATTCAAACCACTTGTCTTATTGTCCAATTTCTCAAATTATGTCTGGTAATCACGAACTGTGGTAGTTTGTTTCAGCTTTGTCAATGCTCTTGTAATGTCTTCATAGTCATTAGGGCCAAATCAGGTGATTAGTTGGGACTCAAAGTCCTCCCAAGATAGATTAGGGGTAGTGGCTCGTAGCCATTCAAACCAATGTAAGGCTTCAGATTCTAAGTTGAAGGAAGCCATTTGAACCCGATGATATATAGGGACATTGTGGAGTCTAGAGAATTGATCAACCCGACATTACCACCCATCGACATCCTTTCCACTGAACTTAGGAAAATCTAATTTAGGCATTTTGAAGGTTGGATCATGGTCATAGTGAGTGTCTTCGGTTCCCATTCTTTGGTCTTCTATTTCCATTTTTCAATCTCGTTCAGAGTTTTCAGCTTGGTGTTCAGATGTGAGAGTACCTTGCAATTGTGTCTCCACCTCTGTAAGTTGTTTTTCTAAGCGAATTCTAGTGGTATCCTGATCTGTTCGAAGCTCTCGAATATCTTCTCTTATGGTGTGGTTTATAGTGGTCAAATAGTCAAGGGCTTTTTGCATATTGGCCAATAATGTGGTAATTTCTAACTCCTTTTGTCTACAACTGTCGCTCACCATTGTGGGACCTCTTTTACTTAGTTACTAAAAATAGATGTAGGATTTTAGGAGTTACCATTTTTAGTAAGGGTCCAAAATTGGGAAATGTGTTGCAACTCTGATTTTAGGATAAGTTCCACTTCGGTGGTTGTTTGATCTAAGTGCTCAATGAGGAGATATACTAAATTTCTTGACTTTTTGTGATCTCCTATTGGTTGCAAGTCGATGTGAAGATAATTTCTTCCCCTTGGACTTAAAATTTCACCAGTGAGTCCTTAAGAGTCTTTGGTGTAGAATAATAAGTATCTTCTATTCCCAAAAATTTGGATCAATTTGATTGACCGTTGAAAAGTTATGGCCTTAGAAAAAAATCAAAAATTACTATTTTTGGAAAATCGGTGCAAAATTTGACCAGGGACTACCAAGGACAATTTTGTTTGGAATAGAGTGTAGAATTATTTGCTAAATTTTGGAGTCAATCTGAGCTCTGTGTGAAGAGATATCCCTATTTTTTTTTTCTACTATGGTTGGTGTTGTCGATTTTTGATCTGGAGTTATAGTTCAAAATTTGGGACCTAGGATCAACTATATCTGACCTATAGACTGCACCCTGACCACCTTCTCACTATCCTATTCCTTCCTCAGTCACCTGTATTGTGGTTACTAACATGGTTCCTATCACTGACCCTAGGGATTCTATGATATTGATAGTACTATTTTTGACACTAGAAGTCTGTAATTCTGGACTGTTACAGAGGGTTGTTACTGTCGACCTGACTACCTCTATTACTGACCACACTATTTCTACCACTGTCGTAACTATTATGTTTCTAACCATAGGCTGTTGCACACTTGCAAGATCTATCCTGATTGTTGGTGCATGCAAGTTTGTTTTCTGTGATAAGGAATGCCTTCTTCGTATGCTCACTTTTGGCGTTGTGAATGCAGGTTAACAGAATAGGGATGGTGTTGATTTGCAGGTGAAAGATATGTTTTTTAGAACTAGGGTATGCTAAGCAATGGAGTATGTAATACCCATAGGCCCTCTATTATACTGTAGTGACGAACAATAATGCTTGGACCAATATTTCAAGCCACTAACCAAGGAGGATTCCACAAATACCCTTGAGCACACTATCTACCTGTATGATAGTATGGGAGGGTGATCATCCGGGATGTTGTGTCCTATGGACTATGAATAATACAAGGCCGAAAAGCTTCCTAATCGAATTTTTTTTGTTTAAACCTAGATTGTCTCCCGATACACCCGAAGATGCATGGGAGATCAAATCCATGTGTGAGTTTTGTCTAAGGCCTAGGTATTGGAGCCTGATCACCCCTCACTTCACTATACGCTTTATGGGATATCTATATTAGACAATAATGATAGCTCCTTCATGATATTTTAAAACCCCCAACACAGGGTTTCTAACCTACACAACTAAAACAAAGACTGTATTTTTTTGTGTTTTTTGGAATTTTGGTCGAAAAAAAAGACTATTTTTTTTGGATTTTTTAATAAAGGAAAAACATAAATGAAAAAACAAATAGAAATTTATACCTAATAGATGGAATGGCTAGCAAAAATCATCTCAGTTGTAGTTGAACTTGGCCCTAGAAAGAGCTCTGATACCACTTGTTAGGATCTCACTATTAAAAATAAGCGCACACACACAAAATACTAGAAAATAACACAAATACATCAAATAACTCAATAAGACTATGCAAAAATTAAATACAGAAATGGAACAATCTCACAATAACATAGAATTGTAGGCCTCTTCGAGGGGGCAACCTCCTTCAATATTTCATTAGCTTGTAAAAATATGAATTCGTACATGGCTTCATATATTTCAAAGAAAAACTTCATGCAACCCTATCTAAAGGCTCAAGAGTTGGATTACATGCAAAATTCCACTCGAGATAGAATCTCCTACCTACCATTGGTTACAATCTTGATAAAAAATGGTTACATGAGACGATGCCACTTGGCTAGGAATACCGCTTGCGACATACATTACAAAGTATTACAAAATAATATCATAATGGGATCCCCCATGTTGGAAGTGGGTCATTACATAAGTAAATGAGAATTACAAAATGGCGTTAGGATAGGATCCTAACAAAAATGATATTTTCAATGAGTACCAACATGCCTATACTTGCATAAGAATTGACACCTCTAAATAACCTAAAATAATAAGCATTACAGACATACAAAAGTGTTGTGGCACTTCTACTACCATATGATACTTTTTTACTACCTAAAAACCATCAAGAATTTCCTACCTACCAACCATCAAGAAGTAGTAGCACCATGAAAAACACTACCATGACACTTTTGCAAAATTGTGGAATTTTTTATTTATTACTTCTAAAGCTAATATTTTGATAGTTTGATTTCCTACTACCCCCCATTCGATCATGAATCTCATCCCACCAGTCTAATTATCATATGATTGATTGGTTAATTATCAATCATACCTTCCTTGTTAGTAGTTGAATGGTGGATAACTCTAAATAAATCCTACTTAATTTCATGCAAATATTGATTAGGTCTAATCAGCTCAATGAAACTAAACTCAACGTACCTTGCTTATTATGTCAAGATTTTTTTTGTGAATGGCCTAAGTATTCTTGGTTTATCTGTAAATACATTCATTGGGGAGGTCTTGAAAGATCAATCTTTTGTACATTAATAAAATTTCAAAATACCTATAGCATGTATTTTTCATGAATTAATATTATTTTCACCTAAAATTTTTGCTAGAACAATATCATGATATCCTCCTCTTGTCAACACCGTGATCAAAAATTAAGGGTATAAAAAGAATTGTTTAAATATTTGGATGGTCTATTCATAAGCATCACTAGACATCAAGACATTCTCAAAGTAAATCAAAGAAAACTCCTCAATGGTCTCTATTATAGGAGTAATCTATGGTTGTGTCTACACCTTTGTAGTTTATTGTATTTTATAACTACATGATTTGTTGACATTTTATATATGTATGTAATTGTTGAAAGATAATTATATTATTATTATATAGTTTGTTGAATTACCATTGCCTATGCATTATGATCAAAGTACTATTGGAATAAAACTATGCTATTGTTGAAATATATACATAAATATCAATGTATAATTGTGATATCATTAAAAAAATTGTTGAGCTATCTTAGTTCTCGGTTGTTAGAGTCCTTGGTCAGTTTGACTCAAATTTCTATAATCAGTCTTGAGATTCATTTTCTGATATATTGCTCCAAGAATAATTACTTTCACAAGTTTCTTATCTCAAATGTGATCAACATCCATCTCAATAAATATCATCAAGATAAGTGCAATAACATATCTTGAGATATATTGGTAGGGGCTTATTTCTAACTTGTAAATAATTCCATTAAAATTTCCCAAAGATTCAATCAAGATAAGTGCAATAACAGAGCTCGAGACTTATTAGCGGAAACTTATTTCTAACTTGTGAATGTTTCAATCCCAAAGTGTTGAAGGATGCATGTTTCCATATCATTTTTTTCCAAGTACCTAGGATCACACCAAACATCCCAATTTAAATATTTTTGGTAGTGTTAGAAACTTCAAGTGACCTAGTAATCAAATACAAAAGCTAACATTCCCACCTTGGAAAATCATGTGTTAAGATCTCATGGTCAATGTTCGTGTTAACAAGGGTATATGTATTAACAGATCAATTCCTATAGTTATTTTCAAATATGTAAATTTCAATGTTCATGCCATGTATAGCCTTGATAAATTTAATGATCATACCAAGAAGCAAGAGAATTATCAATGTACTCACATGCCTACCTCTTGGCATCATAACAAGTTTTGGAGTAATACAAGTTTTGAGAATGACAACATGATGAGATGGATTGTTCCTGCATCTACAATCTTCTATATTTATTTCAATTTATACTTGGGTGCAGGTGGTAAACTTCAGTTATCCAATTCCACTACCAATTACCCTAGAACTAAGATGGTAAAAATTTTACCCGATACCATGAACCTTGAACATGATATGGAAGTGATTCTTAAGAATTGTGGTTTTATTGATTTTCTAAGTAAATTCAATGGTAGTGATAATCAAATTTCTCAATATTTTATCATTTCATGGGACAATAGTCATGTAGTACTCAAAGGGTTGAAATTTAAGATGAATGTGCATCTTCTTTCCAAGATTACAGAGCTTCCTATCGATGGAGATATAATCTACCAAGACAAATATTCCATGGTGGAATAACTCACATTTTCCTAACAAAGGGAGGAAAATACAAAGAGACAAAGGGAGAATTATCGTGAAAGGGCTTCCAAATACCTATAATAGAGTTTTAATACCATAATGCAATACTTCATAGTGAATGGGATTGATTAACCGTTGAGAAGCTTCCATATTGCATTCTTAAATCACTTAAGGGATGTAAAAGAAGTTAATGTACCTGATTGTTTTGTAAGGTCCATGGATATTTGAATGGATCAATTTAAGAAGGGTACATCATATCATGCAAATCACCAGGTCCTCCATTTTATCATGTTCAAACATGTACTACAAAAAGAATCTCAAAATGTATCCATCACCAATATTGATAATTTAGGATCAAAATCTAGCCAAGGTAAACCTCACATAATTATTGAAAGTGAGGATGAGGATAAGACACCCACTAGTAATAATAAGTCTAAAAGTAATGTGGTTGTGATATGTACTTTGAGTTTAGTGAATCGTGAACCTCAACACCACTCATACAAAACCAAGGTAACAAAACAAAAAAATTTAGATAGTACTCAGGATCCCTTAGATGATTATCCTACTAAGAATAATTGCATGATGAAGGAAGTTGATCCCTATAATTTTTTGAAGGATGAAATACTTTTGATAAAGTCCAAGTGTGATCATTCAATCATTATGATTAAAATTCTCAAAAATTCTTACTCGATATTTTGCAAAACTGAGACTATTCTTTAGCATGTAATTCATGTGGCCAAAGCAATCAATTCTAACCAAAATGAAACTACTAAGGTAATCAAAACCACTTCTATAAAAGACAATTATATAATGGATTAGTTATTTTTTTTAGTGGGTTTTTGGAGCTAGGGGATTCTTTCTACTATTTGGTTTGAATTTTTCACTATTTCTTCTTGTCCTATTAGTTTTGTCTTGGTGTGTCTGGTTTACTTTTTCCTTTATCAGGATTGGGATGATCATGCTTATTTGTTTATCCTTTTTATTTTTCGTCAAATTTGAACTTAGTTGGGTTTTAACCCTTCTCACTTTATAAAAGGTTTAGCATCCCTTTCAAAATGCTTTAAATCAATCAAAAAAGTAATATATGCATAATTTTCAAAGTGATATCTTAATATCATTATATCCTTTGTTGAAATATTATGATAATAGTGGTATGAGAAGATATAGGAAGGGTAAAGTTTAAAAAATATTATCTTTTGATCTGTACATGTCAGACCTAGGTCTTTGTGAGGGATCCATGAGAGGGAGAGGAAATGTGAGAGGAAGGCTAAGAGGTTGTGCAAGAGTGAGTTGTTATGGTAGAAGAGACTCTCCCTTACTATGCAATAATGGTCTTGGTGCTAGTTTTGATGTGTCAATGGATTTGAAGCTTACATGTATTAGGGTGGATATGGACCCCCTTGATTCTATTGTTCCTTGAGAACCTCTTATGGAATTCCTATTCATGGAGTCCATCCTAGGTGAATATCTTCCTCCTATTGGTGTTATATCATATTTTGATTTTTGGTGGAAAATCCATTGCTTGCAAAAGGGTCTTCTAGTCTTTAAGTTTTGTTGTGAGTGATATATTGATTGTATGTGATTTAGATACCAATCATGGATATATCTTATCTAAGAACATAGATATTGTGTTTGTGGATATTGAGAGGTTCCAATAGGCATTCCCTTTTGTGGCCTTTATTCTTGGTGGAAAAAGTTTCAAGTTGTATTTGTTAATGTGAGTAAGATTTTGGTTGTTAGAGGTTTTACTATCGATATTGAAAATATTTGGCTTGATAATGTGGATCTTGTATGTTTTGGCCCTACGATGTTCTTGCAAGCAAATCCTTCCATAACGTTTGTTTTGGGTGGGAAAAAGTTTTAAATATCAAATATTGATGTGAGTGGGATCCTAACTATTAGTGATATAATTGTTGGTCATAGAGTTGATTTTCTTGAGAATGGGGATCTTATGTTCATGGGTCTTGAGAAGTTCTTACAAACATTCCCTTTTGTAGTGGCTATGTTAGGCAAGAAAAAATTCAAATTTCAAATATTGATGAAGCAAAAATCTGGTTGTTAGTGGTCTAGTTTTTGGTTATATAGGTGATCTTCTTGAGAACATGGATCCCTTATTTATGGATACTAAAAATTTCTTGCAGACATTACCTTCTATGGTCATGGTGCTAGTAATGAGAAAGTTTCAAATTTCAAATGTTGATGTGATAGAGATATGGTTGTTAGTGGTCTAGTTGTTGGTCCTAGAGTTGATTTGTCTAATAACATGGATCTTGTGTTCCTAGCTCCTAAGATATTCTTATAGATATTCTCTTATATGGTTTTCATGCTAGGAAAGAAAAAGTGTTAAATTTTAAATATTAATGTGAGCAATAATTTAACTAATAGTGGCCTAGGTACTACTCCTGGAGATGATCTACCTGTATTTATGGGTCTTAAGAAGTTTTTGTAGACATTCCCCTTTGTGCCTACTATGTTGGGTGTGAAATTGTTTTAAATTTTAAATTTTGATGTGAGTGAGAATCCAGTTGTTAATGGTCTAGCTACTGGTCATGGAGTTAATCTACCTAAGAACATGGATCCTTTGTTCATAGGTCTTGAGCAGTTTTTGTAGACATTCCCTTTCATGGTCATTGTGTTAGGTGAGAAAATGTTTCAAATTTTAAATATTGATATAAATGGGAATTTGGCTATTAGTGGTCTAGCTATTAGTCAGAGATAATATATTTGAGAATGTGGATCTAGGGTTTGTGGGTCTTGAGATGTTTTTGTAGGTAAATTTTTTTATATCCTTTGTGTTGGGTGGTATAAATAAAGAGGATTAGTTGGTTCTTTCTCAACCAAAGTCTTGGGCTTTAAGGGATAGTGTTCATATATTTCTAGGACGGGTGGGTAGTGTGATGAGGAATAATAGATTTCAAGAGATTTAATGAGTGTTCCATATACATAAATGTAGGTAGGCATTAATAAATAATAATATTTTTATATATGATTTTTGTTTTACTGCTATATTTTGGTTTATTTTAATATTTTAGATAGAAGGTTTAAGGTTAAATTTAATGGGGTTAAAGAATGAAGAATTTATGAGCATAATAGAAAAAGAAAAAATATAAATGATACAAGTGCCCCCTTTCATGTACTTAGGTGAATATTGAATGGTTTTATATGTGCAATATTTTTAGATTTTAATTTTTTTAATTATATGATTTATATGTAATGTATTTTTAAAATATTTGAAGTTTAATTTTTATTATTTTTTAGTTAGTTTTATAATTATTTTATTTTATTTTTTCAAAGGAGAAAAATAGTTTCAAAATAAGAATATATTACAAAAACATATTTTATCTATATTGTATAATATTAAAATATAATAATTTCTTATTTCAAAATAAAACTTAACTAAAATTAAAAATTTGTTGTTCATTATATACCAATAATTATAGAAATGAAGCAAGGATTTAAAAACAAACAATGTCCTTAATTATTAATAGAGATATTCTAAAATATTTTTAAAATCCTGAGATACAAAAACAGACCTTTTATTTATCAATAAAAAAAAAACTTTCCTACGATGTTCTTTTAACCAAATCCTTCCATAACTTTTGTGTTGGGTGGGAAAAATGTTTAAATATCAAATATTGATGTGAGTGGGATCCTAACTATTAGTGGTATAATTGCTACTCCTAAATTTGATTTACCTGAGAATGGGGATCTTGTGTTTGTGGGTCCTAAGAAGTTCTTACAAGTATTCCCTTTTGCAGTCACTCTGTTAGGCAAGAAAAAGTTTCAAATTTCAAATGTTGATGAAGCAAAAATCTGGTCATTAGTGGTCTAGTTGTTGGTCCTAGAGTTGATCTGCTTGAGAACATGGATCCCATGTTTATGGATCCTAAAATGTTCTTGTAGACATTACCTTCTATGATCATTGTGCTAGGAAGGAAAAATTTTTAAATTTTAAATGTTGATGTGAGAGATAATCTCATTGTTGGTGGTCTAGTTGTTGGTCCTAGAGCTAAGTTTTGAAGAACATGGATTTTGTGCTCATGGGTCCTAAGACATTATTATAGACATTTCATTCCATGGTTTTTGTGCTAGGCAAGAAATTTTTTTAAATTTTAAATATTAATATGAGTGAGAATTTAACTATTAGTGATATAGGTACTAATCCTAGAGCTGATATACCTATGTTTGTGGGTGTTAAGAATTTCTTGTAGACATTTCTCTTTGCACCAACTATGTTGGGTGAGAATTTTTTTAAATTTCAAAATGTTGATGTGAGTGGGAATCCAAGTGTTAGTGGCCTAGATGTTGGTATTGGAGTTGATCTACCTAAGAACATGGATCCTTTGTTCATGGGTCTTAAGCATTGTTTGTAGACATTCCCTTTCATGGTCATTGTGTTAGGTGAGAAAAATTTTCAAATGATGTGAGTGGCAATTTGGCTAGTAGTGGTATAGCTGCTAGTCCTATAACTAATATATTTGATAATGTGGATATAACATTCATGGGTTTTGAGATGTTTTTATAGGTAAATTATTTCATGGCATTTATTTTGGGTAATATAAATAAAGAGGCTCGATTGGTCCTTTATAAACCAAAGTCTTGGGCTTTAAGGGATAGTTTTCATATCTTACTAGGATGGGTGGGTTATGTGATGGGGAACAATAGTTTTAAAAAGATTTAATGAGTGTCCCATATCCATCAATGGAGGTAGGCTAGGTAGGTCATATCATCTATGCACCCAATTTCAAATTTTAAATGTTGATGTGAATAAAAATAAGGGTTTTAGTGGTCTATAAGTTGATCCTAGAGCTGATATACCTAAGAATATGGATCTTGTATTTTTTGGATCCTAAGAAGTTATTATAGGCATTATCTTCCATGATCATTATGTTTTGTGGGAAAAAGTTTCAAATTTCAAATGTTGATGTGAATGAGAATCCAACTATCAATGGTCTAGCTGATAATATTGGAGTTGATTTGTCTTAGAATGTGGATCTAGGGTTCATAGGTCCTAAGATGTTTTTGTAGGAAAATATTTCCATGGAATTTATGTTGGGCAAGATAAATTTTCAAAATTTAAATATAGAAGTGAGAGGGGTTTTGGTTGTTTATGATACTTTCTTGGTCTAGGATTTGGGTAGGAAATATACTCTTATTTTAAATTCAAATATGAGTAGATTTCTTGAGAGGCCCTAGTAAGAAAATATTGAAGGTGTTCTATCAATTGGTTTTATGCCTTTTAATTGTGGTGTGCTTTCGCATTCCCCTATTAGGAGGGAAGACCCTCTATATGCTTGCATCCTTGAGTCTTAGATTCCTAAGAGTAATACCAGAGGCTAGGAATACTTCCTATATTTATTTGAAGATGCAAATCCACCCTTGGATCTACAAGAGTTTTTTTTTTTTGTGGAAAACATCCCAAAAGGGATGCCACTTTCGGGTAAGACCCAAGGAGGCGGGGGTATCCATTCCGCCAAAAATGCCCAGGACTCGGACCTGGCCTACCACCTTTGACATACTCAAGGAGCAAACAAACACACAAAACCAATTTAAAAATAAGTAAATAACAACAAAAATAATAAAATAAAATAAAAAACATGCTCCTTGAGTGTGTCAAAAACAAAAGCACAACCAAACACGCACAATAAGATAAAAGAAACCACAACACAAACCACATAGAAAAACACAAGAACCACATAACAAAACACAAACAAGACAAAAACAACAGAACACTACAAAGACATAACCCAAAAAAAACATGAAAAATAAACACAACCAAAACCTAAAAAAAATAAAATAAAAATAAAAATAAAAAACAACCAACAACAGACAATAAACAAAAACAAAAAACATAGAAAACACTCACACATAAAAACACGAAATAACACAAACAAAGAGAAACCCAAGAACAAGAACGAAAAAAACACAAGAACAATAACAAAAAACATAAAAAAAAAAACAAAACAACAAAAACACAAGAACAACAAAAAACAACACAAAGAACACAAAAACAAAACAAAACAAAAGAACCCACCCACCTTAAAAAACTAAACAAAAAAAAACAAAAAAAAAAAAGAAAAAAAAATGAACAAAACAATGACCTATCTAGACCAGAAGACTATTAAGGCAAGAATCAATAGAGGAAACAAAATAAAGAATAGAATGAGCTAGGGAACTAAAAAAAACTGAATGAACCAAAGAGAAGCAAAAAAAAAAAAACAAGAAGAAACTAGGTACCTTCGAAGCTGGAGCCATCCAAAGAAATGATAGAAAGAAGAGCTTCCCTAATTTGAGAAGCCCACCATATAGGAGGGTGGCCATAACAAGTAAGATCACCTTTGTCCAAAGCCCAATTAGCTAAAGCATCAGCACTCTTGTTTTGATCTCTGACCACATGATTGTAATCAACTTTCAAAAATCCCATCTGGATTAACTGAATCTTCTCAATAATTCTTTTTATTCTCCAATCCACCTTATGATTCTTAGAAGGAGTCTTCAAGAGATTAATCATAAGTTGAGAGTCAGACTCAACTAACACCTTTTCCCATCCAACCTTAGTAGCCTCTTGAAGGCCTCTGAGGATACCATACCCCTCAGCAAGGTTATTGGAAAGAATACCCAAATTCTCAGCAAAAGTAAAAACCAGGGAGCCATCTGAAAGTCTACCAATTCCTCCCACACTTGGCTTTTCCGAGGTTCCCTCTAGAGGCTCCATCGGTATTGACTTTTCCAAAATCCTTAGGAGGAGGTTGCCAATTTCTAGTCCTATCCATCTTACTAATACTCACATTCCCTTTAAGTTGGTTGCCCTTAGAAGATTTAATCTTCAATATTTGCATCACTTGATCCCATATTTGGTGGGAGTTTTGGGGGTGATTAAGGAGTTGATGGACTGATTCAACTAAGTTGGCTATGGTATTTTGCCAAATATAGTGAATATCCTTCCTATCTTGATTAAAAATTTGGTTGTTCCTTTCATTCCAAATATTCCAAAGAAGAATGGTAGAACCCATCCAAACTAATCGCCTAATAAAATGATAAACACCCTCTTGATTAGGCCAATCCCTCCAAAATCTGTTCAAAAGTAAAAAAATTGGACCATTGTAAGCCAAGTAAAGTGGCCATTCTCCTCCATAGCTCAGAGGCTAAAGTACACTCAATAAAAATATGGTTGATATTTTCTACATTCTCTTCACACATTTCACATCTAAAAGGGCCATGAAAACCATGCTTCATAAGTTGCTCACCGGTAAGCACCCTACGATGCAATAAAAGCCAATTAAAGAACCTCACCTTAGGCCAGAGCTTTTGAGCCCACAATCGAGAAAATATGTCGAGAAGAATGGTTGGGATTATTATGGCATAAGGTCAAATAACCTTGAGCAACTGAATACTCACCCTTAGTAGTGTTGTTCCATCCAAAACAATCTTTTTCATGGGACCAAGAGAGGGATCTCATATGAAGGATGCCTTGGATATCTTGTCTTTGCCTTTCTAGGATTTGAATAGGCCGAGTCCTCAATAGGGATCCAATATCTACCAACCTTTGAATTACCAGTATGGTACCGACAGTAATTAGCCACCTTTATCCAATTAGCTCGGTGAAGCTCCTCCATCCAAGGCCTCCAATCGGGAAACGGAGTTATCAAAGGCTTGTGACCATCCCAAGAATCTGTCCAAAAATTTGCATGTTGACCATTATGAATGATCCAAAATAATTTTTTCTTTATCAAATCCTCACCAGTCTTAAAAGCTGCTAAAATGGGAGAACCTTTGGTAGGAAGTTGATAGCGAACAAGGTCTTCGGGACTTTTGTTCTCAGCATATTTAGCACGGAGATTATTGGCCCAAAGAGCATTGGGGTTATGCAACATCCTCCAATATAATTTAGCAGCTAAAGCTTTGTTGTTATTAATTGAAGACCGGAATCCTAACCCCCCTTCACTCTTAGGAAGACATAAAGTATCCCATTTCACCAAGGCCCATTTTCTTTTCTCCTTAGTACCACTCCAAAGGAAACGATGACTGATTTGATCCAATTCTCGAAGAACAACCTTTGGGATATTCAAAATGGAAGAAACATAAATAGGAATAGCTTGAAGGACTGATTTTACCAAGGTGATTCTACCCCCAGAAGAAAGCCACTTGTTGGTCCACTTTCCAATTTTCTTCTTGACTTTGTCCAACAACCAATTCCAATATTTATTTTTCTGCCTTTGAATATTTATGGGAATACCTAAATAAGTGATTGGAAGAGAGGTCTTCTTATATCTTAATTTATCCAAGACCATGGATTCCTGTCTAGCGAGCAGTGAAAGAAAATAACTTTAGATTTGTCTTCATTGATCAACTTCCCGGTAGCCTTAGAAAAATAGCTAATGATTTGCTTAATATTAGAAGCTTCCTTAACTGTAGCTTTACCTAAAAGAGTAGAGTCATCCACAAATTGAAGATGAGAGATAGGTCTAGCTCCATGAGCAATGGTAACTCCCTCAAGGGTTTTGTTTTCCCTCTTTTTGGTTATAGTCCTACCCAAGCATTCAACAAGAATGATGAATAAATAAGGGGATAGCGGGTCACCTTGCCTAATACCTCTGGAAGCTAGGAAAGACTGAGAAGGCCTGCCATTGATAAGAACTAAGTAGGAAACTGAAGAGATACATCCCATAATCCAATCCATCCAATCCTTAGAGAAACCAAATTGCCTCAAAACTTTGATAAGGAAGTGCCAATCCACTCTGTCATAAGCTTTGGATAAGTCTAACCGAATGAACATGGAAGGAGAATTTTGCATATCCATGGAATGGATGGCTTCCTGAGCAAGAACTATCTCATCTACTATTTGACGTCCTTCCACATAACCCCCTTGCTCTAGGGAAATAATCTTATGCAAAAGAGGCTTCAACCTTTCTGCCATGATTTTAGTAATGATTTTGAGAAGAACATTACATAAAGCAATAGGTCTAAAAGCTGAGATATGATCAACCTCTTGAGCTTTTGGAACAAGAGTAATATAAGTTTTATTGATAACCTTCAAAATTTCTTTGGCTTTCCTGGCTTCTTCCACCACCTCTAATAAATCAACATGAAGGATATCCCAGAACTCTTGGTAGAACTCAATGGGAAAACCATCGGGACACTGGGGTTTTCCCTTTTTGCATTTTAAAAACTACTTGTTGAAGCTCATTGATAGTAATAGGAGCAGTCAAAATAGAGTTCTCCTCAGAAGTGATAAGAGAAGGGATTGCTTGAAGAACATTTTGTTGTGAAGCTGAGTCAAGAGGAGTAGCAGCAAAAATATTGGAAAAGTAATCAACAACAATAGAGTTCATGCCATCCCAAGTATAAACAACATCTCCAGAATCTGATTTTAAGGAAGAAATAAAGTTGTGAGATCTTCGAGCTAGAAGAGATTTGTGGAAGAAATTTGTGTTTCGATCTCCTTCTTTGAGCCATTGAATTCTAGATTTTTGCTTCCATAAGATTTCTTCTCTTTTTTCCCATTCCTCTAACTGAGTTGTGAGTTTAATTTCATCTGCACTTCTCTTCTCTGTGAGGCCATCTAAATGGATTTTCTTATTCAAATTTTCAAGATGAGCAATAACTTCATGTTTTTTTTATGAACATCCCCAAACTCTTTCCAGTTCCAAGTCTTGATTTTGGATTTAATGTATTGCAGTATTTTGGCAAAACAGAACATCTTAGTCCCATGCCTAGGTTTACCTTCCTTCCACCATTGTTGCACATGAGGTCTGAAGGAAATGTCTCTAAGCCACATTAATTGAAAATGAAAAGGAGAGAAACTCACATTGGTTTTCCACATTTCCACCATGGTGGCCAATGATCCGAACCAGCATTATTAAGAGTCTTCACTTTAGGAATGTGACCATGGATTAAGAAATTTTTAGAGAGCAAAAACCTATCCAATCTCTCCATTATACAAGCTAAGCCTTGCCTTATGTTAGACCAAGTCATAAGGCCATTATCTGGTTGGATATCCACAAGATGGAGGTTTGCAATATATTCGCTCATGAGGTCAGTGCTTTTGTCCAAATTTCTATTTCCCCCCCTTTTCTCATCCAGAGAGAGGATGGTATTGAAATCTCCTCCGATCAAGATCCAAGCTTTAGGAAAATGAGAGATAATATGAGTAATATCCTTCCACTGTCTTCTTTTTTCCTCCAAAGAAGTCGGAGCATAAACAGTAATGCAGAGCATAATCTGGTTGGAATGTCTACTTTGAATAGCTATAGCCAACAAACCCCAACTGCCAACCATATGGTGAATAACTACCTCTTTTGGGTCCCAAAGACAAGCAATGCCACCCGAAGTCCCTTGGGAGCCGAGGGAAACCACTTTTCAGCTGGCCAAATTTTACTTGGCAATTAAGTCCATATCCTCCATTGACATCTTTGTTTCTTGAAGGAAAACAAGATGTGGATGATTTATCTGAATCATTCTTCTAATTTCATTTTGTTTTGAAAGACTCCCTTTGAGTCCTCTAATATTCCAAGTGATGATCTTCATTAATACCGGGGCTAAAAAAGTTGGGAAGGGCATTAATATTACCTTCCTCTACAAGCTTTTCACCTTCTTTTACCATATGATATTGATTGGTCTTGCGACCTACTTTTTGATTAGAATCCATCTTCAATTTTTTTTCCCTATTTCTTGACTTATTCCAATTGAATCTGAGATGGCTTCTAACCTTGAAGAATGCTCGTACACGGCCAAAATTTTACTAGATGGTTCAACGGAGTCTATATTGGGACCTGCATTATTTGAAGTTTTGACATTTGAAATATTGTTTTTCTTGTGTAAATTTTCTCCTTTTTTTTCTGTTGAAAACCTTTGATTTGTTGGTTTGTCTCTGAGTTCTTCCCTTCATATTTAAATTGTGTTTCTAAGATTTTAGTTTCCATTATTTCCTCTTCCTCACTTGGGACATCATTTGTGGAAAGGATTTCAAACATATTAGCAGATGACTTTGATTGATCCTTCATAACTAGTTTTTTTTAGTGTTCTTCTTCTTAGGTATTTGGAAACCTGCTGAGTTTATATCTTCTTTCTTTTGATCAGGAATTTTATTTGGGCAAGCACTGGCCAAATGACCATATTCATGGCAAATTCTACAATGAAAAGGAATGTTCTCATAGTCCACTACTTGCTCCCAAGTGTCTTCCCCAAATTGTAATGTGATCTTTTTAGGTAGGGGTTTGTCAAAATCCATTAAAACACAAATCCGAGCATAAATAATATGTTCAAAATTTTGAGTACAATCAGCGAGTCATCATAAAAGTTCCTAAAGAGTTTCCAATTGAAGAAAAAATAGTAGGATTCCAAAATTCAATAGGGAGGCCAAAGAGTCTAACCCACACGGGAGCTATAGAAGGCATCTCTTCTTCGGCTTTAAATTTAGTATGCCGGGGCTTCATGAAAAGCCCTGCCCTTCCAAAAAACCAAGGACCCCCTTGAAAAGTTTTCTCTCTATCTTCATTATTAGCAAATAAAACAAGAAAATAACCATTTGGATAAATAGAGATTTGTAACTCACCTTTAGTTTTCCAGCTTTTTGCAGCCCAGGCTTTGAAAGCGAGATAGACTCGGACGAAAACCCACGAACCGACAAATTAGTCCTCTTTTTTCCAAATCTTCAATGCCGGTCTGAATGTTACCCATATCAAGCTTAACAATAGGAGTTCCATCAGCTGCTTTAAGACATCCTGACTCCATTTTCCTGGGATCAATCTTAGGCATTCTTAGAGGTTTATGGGAAGCCCTAATATTGATATTAGCATTGGGCTGAGGCTGTCCACCATGAAGGGCATCCCTAAAATTCATTTTTGGGACTGAGTCTTCGAAATTCTTACCCTTGACAGGGGTTTTCATAGTAGAATTATTTTGTGGGTGCACCTTAGCACCAGATTCACTTGAGATATGAGCCATTTTTTGATCAACTACTTGAAACTTGTTTCGTGATCTCTTTAATCCTTGCCCTAGACGTCGTGGAAAGGTATGGTTTTCACTTTTCTTTTGTGCAGCAAATTGGAAGCCGTTGTCACTCAAGTTCATAGTATGATCTATTGAAAGACAAATTTCTAACCCATCTTGTATCCCCTGCAACATTTCCTGCTAAAATATTGAGCATAAACCACAAAAATATTGGCCGCTAGGGCCCGAAGGCCCTAAAAACCAACCTCTGGAGCTGCTTGCACTCAACCCGAGATGAAACCCTCGCATAGCCGCTTGCCAAATATCTCGTTCACACATAGGGATGTGCTAGGATCTGTGTTGCTCCAAATGATATGAAAATTGGTGGAGACGTTCTAGGGTTTTTCAGGCATCTACCCTCAAAATTTCAGCTCAATCCGAGTCCGGATGAGTGAGATATGGCCGAAACGAGTTCGGCAGTTTGGGCAGTCCTGCGAAAAACGTCTAATCCATCTACAAGAGTTTTAGCTATCCTTCTTTTGGGTGGAATTTTATTTCTAGCATATGTGAATTCAAATATTTCTAAATTTAACAACTTCTAGATCTATTTTCCTTATAGTTATTTTATGGATATAGTGTTCCTAGAGGTCTCACTAAGGTACCCTACTTTCATAGATTTGGAAGATTTCTAGTAGTATTTCCTTTGAAGATTAAATCTAAAAAGGCCCTCACAAAAAAATTAAAAAAAATTATTTAATTTTTGTGTGGTATTTGCAATGTTATTGGAAAATATCTACCCCTAGGAATATTTCTTAGATTAGGTGGGAATTTTTTTTTTTTTTTAAATTTTGATTTAAGTTGAAGTAGTTTTTTTATCATATTTGAGGATCTCGAGTTTCTCCTTAGGATTTATGTCTTAGCTTGGTCTTTTGCTATAGTTTCTTGGTCTAGATACAAGGGATATGATTTTCTCCTTAGTGCTTCTATTATGTTATCTTGGCTTCTAGGATCTTCCTATTCTCAGATCCTATATTTTTTTCCTTGTATTAATCTCTTGTATTTCTTCTACAACCTTGAGGCTCTATTTTTATTGTAAAAGGTTTAGGAACCCTTGCAAAACCTCTTCTTTGGTTTGTAAAGGTTTGGGGAACCTTTCAAATTCCCTTATTCCACATAATAAAAAACAAATATATAGAAAGGGTAGATTTTAATTTTAGATTGATCAATACTTTATAAAAATAAATAGAACCAAAATATTACCAAGAAATATGAACAAGTCATTAGAAAATGTGCATCATGAATAGTGTCCATATATGGCAACATAATATTGCTAAGGCAAATTTTAGCATTCCAACCAATAAAAAATGATTGATCTAAAGAGAATAAATATATAATTACACATGTACTTTAGTTCAAGGTTAATAAATGAACCTAAGGTTTATTAATAAAATATTACAATAAACCCACTTATGAATGGTATAAAAGGGTATAAAGGGAAATACAATAAATATAATATAGAAATTTATCATGGCTTCAAGTGAATGTGAACACTATATATTCCAACATACCCTATTAAATTGAACAAGGGGCATGGAATGACACAATTATCACTCCCTTTATTTGACACAATCTTAGACTGGGATACTCCCATAGTTGTAAAAAGACACCCTAGACATGATATTGGTCGGAATATATATTGTTTGCTTGATTGACAACACATTGACTTGTTCAAGCATATCATGGGATTAAGGATATTAAAATAGTGCATCTAAACCATAATGTGCTTAGTCCATTGATGAAACTTTAGATTATAGACAAAAATTATGGAATTTTGATTTTCATAATGAAGAGTGATTGAAAACTATAAGATTCTCGTATAATCTAAAATTATCACCATTCATCAAAGATATTTGTAATTATCATTAGTATCACAATATTTAACTTCGGTAGAAGACTAAGATAATAAATAATACAATTATTTAATAGTAATAGAATGATCTAGATCTAATAAAAAATAAAAATATGATAGTGGAGCTCCATTGGTCCAAATAAAAATTTGAGTAGTGAATATCCATGTAGTATGTACCTTTGATATACCAATAAATTTTCATTGTCACCATGTGGTGACTATCATGGGGTGTCTACATGTACCTAGATCAATCGAGAGTATAAAATGCAATATTTGCATCAATGTTTATGAGATAGAAAAGACTCCCAAAAAGCAACCAATAAAAATTAGTATTCCCCAAAGAAGTGGTGTAATCCACTTATATCTTCATAGAAAAAACAAAGGGTGTCCAAGTAGATTTATAATCTTCAATCCTAAAAGGATGTAGAAGATATAAACTATACTAAGATAAGAAATATTGATTATGGAACATTATTGATGAATCTAATTCCATCAAAAATAGTAAAAGAGACCCAACATTTTGTATTTAAAGTATCATAAATTCATGATTTCATCTCCTATATTAAGGATGTTGAGTTTTACATAATGAGAATATCATAATTATACACATAATTATCAACATATTATCATCTTGACAGTGACCTATTCGATGATAAAGGCAAAATTCATCTTCCCTATAACCCGTAGAGTTAATCCTACTTGGATTTTATGAGCATATGTTAGTTAAAGTAATTGCTTTCGCTTCTTATAGCTTTTGAAAAATGATCGACATGGGCTCAGATTATGGAGTCCAGGTATGAGTTTGGCATTTTAAATGATGTAGATATGATTGATTAGTTTTGTGGGGTGGTAGGGCCATGTGTATCTCAATCACCTGCTTAGTTTTCTATGCTTGTTTTAATGAAACCTCGTAAACTAGTCACAATTGGAGCTTACGTGATGTTTAATGGAGCTACCAATTTTTTTGATTGATTTAGAGAAATACGGTTCCCTATAATAACATTGACCACTCTTACAAACTCATGAGAAGATGTATTAGCATTTGGAAAAGTCACTGATAGTTCCATGAATCCATGGGGTTGAATCTAAACTTTGGATAAGATCATTGGGTTTAGTTTCCATATGCATGGGTGATAGAGTAGGCTTCTTTGGATAATCAATTTTGTTTTAATACTTGAATGGATCTGGGTTCTCATGAACCACATGGACCTTACCTTCATGTATGTATTTGAGGTGTTTATGAACTATGGAAGGGATACACTTCATTGATATTATCCATGGCCATCCAAGCAGTATGTTGTACTATCTTTAAACCTCCAAGATGTAGCATAATGTAGGTATGGTTTTTTATCTAACCTGAATAGGAAGGACTATCATGCAAACCATGGAAAATAGAACATCATTAAACACTTGCAGAGTGAATGTGGTCGCTACAATGTGTGAAGGTGGAATTTTGAAATGCTTCACTATAATTGAGGTAATAATGTTTATTGTGGAGATCATGTTGATCAATACCCAATTATAGGGGATCCTATTGATCCACACTATGATGTGCAAATGAGGTTCAAGTATATTAATGGGCATGGGTTTGATCTCGTGATCTTGAAAGGTTATTATAGGATCGTTGTACATTTGTATATGTCCCACAACATTGGTGAAAGGATCAATATTGTGGGGTTGTAACTCGATCAAACTTAGAATATTCATGAGATTTTATTGATGTTTAGGGATTGTTATATTAGATCACCCATGGTCATGTTGACTCATGGCGTATGTAGACTTTACATTGGCTTACTTTTTATTATGATCATCGATTGAGATGGTGGCTTTGGATGGGTGTTTAGGATGGCGAATACCACGACATAAAATAAATATAAATTTCCTTGCTAGACCTCTCCATAGATCTATTATTATTGGTGGTGGTCTAGGATCAACATTGGCTAACAAAATTATCCAATTGATGATGTGGATAACCCATGGGTGTTCCCTAAGCAAAGTTACCTTGGTGGTCTAATCCTTTATATGAGGAGTTGGCCTCACAATGACTATTAAACCATTGTGCAAGTATGAGAAGATCCTCAGGACTATATCATAGGTATTCAAGGTCTCCTTGTAAGTTTTTTATTTCAATATATTGTGGCTGAGCTTGAGTATGCATAGTTATTATTATATGTTGATTAATAAAAAATAAAGAAAAAAACAAAATATGCAAAATGATTATCTCATTTAAAAAATATATTTGTGAGTCTTAAACTATCTAGTGTGTTTTTATTTGTTGTTGTTATAGCTTTCTTGTTTGTGTTTTTTGTTTTTTTTATGATATTACTTGGTTTAAGGGTTTTCACCTATATACTCTCACACATAGACTTGGTGGTGAAATCCAAGTCATGAAACCCACCAAAGTTTGGTGATGAAGTCCAAACTAGGTAAGGCAACCCATGTCCTACCAGTCCCTACTATGATAGATATTGGACTGGACTTAGCCAAAATAGGGTGCAAAATAACCATAAACAAGCCAACGAGGTGGTGATGAAGGTCATCGTCATTGATCTTGATCAATTATTAGGTGTGAATTCCAACTCACTAATATTTAATATGATGCATGGTGTGTGTGGGTTCGTTTTACTTTATACAAAAATAAATGCAATCATAGAGAAATGTATGCCTTTATGAAAATGCATAAAATAACATTTAATTTTTAGATTCCTAAGTAAAAATATTTTAGTTTTAGAAATCTAAATTGAAAAAACCTTAATGTGATGTCAACCTTTGCATAGGTAATAAGCACACAATCCACACAATAAATAAACAAAGGTCATATTTGTGTAATACGGTCTATAGTAGAGGTCATATCACACAAGGGCTATAAAAAATAGGGGCCACCTGACTTAGCAGCATCCAAAAACAAAGTCTATCTGAACTAGGGGCAATCACAAGCAAAATATTTTAAATTTAAAAATTCTTCTATATTTTCCAATTAAACATGAAATTTTAACTTTCTCTATGAAAAGCAAGAAAATTAGGTATAGAAAAACTCATAGGCAAAGCCTACATCCGATGAAGGTATTGCTTCTCTAATTTTTTGATTCTACTCTGAGGCCATTGTTGAGCAAAGTGGTGGGGTTTTCTGGCCATCACAGGGTAGGGCGACTGCTACTTTTGATCATTCCATCCCAGGACGATGGTACCTGTAATTCAATAAAATCAAGAAAAATAGCTAATTAGCAATAAATATTATGAAATGTGGAAATAATCCCACATCATTATCATCACTGTAGTATGCAAAAATTGTATACCTATGCAATTATATGAAATAAAATTGAATAACACATCATGTAGCCATCAATATCAAAGCAAGATGTAAAGAAATTGTGTCCTTCTCATTAATATTAAAATTTTCCTTCATAAGGTAGTTACCATGGTATCCCTCTTAAGTATTTAATACCAATTTGATACAATTTATAATAAATAAAAAAATGTAGGTGTGTCTCATAAAATATTTGCACCCTCAAAAATGATTTTAGGAGGATTTTCTTGTGACCTCTACAAGGTATGATGTGAATTGATGAATCTTTATGTTGATAGCTCATGTCAACACCTGAAATATACACACAATAACACTTACAAGATGTTAATATAAAATGAGAAACCCCTCATGATGAGGTCCATATCCATGATAAGAAACTAAAATGAAATTTTGAAAATGATAAAAATATGCATGAAAAGTGAATTAAACTATGCCAGAAGCAAATAAAATGTTTCTAAATCTACTATATATAAGAAAAATAGTAAAAATATATGTCATAAAGAGGTTATTATGGGGTAGAGTGGTCTAGCCTATTGACCATACTAGATTAGGGTAATGGTTCTTGTAAACCATCTCAGGGTGAGACAACCACTAAAAAGAGGACTAGTTCTTCATGACTGATGTGGAAAATGTCAGGATTAGTATATCAAATTGATGTTCAAGAATCGTTCTCTTTTAAGCATAGTTAAATTTTAGAAATTGGTATGAAATCAATATGTTTTATGGTGAAAGAGTATTGAATTTGACTTTCAAACTCCTAGAGACTCCATTGTTGCACTTGCAAGCTCCATGACTTAAATCCAATAGCATTTCATTGCTTAGAATTAACAAGATATCGCTCAAGAAAAATTTGGTAGCACTTCATAATGGAGAATTAGGATCCTTTTGAATGAGGGTAAGTTGCATTTTAATAGCTTTTCAAAATGGAAATATCGGTTTCCTTGAGAAGCCAAGAAACAATCAGAATCAAGAAGGGTAATAGCCTCTTCTAGAATCTTCTTGCAATTATTAAATGTATACTTGGTCTTCTAGAACCATTTATAGACATTCATATTTTTGGTTTTCACATAGAATAATATATTGTATTTTCTTCTTAATTAGTGAATAATAATCAACAAGAAAATAATTTCCCCCTAAAAAAATCCTTGATCTAAAACTAAGTGATAAAATATAAAAAATAATCAACCCTTTATAATAAAACTCAAGAGGGATCCTTCTAATGACATACCTATGAAACAATGGGTTTTCATCATGGGTGTTAAAATATAATTCAGAATTACATGAATCATAATATTATGTGCTACATCTTATGTAGAAGTACAATTAGAAGCCTATACTTGAGAATCCAACACATAATCACAATACACATCAACATACAACACCATAACATAGGGTATGCGATGATCAAGCTCATCTACCTTGGGATTTGAAATCATACATGTTGTACAAGACTCTAGAGGAAGAGTATTGAAATCAAAACAACCTATTGATGTATCCTTATTGAGATTTTTATCAACCAACCTAGTTGAAATTATACCAATTAGAATATTAGAGAGCAAAACATGAACTATTAGAGGATATATAAGAGGAGAATCATTTTTAAAGAAAATAGGAAGAGGGAAGAAGTAATATATTGAATCGACACATCAAGGATAACATGTTTTTGGATAAAAATATCCTATGTTACTTGGTCATATAAATTTTAGGGTTTGGAGGTATCAAAATATACCACAAAAATACAATGCTATATATTCATGTCCACCTTCTTAAATGTATATTTTAGAGTATAGGACCATGTAGTGGACCCAGACATATGGAAGCTAGACACATCAGGATCATTTCCTATCAAAGTGTCAAGATGAATCATGCCATGAATGGGTTGATTTGTAGTTCAATTAATGATATTTACAAAAGTCACTACTTAGTCCTATAACATGGGTTCCATATACTTGGCATGCAACATACATCTAAGCATCTTCACAATAATCCCATTCTTTACCTTTTCAATGTATACACCCAATGTTGAACACTAATAAATAATTAAAAGGTTTATTTTACTCATCAACAATTTTTGTGAACAAATAAGTTAGTTTAATTATGGCATGTCCAAATTTGGGGTAAAAAGTGACATCATATTTGGAACTTACAAATTCCTTTTAAACCTTCAAAAAATTTCATAAAAGTGCCACAATTAGAATAGTTGAAAAGGATATTTCCAATGAGTACCAACATGCCTATACTTGCATAAGAATTGACACCTCTAAATAACCTAAAATAATAAGCATTATAGCCATACAAAAGTGTTGTTGCACTTATACTATTGTATGAAACTTTTTTTCTACCTACAAACCATCAAGAATTTCTGACCTACAAACCATCAAGAAGTAGTAGCACCATGAAAACACTACCATGACGCTTTTGCAAAGTTGTGGGATTTTTGATTTGTTACTTCTAAAGCTAACATTTTTATATTTTGATTTCCTATTACCCTCCATTCCATCATGAATATCATCCCACAAATATAATTATCATATTACTGATTTGTGAATTATCAATCATACCTTACTTGTTAGTAGTTGAATGGTGGATAACTCCAAATAAATCCTAGTTAATTTCATGCAAATCCTGATTAGTTCTAATCAGATCCATGCAACTAAACTCAACTTACCTTGCTTCTTCTATGATTTTTTTTGTGTAAGGAGTCTTGGTTTATTTATAAAGTCATTCGTTTGAGAGGTCTTGAAAGATAAATATTTTTTACATTAATAATTTTTCAAAATACCTATAGCATGTATTTTTCATGCATTAATATTGTTCTCACCTAAAATTTTTGCTAGAAAAATGTCATTATGTCCTCCTCTTGTCAACACCATGATAAAAAATTAAGGGTATAACAAGAATTGTTTAAAAAGTTTGGTGGTCTCTTCATAAGCATCACTAGGCATCAAGACATTCTCAAAGTAAATCAAAGAACACTCCTCAATGGTCTCCATTAGAGAAGGAGCAATCTATGATTGTGTCTACTCCTTTGTAGTTTAATTTTAGCTGATACCTCAAGTACATTTTATTTTTTTGCTTACACTTTGCTATTAGTTTCAGTCATATTTTAATGGTTTACAATATTTCTATATTTTACATCAAAAGAATAGGATTTTAGTCCTTCCAAGCAAGGAGTAGCAATAATCCTTGCTAAAATAGGACATACTCTTCTTTATTGTTAGTTTATTTTTTGTGTCTTTTGATAGGTTTTTATTTTTTACATGTACAATATAAAACAACATAAAGAGTGAAACAAATCATGCATTTCCACCCATGACACTTATACATGGTGCTTCTACACAGTTTGTATGATTAAGACTTTTGCATGATGTTTCTACATGGTGCTTCCACTCTATCATAGTATCAAGTATAGAAATTATCGACTTCAGCTATTTAGGTTTTAGGTTTCTAGATATGCTTTATTTTCACATTATTTTTGTGATCTTTTATTTTGTTTTGCAAAGGAATTTTACAAAAAATATTAAAAATTAAGTTTTTTTAATGAAATAATAAAGGGGACAAGTTTTTTCTATAGTGTTTGTGTTAGGCATGAAATTGAAATAACATGTAGCTATATAGTAGGGTAAATTTTGATTTTTATATAGTTTCTTGAATCGTTGTTCAAAGATAAAATGAACAATGTTTATTTTACAATCATTCAAATTGAAAGAACCATACATATTAGGTGTTTAAGTGTTTTGCATATTTATTCCATTAAAAATAAAAATAAAATTTAATTTATTTATTTTCTACAATCATTCAAATTGAAGAATCATATAAGATAGGTGCCTATGTGCTTGTATCCTTTGCCTATGTATTTTAAATCTAATAAACTAGAATTTTAGATTTAGGATAGATAGGATATTAAATGGAAGTTATTTCTTCCCATGAAAACCTTAGATGTTTGTGAAATTCATTCATTCAACTAGATACAAAGTATTCTATAAGATGTCCCCTAATCTTGAGTGTGGTCAAGATAAAATAAAGCATGTTTGGAAAATACCTCGTGATTACCCAATTTTTGCTTGATCACATTTTTGGTGAACTCAGTGTAAACACCACAACAATTTGCTAAGATCTTTTGTATCCCACCCAAAAAAATTAATGAAAGATAAAAATTATTAGAATTTTAAGTAAGACCACTTAAATTGTTTACTTTGTTAGATCATATTAAAAAATATTAGTAAGAACATAATCAAAATCTAGTCCTACTTAGGATTGTATATGATCCTCTAGAAAATAATAGTATAAGTCTATAGGTTACATTGATATATTGTTAGCTTGGACCACTAGCTACCCATAAATAGTCTCATGCATACATTGGTATATTGGTATAGAGGAGTATAATGCAATTGCCTAGTGGGATTCATAATGAGGATTTTCACTAACCATCATTTACCATCTTGGTATGAGTAATAAGTGTTCACTTAGACATACCTTAGTGATGCCATATATGAATTATCTGTCATATATTCATAGGTATATACAGATAAATTAGGTATATAGGGAGGCCTTGAGGTGTTTAGGTTAGATAGGTATATCGAGGGAAGGCGGTATAAGGAAATATAATGCTTTATCTTTATTATTTAAATAAAATATGAAAACAAAAATTAATAAATTTAATTTCCCTTTGCTTCCTAAGCCATTATCGATTCACACTGTGTGGCTCAAAGTTTTTTCTACCAATTAGTACACAACATAGATCCTTTAGCTAATATTAAGATGAACCAAGACACAATTTAAAACCCTATCTATTAAGAGTAGGATGAGGGATATCCTTCTTCATATACTCTTTCTCCCATTCATAGTGAACAAGGGATGGTAATATTTGTTTCTTGATAATAATACCTCATTCTTGCATAGGAAGAAGGAGGCTATATAAACCATTTTGAAAATAAAATAGAGATATCCTAGCTACCTCTCCTATAAAATGGTCCCTCTTAATTTTCCATTAGAAACCCATGTATAATACATTAACCTCTAATCATGTGAACCTATATCATGGATCCTTTAATATAGACCTTAATGCATCAAACCCAAATGAAAAACTCAAATCCCTCAATTGTTACAACTTCTATGGATGGTGGAGCACAAAATCTTCCATCATATTGAAGAAATCAATCATATTTACCTTCCTTCAATGAGTTTCTATAGGTCAACGTAAGTTGTCTAGTCACTCAGAAAGTGAGCATAAGTTATAGGCTTCCTAGTGCCCCAACATCTCAATATTGTTTCAATTATATTCCAAAAATCCTAAGCACAAATAATTTTTTTGCTTATACATTTGCTTCAAAAAACTCTAATATTTCATATTCCAATCCTTTTGTTATGAATGTCATGGAGGAAAGTTGCACGATTTCCACTTTGACATCATATACCCCATACCTGTGTATTATATTTTTATGAACTATCAAATTACTCTAATCATGTAGCACATATTGCATGTGCGACAAAATCATGTTTATTCAAAACTTCAATCCCTCACATCATAAATGGAGAAGCTCAAATAGAAAATACTCTCAATACAAGATCCACATCTAGTTATAAGTAGTAATATGAGGACCTATGCAACCATTCCTTAGATCCCATCATAGATAGTCATTATTTTCCTCCAAATTTTGAAACACCCAAGTTTTAGATGTGCAAGGGGAAAAATTACCCAACTAGTCACCTTAGACTCTATCACACTACTTGTAGTGACATTGCATATGATGAAATATTACTTCTTAAAATATTCCTTAAAATACTTAGTGGTCCTACTCTAGAATCGTGTTATCAAATACCAAGGTATACCCTTAAACCTGTTAAGCACCTTATTTAAATGTTTATAAAGCAATTCTTAGTTTATACTAAAGAAAAGGTCACTATTAGTGACCTCTATAAGTTAAAACAATCCAAGAATGAAAGTATCATAGAATTCTTAGCTAGGTTATGATCCTTTTTGGGGAGGCTTCAATATGATCCCTCATAAATCCTCAATGAGTACTTTACCTTCTATCTAGATAAGGCCAATATGTCTATTGTGGAGATGCATAGTGCATGTCCACACTCAAAATTATGGAGGTGTTTATGTGAAGCCTAGCCTTGCATATTTTGTGGATAAATTTGAACACAAACCTAAAGTTTTGTAAATTCTAATTTCTATCCTCAACATAGATTTAGAGGGTGAAATGCAATGCAATCAAATAATGATGCAAATAACAAGTATTAGGTCTATGTGCCTTTTTGCTTTTAATTGCTTACAAAAAAAATATGTTTTCTTTTCCTTTTGAATGAAAAGATCATAATAAATATATATATATAAAAAAAAATTAGACTAAGATGCCACTACGTTCATGTGGATTTAATGCCTAAATGCAAGAAGGGAAGATGAAATATGTACTTTATTACAACTTCACAAAATAGCGGAACTTATTAATTTTTCTTTAAAAACAATTGTTATAAAGTGGAGAGGGTAGTTAAAAAATGATGAAATCAACACACTTGCCTTATAAAATTAATTATCATAATCCTAATTTTATATCTGATGCAATAATTATAGGTTATGTTTATTCCTATGATAATTTTGTAATCATGAAATGCAAATTTTAAACTTTTGTAAATTTTTTACAAATATTATCAAATAGCCATAAAATGATACAAAATATGATTTTGCTAATCTGAGATAGAAAATAGATTAGAAATGGTGATTTGTACTTGAAATGATACCATATTTAATGATAGTCCAAAAATATTATGCACTGACAAAAGCACCACAATGTAGAAGTGCTATTTTGAAGAACTATATAGGAATGCCATGTAGAAGCACCATGTTGAAGAATTGTGCAAAAGTATTTTACAAACTTTTATATAATTTTTTCATCGCTAGACCTACAACAACTAATAAAATATAGATAAAAATAAAAAATAAAGCATTAGCACTAAGGGGTTTGTTTTAAATATTATATAACATATATCTTTATTGCTGGAGAAATGTGTTGTTGCATAGCACAACTCACCCCAATTGGGGACACTTGAAAATTTTGAATTTTTGGTATAAACTATGTTTACCATATTATTGATTACATTAATTTCTTAGGTTGATTCAACTTGTAAAACTATATGGTTTATTGAATTGCATTCAAAAATAAGTTTTCTAACAAGAAATAAATGAGGGAAATATTTATTTATTTCTTCTTGGCATAAAATCTTAGGAATGAGCAAAATATTTTGTAGTTTATTGACCAATGAGATCTCAGTTTTTCTGGGCATATTAATTTGATGAACTGCAATGTTTCATTTTAGATACTATGTGTGATTAGTTTTAAAATTAGTTAACGAATTATTTTATGCCAACAACCATGACTAAGGTTAATGAATGAATTATTTATTGCTCTAATAAGTTATTTTATAGGATAATGGAGTTCTAATGGAATTAATTGTTGCACATTACCATAAAATTGATCTTGCACATTATAAAGAACATATTTTTAGGAGCATGATCCTAAATATGCTACCATGTTTGCAAAAGTGTATTTATGAGTAATTATATGCATTAAAAAAGGAACTTGGTGGAGGTATTTTAATTCTTTATAACTGTAGAAATTACTTCATCATACCTGATTAAAATTGTTTTCTTGTGAAGTATAATGTGAGAGTAATTGATTGTAACTACGAATATAATGGTAATATATGGGCATAGTCATACAAATAAGAGCTCTTGTAAATTTTCTAGTGGGGGTCATAAGTCCAAAACTTAACATGTTTTAGGATTTTTCTAGGCTCTTTGTAGTTCATCGGTTTCTGAACCAAACATTGTACCTAGTTGAGTGCTCTTTTTGTAATCTGCCTGAATGGTGAATATTTTGTGTGCTCTCCTGAATTCACTCTGCCCTCATCAATGGAACGAATGACACTTTATGCTCTCACAAACTAGGATGAATGATACTCTCCTTACTTCACTCTGCCCTCATGAACTAGAATGAATGACGCTTGAATTACTCCTCTCTACCCTCACAAACTGAAACGAACGGTGTTCAAATCACTTCAACTTGATAATCATTGTCTTATTCTAGTGACAATAATTCTTGCAGACATAGGTATTCAATCACTCATTAAAAAGGTACAATCACAAATAATTTTACCTCCTTTTTATAATGTTTGCTTTCCATATTAAAGATGTCGGTACATGATAGACTTGGGCCTTTGAAGACATAAAAATTCACTTCCTTTTTGGTGCCCTATCAACTTCAAATTCAAAATATAACTTTATAAAACCATTTCCAAAGTCTTTATGGGAGGTCGATGCTTTTAAAGAATTATTTCCATTTTATGAAACCACTTTTATATTATAATAATTTAATCTTGTCACTAAATATTATAATATTTATTTCTTGAAATCATTTTTCTTGCTTTTGAGAGATGCCTTGTCTTGAAAACTTGTGCAACCTTAGAATAATATTTTTTGTCTTACCAAGATCAACCTTTGACAAATACTTTTGACATCAATGACAACCAATACCAACTCAATATTTCCAAAAATATTCCCCTTTTCATTGGTGGAAACCCTTCTAAATTTTTTCCTTTTACTATCATTGGATTCCAAACTCTACTCCCCTTGAGAAGCTACTCCCCCTTACTGAAACTCTCCCCCTTTGACATCAATGGCAAAGGGCTCCTTTGGGACTAAAAATAAGACTTTTAGCTCAACCCCCTCACCACCTCCTCTCCATGAGGTGATCAATTTAAGGGTGGGAGTAAGACTACTCCCAAATTTCTTCTAAGATACTCAAAATTTTTCTTTGGAAGTGGCTTAGTAAATATGTCTGTAATATATTTCTTTGTAGTAACATATTCCAATTTGGCTTGCTAACCTGTCACCTGCTCTCTCAAAAAATGATATTTGATTGGAATGTACTTGGTCCTTGAATGCATCATTCGATTATTTGAAATGTTTATAGCACTTGTATTATCACATGGTATGGAGATGGGATGATTATGATCTATTTTAAAATATTTTAAAGTTACCTTCATCCATAACACATGTGGACAAAAAACAACTACTATAATGTACTCTACCTCTATTGTGAATAAATATATCGATGTTTGTTTATTTCTTAGCCAAGAGACTAAACAATCTCCAAGAAAGAATGCTCCTCCACTTGTGCTCTTCTTGTCATAAATACTGCCTGCTCAATCTGCATTTGTATATGTTGTAAGAGTTAAGTTGTTACTTCTAGGATACCAAAGTCCAAATTTTGTAGTTCCTTTCAAATACCTTGGGATTCTCTTTACTGCCTGTACATGTGTTTCCTTTGGTGCTACTTTAAATCTTGCTACTAGTACCACTGCATGTATTATATCTAGTCAGTAGCTATGACATATAGTAAGCTTCCTATGATGGATCTATACAATGTCTAATTTACCTCAAGAGATTCATCATATTTACTCAACTTGCATGTTGTAACCATGGGGGCACTCACTGGTTTGCAATCCTCCAATCTAGTTTTTTTAAAAAAAAAATTTATATACTTGGTTTGTGAGTGAAATATTCCTTTTTCTAATTGTAAAATTTGTAATCCAAGGAAGAAGGACAACTCACCAAGGATTGAAATTTAAAATTCATTTTGCATACACTTTGAAAATTCCTGACACATCTTATAATTACTACCTAAAAAAATGATATCATCCACATAGACCACCAAAATCAACAGGTAATTTCTTTCATTTCTAATGTATAAATTACTGTCAACTATTACTTTTTTGAAACCTTGTTCTTGAAGATACTTATCCAACCTATAATACCAAGCACTAGGAGCTTTATTTATTTCATAAATAACCTTCTATAATATACATATATAATATGGTTTATCAGTCAGGTTGAACCCCTTATGTTTTTTAATATAGACCCCTTATTCTAAGAAGCCATTGAGAAAAGTTGATTTTACATCCATTTGATATACTTTAAAGTTTTTGAAACTTGATAATGCTAAATATATTCTTATGGCCTCAAGTCATGCAATAGGAGCAAATGTTTCATCAAAATCAATTCCTTTAGCCTGTGCATAGTCTTTGCTTACAAATATTGCTTTGTTTCTGACTACCTGACCATATTTATTTAACTTATTTTTGTAAAACCACTTAGTGCCAATTATATTATTATCTTTTGGTCATGGGAAAAGTTCCCAAGTCTCACTTTTTTCTATTTGATCCAACCCTTTTTAAATAAAGGGGTAAAAAATTATTGATAAAAATTCTAGATTATAGAGTACAACTGAGCTTCCAACCAGGACTCAAATAAACAACCAAACAGGCTAAAACCACTAGACTAGAATGACACCCAAAAAAGACAACAAGAACAAACCACATTAAGTCTGTACATACTTGTGGATCAACTCCCATAGGTTTTGAGAGTCCCCAAATGGGAGACTCTCCCAATTATCGATACTCCAAGGATCCAGTAGATCAGAAGCCCTTTTGGCCAAGTAATCAGCAACCACATTCCATTCCCTTGGAATATGCACAAAGATTATTAATTCAAAATCTTCACTCATTCTGAGAATATGAATGGCTACAGAGGCCAACTGCCAATTAACTTCCTCCACCATTTTACTATTTAAAATATTAACCACAATTTGAGAGTCAGTCTCACAGATAATCCTATGCCAGCCAAGAGAAAACCCCCTCCACAAGGCCTCAAGAATTGCAAGAGCTTCCATAAAATTTTTGGAGTGAACACCTTTATAAATGGAAAAGAAAAAACTGACACCACCAATAGAATCTCTCCCAACATAACCAATGACAACATGTCTAGGATTACCCCTGGACGATCCATCAGTATTAATTTTTAAAACTCCTTTAGGGGGTGGCATCCACCTACCATCTCTCCTAACCTTTTTGCTAAGCTGAGGAACCCTACTAGGGCTAGAAGAGTTCACACCATCCCCTACAGACCAAGGGCTTGTTGTACCTTCTTCTACCTAGAATCCAAAAGAGGGTCCACATCACATTTGCTATGGATGGTTTCCTAAACCATATACAAGATCATTTGCAAGATATGTTGAACAGCCAAATAACTGCCCTAAAATATGCACCAATTCTGTTCGAGCCAAATTTACCAGATGATGCAAGAAGGGACCAAATTCCAAGCCACCCAAAGGAAGGGGGTCTTGGCCGAAGGTCTGCCCAGACTCCTCCAAAACTCCACCAGGGACAACACATGAAAACATGGATGGTTCCAAGAGCTCCACAAATGGTGCCAAATGTCTCTGGAAATGGAGCATTGGAAAAATAAATGAGAAGAGTCATCCTCATTCTTACTGTAAAGGACACAAAAAGAGGGACCCTGAAATACCCTCTTCCTCACATTATCCCAAGTGAGGCATTTATTATGAGCTACCAACTAGAGAAAGAAGTTACATTTTGGCCATGAAAATTTGTTCCACATATTTTTCCACCAAGTGACAGGAAGACTCCCATACTTTTGCTTATTAAGAACCTGATAACCATAGGCCACCGAGTAGATTCCCTTAGTATTAGGGTTCCAAGCTAGAATATCTTTACCCCTAAATGAAGAACAAGGCCTCCCCATAATAATAAGAGTAAACACCTCTTTGTCCTTGGCCAGTCCCCCTTGGGACCATTCTTGCGGATATTTCCACCTATACAACTCCATATTTCCAAAATACTAGATTTTTTTAAAGTCCTCCACATGAGACCAGCCTACTTCCAAGAAAAAATGTTGAGGGAACATAACCTAGGATATTTATTCAAGATAGGAGAATGACCATCCCAAGAATCCTCCCAAAAAAGAGCATTTTATCCCTGATTGCAAATCCAGAATAAGCCCTGCTTGATTAAATTATCTCCTCTTTTTAGAGTGTCCTAGATAACTGAACCTTTCCCAACCAAGCTGACTCTAGGGATATCAGCCTCAAAAATACCTATCAAGTATTTACAAGATAATATTTTAGCCCAAATCTGATCTTGAGAGGTACACCATATCCAATAAAGTTTTACAGCCAAATCCTGCCCAAAAAGAGTTGTATGTCACAACCCAAGGCCTCCATCTTGCACCGACCTACATATAGAATCCCACCTAACCAAACTCCATTTAGATTGATCAAGTTTTCCAAACCATAAAATCTGTCTTGACAAAGCATCCATGTTCTTGATGAGGTGAGAGGGAGCTATTTGTACAAAACATCTATAAATGGGTAAATCTTGAACAAAAGATTTTAAAAGCAACACTCTACCTATAGTGGATAGCCATCTGAATGTCCAGTGATTCACCTTCCTTCTAAACTTAACAAGCATAGACTGCCAAGAATATCTAGGTAGAGTATGAGATGAAATTGGAATACCAAGATAAATGAAGGGGGAGTCCCAACCTAGAATCTTAGAATGTGATAAATCCTGGCTTGAATAAGAGGAGGGGTATTGAAGAAGAAAATAGAAGACTTGTCCTCATTAATCAACTATCCAGAAGCACCAAGATATATATCAAGAGACTATCTAATATTTCTAGATTCCCTGATAGTGGCAACTCCAAACAAAGCAGTATCATCAACAAATTGAAGGTGGGAAAGAGGTGGAAAACTACTATCCCACTTCCACACCTGAATGAGACCCTGCATGACTTGAGACTTGAGCAATCTTCCCAAATATTTCACTATAATGATAAAAAAATAATGAGATAAAGGATATCCTTGCCTCAATCCCCTTGAGGCCTCAAACAACTCTAATGGATCATTATTAACAAGAACAGAGAATGAGGAAGAAGAAATACAACTCATCACCCATCTAATCCATTCCTCCTCAAATCCAAAAGCAGCAAGAAATTTTTGAAGAAAGGACCATCTGACCCGATCATAGGCTTTGGCCATGTACAACTTAATGAATATAGTTTTCTCCTTAGAAGTTTCCATTGAGTGAATAGCTTATGTAGCAATAACAACCCCATCCAAGATTTGTCGGCCAGAAACAAACCCTCCTTGCTCCTCAAAGATGATTTTTCTCAACCATATATTCAACCTCTCAGTAACAATTTTTGTGATGATCTTATACACAACATTGCAGAGAGCAATAGGCCTAAACATATCCAAGGAATTTGCTCCTTATTTTTTGGGTATAAGCACCACAAAGGTAGCATTTAGGACCCTTAGCATCTATTGTTATTTTGGGACTCATGGACCACCTCCAAAAGATAAAATTTGATTAAATCCCAAAACTCCTGATAAAAATCAATCGAGAATCCATCTAGGCCTGGGGATTTTCCTTTTTTCATATTGAATACAATATTTTCCAACTCCTCAAGGGAAATTGGACCCATCAAGTGCTCATTCATATCTCTAGAAATAATCACTGGAATATAGTTTAGAATAATCTTTTCATTCTCATCATATGATAGGGAGTCCTCCTTGAAGAGAGAGGAAAAATACCTCTTAGTCTCTTCTAAAATATCCTTGAAAGAAGAGAGCAGGTCACCCTGAGAATTCATAAGAGAGGTAATCAGGCTATCATTACGGTGAGACTTAACTGAGTTATAAAATAAGGTTATGTTCCTATCCCCTTCCTGAATCCAATCTACTCGAGCTTTTTATTTCCAAAAAAATTATTCCCTCAGTTCCCATTCAGCAAGGTCTTTCGTAGCCTTAGATTCCTCAATAAGAAGATCCTTCGTGAATCCCTGATCTCTAATCTTCATTGAAGCTTCTTCCATCCTCCTAAGAGTTGCCAGCTTAGCCAAGGAAAGGTTCCCAAAATTCAGTTTATTCCATCTCTTCAATTTATGTTTTACAAATTGTAGTCACTTCATAAAGGAATACATAGCGGTGCCATGAGGAGGTTTGTCAGTGGTCCACCAGCCTCGCATGAAATCATGAAGCTTAGGATAACGAAGCCACATAAGTTGAAACTTAAAGGAAGGATTATTTTTTAGCCCTAACTCCAAATTAGATAGTTTGATAGGCCAATGATCAGATCCCCTACCCTCCATAATCATAGAACTAGCACTTCTGTTAATACCTATCCAATAACTGGATATCAAAAACCTATCTAGTCTCTCTGATATGGAAGCTTCCCCACACCTTCTATTGTGCCAAGTAAAGAATCTTCGATTGTGCCAAGTAAATATCCCATTATCTGGCTTGATGTAAACCAAGTTTAGGGCCTGGATATGAGCACTGAAGAGAGAAGAAAAATGCTCGAGACAGTCCACCCCACCACATTTCTCCTCCAAACAAGTGATAGAGTTGAAGTATCCAACCAAAATCCATGGGTATAGGGGAACCAAACTTCTCACAAATAAAATGTGCTCCCACAAATTCACTTTACCATTGTAATCAACAGGAGCATACACATTTGTAAGTAGGATGGTTTCACCAGATTCATTATCATGCTCGACCATCGAAATAGACCATCTGCTGGAAATCCAAGTAAGAGGGGATATCTTAACCGGATCCCATAAACAAGTGATGCCACTAGCATATCCACATGCACCAATACACTGGCATTGCCCCCTTATCCACAACTTGGGAGCAATATTGAACATACTATCAATAGCCAATTTAGTGTCCTGAATAAACACCACATCCGGAGAATGCACACAACCCAAATCACAAACAAATTTTTTTCTAGGGATGTTGTTCAACCCCCTTACATTCCATGAGAGGATAATCATTTTTAGGGATTATAAAAATGGGATTCCAAAGTTCTCACCAAGCTTGACTCCACCAAAGTCTCCCCCACTAACTTAATTTTATCCTGGTCCTTCTTCTAACCCACCTTCATATTCTTATCCAAAAACTTTTTTTAATTATTTTCTGTTGCAATCCCAACACCGTAGGAGTTTTGCAGTCCAAGGATGACCGCATCAGTGCCTGAGTAGGAGAGGGCATAACTAAATCTATACCACTTTCCAAAATAGTTTTCCTTATAGGGCTAGACCCAACCATGTCCCCTATACTCAGATCCAAAGTCCTTTGTTCTTCATTTAAACCCCCTAGATATGATTCCTTAAGTTCCCCCTCAAGAAGAGACATCTGATTTGGCCTTGTTATATTTGCATCAGGTAGTGATGTTTCAGGTATCTCCATACACTAATAAAGATCATCTAATATTTCAAAACGGTTGAGTAGAGCATCTGGCTAGCTATTCTTAACGTCTTTGCTTGCACTTCGTCATATATTTTTGGCTTTTACTAGAACAAAACCTTCCTTATCCCGTTCCCCTTCCTTTATCGGGGATTTTCCTTTATCCAAACTTTGTCCAGACCGAGAGGGCCTAGGATTTGAAGCCACAGGTAGGACAAAATTAGGGCATTTTCTTTGTATGTGGTCATATTCACAACAAATCCGGCAACAAAATGGAAGAGCTTCATAGTCAAGTTTTTGAACCCATGTAGTTGATCCAAATTGTATTTCAATAGAATCTGGAACAGGATTATTTAAGTCAATTTCAAAACAAATACGAGCAACATAGATTACCTTTTTATCCATTTTCTATTGTGATGGTCCAACCGACTTCCCAAGCAGAAGGGCAATCTTATGCAAGATATTAGTTCTCTAGAATTCCAACGGGAGCCATGGAAGCCGCACCCATACTAGAACCCGTGATGGCCGCTCCTCTAATGGGTTGAAACCCACATGCCAAGGTTTAAGAAATAGTCCCACTTGGTTATATAAATAAGGACCCCCTTCAAATGCTTTGTTATGATCTGCAATACAAGAGAAAACCACCATAAAATAGTTGTTCGCACTCAACATCACCTCCACATCACCTTCAGGATTCCAAGTCTTCCTGACCCAAGCCTCCACAAAGGGGAGAGAAATTCGGATGCCCAAATTTTTTCCAATAAGGGTATGTTTGGTTAGATATTCCACATTTTTCGCCACCGAGTCTGGTTGAACCACTAGAATTGGCCTGGTTTCACATCATTCCAAACATCCATTATTATTTAACAAGCGGTTCCTAACATGCACTAGAAAATCCTATTCCTTCCAGTCATTTTCAGATGAAAAACATCATGAGCATGCACTCTCTATGCTGGACCCAATGCCATCATGACATTCCTCCAATTTTTTAGACCTCCTTCGAAAGTTGTTGCCATCCTCACAGAGCAGTTTTTCTTCATCAAATCCTAGCAGAGTAGTTTTTCCTCATCAAAACCTAGCAGAGCCCTCTATGTTCACAATCTATGATCAATAATGATTTAGATACATCCACATCTAATTCATATATTACATTATATTTGATCCAACTCTTCATCCATTGTCTTGACCCAATATTTATCTTCCCTTACCTCATTGAAATCCTTGGGCTTGATTTTAGATAGCAAAGAAATATTTACATGTTCACTCATTCCTATTACCTTCCTCCTTGTTTTTCTTTCATCCGATTTCCTAATAATCAAATCTCTTGGATGATTATTTTGCACATACCTGGATGGAGTCTTAGGTGGTGTTTTTTGTGTTTCATCTTCTTTTGATTCTTCACCTACTTCTTCTTGGAAACTTTCTTCTTCTTGATATAACATTTATTGAGCTGGTTCTTTTGACTCTATTTTTTCATAAACTGTTACATTTGTACTTTCCATAATTGTATGTGTCCTTTTATTATAGCATTTATAGGTTTTTCTCCTAGTGGAATAGCCAAGGAGGATACCTTCATCGTACCCTGAATCAAACTTGCCCAAATTTTTCTATTTTTATCTAATGTAGCATTTGCTTCCAAAAACTCTAAAATACTTTACAGTAGTTGGTCTTCCCTTCCAAAGCTCTATGGTATTTTATGAATATTTACTCTCACTTGATATCTATTGATGATATAGACAACTACATGAACTACCTCTTTCCAAAAACCATATTAAATCTTAGACTCACTTATCATAGCTTTGGCCATATTCTCAATAGTTCTATTTTTTCCTTCAACTACTCCATTTTGTTGTGGAGTCCTTTTCGTTGAGTATTATTTTTTGATTTCATGTTGTTCACATAATTCTATGAATTCACTTGAAATGAATTCTCCTCCTCTATATGATCTTCTTAAGAATTGCATGATGTTTAATGAAGGTTGCATGAGACACTAGGAGTGGCTAAGTGATTGAAAGCACCTAGAGATTCTTCAAGCTATATACTACAAAATATATAAGGTGATATGCAATGCAATATAGATTTTGTAGATGGAAATTTGTATATGATAATGAACTATGCATGGTGTTATAAGACAAATACTAAATTGAAGGTGCCCCTAATTATGGCAACAATATAAAGGATATCGATAAGCATGGAAACTAAGTGATAATCAATTCAATATTGAGAACAAAAATGAAATGAATGAGTATTAGAGATTGAAGACTAGTAGGTTGAATGTTGCATGCAAGTGACATAGGGGAAAAATAGTGCACCTAAAAGTATTAAACAATATGCATCTATATCTGTCTTAATGAAGCATTACAAAATGACAGATTTAAGGAACCATAGAAGACAAATAAGTGAAAGAAAGGGCGTTTCTATTTATTTAATTTGGTAAATCAAAATGATGGTTACATATATGTCCCCTTGAGGGCTTTTAATGTGATACAATTGTTTACAAAATTATGGGTGCCCAAGGATCAAGTCCTTTCAAACAAGCTCGTGTGCACTTCCAATGTTCTTCCTCGTACCCACAATTGAGGTGGGCAAACCTATGATTATTCCATTTTTTTCTTCACTATTCTGATATTGTATTCCTTCCTCCTACATTTTAAAACCCGCACCTACACACAAGGAAACTAGATTTATCAAATAGAAAGTGCGTAGAATGTGAAACATGCAAAAGTCATACATGCAAATATAAGCTAGAAAGTGTAAATATGCAATGCACCTATCTAAAACAACTCCTAATGATCTGAAATTTTTTATATATGTAAAATAGATGATTTTGGAAATATCTAATTGAAACATTAATAGAAATTACCTCTGAATCGGTGTCGCATTCATAGTGCACCTATGAAGCCTACAAAAACCAAAACAAGTAATTTATTGACCAAAACACCTCCAAATAAAACAAACATTATAAATTATACATACAATAAGATTTTAAGAAGACCCATATGGTCATATTTGCAAAATAAATCATAGTTTCATGTGCATCTTTGGATGGTCCTCGAAATCCTATAAAAACTTTAAAATGCAATATCTCACCCAATATAACTCCAAATTGGATGCAATTTGGACAGGATGTTCATATAATACCCTAGAATATGACTATTAAACATATTAAATAAATAATACAAAAATATATCACCATAACTTGCAAGTATGGTGGTGACTGTCATAGATTAGGGACCATCCTGGGGTGAGATGACCATCAATTCTGCTCTTATTTTGCCATCAATTCCTATATGAATTGGTTAGGAACCTTTTCAATAGTGTTGTAAACAAATTTTATGGTGAAATTCCCTCATATGATTCAGTTTTACAAATAAATTGCACCTCCTACATCACTTGCAAACCTCTTTCGTTAGGTAGAGATTTTGAGGGAAAAGCCACAAAAGGTAAGGGGAAATCTTGGTAGCGCATCGTTGATATATCTAAAAAATTCTCTCCATATTTTTTATGGAAAATAGATCCACTTTATATCCAAAGGGATCCTTTGGGAAAATGGTCATGCAAGGGCATGCATGGCAAGAGGTACCACTTGTCTAAAATTGACCATGCATTGGAGGAGGAAGAGAATCTTCCATTTTGGTCTCCATTTGGCAGCATGCCATAAATATTATATGCCCTTAGGTATTGCATTCTCACGTAGGTAGGATAAATGGTAATTTATGGGTGCCATTTATCTAAATTTAACTTTTGGGAGTCAAACCTTGTGGCCATCTCACCCAGGGATGACCGCTTTTCCACTATCCCTAGGTGGGATGAACATAAACTGTGACCATCCCGGGGTGGGATGGTCATGCCTATGTGGCCAAAAACCTCCCAAAAGTGGGGTATAGCATTCCTACAGTGGTTAGAACCACTATTAAACCTTTGAGGGTTCACAAGGGGGAAATATTATGTAAATTAATCAATGCTTTCGATTACCTATTCAGATTGACATGATTTTAGTGTAACAGATATATTTTCATGTGTAAGGAAATCACCATTACCAAGCAGGATTGATGCCACATAACCTATAATGAGGATCACCTTATGGTTTGTCAAATACTTAGAATTCTAGGGATTCAAGTTCAATACTCCCTTATTTTCTTTTATTTGATTTTAGGGATACTTGCTTATGCTTAGTGATGAAAATCATCATTTATTTTGTATTTTGTTTTCTTTGAGCAAGGGATTTGGGGAGTGGTTATAACCACTATTTATTTTGCTTTTGATTTTTGTTTTTTTGGAGTTTTCTTATTGATAGTGGTGAGAACCACTGTTTATTTTGGGAAATTAGGTAAGGAGGAGCTTGTCCTTTTGTCAATTCTTAGCATTCTTGAACCATTCACACAGGGGAATGAGTAAGATAAAATTTTCACTTAAGGTAATATAGACCACTTTGCAGGTTTCATATTTCCTTGTGCAAAAATTGGATTTATTACTATGAAAATTTGTTGGGATTTTAATATATACAAGGTATCATCTAAGCAAGACTCTACCTCCTAAAAATCATGATAGCTTTCTACAAAATCTAAAAAGAAAACTAGAGATGGTTGAGTGAATGAAAACCCTAAAGATATTCTAGAACATATGACTAGGTGAAGGGGATGGTCACAAATATGAAAAGTGGGAAATGTAGGTGGAAATGATAAGTGGGATATGAAATGATGTGAATAATATTAATTTTGAATGATTATTAGTGTAAAGTCTTAGTTCTAGACATTTCTGAGTAACTCTAGAATGCAAAGTTCCATTATGAGTATGCCTAGTGCAATTGATTGTGTAATATAGTGATATGAGATGCAATGTAGTGGAATTTGATGTAATGCAATATTTTTGTATTTTTGATGTTTTGATAATGTTTTGGATTTTTGATATATATATATACAAGTTGACCAATGGGCTTACTAGATGCCATTGGAGCTTTTTGAGTGACCAAAGGGCTTATAGATGCCTTTGGGGCATTTTGGGTTGACCAAGTGATTTGTAGATACCCTTGGGGCATTTTGGGGTGACCTAGATGGTCGTAGACTACCTAGGAGATTTTTGGGTTGACGAAGTGGTTTGTAGGTATCCTTGGAGCATTTTGGGGTGACCTAGATGATTATAGACCACCTAGGATAATTTTGGCTTGACCAAGTGGTACATATATACCCTTGGAGTATTTTGGGGTGACTTAGATGGTCATAGATCTCCTAGGAGCATTTTGGGTTGACCAAGCAGTACGTAGATACCCTTGGAGTATTTTGGGCTGACCAAGTAGTACGTAGATACCCTTGGAGAATTTTGGGTGACCTAGATGGTCATAGATCATCTAGGAGCATTTTGGGTTGACCAAGTGGTACGTAGATACCCTTGGAGCATTTGGGGTAACCTAGATGATCATAGATCATCTAGGAGCATTTTGGGGTTGACCAAGCGGTATGTAGATACCCTTGGAGCATTTTTGGGTGACCTAGATGGTCCATTCTAGGAAGAATGTGCGGTACCTTATGTACCCCCAGTGTGCCATGTATTTTATGTACTATGATTAACCTAACTAAAGGGAATGGTAAAAATAAACCCCCTTGCTATGAGGTGTAAGCTTTTGCAGTGTCAACATTCCTATTTGGTGAGTCGAATGAAGGTGAAACATTAGATGATAACATAGGGTGTGTATATCGATTATGGTGTTCCTATCACTTAGTTATAGCATCGATCATACCCGTAAACCCGTGGGAGAGTGGATTAATGTGGACTTGATTATGTTGTTTTATTGGAAGGCCAGGTGATGTGTTTATTTCATGTGAAGGTAGATATTCTTGGAAGACTCCTATCTGAAGTCCTTGCCTATCGATCATATCCTGGACTAAATTATAAACTATGTAACATGTCTATATTAATGGCCTATTTGTTGCTGATAAAGACAATACATGTGTTGCCTGTGTGGATTTGATCTATACCTATTAGGGTTCAATGGATGGATTAAGGGAAGCATGATTGTTTGTGCCACATATATTCAATTAAAGATCGATGCTAAGGGTTCTGATAAATGGGTATATTGTCACTGTTGTTGGTGGACTTGGTACTTCTACATCATGCTCTGTTGAGGGTTGATAATGGATCGTAAAGGAGGGGTTTGGTCCTAATAATCAAGGGATTGAGGATTTTAATGACTCAACCATAATTCAATGCTTGTGAGTCAATATAAAATATGTTGTAAAGTATTCTGTTGTTGACTCACTTGTGACTCCAAGTTGTCTAGCCTTTCCAAGATATATTACATGGGTATTGTACGTGATGATGGGATGGCTATCGAGAAATATGGATGATAACATATAAGTGGTGTGTCCATGACTAGAATGTCACTATAGGACCATGCAAAGGCTTCCTTATTCTCTATGAGAAGAGCTATGTAATTGGACTACTCGATGGGGGACAAGCTTTTCTATAACTTGATACATTAAGGATTCTCGTGATCTGGGCCTATATCTTTGTCAATCATTGGCTTGATTGAAATATGCGACACCTAATACAAATGGTAGGGAGTAGGAATTAGGTGAATACCATATACTAGGTTTAGATCAGCAATTGGAACCTTAGGTTCCTCCTCAGTATGGAAGATATTGTGGGTAGGCCTTGGAAAGAAATAAAATGGTTGTAACATCTCATCACAAGACTAGTACTCGAAAGGCAATGGGGGAGAATCTCCTTGATCAATTTCAATGGCCCCCAAGTCAAGGTGCAATGGTTTTTATGAGTTATATTGATCTCGCATGGGCTTAAAGAGGTTTATGGAAATCATGTTTATGAATGGATTATTTCCCCTAGGTGGCTGGTAGTGTCCAATGATATCGAAATATCACAAGACCTGAGGAGGTGGTTGTAGTGGAGGTGGAATTATCAAAGGTGATCGATGTGGCTATGGGTGGACTTGCCATTCTACAAGGAGTAATTGACACTATATAGGTTTTTTCAAGGAGAACATATGTAAGTAACCCTCATGCTCATCATCCAATGGGATGATTTATGCATAATCGATATGTGGACTAAAATATACAATGGATCCACTTTGTAATCTAACTCATTATCAGATGTCCACTCATAGGGAGAACCTTGATATTCTTCCTCACTATCATGTGGAAGGATATATGAAAATTTACCCCATTCTTAAGATTAGGGGACATCGCTAGGTGTATCTTGATTACCTATGGGTGTGGGAAAATAGTATCCCAGTGAATAGATTATGCTAGGTTTGTCATAGGGATAATGTGCAAGCTCATCTCTAAAGTCTAGTGTCATGCAATCTAGACTATCCATGAGGACATCGAGGGACACATAATTGTTGTGTCCTAGACCAGACTTGTCATAGGGTATTTGATACTACGATTGGTAAGGGATGTGTGTGCCTTGCTCATACAAGCCCAACCCATAACCATACCAATTACAAAGGTGAAGGTGCCTCAGGGAAAAGTCATGGTTGGACATGTAGTTGATGTCCTCAAAAAAGGGCTCTTCATACTCTTATTGCTATTGATAAGGCTTGATGCCATAGTCGAGGCCCCCATAGATGAAATTTTTTTGATTAGGGGGAAGTACAAGAGGTATGATAGTACCTATGGGAAGATGAGGTTGACCCATACCTTGCACTGACTCGATATTAGGGGTGGTTGTGACATTCCTAAATATGTACTCTACCAAACTAGTGGTAGATAGGTGCACTGTGACCTATGGATGCAAATAAGGAGGAGACGAGAGTGAGGCTTGAGTTGATTCAATGTTTACCTCATGAGGTAGCTCCTCATCCACTGGGCTAGGAATATCACTTGTGGAAATTATGGATACGGTTGGAGGACTTTCATCAATAGGCATCTTCCCTGTGTCCCTCATTGGAGGATTCATCGATGATGAAGGTATGTTTGGGGGTGCCAAAGATGAGGATGGTATGGCATGAGATGATGATGGATTGAATGAAGGTGATGGTGATAGAGTCAATCCTTAGCTAGATTTTTTTTATTGAAAATCCATATGGGTGGATGAGAAGGTTGACTCAAGCATCTATTGCACCATGTTGCAGTACTTAAAGGGTTCTAGATCTACAAATACAGCATGGACTTGCCCTTAATAGGTGTAATTTAGGCACTAGTAAGAAATGGAAGTGATGCACTTCATTTTATTGATCCATAGTCTACCCAACAATATATTGTATGCCATATCACCCTCCAAGATGTGACACAGTATCGGTTTTAATATTTCATCCTACCTAAATGGGTAGGACTATTGTACCAACTATTGAGCATATGACATCATTAAATTCTTGAAGGGTGTATGTCGATGTGATAATGTGAGATGTTGGAAGCCCCAAATGCTTGAGAGATATTTTAGTGATTATGTTGTTGGAATATTTGGTGTCTATCAAAACTCTCTTGTAGGGTGTTCTATTTACAAATACAATTATGTGTAGGGGACGATCCACCATATCATTTGAAACTAGTTTAAGCTCATATTATTTGAATATAATCACTGATTTCGTGCATTGCCAAACATGCCCCATGAAATTATTAAAGGATTTAGACTCATGGAGTTGTAGCTTGATTGCCTTAAGGATCTCCATTAGAGCTTATCTATGAGGTGGAGTTTGTTGAATGATCTCATAGATGGAGAGTCGGGTAGATTTCATTCTCAAGCTTTGAGCGAGCTTGCTCTTAATTGTGACCATAGGTCAAGGTGGGAGGTTCAATACTAGAGGTGGTAAAGGCTGTGACATTGAAGCGAAATTTATTTGAGCTGTAGGTGATGCAACTAGACTTGGGTACCATCTATTCCTTGTTACAATGCTAATCATGGTGATAAAATTTCTTAGGGGGTGCATGATGAAACTCATTTACTTGGGGCATTGGCTTGGATTACTCTGCATGGGTAGGCAATGGGTCTTTAAAAATACCCATATGTTGGTTGTTTGGTGTGATAGGGTTGTCGACATGAAGGTCATTCTTATCAATCATGTCTTGCACTAAATGCTTGAATTTATAGCACATTTGCATGTCATACCCATTTTACTTATGAAACTTACAATATAGGTCTTCCTAGTATCCTTTGGACTTCAGTTCATTTAGGTTGATAGGTCGACTCTCAGGAAAATTGATTGCCTTAGATGCACAAAGGCACTCAAACAAAGAGTCCATGGACTCTACAATGGGCATGAACTATCACTTGGGGTGATACTATTGATTTTACCCTTGACTATTCTGGTTGTCCTTATTATAGTTCCCAGATGTAGCCTGATAATTAGGATTTTGAGGTGAAGTGAGTTGTGTAGGCCCTAGGACACTAATAGCAACATGATATACTACTGCTAGCTTAGGTTGCACTGGGATATTTTTAGAATTATTGTTCAACTTCTTCTTGTGAGGCTTCACCATTTCACCCTCTTGAATATTGATGTCTTAAATTATTCTAGTTTGCACTAGGGCATCTTTAAGAGTTGTATATTTTTGTAGTTGCAACAATAAGGAGATCAAATTTAGGTAGCTCTTGGAAAACATCTAAGTCAAATACAATATGGGGAGTAGATATGGTATCTAGGTGAGCAATTCTTGCAAACTATTACTATAATTCACTATTGAATCATCATCATATTGTTTCAACCCAGTGATATCAACCAACGTCACCTTCCTCTTGGTATTGAAGGTAAAGTATTCTAGGAACGCATCTACGAGTTGATCAAAATTTTGGATGATATGCTTCGAGAGTTGGGTAAACCACTTCATGGTTGGGCTAGAGAGGGTAGCCATGAATATACACAAAATCAAAGCATTGTTATCTTGAATGCCAAAGCATTGGCTCAAGAATCGGTAACATGCTCCTATGCATCTTATTCTCCCTTAAAGGTAACAAACTAAGGCATCTTAAACTATTATGGATAGGAAGCGACATGTACCAAAGAATTAAGGGGATGAATATATAGCTGGTGCAAAGTGATATTTTGAAATTTGAACCTCGAGGTCTTGTTCTCTACTAACTCTAAGTGTTATAGCAGTACCCTATATGCATCAAATAATTTGATCTCCTCTTCTTTGTTCTTATCCTACGATGGAGGGTGAGGATCCTCAAGCCTATTTTGGGATGGTGGCATGTCACCCCCTACCTTGATAAGGCATTTCCAAATATTCTACCTCTATATCATGCTCAATGTAAGCCCCATAGGGCATCTCTTGAGTCAGTCTATAGAGAGGGGTAGCTGCCTATTGTGGGCATCCTATGTTTATCCTGGGAAACAAGTCCTGATATAGCCTAGGAGGTTGTAGAGGTAACATTGGATAAGACATAGGACACCTATGTCAAATAAGAGTAGGTTGCCTTAGGTGGAATTTCTATATATAATTTCTAGGGGTAGGTACCATCTCATGTAAAGTTTTTTGGAACAGCTCATTGGTCTATCATTCAATTCTTTCTTTCTCAAGTTGAAGCAAGTAGTCTAGTTGCTCTTTATCTTATTCAAGTTTCTTCAATTGCACTTGGAGTTCTGCATATCTTGCAACTGCTTGATTTATATGTTCCACTATATGAGGTATAGAAGGTCTAGGAATATTACCCTAAGACCGACCTCATTCAAGATAATATACCATATCCATTGTGCGCTTCCCTCAATCGAGGGTAGTTGCATTTACTTGAGGTTCAAGCCTTGGTATATGCTCATTATACTTAGTGGGCATAGAGGCACATCGTTCTTGCATGATATACTACTCCTGATGTTAATCAAGGACTTCCTCATGCTTTCCTTCATGGATGAGGAAGGGAAGGGTGTAGTTTGCTCATCCTGAGTGATGAGTGTCATACTCATCCTACTATATAGGTTACTGAATCCTAACAGGGTGGTGTAGAGGTAAATTATGATAAATATACTATGCCCAATATGTGAATTCATGCTATGGCCCATAAACAGATGTTTTAGACCTATCAGGCAAGTGGATGCATGGCACTGCTCTATCTACTTGCACATCAGTGTGTTGTTACCTTTCATTCAAGAAGGCATGTGATGTGTCTACATACTAGGAACACTCGCTTGAATAAGGTCTATCACCCATAGGGGTGTCCTACATAGGGATCCCTTGTAGGTGTTGTTTATGTCCTTCTATTCTAGGATTGAGGTGAGTAGAGACTTGCCAAGGAGGTATGACCAAATCCTTGGAGCTAAAGTGGAGATGAATCGTATCTCCTAGTCCACTCTCCATAGCTTCCACATGTAATTGGGATTAGCTATAGGTGCACACCATTGCTACTCTCTACCAACCCTAGATGATTATATCCTTTACAAATTCTTAATGAAAAAACATGCAAGAAAAGGAAACATTCAATAAAACAAGTGATTATATTTTTTACGTTTTAGATGTGAATCCCTAAGATGTTTTATGTGTTTCAAATATGTTGTTTGTAAATAAGGCCTTGTGTCACATGTTTTAATTTCGTTGGATGATAATATTGTGTTTAATTGGATTTCACATGTATGCTCACAACTCGACAATCAAAAATGAAAGTTACGGTCATGTAAACCCACCAAAGTATGGATATGAAACCCATATCTAGCTAGGGAGCACAGGTCCTGCTAGTCGTCACCCAATACTCACTTAGTTAGCGTTATATCCTCTAAAGGTAAGTACATGCAAATTTTCCAAGCTACATCATATCTTGGAGCCAACCTTGACAAAGAACAAGGGTTCGTGGGAGTTGAGGCAATAGGTGGAGATGAAAGGCACTATCATTGACCTCTACTAGTGGTTTGTGATGAAATCCAACTCACTAGAATTCAAGTATAACATGGTGTGTGTGGTTCCTTTTAATCCCAAATAAAGTAAACAATGAAGCATTCGATGATATTTCACTAAATGCAAAGAAATGATGTTTTACTTTTAGAAAACTCTAGATAAAAGGTAATGTACAAGATACAAATATTAAATGAGGACCTACCCATTAGGTAGGCTACAAGAAAACAAACCTTAGAGATGTATTTATACTTAGTTCATTTCCATTTTTGTTCTTATTTTTATTGTTTTTTTAGATATAGAAAAGGAAATCTAACTTCAACTTTTCAAGTAATAAAAAGAGGTAAGAAAAACCATATTTTAGTAGTCTAAATAACATAAATGAAAATAAAGGGTATTTATACCTACCTCAATGGACTATAAGCCTGTTGTTGCTAGATTTTGGAGTAGAAAAACTCTTGTTTTGTGAGCATACTAGGATGGGATGGTGGCCAGTTTGATGGCCATCCCAGGATGGGATAGTTGTGTGGCCATCCCAGGGTGGGACGATCAGTAGTCCAAAGGTTGTTTCATGCCAAAATGGCCAGTACTTGCAATAGAAAGAAAAAACAATAGGGTTAAACTTTCAATAAAATTAATAGGGATAGGGTCCCACCATGATCACCACTAAAGTAGCAAAAACTGATGCACCTAAAAGTGTTAAACAATATGCATCTATATTTGTATTAATGAATCATAACAAAAGGACAAATTTAATCAATCATAGAAGCCAAATAAGTGCAAGAAAGGGTTTTTATATTTATTTAATTTGGTAAATAAGAATTATGTTTACATAGATGTTCCCTTGAGTGCTTTCAATGTGATACAATTATTTACAAAATGATGGGTGCCCAAGGATCAAGTCCTTTCAAACAAGCTCGTGTGCACTTCCAATATTCTTCCTCGTATGCACAATTGAGGTGGTCAAACTTATGATTTTGTCACTTTGTTATTCACTATTATAATCTTGTATTCCTTTCTCCTATGCTGTAAAACCTACACCTACACACAAGGAAACCATATTTTTCAAATAGCAAGTGCGTAGAATGTGAAACATGCAAAAGCCATACATGCAACTATAAGCTAGAAAGTGTAAATATACAATGTGCCTATCTAAAACAAATCAAAATGATCTAAAATTTTATATATATGTAAAATAGATTATTTTGGGAAGATCTAAATTGAAAATAGAATAGAAATTTCCTCTAAATCAGTGTCGCATTCATAGTGCACCTACGAAGCCTGCAAAACATAAAACACATAATTTCTAGATCAAAACATCTCAAAATCAAACAAAACTTGGATAGTATGCATAAAATGATATTTTAAGAAGACCTATATGATCATATTTTCAAAATAAATCATAGTTTTATGTGCATATTCAGATGGTCCCTCAAAGCCTCCAAAAACATAAAATGCAATATATCACTCAATATAACTCCAAATTGCATGAAATTTGGACAGGAGGTTCATATACTACACTAGCATATTAGTATAAGAAAATAGTAAAGAAATATTGAACAAATAATTCATAATACCTTGCAATGATGGTGGTGATTGTCATAGATTGAAGACTATCTTGGGGTGGGATGACCACCAATTTTGCTCTTATTTTACCAGCAATTCCTTTGTTAATTGGTTAGGAATATTATAAATAGTATTGTCATCAAATTTGGTGGTGAAATTCACTCATATGATTCAGTTTTGCAAATAAATTATACCTCCTAGATCACTCATAAACCTCCTTTGCTAGGTAGAGGTTTTGAGGAAAAAAGGCACAAAAAGGTGAGGGGAAATCTTGGCAGCACTTTGTTACTATGTCTCAAAACTCCTATCTATTTTTTATATGGAAAATAGATCCACTTTATATCCAAAGGGAGCCTTTGGGGAAATGGGCATGCAAGGGCATGCATAGCAAGAGGTACCACTTATCTAAAATTGAGCATACCTTGGAGGGGGAAGAGAATCTCCCATTTTGGTCTCCATTCTATATCATGTCATAAGGATTTCATGCTCTTAGATCTTGAATTATCACATAGGTGGGATAAATGGCAGTTTATTGGTGCCATTTTTCCAAATTTAAATTTTTTAGAGTCAAAATTTTTGGCTTTCCCACCCAAGTATGGCTGCTTTGCCATCGTCCCTGGGTGGGATGACCATGACTGTGATAATCCCAGGGTGGTACGGTCATGCCTATGTGACCAAAAACCTCCCAAAGTGGGGTATAGCCTTCCTAGAGTGGTTAGGACCACTATTAAACCTCTTAGGGTTGCCCAAGGGGGCCATATGATGTTAATTAACCAATGATTTTGGTTGCCTAATCAGATTGACATGATTTTAGTATCTACAACAAGTGAGTTAAATATTGAATGTGTGCAGACAATGCAGTTGTGAGGTGTGATGATGGGATGTGATAAATGTTAGAATAAGTAATTATTCTCTTAAGTTCTACTAGGATAGACATACTTGATTTTCCACTCCTCCATGAGTCAGGTGAACTCTCAGTATAGTCTAGATTAGATTTGATGAGTTGTTATAATCCAACGACTCTCAATGATCAACTTTGATATTTATACAAAGTCGATCCATGGAATAAATAAATTAGTTCTATTTTATTCCTTCAAATCTTGTAATGATTTGTAGTTCTACTCTTGGGAAATTCTAACATGGTATCAGAGTAGGATAGATTCTACTAGGCATTCTCTCTTGAAGGTAGTTTCATGAACTGGTTCATTATCTCTTATCTTTTGTTTTTTAAAAAAGGAAAAGAGGTTTTTATATCTATTGTAGATTGCTCATTTAATATATGCAATTGTTTTAGAGAAATTTGTTTATGGTAATATCTAAATGGCTTTTCTAGATTTATTTTACCATATTATGCAAATATTCTCTCAAAAAATATTAAAATTGCTACTCTTACACTACAAAATATATATATTTTGAAATTTATAATTGCCTTCCATATTTTATTGTTCTCCTCGTATGCCTATTTGTTCTACTCTCTCCTAACGAATGCTTGCTTGTTTGGCTCATTATAGCCATTGCTGGCAGTGTTAATCCATGAATGCATACTTGCTTTGGATCCTTTTTAGCCATCACTACATTTCATTCTGTAGTGGAGACAAAGTTTGAAAGGCATATCGTATTTGGTGATCAATTAAATCGTTGGTTTTTTTATGTTAGAAAATATTTTATCTTCGTGAAATATTTAAAAAATAAATGCAATGTTTATTACATCCAAATTAAGTTGACATTTGGTTATTTAAAAAAAACACCAAAGTCCATTAATTTTTTATAAGACGTAGCATCTTTGTCAATGATTTTATATGGCGTGCAACGTATGAGACTTTCGTCTTCTCAATGGGTATTTCCTAGTTAAATCTCAACAATCAAAATATTAGATTTTCCATATCAAGTTATCTCGAAGCTTCTCCTCTTTTTCATCCCTCGACACTTTAGAGAAGAGTTTTGATTGTTTTTATATATTCATCAAGTCAATGCTTAAAATATTATTCTCCTCTACGAATACTCAAAATACATTTTTTTACCTATGTTTACATATTAGTTCTTCAATATAGAGCATTAATATTGATAGTATATGGTGTGGTGCCTTCACTAAGGTCTTCCACAACCTTAATTGCACTTTCAAAGCTGGTGGTGCATTCATTGACATCTTTCTGGGAGCTTCTTTTCATAGCGCCATCCCTGACATCTTTCATGTGCACCAAACCCTAACATCTTTGGCAACAAGTGGTGTAGTTACTGATGTATTTTTGGGAGCCTCCCTGCATAACGCCATCCCTGATGCCTTTTGTGTGCACCAAAACCTGAAGTCTTTGGCAAAAATTGGTATTCTGGTGTGCCTCCCTATCATATTTGATAGCAACTAGGATTGTGGTGCACCTCCCTAACATATTTCGTGTGTGCCAAAACCTTGCGAGTTAAAAGAATTTGAAGCCTTTCAAATATTCCTCACTATCCCTTGACGTCTCTTCTAAAGTCTCTCATTAAATTAGGTGTAAATTTTAATATTTTTTACTGGTTTTGAGCTAATAATTCCTTGGTACAACAAATTTCATAGCCTTTGAAGAATTTAAAATCTTACCTCGCTACCTCTTCTCTCATGATGTGTATTTTATAAAATCCTTGGTAAATAATTTTATATTTACTTTAAGTCTCAAATTTTTTATCAAGCGAGAATAATACTTCTGCTCATTTTATAAATGTGTAACCCTCTAAAAATTCTTATATCCTTTTCTTTTAGTGCCTTTCCTTAGCGACTATAATAAATCAAAAGGATAAAATTGTAATCTCAATAAAAAATATTGTTTTGGGGGGGTTTTTAGGTGCAATAATTAGCATCTATTCTAAAATATTCATAGGGGGGTTTGTTGTTGTTTTGGTCATTGCCTCTATAATTTTTATTTTTATCTTATTCCTATTACTATGTTCTTTAATAGAATTAATATTAAAATCTAATTACTTTTATTTTGATATAATTACTAGTTAAGTTAAATATTAAGGAGCAACTTCAAAGGATCCTTTTATTAAGAAAATATTCCTTTTTTAATTAATAGGATATTTCTTTTAAGTTAAATTTTTAATAAAAAAAAATTTAATCCTTCAATATTGTTACTTAATAAAATTTTTAATAACCTTAACAAGATCATTAAAAATTTATTAATCACCTATCTTCCTAGTATTGGAATTATAATAACTTACAGTTTCCCTCTCTTTAGGGTGGGTAATTTGAGGAGCTTGTTGTTTCCTTATTTATAAAATCCATTGTATTCTCTAAATAATATAATTGAAGTTAAAGGGGAAAATTATTGGTTCACTTCAATTTTCTTTGGCAAAATGAATACAATTGATCCACTCACCCCTCACAACTATTATACATGGAAAACTAAAATATTAAATATCATTTCTCAAAAAAGGCTCACACACCTACTAGAAGAGAAGCAACTTGAATTTGAAAAAAATATATGAAATTTTTGTTCATTAAGGGAAGATGTATGAAATAATGGGTATTATAAGCACCAATATAAATGAAATATTATGTTTTCACATTACAAATTGTAAAAAACCATATGAAAGTTGGAAAAAACTAAAGAACCTATTTGGAAAAGTAGATCAAATAAGGCCAATGTAGCTAGAGGCAGAATTAACAACATTATCTCCTGAAGACTTCAACAATATTGTTGACTTTCTCACAAAATTTAAAGAAGTCCTCACTTAATACAAAGGCAGTGGTAAGAAAAAAACATAATAAGAATACATCTATCTAATTCTTTCTAAATTAAATGGTGTATTTTAAATTTTTGCAACCACTTTTTTATCTACAAAATATGATCTTGGTGCAAGTTTTAAAATGCCCTTAGAGGAATTTTGTGATAGGCTAACTAGAGAAGAAACCAAACTTGAAAAGTATGAGATCTCTTCCTATTCTTTAAAATTCTTAGTAGCATCTACTAAAGAAAAATTTAAAAAGAAATAAAGGAATCCCATAACGTGTACTCACTACAAAAGAATGGTCATTCTGTAAACAATTGCTGGAAAATATTACAACAACTAGATGCAGAAATGAAGGATAAAAAAATAGACACTAAGAAGCATATAGGAAAAGCCCTAAATGTTCAAGGAAATACCACAAACATTTCATAAAAATACTGGGTTCTGGATTTTGGAGCAAATCATCACATGATTTCCTCAGATGATTCATTCACTTCAATATACTCAAGTTCAACATGTAGCATAGGAGTTTGCGACTCATCCTTTATCCCAGTCAAAGAAAAATGTGACATATCCATTGATGGTGGTTCTATCAATAATGTTCTCTATGTTCCAAATATTGCAACAAATATCCTCTTTGTCTATCAGATTTGTACTTTTGGAAAGGGGAAATCAGTTCTCTTCTCACTAATAAAAGTTGAGATAAGAGACTTTCGAGACCCCAAATCTCTCATAACAAAAGGAGATATTAATCACAACACTTGCTTATTTCACTTCAAAGGATTCAAAAATCCAGAAGGGGCCTCCTTTTTTGTTGCACATGGAGATCTTGAAAGCAAAATTTGGCATGAAAGGTTTGATCATCTCAGTTATAACTACCTAAAGGAATTAAACACCCATGAAATGGTAATAGGATTACCTCAAGTCTCTTATATTTATGGAGTATGTCCTAGATGTTATCTTGGAAAGCAACATCAAGATCCTTTCCACCCAAGTGGTTCTCTAAAAGCCTTATCCCCTCTAGAGTTAATCCATAGTGACTTGATGGTCTTCCCAGAGACTTATTTCAAAGGAGCAAAATATGCTCTAACCTTCATTTATGATTTTTCCAGAAGAACTTGGTTCTACTTCCTAAAATATAAAAGTGATGTTCTATCCCACTTCAAAATATTCAAAGCCTTAGTTGAAAATTAGGCCTCTTGCAAAATAAAGAAAATTCATGTAGATAATGGGGGGAATGCTTCAGTAATGAGTTCTAAATTTTCTTACGAAGTCATGGCATAATTCATCAACTTCTTTTAAGTCATTGACAAGAAGAAAAAATAATCATCCGCTAATTGAAATGAAATCCTCACTTTGGGCTATTATATGAGGGATAATCCATGGATATCATTGGTTACATGAATTCTAATTGGGTAGGTTCAGTAGAAGACAAATGTTCAAATTTTGGTTGTCTTTTTTCTTGGTTCTTCATCAATTGATTGGTTATGCAAAAAACAATAGGTAGTGGCCTTATCATATACAAAGGTAGAATACAGGGCAATAGTTTTGGCATTTTAGGAAGCTCTTTGGCTTAATTAGATAATAAGAGAATTTTTTTTTTCACATGACAAACCTATTACTATTTGATGTGATAGTCAGAGCATAATTCACATTGCACACAATCTAGTTGAGCATCAGCGCACCAAGCACATTGATATTCACATGCACTTCATTTGGTAACATATTTAGAGAAGGAAAATATACTTGGAATATATTCCCACTAAAAATCAAATAGCAAACATCTTCACCAAGTCATTTCCTTCTCTGCGTTACATTCATTTGCGAGAGAAACTTGGAGTAAAACAACTGCATTAAAACAACATAGGTCTTTCACCTCTCCTTTCTTCTTATTTTTGTATTCATTGGAGGATGGTTTTTTTCCATGTGTTTTTTTTTATCATCTCTCCTAAATTATAAATTGTTTATGAGTACCTCATCAGGCCAAGTTTTTGGGACTCATTAATTTTTTTCTTTTTCATGAGGACAATCTACGCCATCTGAAGACATACCTCTATATTTATTTTACTGATAGATGGTTTTTCCAAGAGGTTTTTTCACCATCTATATAATGTAAATGAGTACCTCATTAGGCCTTATTTTCAGGACTCATTTGTATCATACACCCCTAGTATCACTTAAGGGGGGTGTTAGAATATTTTTTTCATGAGGACAATCTTCGCCATCCGAAGACATGCCTCTATCTTTATTTTACTGACAGATGGTTTTTCCCAAGAGGTTTTTTCACCATCTACATATTGTAAATGAGTACCTCATCAGGCCCTATTTTCGGGACTCATTTGTATCATACACCCCTAGTATCACTTAAGGGGGGATGTTAGAATAAGTAATTATTCTCTTAAGTTCTACTAGGATAGACATACTTGAGTTTCCACTACTCCATGAGTCAGGTGAACTCTCAGTAGAGTCTAGATCAGATTTGATGAGTTGTAATCCATTGGATCTCAATTATCAATTTTTGTATTTATACAAAATTGATCCATGAAATAAATAAATCAGTTCTATTTTATTCCTTCAAATCTTCTAATGCTTTGTAGTTCTACTCTTGGAAAATTCTAACAATAAAATATCAGTGTAATTTGTGGTATGGTATCCCCTAGGTAAATGGGAATAAAGGGGGATGTATCCCATAATCAGAATTTATTTTTAAATATGGACAAGTCCCCCAAGTGATTTATTGAATGTTGATAATGATGGATGATGAATGCTAAGGGGTGAAGCAAGAATGAGAAGATTGATGAGGGGATCATGGGAGTGAGGTAGTTACTTATCCACAAGTGAAGATATCTCATACTAGACTTTAAAATATTTGACAACCTTCAATATCATGATCCTTTTGATAATGATAGAGATAGTATTGATCTTACTTATACCCCTTGGGTTTAGATTGATTAGGGTCTCCAAGACATATAGTAGGTAGAGGAATTTTTTATGAATACTATAGCTTGTAAAATATTATTAATAGTAGCTTTGATAGATATGTCCAAGAACAAAATAAATGGGATGCATAAGGTGTATGAGGACAAGTGGAAAGTTGAGATGAAAATGAACTGGAGGAAGGTGTAGTAGTCAATTGAGGTGGTGTTGGAGATGTATCTTGATGACTCAACTATATATCAATGTTTGTGAGTTGATCTGATATTTTTTGTAAGTCCGATGGAGGTGGAGATGATATGGGAGAGATGACTTGGTGACTCAACTATAACTCAATGTTCATGAGTTATTCCAAGATTTGTTTTAGGTGGGGTGGAGTTAGAGTTGAAGTGAAAGGTATTTGATTGATTTGGTTGGTAATTTGATTAGGATCAAGGTGATATAGATGAGAACCTAAAAATTTGGTAGATGGATTAAGAAGAGAGTATGAGTGCAATAATTGTGGATGTTTGGCCTGATAAGGGTGATGGAATAGAGGATATGGTGTTAGAAGTAGATATGGTACCAATGGTGATATAGGTATGGCAATGGTGGGTGGACGTGATACCCATAATGGATCTTGTATGAAGGAGGCATTTTGTGTTGATGTTGGAGGGTGGTCAAAGTATGCCACCTATGATTTAGGTTATGATATGGGATGGGTATATTTATTAATGCTACGAAAAGATATCTATTGTAAGTGTTGTAAGGCTTGATAAATGGCTATTATAGATGTAGGTGGGATAGTTGAATGAGATGCAGAAGGTTGACCATTATGTGTGGTGATAATACTTATGTATGTTTATGGAGGATATGTGGCAAAGGGTATCATGAATGAGTGAGGGATGATGTGTTGCATATGTTCAGACAAAGATAATGATATAAAGAGAATTGATTCTAGAATTTGAGAAGCAGTTTTGGCAAGTGCTTCATAAAGTGGGTTGGATAAGATGATGGTATGGGTAGATGGCATGGATAGATGTTGATTGGAGGATCGTGGATGGTTTTGATTAATGGTCATGGAGGTGTATTCGAAGAGGGGGTTTATGATGAGGTTGCTGGTGTGTTGAGGATGTGAATATGCATGTTATTTATGGAGTGTGGGAATGTCATGAGGTGTAATATTGATAGGGGGTAAATATGGAAGAACTAGGTTTAAATAGGATCTAAGGGCATCGCTATCCAAGTTATGTGGATCGATAGGTTTTGGTGGCACCATGTGGGGGGTATTGGAATGGAGGCATGGATAGCTCACTACATCAAGTCTAGGTCATGTGCAACATGTTGTTCATCTATTGAAGAGGGCACTTTATAGGATAGTCTAGTGGATATTCTACCATATATGATTTGTAGCGCACCCCCTTGCTCAAATGTAGGGGTGATCGAGGTTTGGGATTATTGAGCATAATGATCCATGGATGATAAGGTTTGAGTTTGGGTGTTGGCTTAGGTATTAGCTAGGATGTTGGCTTGGGCTTTGGCTAGAGCTCTATCTTGATGTTAGGCCAATACCATAAGATAGATATTTGGAATGGGATAAAAATGATGAAGGTTAGGTTTCCGATGAATACAGTGAATATGGAAGTTAAAAAAACATGCAAACATACAAGCATTGCTCTTTCTTTTTTCTATATATTTTATTTTTGTAATTTTTATTTTGTTTTTATTTTGTTCTTTATTTTTTTTGATGTTTTGAAGTTTTTTTATTTTGTTTTCATGTGTTGTATGCAACCTAGTCCTACAAACTATGAAATGTGGATGGTATGGTGGAATCTAGTTGGGTGTGTCTGTACCCACCCATATTTTAAGGAATAAGCAATGAATGAATTAAATGGCTTTCTAAATGGAGTTTGGGCAATGGGTATCCTAAATCTTGCTACCAGTCTACCCAGACTTTTGCTTCACCCTCGATCGGGCTCGAACAATAGCAACAACTAGGCTCCACTAGTTATTTAGCCCTACGATTAAAGAGCATCTAGCTTAAACATCACCTCGAGCTAATATCAAGGGCAACCAACCTCTTGGTGATGAAGGCCAAGAGACTATCATTATAACTATGGCTTTAGCTAGGGCAATCAATGGTTGGTGATGAAATCCAACTCACCAATTGGTTGTCCTCGCACTTGTATAATACAAAGGTGCATAATTATGTTGTGCATGTGTGTGCCATTTATTTTATGTTTTTTTGTTTTATTTTTGAAATTGATGCCTATTTTCTATCCAAAACTAAAGGTAAATATTCCATATGTAATGCAAAGAAATATTATGCCTAGAATATTTATAAGACTAAAATACAACTAATCTAAACAAAAATTACAATGCAGAATGCTATCCAAAGAGATAATATTGTTTTTTTCTAAATTTATTTATATATATATTTTTAAAAAAATTTAAGGGTATTTTATGTTTTTTTTTTAATAAAGAAAAGTTGTTGAAATTTTTTATTTATTATGATTTTTTTAAAATTATTAATTATTAATTTTTATTTTTACCCCTGTTTATAAGGAAAAGGGGGCCATGTGGCCCTTAGGGTTTTTAGGGGAATGCATAGCCCTTAGGGGTATTTTTTTTACCCCCTTATTGCATGCATGAAAAATACATCATTACACTAAAAATGAAGCATTGTATTATATAGTAAAACAAATCTTTTGAATACAATAAGCCCCTTTGTAGGGTGCTTCACAATAAAAATACCCAAAAAGGGTGATCTCCTTTTACAATAAAATATGGTAACATATTCTTATTCATGTTGCAATCAATGTTGGAGGTTGTTTTTTTGTGACCACCATGATGGATTTGAGATTTCGAATATTGAACCTGCACACATGCAAAGAGACAAAGGATTTAGTAGCACCTATCAAAATAGGTATAATGAAATGACCAATGTAAATTGAAAAATAGAAATATTATTGTGTACATGAGTCAGGGTTTGGAAAACATAACCATAGCATTCCCTCCTATCCTTCCTTGGTGAATTGAATTATGGGGGTATTTGTAAGGTAATGGGAGGTGAGGTGTGTGAGCATAGGTGGCAATCTAAGGAAACCAAGTGGCTTGTTAGGGTAGTTGGTTAGTTGTAGTAGACAAGATAATTTATATGACCAACAAAAGCACTCTCTAAGGGATAACCTCTTCAAAGTTCTAGTGTAAGGACAATTTACATCACCAATAATGTGGTACACTATTTAATAACTTAGGTGGCCCCTAGAGTAATTGGGGTTTAATATAATAGATACCATTTTTCTTATTAATAATGGGTGATGTGCTAAAAGTGGTGACTACTCAAAGTCCCATTGTATATGAAAATATAGCTATCACAACTTAGAGACTATGCAATCTATCTAGAACTTCACTGGATAGACAAATGCGAAGTCATATTATAGCATTGTCAATATTAAATTTTGTAATTCTATTTACATGTATAGTAATATAAGGAATATCTACAATATATAATTGGATGACTTATTAAATAAGGTTACAACTTAATAACTAGTTTAGGATGCTTGTGGCATAATAACTTCACTAGGAAGGTCACAATGACTATTAAGAAAATATGATGTTAAAAATAGTATTTTATATGTAAGAATTACTACAAGAATATCTAATAGATACAGGTCATAGTGAAAAGTAACTACAAAAATTAAAAATTAAAATCTCATATTCATGGCAAATCATCTTTATCAAGTGTCTTTATTACAATGAAATAAGTTGTGTGTAGTATCTTGTAAAATATCTAAAAAAACTAAAATAGTCCAAAGTACATTTAAAAGTATTATGTAATTATTGGAATATCATAGGAAAAGTCCAAAAGAAAATTATACAGAATTATGTGATATTTTGACTATCTCATGTAATCATAAGTATCCTAAGAAAATTCTATGAAATATATCTAGAATATATTGATACTATAGAAAGGGTCCAAAAGGGACATGCCTAGAAAGTGCTACGATGTTTCCATCTATAATTCTTCATACATGTAATTTCTACAATTAGAATCTTATAAATAGGGGAGATCACTCTCATGTGAGGGAAGTTGAGCAAGTATGAGATCAAGCAAGTAAGATATATTCCAATTTGATCATAATTACTACCAAGTCAAGCTAGCTAAGAAAAAGTATATCTTTGTATAAAGCGTATCAAATATTATTAGAGTGAGTGTATGGAATATGGTGATTTGATGAGTCCACAAGAGGTGCAAGCTTAATAGGAATGTTGAATTCACTCACTAATGCAATCTGGTGAACACCCATGTACTCTTATATTTTTTATTCTTAATAAAAAATACTTCTATTCTCATTATTCCTCCATATTATACCATCATCATTACTCTTATTTAGTTTTTTATGTCCTCACACAAATTTTGTTATAGATAAAAGTTATATGTTAGCTTGCCAACATCAGATAAATATTCTACATCATCAGTAAAGACCATAGTGAGATAAGGGTTTATGGAGGCATTTATACATGCTATAAATCAAGAGCACCCTGAATTATCAAGTGCCATCTCCCTAGCACTAATATTTCTAACCTTAATGCTAAAAACCAATAAACCATAGGTAAAACTTTCATGCATCGCCATCCAATGATAGATTAATAAAATATGATTTAGTCTGAATGCCCAAGACATATATACATTAGAATAGCTTGACTACCTCTCTATCTAGATAATTATACCAAATGTAAATTAAGCTAAAAGAATAGTTTATAAATTATTCTTGAATTGCTTCTTGATTGGTTGAAATATAAGTGTTTTTTATTTTGAATATTTTATAACTATAATATATATTTTATATAAATATTACCATATAAACTTCTTTTGAACCTTTTTGTATCTTCATTCCCATATTTCCATTGCTTCATTGATTATTCCTACCACAATAGTGAAACAAAGTGACCTACACCTTGGAGCATCAAATCCTTGTATTTTACTAAATTTTCACATATTATTTCTAAGTACATATGCCTAAAACTATCAAGTTTTTGCATTATCAACATTTTTGGAGAATGTTAATTTTTGGAGAGTAAAACCTCAAAAGAAAGACCTAGAAAGCCATTACTTAGAACAACCTAAGTGAGAGACAAATAATAGTCAAAAGAGACCTCACCAATCTCCTTAGAACTTATGTCATTATAAACACTAACTCTAAAGACTCTACAATTTGGAAAGCTAGTAAATATGGTTTGTATTTGGTTAAGTCATCCTACTACAACACCAAAGTCAACAATGTAGGGTTATGCATAAGGGGTCAGCCCAAAAATGTATTTATAAAAATTTGGTGAATTAGTTTCAAAATCCAAGTGAATAGTGTCCAAACGCATGTAGAAGGTTAACTATTATTAAGGGTAATGTTATAAATTTAAACTTAAAATGGTCAAATTATTATAAAATTGGGGCGAATCAACCCCCCAAAAAACATTGCACCCAAAATTTTTTAGCTAATGGGAATTGGTCAAGGGTCCCAAATATTAGCCAATTCAAAATTTTAAAAATCCTAATTTTAGCCAATTGGCTATAAATAGCTGCTATCATAACCTTGCAACAATATCAAGTGGTTTTTGGCCAACTATGTTTGACTCAAGCATATCATCCTTAAAGTTGACTTCTTTTTGTTGGTTTCTAAAAATAAAAATATCACCATAAATAACCTTCTCAATAGAGAAATGACTATTACAAATAGGTGCTACCTTTGCAAAGCCAGTTTGAAATCCATACATCACCTTTTTCTCAATTCTTTCTTTTCTATTTGCATCCTCCACTCTATTCTCTTTGCCTTTGGGATAGGTTAGACCCTACCCAACTCCATATTAGAATTATACCTCCAATGGACCACTCCCTTAATAGGGAATTATAGTAAATATTTTTGGTCTTTCTGCCTCTCTCACTCCCTATTGGAAATCTAGAAAGAGAGGAGTCATAGAGCCTTTTGAAACACCTCCAAAGACTTCTCTATTTGAGCCCATATTATTTTTTCTGCTAAAGAGAATTCCCTTTTGGTCCCCCATGCTAACTCCTAGGAACTTCCCATGGAATACATGATTGTTGTGTCCTTAGACCTTCCCAGCCTTAGGATCCCCCTATTGATAGATCGGTGGTTAGGTGGTCTTCACCCATGGAGGGTTGGATCACACTAAATTTTAATGGTGCACCCAAAGGAAATCTTGGATGTGTAGGTGTTGGAGGAGGTTTTAGAAATAATCAAGGTCAAATATTGCTCACCTATGCTAAAAACATTGGTATCCAAACCAATCACTTTACTATGGTTATGGCCCTCTACCAAGGGCTAACCCTTCTCGATGGTCTCTCCATTCACAAAATAATTTTTGAAGGTGATTCTTTAAACATAATAAACTATCTCAAAAGTACCTATATTCCCTCCTAGAGCATCCATATTCTTATTTATGAGTCCAAATTATCCCTTAAAAAACTTAACAACTACATCATCCAACATGTCTATTGGGTGGATAATCAGGCAATGAATGGTCTTGCTAATTTAGGATTCACAAGAAAACATCTCCATTTGGTGCAGTAACTTTCCCCCATTTCTTATTTTATGTTATCCTATCAATAAATAATCCTTAATTTTTATTCTATTGGTGGTTGCTCTCCTTCTTATAGCAATACAACCTCTTATTTGGGACCATAATTGTTATCACTCTGAAAAGGTATTGGATGTTGAAGATGATGAGATACTTTCAAGTTTTTTATTCTTTTTCTAGTGGTAACTTTGGAGGTAGGATTACTAGCAAATCCATTCATAGGATCTGTTCCCAAATTGGTATCTCATGGTCTTCCCTTGGAACAATGATTCTTTTGGGATCTTAATTGCTACCACTTTGGTTAGACATTGGACATGGAATATGATGAGATACTTTCAAGTTTTTTATTCTATTTTTGGTGAGAATTTTGGAGGTGGAATTAATGGAATATCCACTCATAGGATTGGCTCTCAACTTGATCTTGTAAGAGAATGTATGCTCATGGTCTTCCCGTGGACCAATGCCCCTATTGGGTCCATAATTGTTATTGCTTTGGCTAGGCATTGGGAATCGATGGAGTCAAGACACTCTCAAGCCTTTGATTATAATTTTGGTGGGACCTATGACAGTAGGTTAAATAATATATTTTTTCATAATATTGGCTTTCTAGTTGGTCTCACAGGTCATAATTTGCTAATGATCATCCCTTGCACCAATGCCTCTCTTGGGACTATAATTTTGACTTCTTTGGTTAGATATTAGATGTTAAAAGTAGCAAAACATCCTCAAGTATTTAATTTTGATCCTGATGAGAACTTTAGTGATGGATTTAGTGGTAGATTTTCTCATAATATTGGCTCTCAATTCAGTCTCACAAGAGTTTTTTTGCTCATAATTTTTGATTGCACCAATTCCCCCTAAGTCTGGCACCTTTACTATTTTGGCTCTTGTTGTAGCCAAGTGTTCCCCACCTATTGTCCCTTTCCCATGTATTATATCCATAGACCTCCAATGTGTCCTAATAATTTCCATTGTCCTTCCACTATCCCCTATGGCACCCTTGTTATAATTATCATTTTTGACCCTCATGATGCCCATCATCAATCCTTTCACACTCATTACCAATTACAAAATTACTCTCTTACTCATGCTCTTTACATAACTTCACATCCCTTCCACATCACTATTTTATACTTGTCTATACAAACTATGATGTTATTCCATGATAATATCACTTTTGCCATTGGTTACCACCTTACCACCACCCTTCTACCTTTGAAGGAGATCATTTCTTTGTAGATTCATTGACATGGGGAAGATCACCAACAATCATGATGGCCATATTCTATATATGCATAGACATACAAAACTACGATCTCTCAATACTTCCTAAAGGATAAACCTCCCATTTAAATTTGGCTTGTTGTAATCCTATTTTAAATTGCAAAACAAATTACTTTTTAGTTTTGTTTACCACTTGCCACCATATTTTGCATTGGTGCTTTATTATCTATAATATTGGTTTAGGTATTGGTCATCCCCCATAATTCCCAATCCATTCCACCCATCTCACCCACACCTCACTCCTCTCATTACCTAGCCCATCCCAGTTCTATGCATGGCTAATCACAATTATAGGTTTTAAGCCTAAGGTCCTCTAGTTGGACATGTTGGTCAAGGAGATATTCAATGACCATGGACTTCTTTATTTCCTCTAAAATTTTAATGACAATGACATGGAACTCTCTTAGGAGTTGGCTTGCCCATGTAATAAATGTAGAGTTTAAGTTAGAGGTCTCAAATTCACCATCAACATTAGTCTACTTGCTGAAGTGATCGTTCTTCTTGATGATGGTGAAATTATCCAAAGAGAAAAGCATTCCCTGGTTTTCAAAATAAATTATTTTAAATATAAAGGAGAAAATATTGATAGGGATAAAGGTAATATTGTTTGGGAATCCTTGTCTAAACCTTAGAATATGTTGACGGTTCTTATCCTACAATACTTCACTATGGATGGTCCCAATACCATTCTTTGAAGCTTCCATATCACTTTCCTTAAACACATATATGGCAAAAATACCGTAAACATCCTGGAATACCTATTTAAATCCATTAAGATGTATATCCTTAATGTTAATAAAGGATAATCATCCACATTTGTACATTGAGACCTCTATCTCATCCTCTATAGACACATATTATAGAGGGATTTGTAGAGATACATCCATCTAGGTATGGGGAGCCCTTATCTCTAACTTCATGAGTCTATCCATCATGGAAATTCCCAGCCTAAATGTAGTCATCATGGGAACCCCAAACCTAATGTTGTCAATGAATCTACCTAAAGGCCTCTTTCTTTGAAGACAATTTAGATGCTTGAACTCAAACCTAAAGATAAAGAAGATACTCCCATTATTCAGTCTAATGCTCATCGGTTGTCCTCTTGTGTCAATTATAATACTAAAAAAATAAAGCCTCCCATAATTCTTGAGCATGATACTAAGATTTTGAAGGACTCTCCCTCTCCTCAAAAATTTTCCATGTGAGAGGACTTCTCTATTATTATTTTTATCCAAAATGGAGATAGCTAAAGTGGATCCTCTATATCATCTGGTTGCACATAACTGAGAGCCTGTGTTCTTTTCATTACTAGAAAAAGTTACATTCAAGATCTTGATGACCTGGTGAAAGCCTTGACTAAGGCACCCAAAATGACCACCTCTCTCCTTCAATAGGCCTTTGTCATCCTATATGAGTACAATAACCAGTTTTATGGAGATGATCTGGTAGATCTGTTGGTAATTTGATTTATTTTATGTTGTCATTGATGTCACATGGATCACATTGAGTTTTGGTGGCCAAATGATATTTTGGAAAGCATGGATAAATACAGGGTTTTTGTGAAAACCAAGTTAGGATAAATAAAAGGTTTTATTTTAAACCATGGATGGAATATTTGAACTAGGTTTTTATTAAAACCCAATTTGGACTTTTGTTTCATCAAAAAAGGTGCCCCGGTAATGGAGATATTTAATTTTTAATATTTAGTTTAAATTTTAACTATTTAAAATTTAAATTTAAATTTAAAATAAAATATGTAAGATTTCCGCCAACGTCATCAAAAATAATAAGGAGGCTATATAAATGGGATACCTAAGGTTCATAAACTTATAGTTGATCATGGTTAATATCATTGGCTAAGCATTCTAATAAGAGCTTGTGCGAAAATCCTTTAGAAAGTGGAAGCAGCGAATGAAACAAAGAGTGGTCAAATTTCAAAGGCATCATGGGCAGAGTGGTGCATTGGAAATTGGTTTTTGGCTAAGGCAAGTGGCAGAACATAAGTCAAGGTTTCAAATCCCCTTGACTACATTTAGTAGGCATTGGAAAAAAAACACTTCGATGTTTTTGATTTGCGGAGGAGGAAAGGGTTTAAGGCAAGTTGTGCCTTTCCCTTTCGAACGAGCGACTAGCTCATGTGGCAACCTTAGCAGTGGCTAAGGCACTCGTGGTGTGGGAAAGTCTGGGGTTCAAATCCCCTTGAGGAGGTAAATACATTTTTGCTTTAATTAATTTTATTGATGCCCTAAGTTGGAGTTATAAAGTGGTTAGAGGTAATTAAAGTTTTAATTAAAATTTGTTTTATAAGGGTTGTGATTATTATTTCAAAGGTTGATGAGTTGATGATTTATTTGATGTTTATTGAGAATTAAATTTAGGAGAAATAAGGAGTTGTTATAAAATAATTTTTGAGAGGCTTATTGATTATTTTATTGATAAGGGTTTTTATTAAAAATGACTTTGGTGGATGTGATTATTGAGTTGGAGTAAAAAGGTGTAAATGTTGAGCAAAGTGTAGCAACAGTATTGTCATTGTTGTCAACACAGTCAGATAGATCTATTGATGCAGTAGACAGGAAGTTCAAAAGCTATTTAGATGTAGAAGACAAGAGTTCAAAGGTTATTCAGAGTATGTACAATGATTTTCCAAGAAGACCGAAGTGGCCCATATGCAAAAGATCAAAGAAAAAGACAAGTAAGAAAAGTGTCACGATATCGTGACATATACAACAGGCAAGAAAAATTGTCGTGATTTCGTGACATGTTGGAAGAGAGAGAAAAAGCAAGAAAAATTGTCACAATTTTGTGACATGTTGGAAGAGAGAAAAAGCAGGAAAAAATGTCGTGATTTCACGACATGTTGGAAGAGAAAAAAGGCAAGTAGAAAATCTGTCGTGATTTCACGACATGTTGGAAGAGAAAAAACCAAGTGGAAAAACTGTCGCAATTTCATGACATGTTGGAAGAGAGAGAAAAAGCAGGAAAAAATGTCGCGATTTCGCGACATGTTGGAAGAGAAAAAAAAAAGGCAAGTGGAAAAACTGTCGCGATTTCGTCACATGTTGGAAGAGCAAGAGAAAGCAGGAAAAAGTGTCGCGTTTTCACGACAAGTTCGAAGAAAGAGAACAAGTAAGAAAAGTGTCACGATTTCGTGACATGTCGCATTTTCAAGACTAAAATAGGAGAGAGAAAGTAAGTTTGAAAAGTGTCACGATTTCGTGACATGTCGCATTTTCGTGACTAAAATAGGAGAGAGAAAATGCAAGGAGAAAAAGTGTCGTGATATCGCGACATGTTGTATTTTCACGGGCCAAAGCTAAGAGAAAGAGCAAGGAGAAAAAGTGTCGCGATATCGCGACATGTATTTTCGGGGGCCAAAGCTAAGAGAAAGAGCAAGGAGAAAAAGTGTCACGATATCGTGACATGTATTTTCGTGGGCCGAAGCTAAGAGAAAAAGCAAGGAGAAAAAGTGTCGTGATATCATGACATGTTGTATTTTTGGGGGCCGAAGCAAAGAGAAAGCGTAAGGAGAAAAAGTGTCGTGATATCGCGACATGTAGCATTTTCGCGGTCCGATGCAAAGAGAAAGAGAGAGAAATAAAAAGTTTTACGATATCGTGACATGTTGTATTTTTGGGGGCCAAAGCAAGGAGAAAGAAAGAGAAAGAAAAGTGTCACGATATCGCGACATGTATTTTTGCGGTTAAGTTGAAGTCGACGAAGATCGATGATAGCCAACTAAAATTAGGGTTTATAGTTGTTATGAAATCCGACTAAGATTAGGGTTTACAACCGACTAAGATTAGGGTTTTCATAATGAAAATATTGTTATAAAAGGAGGGCTATTTGGAGAATTTTATTATGTCGATGAGTGCGAAGTTCAGTCATAGTGCGCAGAGAGCAAGTTGTATCGAATCGTGCTAAGTGCAAAATTCATAAAGAGAGAAGAGTGTGCAAAAGGGAGAAGACAATCATGAAGGTCAACTGTAACAAAGCAGAGTGTGCGAAGTGATTGTGTAGAGAGAGCAGAGTGCGTAAAGAACGCAAAGGTAAAGAAGACCAGTAAGGATCTTGCAAAAACAAAGATATCTTTCTATCAAAATTATAGATTCAAATTGAAGTCCAGGTTGTAGCTTGGCATCAAGGGTTGGTTCTCCTTTCTATTGGTGCAGATAAATCAGGGGTTGGTTCTCCTTCTAGTTGGTGCTGGTAAATCAGGCATTGGTGCTCCTTTCTATTGGTGCAGATAAAATCATGGGTTGGTGCTCCTTCTAGTGGGTGCTGGTAAATTGATTATAAAGTTGGTACCTTACAAAGGATGGATTTGGATGGTAGTCCAAGTAGTCAATTTTTGAGGAGTAGCCACATTGGTGAACCTCGTTAAATCTTGTGTTGTGTGATGGTCTCTTGTTATACTTGCTATATCTAGTAATAAGTTTTAATTGCTATGGCATTAAGAGCTATAATTTTAAGTTTATAGAGCTACACTGATTCACCCCCCCTATCAGTGTCATTTTAAGAATAACAATTGGTATCAGAGCTAAGTTCCTGTACAAGTTTAACCGGCTAGGGTGATCTTGGAAGTAACATAATGGTAGGTGGTGAAGGCTTCTCATCAAACAAAGCACCATTGTTTGATGGATCTAATTACGTGTTCTAGAGAATCAGGATGCAGACATATCTCTATGCTTTGGGATACGACATCTGGGATTCAATAGTTAGTGGATACACAATACCCATCACTCCTCCAAATGAGGCTGACGAAAAGAAACTATTTGACAATAACTCAAAAGCAAAGAATGCTATCATGTGCGCATTAGCAGACAGTGAACTAGTAAATATCATAAGCTATAAAATGGCAAAAGAAATATGGGACAAACTAAGGAATATTCATGAAGGAGATGCTAAGATCAAGGAGGCCAAGTTACTGACACATCGAGCTCATTTCGAAGCATTAAAGATGAATGACGATGAAAACATTGAGGCATATATGCTGAGAGTTAATGGAATCATTAATGCAATCATAGGACTCGGTGAGGATATCGAAGACTCTGTCGTCGTGAAAAAGGTATTAAGATCTCTTCCTCAAAGGTTTGATTCTAAAGTCTCAGCGATAGAAGAAGCTAAAAATCTAAATTATTTTAGTATAGATGAGATGTATGGTTCTTTGACTGCATATGAGATGAGGATAGGAAGATCTAAACCCACATACAAAGAAGCGACGTTTAAAGCCCTTAAAAATAAAAATGCAAAATAGGAGTCCGAGGAAGAAGAGACATCAGATGAAATAGAAGCAAAATTTATGTGAAATATTATAAGGATATTGTCTTGTAGAGTACCCCACATTGGGGGAACCATGTTAAATCTTGTGTCTCAATTGTGTATAATGACTTGTGCTCTTGCTTACTATTGCTATCTGAGTTATTAATGCACACTGCTATATTTGGTTATTGTAATTAAGGACATTAATTGATATTGGTTTGGAAAGAAAGTAAAAAGTGGTCTTATACTATTCACCCCCCTCTCAATATAATATTATGTTCTTCAATTGGTATCATAGCGGGTTCCTTCAAAAAAGCTAACAACTTGAGGGCAGATTCTACAAGAACACATATGGCTTCATATAATGGATCATCTACAAATAAGGCTCCACTAGTTTATGGTAACAATTATGCTTTCTGGAGCATGAGGATGACGAACTACTTGATATCACAAGGATATGAGGTATGGAAAATTGTTGAAAAAGAGTATAGCATTGAAGGTGATCCCGAGGCAGATAAGACTCAAGAAATTGGTTGAGATCAATGCAAGAAAAATGAATTGTATTTTGAGTAGGCTACGAGAGACATATTTTGCAAAGGTTATGGTATGTAATTTAGCTAATGATATGTGGACCAAGTTGTGGAATACCTATGAATAATATTCCAAGGTAAATTTTGCAAAACTACAAACTCATAGAAAAAGATTTGAGGAATTGAAAATAGAAGATTTTGAAGATATTGCAAAGTTTTTACTTCAAGTTGATGAGATTACTAACACCATGAGAGGCCTAGGTTTTGAGATGAAAGAATCAAAAGTTACTCAAAATGTTTTGAGATCACTTCCCATGAAATATGATGCTAAGGTTTCAACAATAGAAGAAACAATAGATATCAACAAGCAAATAATAGAAGAATTAAAAGGAAATCTCACAACTTATGAGATGAGGGTAAGTAAGCATCGGGTTCCAATAAAATAGATTGCATTCAAGGCTTCAGAAAAAGAGAAAGGGAAAGTTTCATAAACAAGTAGAGGTTCATATAATGATGAGGAAACTAACTTCATCAAAAGGAATAAGGACTCAAGGAATTTTAGGGATATAAGGAAATTCAGATGCTACAAGTGTGGTTATCTTGGTCATTATGCATATAAGTGTCCACATGAAGAAAATAGTGATGATGAAAAATAGGGTCACAAAAGAAAAGAAGATGGAAAGCATAAGCATGACAAAAATGACAGATACAAGTAAAACACATATGAGAAGAAGAACATTTTTTGTAAGGTAAAGAAATATTGCTACATTGTAGAAGCAAGTGATAGCTCAGATCATAGTGATAAAGACAAATCAGATGATGAAAAGGAAGAACATATATTCCTAGGAATAGAAGGTGAAAGAGAGCAATGCTTTGTGTGTGGTTAAAGAGATCATAGATCAAGATATTGCAATGGTTTTAGTGATAGTGAAGATAAGATGATACATCAAGGAAACAAGCATGGTCAAATAAATTGATGAGCATTAGAAATGCTCATATTTTATATACATTTTCTTGATTATTATGCGACTGTATAATAAGGATTGCATATGTTTATGAATGATTATATAATTATTTGATGAAATTATGTGTGTTATCTAATTCGTGTGTTTTTAGTGTATTTTTGTGGAATTGTAGTTGATTTAGTCAGATTTGGATCAGTCAAGGTCTTTTCATGGACCTGGCACTTTGTTTCTTTCGAAATCAACGTAGAGAAGGTAGGTGCATTCCTCTTCCAGGAAGGCGCCAAGCGTAAGTAGGTGCATTCCTCTTATAGGAAGGTGCCAAGCGTAAGTAGACGCCTTCCTCTTCTAGGAAGGTGCAAAGCGTAAGTAGGCACCTTTATCTTCTAGGAAGGTGCCAAGGAAAGGCAAGCACCTTCCTCTCATAGGGAAGGTGCCACTAGAAGGCAAGCACCTTCCTCTCATAAGGAAGGCACCACTAGAAGGTGCCACTAGAAGGCAAGCACCCTCCTATCATAAGAAGGCACCAATAGAAGATAACCGCCTTCCTCTTCCAGGAAGGCACCAATGGTAGTAAGGCATCTTCCGCATAGATAAGGCACCTGACATACTTAGGCACCTTCCTCATAGGGAAGGCACCCCTATTCTTTTCCCATTGACCATACAAGCACGACGTGGACAATAGTGATTGGTGCAGTTCCAACTGTACGTCATGTAGAGTTAAATTGGGGATCGCATCGATGTATGAGAACATCCTACCAATTCTAGGTGAAGCACAAACTAATCAGTGAACACATCACCATTAGAAATGAATGCAACATTGATCACATTTACCAGACTGTATTAGTTTAGACTGGAATGAATCGACTGTTATAAATTCTTTGTAATAGAAGATCTGCAGGTGTGCTATATAAACACATGTAGACCTCTCTGAGGATATATAGAATTTTGTGATAGTAAATATAGGGAGATATACAGAAGAAGCATTGTAATAATTTAATAATTATAATACAATTCTAAGAGTTTCTAAGTGTGTGTTAAGCTTAGAGGAAGCTGCTGGAGCCTGGGCCCACTCCAAGCCAATATTTCTTCCCCTATTTTTATTGTGTTTTCTAGATTAGTTTATCGCTTTTATAAGATTGTTTATCACATTGCTATTTCTAGTATTACAGTAGGTTTATTTCTAGCAATGCATGAATATTTTCTTTCTGTAGATTTAATTGTTTTTATGTAAATTATTAAGGAGTGTATGAATGATTGACGACCATTTGAAACACCCCCAATAGTAGAACTAACAGACTCATCTCAAGTGGGATTGTAAGCAAATCTTGTTCAAGACCCTTCGCAAGTTTACGAAGCTCCCTAGGTTGATAAATTAAATGCACAGGCATGTGACAAATGTAGGAAAGAAGTTAACCTTATTTGGCCCACAACATTTTGGCACCGTTGTCGGGGAAGCATCTCAACTAGATTCTTTATAATACTTGGAAACATTCAACCACCTAACATGGGGTGGTGGGGGCCATCACCCTAGTCCAACACACCCCCAACAACATTCCCTAACTAGTATCCATGGATGCCACATCCATATCCTGGGCAGCAGTGGAGAGGCCACACTATGTGGAATCAGGCTCCATAGGATGTAGTACCAGCTCACCCCCAACAAAATTTACTGGTGTTTCCAGTAGTGAAACCTGTGCAGCTACCCACACAATCGATGACAAATTCAAATAAAAGGGTGAACCAACCAGCATACAAAATGGAGGGTGAGATGTATATAATGTACCATATTTAGCTTAGGTCTGGTAGACATCTAGGGGTAGGAACGCCTCTACTGGTAGAAGAGGAGGAAGAGGTAGGAGAAACACCTCTTGTAGAAGAGGTGATAGAAGAAATGCCTAAGAGAGCAAAGGCTCCATTTAACAACTGGCTGCAAGAACAAAGGAAAATAATGCAGCCAGAGTTCGATATCTTGTCTAGCTTGAAGAACCTCACCGTGACAATTCTATTATTTCAAGCCATTCAAGATGTTCCGATATATACCAAGGTGATAAGAGAGATGTGTCTAAGGAAGCCAAGACGAAGAGCAACCCAAACTATCAATATCATGGGTAAACTAGTAGATTTAATGATGGGCAAAACATGCCATCCTAAGTATGTAGACCTAGGCAGTCTGATACTGACTATAAAAATCAAGGGACTTCCCTATCCAATACATTGGTCGATCTCGGAGTAGCCATCAACGTAATGCCTTAGGAGACCATGCAGAGGCTACAACTCATGAACCTAAAACCCACTATGACAATGCTGCAGCTGGTCGATCGATCGACCATGGCATTGGAAGGAATGTTGGAAGTTGTAATAGTGACAGTCAATGCATGGGAATACCCAATCGACTTTTTAGTCTTGCAATCCAAAACTAGGCTGGGCGGTTACCCGCTCATCTTGGGAAGGCCATGGTTGGCAACAATCGATGCTTACATCAGCTACCAAGATGGGCTAATGACCATCTATGATGGATGAAACATTAAAAGGTTGACTATTTCACCCCTAGCACAGTTCATCGACTTAGTAGGAGAACCCATGTTAATTGAGCATGAAAATATTGAGCTATCCATGATCCAACCAGTGATGACGTTGGATGAGTTGGTAGAAGAAGACGAAGATGGTGCTATTGTGGAGTTCCTCCATGGGGAGTCCTCCATATCTGCACTTGGATCACCATTGGCTGGCACCCAAGATCACCATGTTCAGCAGATACACGTCGGGCCAGGAAGAACATTGAATGTCAGCAGTGGGTTGACTCCCACATAATTGACGAAAGTAGAAGAGCTCCTAGTTAGACACCAACAAGAATTTTCACGGGATTACTCATATATGAAAGGTATCAGCCTATAAATATATACCCATCGTATATACCTCGATGATCAAGCAACTCCAAATAGGCAACCATAGAGAAGAATGAATCTGGAAATGAAAGACATTGTCAAGGAAGAACTGTAAAAACTCTTGACTGCCGAATTCATCTACCCAATTTTTGGTAGGGAGTGGATATCACCATTAGTGGTAGTCCCTAAAAAGAACAAGAAATGAGAAATCTATGTGGACTACATAGCATTAAACAAAGCAACAAAGAAGGACCACTTCCCACTCCCATTCATTGATCAAGTATTGGATACACTCTCAGGGAGGAAGTATTTCTCCTTCATGGACGGATTCATTGGATACAACTAGATCCAGATAGGAGAAGAGGATCAGGATAAGACAATGTTCACCTTCCCATGGGGAACATTTGCCTATCGGGTACTACCTTTCAGATTGTGCAACGCACATGCCACATTTCAAAGGGCAGTGCTTAGCATATTTTTAGACATGATGGGAGACACAGTCAAAGTATACATGGATGACTTCACCGTCTATGGAGAAACCTTTGATGAAGCAATGACAAACTTGGAAAGAGTGCTTGAAAGAAGCAAGGAAAATAATTTATCCCTGAGCAATGATAAATGCTTTATGATGATGCAAGAAGGCATCGTACTGGGACACCACCTATCCGTAGAAGGAATAAAGGTTGATAAAAGAAAAATTGAGGTCATCAGAGACCTACCTAGCCCTAGAATGCAGAGAGAGGTGAGGAGTTTTCTTGGATCAGCCGGGTACTACCAGTGATTTATCGTCGAATTTAGTAAAATTGCAAAACCACTACACACTCTATTATCTAAAGATGTGGAGTTCAATTGGACGAAAGACTGTGAAGAAGCGTTTTAGTTGCTTAAAGAGAAACTGATATCCACATCAATTTTAAGAGGATCAAATTGGGCCATACCATTCCATATCTACTATGATGCATCCAATAGTGTGATTAGAGTAGTCCTTGGACATAAGGATGGCAAAGAATTTTATGCCATCTACTATGTCAGCAAAAACTTGGCAAGAGCTGAGCTCAACTACACGGTGACGAAGAAGGAGTTATTTGTAATTGTGCACGCCATAAACAAATTCTACCATTATATCACTGGGTATAAGATATTTGTCCACATGGATCATGTGGCTATCAGATACTTGATGAGCAAGCTGACCATTGGTGGAAAAATTATCAAGTGGCTCTTGTTACTATAGGAATTTGACATCACAATAGTCGACAAACCGGGCAAGGACAATGTCATCATAGATTTTCTATCCAAATTGATACTGGCATACCATAAAGTAGTGGAAGACCAATTTTTGGATGAACATTTGTTCACCATTAGTGAGAAAATCTCGTGGTACGCAGATATAGCCAATTACTTGGCCACTGGAAGAACCTCACCTGCTCTCTATTTTTGAGAAAAGTAAGCGATCATAGAGAAAATCACATCGTTCCTATGGATTGATTACCTCCTATTTAAAATATGATGTGACTAGATTATAAGGAGATGCATAGTAGAGCAGGAGTATCAGAAGTACTCAAAGCATATCATGACGAACCATGCAGAGGAAACTTTGCAGGGAAACAAACTGCCTACAAAATCCTATAGGCTAGGTACTTTTGGACCACTTTGTTCAAATATGTGGTTGCGTACGCCAGCAAGTGCGATGAATGCCAAAGAATGGGTAGACCAACCCATCGAGATGAAATGCTCCTCTAGCATCAGGTACACCTGGAACCCTTCGATAAGTGGGGCATGGATTTCGTGGGACCAATTAATCCACCTTCAATAGGGAGGAAGTTTATTTTGGTCTGTATAGATTATGTCACGAAATGGGTTGAAGTTCAAGCGTTGAGAGATTCAAAAGAAAGAACAGTCACCGATTTCTTATTTTCCCACATTTTTACATGATTTGGGGTCCCTAGAGATATAACAATAGACCAGGGGCCTCAATTTACCTCTAGGTTGATCAAGGAGCTGATGGAGCAATACAGAGTTCGACATAATAAAACTACACTCTACCATCCATAGGAAAATGGGCAAGTGGAAGTGACGAATAGAGAAATAGAGAACATCCTGATGAAGACCATGCAACAACACAAAAAATATTTGGCTACATGGTTATCGGAGGCAGTCTAGGCATATAATACCATGTGGAAATCCACGACAGGCTTCACACCCTTCCAACTGGTCTATGGGAAGAGTGCGATGATGCCCATTGAATTTGAAATCAAGACATTGAGGATGACTTTAGAATCGAACTTGAGCTTGGATGACGCTCAAGAATAAAGGATTTGATAGCTAGATCAGCTGGACAAAATCTGAATGGACGCTTTATAGAGAACAAAAATAATACAAAAGCAAAGAAAGTGGTGGCATGATCGCCACATTAAATTGAAGCAGTTTCAAGAAGGAGAATGGGTTCTGTTGTACGATTCTTGATTCCTGGAAAGAAAAGGTAAATTAATGCAAATATGGATGGGATAGTATGAGGTGGTAGAGCTCATCAAGAAAGGGGCAGTGTGCATTAAAATAATTGATGGTAGAAACACCGTGTTAACGGTCAATGGCCACCGACTACGCCCCTATAACACATCTAAAACCTTACAGGTGGAATCCAGAATAGACGTGGGGGAGACCCCATATTGTTATATCCAAACCAAACTCTTAACAGGTGAAACGATGGGCATGGAGGTGCTCACCAAAATTAGTTAATTTAGTTTTTTTCTTACGATGTGTTTTGCAGGGATGACGCCCGCATGCAAGCTATAGGCATCCTAATCCAGGGCCTAACAGGCACGAAATGCATCTAACTACCTTTATTTTTCTTTATTTTCATTTGATTTTTGCAAGTGGAGGACCTGATTGCCAAGAAGAAAGCACCTTCCACCACCTGAAGGCGTAGGAGAAGGTGCCTTCATTATAAATAAGGCATCCAGCCAGAAGAAGGTGCCTTTCATATGAAGAAGGCACCCCGCTAGAATAAGGTGCCTTCCTTATAAAGAAGGCACCCAGCCAGAAGAAGGTGCCTTCCTTATAAAGAAGGCACCCAACCAGAAGAATTTGCCTTTCATATGAAGAAGGCGCCCCGCCAGAATAAGGTGCCTTCCTTATAAAGAAGGCGCCTAGCCAGAAGAAGGTGCCTTCCTTATAAAGAAGGCACCCAGCCAGAAGAAGGCGCCTTTCGTATGAAGAAGGCACCCCACTAGAATAAGGTGCCTTCCTTATAAAGAAGGCACCCCACCAGAAGAATGCGCCTTCCTTATAGAGAAGGCGCACAAAAAACAAAATATGCGCCTTCCGTGGCTTGAAGGCACCACACAAAAAAAAAGAGAGCCCGAGGTGCCTTCCACATCAGGAATGTGTGGCACCTTCCAGCCATGGAAGGTGCAGGTATTTAGCAGTGCCTTCCACATCAGGACGTCACACCCATTCAGAAGCACCTTCCATAGCAGGAAGGTGCCAACATCAAAAAGGTGCCTTCCACCACCGGAAGGTACATCCAATCAAAAGGGTGCCTTCCACCACTGGAAGGTGCATCCAATCAGAGACGCATTCCACCACCGGAAGGTGCATCCATTAAAATAGCACCGAAAACATCGAGAAGGAACCATATAAGCACCTTCCACATTAGGAAGGCATCGATGCACCTTCCACCACCGAAAGGCGCATCCAATCAGAGAACACCGACAACATTGGGAAGATGCCACACAAGCACCTTCCACATTGGGAAAGTACCAAAGAGTGCCTTCCACGTACAACCTGCACTTAAGTCTCTCGGATGCCTCGATCTAAACAAAGTCACCACATGAATGAGCAACATCAGATGACCATACCCCTCCCCCGTGTCACAAATCAGTGAATCAATGCTCTTCATGACACATGAAACACCAAATAAGGTACGCGCATACTAACTCAAATCTTTATTTAATTATTCATAAATTATGCAGTACCAAAAAAAAAATATTGTCGTCATAAAAATCATATCCCCCCATGGTCGAAACCATGTGCCAATGATATGGCTTAAAAGGTGTACCCTAAAATTAAAATCTAAGGTTAGGCACCTTCCCTACAAGAAGGTGCCTTCCTGAAGAAGTAAGGATAGAAAAAAACGTAGTAGTAAGGGAAGGCGCCATGGGAGGAAGGTCGAAGAATCACACGGTGAAAAGAATGAGCTAAGTGATATAGAAGGAATCAAGGGGGCGGTAAAAACATAGTTTGAGGCCGAGGGATGGTTCAAATACTGTACCCTGGTCAGTCAGGGCCAGGATATGGAGGCAGCCAAGGAATTCGTTGCCTCCTTGAGGGATGACATAGCTCAGGTGTGAGGGGTAGAAATTCTGATCACCACCGAATACATCTCGTAGGTGACTAGATTTCCCCTCACAGGGGAATGCATATACAAAGGTGGACTACTGAAGTCGTATGCCGAAGTGCTACTACCAAGAGAAAATGTGTAGATAGATAAGGAAGGGCTACCCAAAAGTAGCCTTCCCATGAATCTGCAAAATATATCCGAGCAGGTTGCTTGATTCTTTACATGCATCGGGAAGTATACCCATTTGCACACTAACCATGTGCAGTTTTTGAATCACCTGGTGCATGGAAGGAAGTTGAACGTGCCCTTATACCTAGAAAATGCCCTAAAGGAAGAAGTGGCTAGGTACCAAAAGGGAGCACCATCCGCCTTGGACCACCATGGGATGATATCAACACTGGTCCTCCATGCAGAAGCGCAGAGGTATAACCCTGACATAGAGGGAGATGGCGGCCAAGAAGGTAATAGGATGTTGTTGCCAAAATAGGGCAAGAAGAGGGAATCCCTGTAGAGAAGATGACAAGTATCGGGTAATTGGCATTGCCCTATTTCATGGAAGAAAGAAGGCATTCACCAGTGCCTGAATGCATAGAGGAAAGAGGGCATTCCCCAATTCTCGAGTATGAAGAGGAAGGAGCGTCGCTTATTAGCAGCGAGGCCGAGTTTTGACCACCAGAACTAGTCCCCAGGAGGAAATACCTGCGGTGACTCCTCCTCTTGGTAGAAGAAGAACAAAGCGACCTGGAAGTCGACGTTGTAGCCCAAAACCTCTAAGAATTGACAAACCAGAGCACATAAGATGTAGGGACTTCTAGGAGCCATGATCAGGTCGACACAACCTTGGAGGAAGCACTGGAGTGGCAAAACAATTGTTGGATGGCCCAAAAAATTTTGGAGGACTACCAGAACAAGCATAGAGGGGAATTGAAAGAATGATAAATATGAATCACCCAGCTTGAGTAGCTGGTCTAACAGTTGTGGGAGGAAAACTAGCTACTCCAAGATAGGGGAATAGAAAGAAGGGACACATCGACCCAAAATTACTGGGCAAAAGAGATCCCAATGAATTCTCCCACATATATAGAGCGAGTATTCTCTTCGAGAGAATTTCGATCGGATGCCCGATAGAGCAGCCCGAACGTAGGAGAAAATTCCTCTATTTTTGGGAGTGAAGGAGAAAGAAGTCCCACAACACCCCCTATCATCGTCCTGAGTGATACAGAGTAGGACGAGGGTCAACAGCAATAGATAGGGTCGGGTGATAAGGAAAAACTCCCTGAACCTGAAGAAGGAAGAGAAGAACTTGGGGGGTCGGTATAGGACAGACAGGGGGGCAAAGAAGCATCCCCATGGATGTCAGCATAGGTCCCCCAGAGTGAGAAGCATGCTCCAGGGACCATAGAGCATGTACCTTAGAGGGAGAAAGGGAAAACCCCTGTTTGAGTCGTCGCATTTTCTATAGAGGCCAAAGGAAAAGGGCCCAAGATGGCTTGAAAGAAGGTGAAGGTGACCTTCACCGAGCCAGAAGAAGACGAGTGGAATATGCAGCCATTCGTAGAGAGGAAAAAATAATTCGAACGGTTGCTCAAAGAGATGACAGTAGCTAAGAAACCAAGAAGGCAACCTCGAGGATGCAGGGGGACTCTGGTATCTACATCAATTCGGTAGAGGACAACCAGTTCTGGGAGATTTACGAGTCATCCCGAGGATGGCCCTCCATGATAAGAAGGTATTTTGAACAATGGGGGTATATGGCCTCAAATTGGAGGCCACTGCCATTGCAAAGGAGAATGTAGGGCTTACTTCTGAAGCAACCCGATTGTACAAAGCCCAAGTAGTTCATCTCAGGAGGGATAATTCAGATATCCCTCTTGCAGTGGTCAGAACTCTGGATGTTGACCTATGGCAAGCTACAGAAGATGCATTTAAGGTAGTAGAGATGATGCTGGTTAGATCACCTCCGATAGCGGGTAGGATGAGGAAGGCATAGTCGATAGCAACACACACAGCTCAACATAGAAAAAGAGGAGCCACACCTCCAAATGCCAGCGCACATAACAGGTAGACACGGGCCACAGGTATAGCCAGATCCACCAAGAAACGATAATTATGAGGGGTCAACAAGGCTACCTACAATTTTTAATGCCATGAGGGCATGGCATATGTTAGGCATGGAGGGATGATGAGCATAAAAAATGGTCATATTTTGTATACATTTTCTTGATTATTATGCGACTGTATAATAAGGATTGCATATGTTTATGAATGATTATATAATTATTTGATGAAATTATGCGTGTTATCTAATTCATGTGTTTTCAATCTATTTTTGTGGAATTGTAGTTGATTTAGTTATATTTGGATCAATCGAGGTCTTTTCATGGACCTGGAACTTTGTTTCTTTCAGAATCAACGCAAAGAAGGTAGGCACCTTCCTCTTCCAAGAAGGTGCTAAGCGTAAGTAGGCGCCTTCCTCTTCCAGGAAGGTGCCAAGGAAAGGCAAGTGCCATCCTCTCATAGGGAAGGCTCCACTAGAAGGCAAACACCTTCCTCTCATAAGGAAGGTGCCACTATAAGGTGCCACTAGAAGGCAAGCGCCTTACTCTCATAGAAAGGTGCCAACAAAAGATAACCACATTCCTCTTAGGGAAGGTGCCCCTGTTCTTCACCCGTTGACCAGACAAGCACGACATGGACAACAACGACTGGTGTAGTTCCAAATCTATGTCATGTAGAGTTAAATTGGGGATCACACCGATGTATGAGAATGTCCTACCAATTCCAGGCAAAGCACAAACCAATCAGTGAACACGCCACCGTTATAAATGAATGCCAGTTTTAGTAGACATTGATCACATTTACCTGACTATCTTAGTTTAGTCTGGAATGAATCAACTGTTATAACTTCTTTGTAACAAAATATCTATGGGTGTGCTATATAAACACACATAGACCTCTCTGAGGATATATAGAATTTTGTGATAGTAAGTATAGGGAGATATACAGAAGAAGCATTGTAATACTTTGATAATTATAATACAGTTCTAAGAGTTTCTAAGTGCGTGTTCAACTGGGAGGAAGTTGCTGGAGCCTGGGCCTAATCCAAGCCAGTATTTCTTCCCTTATTTTTCCTATGTTTTCTATATTAGTTTACCACTTTTATAAGATTGTTTATCACATTGTTATTTCCAGTATTGCATTAGGTTTATTTCAGGAAAGCGTGAATATTTCCTTTCTATATATTTAATTATTTTTACGTAAATTATTGAGGAGTGTATGAATGATTGACGACCATTTGAAACACCCCCCAATAGTAGAACTAGCGGACTCATCTCAAGTGGTATTGTAAGAAAATCTTGTTCAAGACCCTTCGCAAGTTTACGAAGCTCCCTGGGTTGATAAATTAAATGCACGGGCATGTGACAAAAGTAGGAAAGAAGTTAACCTTGTTTGGCCTGCAATAGAAATCTTGAGAGTTTGTTTGCTATAGAATATTATAATGATCCTAGTGAAAGTGAATATGAATAAGGGTTTTTCTATGGGATAAGAGAAGTAGAAGAAGAACATTCACTCCAATCAGAAGAAGTTAAATGAGAGAACAGTGTAAGAAAGTCAGATATCTTCATTGATCTAAAAGAAGACTTCAATGAGATGCATGAGCAACTACAAGAGGTTAAAGATAACCTAAAAGAATTGAGATGCTCCATACATAAGAAGTTTGATGCATCACATGACTAAAAAGGTCAAGATATTTTCACTAAGAAGGAAACTTGTATTTAAGAGGCTATAGATATGGATGCCAATTTGCTACTTGACACAAATAAAGAGAAAGAAGAGGAATATTTCAAAGCATTAAATGTCTCATATTTCAGGTTTGGGGAATCACACTCAAAAGGAAAGAAAGTTCTAAAATATTAAAGCAAGGAAGCACCTAAGTGCTATGAAGGAAGTTCCAAAGTTCCTATGGCTCCAAAAATTCAATTTGGTTCTTGTTTTGAGATAGGTGAATCAATTTCAAAAGGAAAAGAAATACTTTAAGAGAAAATCAAGGAAGAAACTAAGGAAGAGGATTTAGATATTACAAAGAAAGTTCAAGGATGCAATGCACAAGTTGAAAATGATCATAAGGATAATGGTCAAGAAAGGTATGAGGAACCAAGGCATGAACAAAGGGCTTTTCAAGGACATTGTTTTTCTTGTAATGGATTTGGACACAGGGCTATACACTATAGGGTCTATGGATCAAAGAAGTTTGTTTTTTCTAGAAGGAACATCAAATGAAGAAAGTATGGTTTTCAAGGACATTGCTTCTCATGTAATAGGATTGGTCATAGTTATTCTCAGTGAAAATGAAATGAGCAACATGGTTTTGGTTTTAGAGCTACACAATTTAGCATTCATGGTCATAATGGTCATGAAAACAAAACTTCACAATACAGGGTTCATGAAAGGAATGGATATGGAAATTATTTCAAGAAATATTTCAGGATATGGACACCATCCAAGGGCTACAATATCAAGTGTTTTAATTGCAATAACTTTGGACATATTGCAATATGGTGTAGGACTCAATCCCAAACAGGTTCAAGGCAAGAAGGTCAAATAGGTTCAAGGCAAGAATGTCAAACAGGTTCAAGTCAAGAAGGTCAAAAAAGTCCTAGACAAGAATATCAAGTGAAGGATATCAGAAAAACATGGAAGGATGTTGATAAAGGAAAGAAACAATGTAATATGGGAGTAAAAGTACTCCCACCCCAAAATTAATCACCTTAAGAGAGAAGGTGGTGAAAGGGCTATGCTTAAGAGTCATATATTTTAGCCCCATAGGTGTCCCTTTTGCCATTGATGTCAAAGGGGGAGATATTTGAGTAAGGGGGAGAGCATTGAGTTAGGGGGAGCAGCCTCCAAAGATAGCATTGAGTTATGGGGAGCAACCTCCATAGAGAGTATTGAGTCAAGGGGAGCAACTTTGATTCTCAGAGATGGTTTTTGCAGTGATTGTGATTTTTGCATTAGAGGTGTTGCCATCAATGCAAAAGGGGGAGTTTGTTGGAAATTTGAGTTATTTTATGTTGTCATTGATGTCACATGGATCATTGATGTCACATGGATCACATTGAGTTTTGGTGGCCAAATAATATTTTGGAAAGCATGGATAAATATAGGGTTTTTGTGAAAACTAAGGTAGGCAAAATAACAAGTTTTATTTAAAACCATGGATGGCATATTTAAATTGGGTTTTTAGTAAAACCCAAGTTGGCCTTTTGTTTCATCAAAAAAGGTGCCCGGGTGATGGAGATATTTAATTTTTAATATTTAGTTTAAATTTTAACTATTTAAAATTAAAATTAAAATTTAAAATTAAATATGTAATATTTCCATCGACATCATAAAAAATAATAAGGAGGCTATATAAAGGGGATACCTAAGGTTCATAAACTTATCGTTGCTCATGGTTAATATCGTTGGTTAAGAATCTGAATAAGAGCTCTTACAAAAATCCTTTAGAAAGTGGAAGCAGTGAATAAAATAAAGAGTGGTCGAATTTCAAAGGCGTCATGGGTAGAGTGGCACATTGGAAATTGGTTTTTGTCTAAGTCAAGTGGCAACACATAAGTCAATGTTTCAAATCCCCTTGACTACGTTTGGTAGGTGTTGGAAGAAAAGTGCTTCAGAATTTTTGATTTGCGGAGAAGGAGGAAAGGGTTTAAGGCACGTTGTGCCTTTCCCTTCCGAACGAGTGGCTAGCTTGTGTGGCAACCTTAGCCGCGGCTAAGGTGCTCACAGTGGGGGCAAGTTGGGGGTTTGAATGCCCTTGAGGAGGTAAATACATTTTTGCTTTAATTGATTTTATTGATACCCTAACTTGGAGTTATAAGGTGGTTAGAGGTAATTAAAGTTTTAATTAAACTTTGTTTTATAAGGGCTGTGATTATTATTTCAAAGGTTGATGAGTTAATTATTTGATGTTTATTGAGAATTAAATTTAGGAGAAATAAGGAGTTGTTATAAAGTAATTTTTGAGAGGCTTATTGATTATTATTTTTGATAAGGGTTTTTATTAAAAAGGAATTTGGTGGATGTGATTATTGAGTTGGAGTAAAAATGTGTAAGTTGAGTTATGCTTTATCTTGTGATTATTATTTGAAGTCCACTAGCCCTTATTGAGATTGGAAAGGAAAGTTGTGTTTAGTGTGGCAGATTTTATGGACAACTTCTTGGCATCAAAAAGGTATGGGCACATTCTCCTATTGATTTTTATGGTGGTTGATTTTTGAAGTATCATTGGAGTGAAAAGGGTTGATTGTGGTTTCCTTTTCTAAAGTGGTTGGTTGAATGCTTCAAGGTTTTATGGTTTGAGAGTTGTGTTTAAACCTTGTTTTATAAGCATAGATGTTGAAGCCCATTGGTTAGGCAAAGAAATTGAAAATAACATGAGCATAATTGTTATGTGAGATTTGTGGTTGAGCATTGTTGGAAACATTTGAGGTGGTTGATACAAGCTTGGAGTAGGGTTTTGTGAGAAAGAATTTTCCCTTGTGGTTATTGGTTGAGTTGAGTTGATTAAGCCTAGTCAAGTGATTGTGTGAGGTGATTGTTCAAGTCCCATGAAACAAAATATTCTATAATTCTGATTTGAGTTGAGATTGAGCTCAAAACACATTGAGTCTCTAAAAATTATCTTTATGCTTCTATTAGTTGACTTGAGTTTATATTGATTTGAGTTTACTTGAGTTGAGATCATTGTGGATCATTGTTGTCATCCATTGTAGAGTGCATTGCCATTCATTTTTGAGTTCAACTTTGAGCCTTGCCTTCATAGATTTGTGGATGATATTTAAGTACTACTTAAGCATGATTGATTGAACCTTTGAGAAGGCCTTTGGGATATATTTATGGACATATTTGTCGTAGTTTGTGTATGATTGATTGAGTGTTTGAGAAGGCTTTGTGGACAATTTTTGGGATAAATTTGTGGACAATTTTAGATAGATTTATGGATAGATTTGGGACATATTTTGATGAGGTTATGAGTGAGCCTATTGAGAAGAGTTGAGAAAGTTCTTGGTGAGCTTGCTAGAGCAGTTTTGGACAAGTTCTTAATGAGCTTGTTAGAACAAATTTGAGCAAGTTCTTGGTGAGCTTGCTAGAGTAGATTTGGACAAGTTCTTAGTGAGCTTGTTGGAGCAGATTTGAGCAAGTTCTTGGTGAGATTGCTAGAGTAGATTTGGACAAGTTCTTAGTGAGCTTGTTGGATCATATTTGGACAAAATCTATGTGATCTTGTTGAGTAGTTTTGGACAAGTTTTGTGTGATCTTGTTATGCAGATTTGGACAAGTTCTGTGTGATCTTGTGATTTCCTAGCTTTGAGCAGATCAAATAAATTTGGAAAAGTTCTCTGTGAGCTTGTTGAGCAGTTTTGGACAAGTTCTGAGTGAGCTTGTTATGCAGATTTGGACAAGTTCTATGTGAGCTTGTTATTGCATAACTTTGAGCAGATCAAAGAAATCATTGTATTGGATAAGGATCATTATTTTTGTGTGAAATATTATAAGGAGATTGTCTTGTGGAGTACCCCATATTGGGGGAACCACATTAAATCTTGTGTCTCAATTGTGTATGGTGACTTGTGCTCTTGCTTACTATTGCTATCTAAGTTATTAATGCACACTACTATATTTGGTTATTGCAATTAAGGACATTAATTGATATTGGTTTGGAAAGAAAGTAAAAAGTGGTCTTATACTATTCACCCCCCATATCAATATAAGCTTGTGTTCTTCAATTGTTATCATAGCGGGTTCCTTCAAAAAATCTAAAAACTTGACGGTAGATTCTATAAGAACACAAATGACTTCACAGAATGCATCATCTACAACTATGGATCCACTGTTTTATGGTAACAATTATGCTTTCTAGAGCATGAGGATGAAGAACTACTTGATATCACAAGGATATGAGGTATGGAAGATGGTTAAAAAAGAGTATAGTGTTGAAGGTGATCCCGAGGTAAATAAGACTATCAGGAAATTGGTTGAGATCAATGCAAGAAAAATGAATTGTATTTGGAGTAGGCTACGAGAGATATATTTTGCAAAGGTTATGGTATGTAATTTAGCTAATGATATGCAGACCAAGTTGCACAATACTTATGAATGAGATTCCAAGGTAAAGTTGGAAAAACTACAAACTCATAAAAAATATTTGAGGAATTGAAAATAGAAGATTTTGAAGATATTGCAAAGTTTTTACTTCGAGTTGATGAGATTACTAACACCATGAGAGACCTAGGTTTTGAGATGAAAGAATTAAAAGTTACTCAAAATATTTTGAGATCACTTCCCATGAAATATGATGCTAAGGTTTTAGCAATAGAAGAAACAATGGATATCAACAAGCTAACAATGGAAGAATTGCAAGGAACTCTCATAGCTTATGAGATGAGGGTAAGTAAGCATCAGGTTCCAATAAAAGATATTACATTCAAGGCTTCAGAAAAAGAGAAAGGGGAAGTTTCAAAAAACAAGTAGAGGTTCAGATAATGATGAAGAAGCTAACTTCATCAAAAGGAATAAGGACTTAAGGAATTTTAGATATATAAGGAAATTTAGATAATACAAGTGTGGTTATCTTGGTCACTATGCATATAAGTGTCCACATGAAGAAAACAATGATGATGAAAAATAGGGTCAAGGAATAAAAGAAGATGGAAAGCATAAGCATGACAATCGTGAAAGATACAAGCGAAACAGGTATGAGAAGAAGAACATTTTTTGTAAGGCAAATAAATATTACTACATTGTAGAAGCAAGTGATAGCTCAGATCATAGTGATAGACAAATCAGATGATGAAAAGGAAGAATATCTATTCCTAGGAATAGAAGGTGAAAGAGAGCATTTCTTTGTGTGTGGTCAAAGAGACCATAGATCAGGATATTGCAATGGTTTCAGTGATAGTGAAGATGAGATGACACATCAAGGAAACAAGCACGGTCAAAGAAATCTTGAGAGTTTGTTTGCTATAGAAGATTGTAATGATCTTAGTGATAGTGAATATGAAGAAGGGTTTTTCTATGGGATAAGAGAAGTAGAAGAAGAACCTTCACTCCAATCAGAAGAAGTTAAACGAGGGAACAATGTAAGAAAGTCAGATATCTTAGTTGATCTAAAAGAAAACTTCAATGAGATCCATGAGCAACTACAAGAGGTTAAAGATAACCTAAAAGAATTGAGATGCTCCATACGTAATAAGTTTGATCCATCACATGACTCAAAAGGTCAAGATATTTTCACTTAGAAGGAAACATGTATTTCAAAGGCTATAGAGATGGATGCCAATTTGCTACTTGATATGAATAAAGAGAAAGAAGAGGAATATTTCAAAGCATTAAAGGTCTCATATTTTAGGTTTGAGGAATCACACTCAAAAGGAAAGGAAGTTCTAAAATATGAAAGCAAGGAAGCACCTAAGTGTTATGAAGAAAGTTCCAAAGTTCCTATGGCTCCAAAAATTTATTTTGGTTCTTGTTTTGAGATAGGTGAATCAAGTTCAAAAGGAAAAGAAATACTTGAAGATAAAAGCAAGGAAGAAACTAAGGAAGAGGATTTAGATACTACAAATAATGTTCAAGGATGCAATGCACAAGTTGAAAATGATCATAAGGATAATGGTCAAGAAAGGTATGAGGAACCAAGGCATGAACAAAGGGCTTTTCAAGGACATTGTTTTTATTGTAATGGATTTGGACACAGGGCTATACACTGCAGGGTCTATGGATCAAAGAAGTTTGATTTTGCTAGAAGGAACATCAAAGGAAGAAGGTATGGTTTTCAGGGACATTGCTTCTCATGTAACAGGATTGGTCATAGAGCTTCTTAGTGCAAAGGAAATGAGCAACATGGTTTTGGTTTTAGAGCTACACAATTCAGAAGTCATGGTCATAATGGTCATGAAAAAAGAACTTCACAATACAAGGCTTCAGGAAAGGAATGGATATGGAAATTATTTCAATAAATATTTTAGGATATGGGCATCATCCAAAGGCTACAATATCAAGTGTTTTAATTGCAATAACTTTGGACATATTGCAAAATTATGTAGGACTCAATTCCAAACAAGTTCAAGGCAAGAAGGTCAAACATGTTCAAGGCAAGGTCAAACAAGTTCCTAGACAAGAAGATCAAGAGAAGGATATCAGAAAAAAATGGAATGAAGTTGATAAAGGAAATAAATAATGTAATATGGGAGTAAAAGTATTACCACCCAAAAATTATTCACCTCAAGAGAGAAGGTGGTGAAGGGGATATGCTTAAGAGTCATATATTTTAGCCCTATAGGTGTCCCTTTTGCCATTGATGTCAAAGGGGGAGATATTTGAGTAATGGGGAGAGCATTGAGTTAGGGGGAGCAACCTCCAAAGAGATCATTGAGTTAGGGGGAGCAGCCTCCATAGAGAGTATTGAGTCATGGGGAGGAGCTTTGATTCTCATAGATGGTTTTTACAGTGATTGTGATTTTTGCATTAGAGGTGTTGACATCAATGATAAAGGGGGAGACTATTGGAAATTTGAGTTATTTTATGTTGTTATTGATATCACATGGATCATTGATGTCACATGGATCACATTGAGTTTTGGTGGCAAAATGATATTTTGGAAAGCATGGATAAATACAGGGTTTTTGTGAAAACCAAAGTAGGCTAAATAAAATGTTTTATTTATAACCATGGATGGTAGATTTGAACTGGTTTTTTCCTAAAACCCAAGTTGGCATTTTGTTTCATCGAAAAAGGTGCCTCGGTGATGGAGATATTTAATTTTTAATATTTAGTTTAAATTTTAACTATTTAAAATTAAAATTTAAATTGAAAATTAAATATGCAAGATTTTCGTCGACATCATTGAAAATAATAAGGAGGCTATATAAAGGGGATACCTAAGGTTCATAAACTTATCATTGCTCGTGGTTAATATCATTGCCTAAGCATCCAAATAAGAGCTTGTGCAAAAATCCTTTATAAAGTGGAACTAGTGAATAAAACAAAGAGTGGTTGAATTTCAAAGGCGTCATGGGTAGAGTGGCGCATTGGAAATTGGTTTTTGGCTAAGGTAAGTGGCATCACTTAAGTTAATGTTTCGAATCCTTTTGACTGCATTTGGTAGGCGTTGGAAGAAAAGCACTTCGACATTTTTGATTTACGGAGAAGGAGGAAAGGGTTTAAGGCACGTTGTGCCTCTCCCTTCCAAACGAGTGGCTAGCTTGTGTGGCAACCTTAGCCATAGCTAAGGCACTCACGGTGTGGGCAAGTTGAGGGTTCGAATCCCCTTGAGGAGGTAAATACATTTTTTCTTTAATTATTTTATTAAGGCCCTAAGTTGGAGTTATAAGGTGGTTAGAGGTAATTAAAGTTTTAATTAAACTTTGTTTTTAAGGGCTGTGATTATTATTTCAAAGGTTGATGAGTTAATGATTTAATTGATGGTTATTGAGAATTAAATTTAGGAGAAATAAGGAGTTGTTATAAAGTAATTTTTGAGAGGCTTATTGATTATTATTTTTGATAAGGGTTTTTATTAAAAAGGACTTTGGTGGATGTGATTATTGAGTTGGAGTAAAAAGGTGTAAATTGAGTTATGCTTTATCTTGTAATTATTATTTGAAGTCCACTAACCCTTATTGATATTGGAAAGGAAAGTTGTGTTTAGTGTGGCATATTTTGTGGACAACTTCTTGGCATCAAAAAGGTATGGGTACATTCTCCTATTGATTGTTTATGGTGGTTGATTTTTGAAATATCATTGGAGTGAAAAGGATTGATTGTGGTTTCCTTTTTGAAAGTGGTTAGTTTAATGCTTCAAGGTTTTCTGGTTTGAGAGTCGTGTTTAAACCTTGTTTCATAAGCATAGTTGTTGAATCCCATTGGTTATGTAAAGAAATTGAAAATAACATGATCATTATTGTTATGTGAGATTTGTGGTTGAGCATTGTTGGAAAAATTTGAGTTGATTGATACATGCTTGGACTAGGGTTTTGTGAGAAGTTGTCCCTTGTAGTGATTGGTTGAGTTGAGTTGATTGAGTCTAGTCAAGTGATTGTGTGAGGTGATTTTTCAAGTCCCATGAAACAAACTATTCTATAATTTCGATTTGATTTGAGATTGAGCTTAGAATATATTGAGTCTCTAACAATTCTATTTATGCTTCTATGAGTTGACTTAAGTTGACTTAAGTTGAGAGTGATTTGAGTTGAGTTGAGTTGAGATCATTGTGGATCATTGTTGTCATCCATTGTAGAGTGCATTGCCATTCATTGTTGAGTTCAAATTTGAGCCTTGCCTTCATATATTTGTGGATGAGAATTGAGTACTACTTGAACATGATTGATTGAGCCTTTGAGAAGGCCTTTGAGATAGATTTCTTGACATATTTGTGGTAATTTGTGTATGATTGATTGAGTCTTTGAGAAGGCTTTGTGGACAGTTTTTGGGACAACTTTGTGGACAGTTTTAGACATATTTATGGAAATATTTAAGATAAATTTTGATGAGGTTCTGAGTGAGCCTACTGAGCAGAGTTGAGCAAGTTCTTGGTGAGCTTGCTTGAGAATTTTTTGACAAGTTCTTACTAAGCTTGTTGGAGTAGATTTGAGCAAGTTATTGGTGAGCTTGCTAGATCAAATTTGGACAAGTTCTTAGTGAGCTTGTTGGAGCAGATTTGAGCAAGTTCTTGGTGATCTTGCTAGAGAATATTTGGACAAGTTCTTAGTGAGCTTGTTGGAGCATATTTAGATAAGTTCTATGTGAGCTTGTTGAGCAGTTTTGGACAAGTTCTATGTGAGCTTGTTATGCAAATTTGGACAAGTTCTATGTGAGGTTGTTATTACCTAGATTTGAGAAGATCAAATAAATTTGGACAAGTTCTATGTGAGCTTGTTGAGTAGTTTTGGACAAGTTCTATGTGAGCTTGTTATGCAGATTTGGACTTGTTATTACCTAGCTTTGAGAAGATCAAAGAAATCATTGTATTGGATAAGGATCATTATTTCTATGTGAAATATTATAAGGATATTATCTTGTGGAGTACCCCACATTTGGGGAACCACGTTAAATCATATGTCTCAATTGTGTATGGTGACTTATGTTGTTGCTTACTATTTCTATCTGAGTTATTAATGCACACTGCTATATTTGGTTATTACAATTAAGGATATTAATTGATATTGGTTTTAAAAGAAAGTAAAAAGTGGTATTATACTGTTCACCCTCCCTCTCGGTATAAGCTTGTGTTATTCAAGATCATGTAATCTTTCCTACTCCTAGTAGTGGTAAATGAGGATCTATCCTCCTCCTCTCTAATGGGCTTTTCATAGATTCTTCCTTCCTATACTATATTTGTGATCTCCCTAAGCTTTGGAGCTCATTTTCATTGTTTAGGTATGGGTTCCATATCTTTGGATATGCTCTCTATTTATTCTTCCTTTAGCCTCTCCTTTAGGGATAGTATTTCTCATGTCCTTGTAGAGAAACCATATTTTTTTACCTAGTAGCATTTGTCTCTCTTTTTCTTGTTTTTCTATTCTTTGTTTTATCTTTTGTAAAAGGTTTGGACCCTTTCAAAAACCCCTCCTTAATTCAATAAAAAAAATTGCATAATCATTTCTTAATAGGTTAAAAAGGAGGACTTCAATGTACCATACATTATTCAACATAAATTTGAACATAACCCATAAGATAGTATTTGAATTTGGTCTATGTAGCATGATATTTTTGGCCTTACAGTGTAGATTAGCTCTCCTTGTTCATGTGCATCTAATTTGGATGTTTTTTTAATAGGTTATGTGGGATTGAAATGGGCCCCACCCATATTACATCATCAATGCATAGTGATATTATAACAAAGCTTGGATATTATCCATGTACCATTTGATAAGATTCGAACCTGCATCTCCTCCTTGAAATTTTGAGGAATCTCATTAGTTGAGCTAATGTCACTTGATAAATCTAATTTGAATGTTGACATGAAATGTTATGATATTTTTCTATCAACCATATAAAATTTTATGCCTTATTGAGGAAATTATCGATAATAGTAACATGAAATAAACACATTAAACATTAGCTTAATAAATTATATTAAACTTTAAAAGAGAGTTCAACCCAAACCCAGTTAACGAGATAAAAAAATTCAAAAGCTTTGAGGATGTACCAATCCATTTAAAGGCTAATGAGCTCTTCTTTAGGAAATACCCCCTTATAAAAAAATAATTCATGCCAATATCACTAATTTAGGAAAACATTTAAAAACAAAACTAGACGACGTTGTACTATAGTTTATAAAAATTTAGACTATATATTATCATTTAGTAAAATATTTAATAATTTTATAAAAATATTTATATAATATATTATTATAAAACTTTGTTTAATAATTTTAAAAAATTTATAAAAATCTTTAAAAATAAAATATAAAACAACAATAATTATAAACCAAATGAAAAGAACGAATTAATTACTATTAAAAGAGATCGATACTTCCAGCTAAACTAAAATAATTAAATAACTTTCCTAAAATAAAGTCTGTATAGGCATCAAAATGCTGTATAATTCAACCCAAACCATATAGAAACGTATAAAGCTGCACTTTCTATGGTGGCAAATTTCTTGATCTACAGTCAACATTTCATAGGAAACACCAATCCTTAAATTCATAAGTAACACCATCCTAGTGGCATATTCTTCTAACGATGATGGTCGAAAAATTGGTAATCATATACATCGGGATAACCGAGACTTAAGAAAGCTAATGACTTCCATTGTTATTAATAGTTATTCGTCTTGCGTTGTCGTATCTATCGTTTAATGTTTCAGTATCTGACTATGCAGACAGTGCAGACACTGTTATTTAAGTTTTAGTTTTAGGAGGAGGTTTCTTTGTCCTTTCAAGAGTATGGGTTCTACTTATACCATTCATATATTTTATTATAATAAATTTTCTTTAATAATTATTATAGTACTTAGATTACAAATGTAAGAGATCAATTATGTATACATTTGTTGTGACATGATATTAATATGAAAGGGGGCTTAGACTTATACCTTTGATTGTATATTAATATCAAGAAGACTAACTACACTTATATTAATATTTTATAACTTCAATAAAAAAATAAGTTTAAATTTTAAAAAAATAAATATATATTTTAATTAAATAAACATATATTCAGATGTAAATAGTTAAGAGATGCAAATCTTAGATGCAGTAAAGTGTTGAAAGAATAAGGTTGTTTGCAAACCATCTCTTCAGTATGTGAAAAAGTCTCTTCGATCAAAAGATATATTTCTCAAGGAAAATAAATATATCTCAAGGATATTTGGGTTTGTTGGTGGATAAACCTCTCTATCATGATTTTGGAGAATGAATTTGGATTGGATCTATTGATTATGAAGGTTGAAAAATTATCTACAAACTCAAGGAAAAAGATCAGGCCTGAAGGAGCTCAAAGGATACATTAAATATTGGTGGACTAGTAAAAAATTCCAAGTAACTCTCCTATCCAAATATTTCTTTTTTGATTCATTTTCTAATTTAGCTTCAACCCCTTTATAGAGATTCCTAGTCTAGGTGAATCTTTATGCTTTCCCTATGGAGTTTTGAGGAGAGAATATTTTTACCAAAATCAGTAATGTCATTGGTGCTTTCCAGTATATGGATGCCCAAACAATGAAATAATTTTCTAGTAAAATTAATATGAGTAAAACAAGATTAGCTATTTAGTAAAATAATATTAGCTATTTGGATGAATGTTGTGGGCATCAATCCATTACTATCTCCTCAAGCAAGGGAAATGGATCCAAAATATTGAATATGAAAACTTCTCCCTAAGATGTTATGATTATCAACGATATGGTCACTTGAAGAAGAGATGCCTAGTCATTTGATCATGCTTAGATTCATCCTTGGTGGAGAAGGCCTTGTATGCAATGATTCAAAACCTTCAAATGTCCTAGTTCAAAAGAAAGAAGCTCATCATCTAGATGCACCAATTTTCCAATAGGAATCATGTGAGCAACAAAAGACAAGCCTCAAAAGAAGAATTTGAACGAGACCATTGATAAAAACCAAAACATTACTAAAGTCCATATAGATAGTTTCATGGAAAATAATAACACCTCAAATGGTATTTTTGAAGGTAATTATGAAAAATTGATGATGGTTAGTTTTTTGAAAATGAAGATCCTACTAGATGTGTTACAACTAGATATTACCTCAGGAGCTTGGAGTGTAAAAATCCATTCTTAAATCTTGCCACTCTAAAGAAGGAAGAACCTTTGCTATAGAAGAAAAATAATTGAACTAATTTCCTCTTTGTTTTCCTTCTATATGTTGGAGTTATGTGTCATGTAAGTGTTGTTCATGTTGTTAGTTCCTTAAAAAAAAAGTTGATTATGGAAACTTAAAAATTTGAAGAAGACGGAGAATGTTTTTCATAGAAAGACAAAATATGAATATGGTTAAATCTTTTTTTGAAGGAGAAGATGGAGAATATTTTTAATAGAAAGACTGAAAATGCTTTAATTATTTTGATAAAAATGTAATGAGAACAATGTAAAATTTTGTTGTTGCAATGAAAGTGGTTCCAAATAAAAGTCACACATAATTTATTTAAAAAAAAAACATATATACAACATCACATTTTTATTGATGATAATTTTATATAAAATATTATTTTAACGTGTAAAAAGTTAAATCTACATTAAAAGTGTGAGAGGAAATAATACTCCACGACAAGAAGGATGGAAAATATAATTAAAAGATAAGAACAAATGTGAACACTCATAGAAGGTTTTAAAACGGTCATTCGATATCAATATGCTAAGAAATTCACATAAAAGGAGCAAGGGCTTGCCCAAAAAAAAAAATGCGAACACCAAACGAATGGTTAAACCTAGATAACAACCAGGCCGACGATTTTAAGCAGCTTCTAATGACATACATAATGCTCGCTTTCCTTATAAAACTCTACAAAGTTATCATCTTTTTTACAAATTTTAATTTTAAACCAGATCGAAATACAACTTTCCTGATCAGTGACCATGGCAAATTCGAAGGCAAATCCAGCTCCCAAAAGATTATGCAACGACAACCGCATGGGATCAAGTATACCGCACCGATTCTGCTGTCCCCTCTCGGGCAAATTGATTAAGGATCCAGTGAACACAGACAGTGGCATCACATACGACCGAAGCAGCATTGAAAAATGGCTGAGCAATGGAAACATAAATTGCTTTATCACAGGTAAGCCTATTTCAAGCAATCTCACCCCTGACAGAGATTTGGCTGCTGTGATCAATGAATGGAAGATATGCTATCCCTATGTGGGAGATGCAGCTCAAAACGAACTAAAATGTCTGCTGCAAAGACTTGACAGCCTAAAATGCAAGTACCCATCTAAAAATTTGCTCACAGTCCTAAGCAGAATTAGAAATCTTGCAAAGAATGAAGGGTGGACTAAAGACGAACTTGAGGAGTTTAGGGTTGGTGAAATTTTGGCAGATAAGCTTGCATGTCTGCCACCTTGCATGGGGGATATGGAGAGCAATCAAGAAATCGTGGAAGAATTGATTCTCATGTTTGAATTTGTGTTTATAGATTTTGCCACCCTGAAAAAACTGGTGAATCACAATTCACTCTCTGCAATTGTCTTCGTTATGAACAGTGGAAGGTTGAGGAGTCGAATCTGGGCTATGGTGCTTATAAATGAAATTGCTTATGTTGAAATGTTTATAGACCAGATTGGGAATGTGGAAGGATCGATCAAGGGGCTGGTGGATCTTCTGGAATCATCAAATTCTAGCTGTGATGTGAAAGCCTGCACTATGTTTGTTTTGAGAAAACTTTGCAAGAAGCATTGGATTAGAGTGAGTGTCAACAATGCAGGTGCTGCAAGGGTAGCTACAAATCTGCTATCAAAATACAGTGAGGGGGCTGTTTTAGTTAATGAGGTTTCTCAACTGCTTGACCTTCTACAAAAGGAATGAATTGTTTTATGTTGTTATAACCTGTATCGTTGTAGGAAGTTGTTCATCCTTTTGCATACATTTTATTAACTTATTTTAAATCGTTTTACTAACTCAATTATTGTACATAAGCTGTATATTCAAATTCTCTAAACAAATTACTCATACTAATGCTTCTACTTGTATCTCTTAGACTTCTCATGCACAAACATTATACAATAGAGACAAATGTGAAAATGGCTATCAATTCTGAAATATATATATTTTTAAAATTAGTATTCTTTTTATGTCACAAGTTCTAATCTATCTAAAGCTTTAGATTCTAATTTCATAAAATATATACCACTTTTTCATAGATTTTATACTAATTCATTTTTTATTAAAAAATAGAAAATAGTGTTTTTAAGCTATATGTTGGAGTTCATAGATTTTTGTTGAGAATGTAATTGATGAGAGGAGTGGGAAGTCTAAGTGGTAGGGGTCAATGTAGGGTTCCAGATCATAGGAGATAGTGGGATGACATATTTCTCTATGATAGCTCTTGGGGGTCACTATTGTTCCTCTATGTTTTGACTAGGAAAAATACGCTGAGGAGAGGATGGATAATTTGCAGGCCATGAAAGAACAGGCCTCTCTAAAACCCACTGGTTTTGGTACTCCCCTACTTCCTCTTCTGGTCCTGCTGAGGTTACTTCTCTATCAGTGATCTATGCTTTGGCTCTTGCTTCACATGTGTCTGCTTCGATGAAGTCAACAACGGGAGTAGGGAGACATTGAAAGTGTTTTTCAGTGTCCCTTTTTGACTGACGATTTTGGTGGAAAAATTTATTCAAATTCAAATTATTTTTTTGTCCTCTAGGAGGTATAATGGTATTTTTGACCAAGTTTTTAATCTTCTTTACGAATCTTCAATATCTGGCTTGTTGGATTTTAACAGTAGTCATTTTGGTCCTGATGTCGAATTCAATATTCAAGTTAATTTTTTTTATATATCTCTACTTTTTAGTGCCTGAATGGGAAGTACAATTGGTGGTAACTATTTGGAATATGTCTCATGTCCTTAAGAGTTTCTATGCCTCCCAAGGTGATTATCTTTTTTTATTGGTGCTTGTACCTGTTTTCTTGTGATGGGTTATCTCTTTCCTTTCTTTAATCCATTTTTTTTTTCTTTTTCATTAAAGAGAAGGACTCAAGTTAAAAGGTGTTTGAGTGGTAAGGATATTTTTTATGTTCTAGGATATTTTCTCTTTTGATTTTTGGGTTATTATGGGTTATTTAGGGTTGTATCTAGGTGGGATAAATTTATGAGTAATATTTAGCTTCTAATGTAAAATATTGTGGGAACCCTTTCAAAATCCTCTTCTCAATCTAATAAAAAAAATATTGGGGAGTCCATCCATTACTTTTTTGAGGTCCTTTATCTCTGTAGCATATTTCTAATACAATTCCATGATTTAGAATTGTTACTTATATCAATATATACTATTTTAACATTTATAGGACAAAATGACTTGAATGAAGTGTTTATATTTTATAATAAGATGATAAATTTTGAACAAACCACAATATTAAAAATGTATATAATTCTAGTCATCAAGAATAATATAATATAAATGTTAAGAGGTGATATACTTGGTCATGATTCTTGGGGGTCCATCATGCAATAGGAATTTTTTCTAGATGCTTGAGGATAGTATAGGTGAGGAATGAGAAAATATTATAAGGTTGTTGTTAAGGTTTAGTTCAAAACATACATAAATGTAAAGATTTTATTTTATTTTTTCAGCAAAAAACCCCTTGTGGGGATGCCTTGGTTCTACACCGTCAAAGTCACCCGGGGGTCGCACCCAGCCCTGCCCGCACCAACATTATCAATTATATTTTGGGTACCCAATTTAGCTTTTTGGTAGGGTTGAGATTCGAACATTGGACCTCCCTTGGAGGATTGCCCTCTCCTCTCCAACGCACCTACAACACGAACATAAATGTAAATATTAACTTCCTGATTCATACCTTTGTTTTTTGAGTAAAAAATAAAATAATGTTACAATTAAAATCCTAAAATTAGGGTTCTAGTTATATATTTATTAAAATAAATTAAATTTAAAAATAAAGGTCACATTACAAATACAATATGATAGGCAACTCATAGAAATAACAATAAAAAATATAAAGGGTATCCATAGATACAAAACTAATTCAGTAATAAAAAGACTAGCCCAACCTAGAATAAAATTGTTGGCATCAAGTGGTATAAATACTTGATTACATGTGGCCTATAGTTCAAGGTTAAAGAACCAATTTTAAGACTTCTTAATAAATTATTATAATAATACCACCTATACAAATTGTATAAATTCCTGAAGAGCTATAAAATAAATATATTATAAGAATTGGTTGTGGCATCCATTGAAGCCTAACACCACATACTCCAAAAAGCAAATGTTACGCGTATTTCCAAGTGGTATAATGTTAAATATATATTATCTTGTAGACATTGGTATCTATCTAGACTCTCTACTAGGAATACCATCACCACATCACATAATGGAACCATGACCAACCTAGCACCAACACTGTTGCATGAACTACACTAGAACTCATGCTCATAAGTTGACAAATCATAGATGTTAATTCTATGTATTACCTTCTAGTGTCAAATGACCAAAATATCTCTTGTTAGGATAAATTACACCACTTAGTTGTTTAAATAATAACATCAATTATAGGGAAAGATAAAGGGGAAATTCTTGAATTATTTCTTAACTACTTATTAATTTATTGCAAGCAAAAGTGTTTTTCTTTATAATTATTATGTATATTACGTATATAATTTTTTATAAGTATTACTATATGAAATTTTTGCCATTCTCATAGCCTCTTCTTTCCTTATTATTTCCTCTTATGTTGCAACTTTTTGTATTGCTTCACAATTTATTCTCACCATATTAACAAAACATAATTTATTGCACCTTGCAACATTGCACACTTGTATTTAAATATTTGTAAAATGTTTTTACTATATATAGGAGCCTTGTATTGTAAACTATATTTTTAGTGTAATATTTTGTGAATGTTAACTTGTATTAGATATATGCCTTCATTAGTCTAAAATGGAATCTCCATTATACCCTATCATCAATAATACAACTCTCAACATAACTTTCAAGTGCTATAATTTTATTTTGAATGTTTTCCTTAATGCCATGATGTCTTGTGCCCTATAGTATAAATCAAGTGGTACTAGAACAATTATATCCTCTAATTTCTTTCATTTTTTAATCTTTCTCTTATATGCCCTTGTCTAGTACACAATTTTTTAGGAAGCTTCATTGTTGGATATTTATTCACATATGTTGTTGGTACAAGAATCAAGGCTACACACAAATTTTTGTATCTAATTATCTTGAAGTACATTCCACTTATAAAGGAATGTTAAAAATAAAAATGTATAAAACACAACTAGAGATGAAGACAACAAACATCAATAAGAATGTCTTAGAATCCCCCTTAGGGTTTAAAATTTGAAACTTTTTATTGCCTAGCACGACAACCATAGAAGAGAATATCTATAAGAATGTCCTAGGACCCATGAAAACCAGATCCATGTTCTCCAAAAAATTAGCTCTAGGACCAACAACTAGACCACCAATAACGAGATTCTCTCTCACATCAACATTTTAAATTTAAAATTTTTTCCTTCCTAGAACAATGACCATAGAAGGTAATGTCTACAATAACGTTTTAGTATTCATAAACATGTGATTAATGTTCTTAAACTGATCAGCTCTAGGTCCAACAACTAGACCACTAACAACCAGATTTTTGCTTCATCAACATTTAAAATTTGAAACTTTTTCTTTCCTAACACAGTTATTGCAAAAGGAAATGTTTGTAAGAACTTCTCAATACACACACACACAAGATCTCCATTCTCAGGTAAATCAACTCTAGGACCAACAATTATACACCTAATAGTTAGGATCCTACTCACATCAATATTTAATATTTAAACTTTTTTCCCACCCAACACAAAATTTATGGAAGGGTTTGTTTACAAGAACATCGTAGGAATGTTTTTTATTTATTGATAAATAAGATTTCATTTTTTGTATATTGGGATTTTAAAAATATTTTAGAATATCTCTATTATAATTAAGGACACTGTTTGTTTCTACATCCTTGTTTCATTCATTAATTATTGATATATAATGAACCACAAAATTTTAAATTTTAGTTAAGTTTTATTTTGAAATATGAAATCATTATTTTTTAACTTTATACAAGATAGATAAAATATGCTTTGTAATATATTCTTAATTTTAAATTATTTTTCTCCTTAAAAACAAAATATATATATATATATATATATAACGAACTAAAAATAATAAAAAATAAACTTCAAATATTTTTAAAATACATCACATATAAATCATATAAGTAACAAAATTAAAATCTAAAAATATTGCACATATAAAACCATCGAATATTCACCTAAGGACATGAAAGGAGGCACTTGTATCATTTACATTTTTTCCTTTTTTCCATTATGCTCATAAAGTCTTCATTCTTTAACCCCATTAAATTTAACCTCAAACATTCTATCTAAAAGATTAAAATAAACCAAAATATAACACACAAACAAATATCATATGTAAAAATATTATTATGTATTAATGCCTACCTCCATTGATGGAGATGGAACACTCATTAAAGCTTTTAAAAACTATTATTCCTCATCATACTGTCCACCCATCCTAGAAATATATGAACATTATCCCTTAAATCCCAAGACATTGGTTTAGAAAGGACCAACTGATCATATTTATTTATCCCACTCAACAGAAAGGACATGAAATAAATTACCTACAAAAACATGCTAAGACCCATGAACCCTAGATCGACATTCTCAAATAGATTAGCTCTAGTTAGATAGACCACTAATAGCTAGATTCCTACTCACATCAATATTTAAAATCTTAAACATTTTCTCACCTAACACAATGACCATGAAAAGGAATATCTACAAAAACTGCTCAAGACCCATGAACAAAGGATCCATGTTCTTAGGTAGATTAGCTCCAAGACCAGTAGCTAGGACACTAACAATTGGATTCTCACTCGCATAAATATTTAAATTTTAAAAACACTTCATACCAAACATAGTTAGCAAAAAGGATAATATCTACAAGAACTTATTAAGACCCATAAATACAGGTATATCAGCTCCAGGAGTAGTACCTAGACTAGTAATAGTTAAATTCTTGCTCACATAAATTGTTAAAATTTAAAAGCTTTTCTTGCCTAACATGACGACCATAGAAAATAATATCTATAAGAATATATTAGGACCCAAGAACACAAGATCCATGTTATTAGATAAATCAACTCTAGGACCAACAATTAGACCACTAAAAACCAGATTCTCTCTCACATCAACATTTAAAATTTGAAACTTTTTTATTACTAGCATAATGACCATAGAAGGTAATGTTGGAAGAAATTTTTAGTACCCATAAACAAGGGTTCCATGTTCTCAAGTAGATAAGCTCTAGGACCAACAACTAGACCACTAAAAACCAGATTTTTGCTTCATCAATATTTGAAATTTAAAAATATTTCTTGCCTAACATTTTGACTACAAAAGGGAACGCTTGTAATAATTTCTCAAGACCCACGAACACAAGATCCACATTATCAATAAAATAAAATCTAGGGTAAATAATTATATCACTAATAGTTAGGATCCCACGAACACAAGAATTTGATATTTAAACCTTTTTTCCACGCAACATAAAAGTTATGAAAGGTTTTGGTTGTAAGAACATCGTAGGACCAACAAACATAGGATCCACATTCTCAAGATAAATATTTTCAAGATGGATGGTAAAACCTCTAACAACCATAATACTGCTCACATTAACAAATGAAAATTGAAACTTTTTCCACCTACAATAAAGGCCACAAAAGGGAATACCTATAGGAACCTCTCAGGATCCACAAATCCAAGATCCATGTTCTCCAATAAGATATATCTAGGATTGGTATCTAAATCACAAACAACCAATATCTCACTCACAAAAAAAAATTAAATACTAGAAGATCCTTTTGCAAGCAATGAATTTTCCACCAACAATCAAAATCTCATTCAACACCAATAGAAATTCACCTAGGATGGACTCCATGAATAGGAATTCCATAAGAGTTTCTCAAAGAATAATAGAATCGAGGGAGTTTTGGATCCACCCTAATCCTTGTAAGCTCCAAATCCATAGACACATCAAAACTAGCACCAAGATCATTATTGCATAGTAAGGGAGTCTCTTCTACCATAACAACTCAGTCTTCCACAACCTCTTAGCCTCCCTCTTACCTTTCCTCTCCCTCTCATGGATCCCTCCCAAAACACTAGGTATGACATGTAGCAATTGAAATATAATAACATTTTTTAAACTTTACCCTTCCTATATCTTATCATACATGTATTATCATAATATTTCAACAAAGGACATAATGGTATTAAGATATAAATTTGACAATTATGCATATATAACTTTTTTATTGATTGAAAGAGTTTTAAAAGGGACCCTAAACCTTTTACAAAGTAATAAGGGTTAAAACCCAACTAAGTTCAACTTTGACAACAAACAAAAAGGAGAAACAAAGAAGCATGATAATCTGAATCCTAATAAAGGAAAAAGTAAACCAGACACACCAAGATAAAACTAATGGGACAATAAGAAATAGTGAGAAATTCAAACCAAACAATAGCAAGAATCCCCCAGCTTCAACAACCCACTAAAACAAATATCTAATCCATTGTTTCATTATCTTTTCCAAGTGTGGTCTTGATTATCTTAGTAGTTTTATTTTGGCTAGAATTTATTTCTTTGGCCACTTAAATTACATGCTAAAGAATAGTATGGGTTTTGCAAAAGGTCGAGTAAGCATTTTTGAGTATTTTAATCATAATTAATGAATGATCACACTTGATATTTTTCAGAAGTTTTGTATCCTTCAAAAAACTAGAGTGATCAACTTCCTTCATCATGAAATTATTCTTAGTAGGATAGTCATCTAAGGATTCTTGATCACTGTCTAATTTTTTTTGTTATGTTGTCTTGGTTTTGGATGTGTGGCATTGAGGTTTATGATTCACTGAACTTAGAGTGCATCTCACCACCACCTTATTATTACCAGTGGGTGTCTTCTCCTCATCCTCACTTTCAAAAATTTTGTGAGCGTTACCTTGGCTAGATCCTGATCCTAAATTATCAATATTGGTGATGGACACTTTCTGAGCTTCTTTCTGTAGTAAATATTTGAACATGATCAAATAGAGGGCCTAGTGCTTTGTATGAAATGATGTACCATTATTAATTTTATTCATTAAAATCTCCATGGACCTTGCAAAATAATCAAGTACATTAACTTCTTTTACATACCTTAAGTTATTTAAGAACGCAATATGAAAACTTCTAAGGGGTTCATCAATCTCATTCACTATGAAGTATTGCATTATGGGATTAAAAATCTATTCTAGGGCTTTGGAATCCCTTTCTAGATAATTCTCCCTTTGTCTCTTTGTAGTTTCCTCCCTTTGTTAGGAAAATGCTTGAGTTCTTCCACCACAGAATGTTTTTATCGATAGATTATATCTCCATAGATAGGGAGCTCTATAATCTTGGAAAGAAGATGCACATTCACCTTAAATTTTAATACTTTGAGTAATACATGACTATTGTCCCATGAAATGATAAAATATTGAGAAATTTGATAATCACTACCATTGACTTAGAAAATTAATAAAACAAAAATCTTTAAGAATCACTTCCATATCATGTTCAAGGTTCATGGTATCAAGTTTAATTAGGGTCATCTCAGCTCTTGGGTAATTGGTAGGGAAATTAGATTACTGAAGTTTACCACATACACCCGAGTTTAAATTGAAACAAATATGGAAGATCATATATGGATGAACAATCTAGCTAATCATGTTGTCATTCTCAAAATTTGTATTACTCTGAAACTTGTTATGATGCCAAGGGGTAGGCATGTGAATACATTGATAATTCTCTTGCTTCTTGATATGATTATTAAAGTTATCAAGGCTAGACTTGGCATGATCATTAAAGTTTACATATTTGACAATACCTATAGGAATTGATCTATAAATACATATACCCTTGTTGACATGAACATCGACCAAGGGAGCCTAACACATGAGTTTCCAAAGTGGGAGTTTTAGATTTTGCATTTGATTACTAGGCCACTTGAAGTTCCCAAAACTACCACAAATATTTAAATTGGGATGTGAGCCTAGGTACTTGGATAAAAATGATTTGGAAATGTGCCTTCTTCACACTTTGGAATTGAAACATTCACAAGTTAGAAATAAGTTCCTGCTAATAAGTCTTGAGCTATGTTATTGCACTTATCTTGATTAAAACTTTAGGAAATTTTAAAGGAAATATTCACAAGTTAGAAATAAGTCCCCACCAATATATCTCGAGCTTTGTTATTACACTTATCTTGATGATTTTTCTTGAGATAGATGTTGATCACACTTAAGATAAGAAATCTATTTTGTGATTATTCCAAGAGCAACCTATTAGAAAATGGATCTCAAGATTGATTTTGAAAATTCGAGTCAAACTGACCAAGGACTCTAACACCTGAGAATTAAGATAGCTCAAATTTTTTTGATGATATCATAATTATACTTTGATAATTATGTATATATTTCAACAATCACATAGTTGTATTCCAATAATACTTTGATCATAATGCATAGGCAATGGCATTTCAGCAAACCACATAACAGTAATATAATTATTATTCAAAAATTACATATATATATATATATATATATATAAATTGTCAAAAAATCATGTAGATATAAAATACAATAATATTTTGAAAATTATTCATAAGATTTGAACATAAATATCCACAGTACAATATATTTTTAACTTGCTAAAATATTTATATTTATTATTCCATTTCATATTTATTCAAAATAATAAAAAAAATTAACAAATAATTATAAATTATTTTTATTACATTATATATAATTTTGGTAATAATATTAAAGAGGGTTTTGAAAGGAACCCCACAACCTTATACAACAAGTCTGGAGGCCAATTAAAGCACAAGGTGACCTCCATAAGGGAGGCCCACCCAAAAGGACAATAAGGTATTACAAACTAAGGTAAGAACCTCCTAGGGAAAGGGAACCAAGGGCATTCACCCCATCCCCATGAAGGTAAGCTAGGGAGAAAAAACCAAACAACTCGACCAAAAATAATAGCAGGACAACACGGGGGGCCAAAAACTACCAACCCAAATAAATGCATCATTTGAAATTTGAAAGTCACAACAAGCTGCAATGTTCGACAATCCCGGACATAAGAAAAGGTAACGTCACCAGGGGCTAGAAGGGATAATCATAGAAGGTAGGAATGTAATTAAGGGATAGCATAATAAAGGCTAAACACACCATAAAGCACTTAAACCTATGGGTACCAACCAAATCACCCAGATATTCGAAAGAAACCAAAATTTGACAAGAGTTAAGGAGCTTCCTCCCTACATGAAGTATAATATCATTGGGAAAATACCACTATCAGATAGATAAGCCTTGAGAATGAACTCCCAATTTTTCTAAGATATCAGCCACTAAATTGCCTTCTCTAAAATATGGGAGAACTCCATGCTATAAAAGGAACGAGCAAGCCAAGTTGCTTCATCAATTAAATTAGCTATTTTCCATCTCGGATGGGAAACTCCATGAAGCATGTTGATGATGGATAGGGAATCCCCTTCAATAATTGTGTTTTTGATTCCAAGGTTCTTAATCTACTCCAAGCCAATGAAGGTCACTCTAGCTTCAGCCACCATGGAATATTGAACTCCAAAGAAATACGTGTAAGCCAGAATAATATCACCATTGTTGTCCCTTATTGCACCACCTGCGCTAGCTAATCCAGGGTTGCCTTTAGAGGTATCGTCAAAGTTAACTTTGAACCATCCAATGGGTGGTAGAGACCAACGAACCTCCCTCCTTGGGTTAGGAGCAGGAGGGGAATGGGACAACGACACAAAACCAAGATGTTCTTCCAACAACCGTTTGCTTGGGAAGAGTGCAAAAATTAATTTTGAAGAATTCAAATTACTGAAAGTCGAAGATATATTTTTCGATACCTTTTACAAAATCTTGAGGCTAATTTGGGCAATATTATTTTCCACTTATTTGAATGTCCTTGAGTCCCTTTCCTCCCCACCCTCCACCCTCATTTGTGCGGCAGTTGTTATTGCTGCCCACCCTCCACCCTCATTTGAGGGTGGAGGGTGGGCAGCAATAACAACTGCTGCACAAATGAGGGTGGAGGGTGGGCAGCAATAACAACTGCCGCACCTGTGCGGCAGTTGTTATTGTTGCCCACCCTCCACCCTCATTTGTGCGGGCAGTTGTTACTGCTGCCCACCCTCCACCCTCAAATGAGGGTGGAGGGTGGGCAGCAATAACAACTGCCGCACAAATGAGGGTGGAGGGTGGGCAGGGAGTGTGGGAGGAGAAATTTCCAAAAATATTTAAACCCATAAGTTAAATTTATATTTAACTTAAAATATATATATTTTTTTAAATTCTTATTCAATTTGTCAAAATAAGTTAATATTTTCTTATATGTACAATAAAATATTTAAAATATCATAAAAATATTTAAAAAATATATTTTAATGTTAGAGTTAAATCTAGAATATAACCCATCTATAGTCATATTAACTTTAAAATAATATCTTTAATGCCTATCAACACTATGTATTATTAGTTCAAAACACATAGCCTTGAGCGTAGGTCGTAAGAGTTTCTCGCAGTATCCTCAATAATATATATATATATATATATATATATATATATATATATATATATATATATATATATATAACTTATTTTCTTATATGTACAATAAAATATTTAAAATATCATAAAAATATTTTAAAAATATATTTTAATGTTAGAGTTAAATCTAGAATATAACCCATCTATAGTCATATTAACTTTAAAATAATATCTTTAATGCCTATCAACACTATGTATTATTAGTTCAAAACACATGGCCTTGAGCGTAGGTCATAAGAGTTTCTCACACTAACCTCAATAAGAAATATATATATATATATTTTTTTTTTTTGACACATCCCAGAATGGTTGACTCCATGATGAGAACCAAAGACCATTGCAATAACACATGCATAAAAGTTCTATCATGGTTTCTAGATGAGAACCCAAATACATACCATTATCGTTATATATATATTAACTATAAAAATTTAAGGTTTTAAATGAAGATCAAGGTTAAAATTTTATTTTATTTTTTTGATTACATAAGAGAGTTGGTAACAACCACTATTTTTAGTAACTGGTTAGCACAGGGTTCAAACCACAGGGACTGCAACCACCAAACCTGTCCATTTTTTTAAGGTTAATCATGATATGGGGACCACGGTGGCTCGGGATTCGTACCGTCATCATCATCAATTTGGCGCGCTCTCAGAGGATTCAGAACATACTACTACCTTTACACTAAAGTCAGCATGAGCGTGAGATTTCAACCTAGGTCTCCTCCTCCTATTAAAATTTTATTAAGCAATATAAAACCATTATCTAGTTCCTGGGAATATTATACTAACATAAATATGAATTAAAATGATCTAAAACATATTCCAATTTTATTTTTTAAATAATAACTTTATTAAAATTAAAAAAATAAACTAACAAATATTTATTATTTTGGTAGAAGTGATAAGAAGTATAAGGAGTGGCATCTAGTATAGCAAGGAGGTCTCTTTTCCTATAATTCAAAAGGAGGTCACCTAAATTAAACATTGACAATATACTAATAAAATATCTTCATAAAAACAATTAAAAAATATAAAATTACATTAAATTTAAGAAACTTAAAAGTGTGGTGATAAATGTTTAGATCACTTTAAATGATAAAGGCATTTGATAATTAAAATAATTACCACCATCAAATTTAAATGGTCTAACTTGCAAAAGTGTGGCGATAATTGATTAGATCCCCTTATCATCAAATTAAATGCTCTTAATTAAAGATATGCGGGAGATGGTCCCAACATGATCTATAGGAATATTTAGCTAGAGAAAAATCATCTCATCTTCGAAGGAATAGGTAAGACGAAATGATGAGTGTGGTAGAACAATATCAAGCCTAAAGAAAACCGATTCACTTTGTGTACAAAATGCGTAGGCAAGTTCTTGGGTGAAAATAAAAGTCCATCATAGACTTTGAATATTTGATGACTCACACTCCATTTACATGGTGACGATGGTAATCCTTTGAATATCCATTTGGAAATTAGAGGAACAATAATAATGAGTGGAATGTTGATGATATCTTTTAAGAAAATGAAAATAGTAGTGGTATGTGAGGTGTTTGTAGAGGTAGTGACAATTCCCAAACCAATAATGCCATAATAAAAATATATAATTAATTAAAAGGATTTTAACTAATTATTTTAAAAGCAATTTTTATTTGATTGTAAATATTTTGGCTGAAAGAACGTTTTAAAGACATAAAATTTTATGTAAAATATTTTAATATAATATAATGGCATGGAAAATAAAATTTTAAATTGTTTTTTTTTCGATATTATGTGTCTTTTTATTTTGTTTGATACCATATTTTGCTGGGTGATTCTTCAAAGTTTTCTCTGTTTTTTGATGAAGTCTAGTCCATTTTTCATACCACTATTTTGTTCCATATCTGGAAAGACATAAATAGAATGGTGTTTGACCAGCTTGAGCCTTCTGTTATTTTTTCTCTATCTGATAAGTTGATGGTGTTTCATGACGTATGGTTGCAGATTTGTGTTCAGGTGGACAAAGTGCAGATGGAGGTCAATCACCTTCATGACCTCTTGGAGTTCTGGGGCAATGCTCCATGTGCAGTAAGTAGGGTTTCTCCTGAACCACCTGCATGTGAGCGGTCTCGTTCCAGGTCCTAGCCATGCCATCACCCCCCACCACATGTTAGGGCTTAGAACACTCTTTCCCATCATGACTAGAGTGCCCCACCCTAGGGTCACAGAGCTTCTCCTTTAGGAGAGTCCTCTCATCGAGCTGATGGTTGGGGGCCTCATCCCGAGGTGGTTGTAGTAATTCGAGCTACTGAAGGCTGGGATGCTCAACCTGATCCACTAGATAATGTAGACATTGCTCAAGGCTGGGGCAATGCACCTAAATCCACTCGGGATGGGGCATCATTTTGATACCTACAAATGTAATTTTGTGATCTCTAGGATGTACTTATTTTGAGACTTGTGGTTTGATCCCAACTCTTGAAGAGTTGGTTTGACATTATGGGGTGTGTCGTATACCGCCCAAACCTTTTTGTTGTATTGTTATGTATTTTAATTTAATACAAGTTAACTTTACATCAAAAATACTGTACAAACCTTTTTGTTGTATTGTTATGTATTTTAATTTAATTCAAGTTAACTTTACATCAAAAAATTTCAAATTATTAATAGTTGGATATAATCTTAATATGAGTGAATTATAAATTTTATAAGAATATTGATTATTTAGAATGATTGGTAGGAAACCAAACAATTACATTGAAAAAAGTTTTTTTTTTTTTTTTTGGTCCGTTAAAAATATGAGTTATATATTAAAACAGGGTTTTGACAGGGACCCTTGCCCTGAGTACAATAGGAAATAGGCTACCAGCCGCAGAAGAAGGTGGAGAAGAAGAAAAAATTGGAACAGAGGTTGACCTGAGAGAGGACAGTAAGAAGCTAAACATAAAATAAGCAGAAAGGGAAGAAGGAAGTCCTAGGAGAGGACAGAAGAAAAGGAACACCACTACGAAACAAATACCAAAGCCCAAAGAGATAGAAGGACCTAGAAAATGGTCGCCAAAGAGGAAATCACACTTCATGAGGATTTGAGCTAACACGGGTGGCATTAATGGAGCTTGATTGCCCCCCAAAGGAAGTTTTATCAGAAGTAATTAGCTGCTCGAACATCAGAGGTAGGGTAGAATTCCATATGGATAGCTGGTCAATAGAAACAACATGATTTGCAAGTACATCAGCAAGTTTATTGTTCTCCCGAAAGGTGTGTTGAAAAATAATTTCTTGAAAATTGCGGGATAGGAGTTTTGTATTGTCATTATAGTTCCTGACCTTCCAAGAGGGAGTCTTATTATTCTTAAAATAATTGATGGTGGTTAAGGAGTAACCTTCCACCAAAATCTTTGAATCTGCAAACGTTTGAGCAACGGTAAGTCCCCGCCAAAGAGCCCTAGCTTCTGCCACTTGGTTGGAATGAAGACCAAGTGGTTTGGCAAAGGCACAAAGAACATTACCTTGGGAATCTCTGAGAACACCTCCAGCGCAAAAAACATCGGGGTTACCTTTAGCTGCCCCATCCACATTAATTTTGACCCAGCCTTCGGGGGGGGGATCCAATTAGATGTGAGCCTAGGTTGGGTTTTTGAGGGCATTGAGGTGACGATGGGAAAGTATAAGAATTCAGCTAAACTGACTTCAGCCGCCGGACAAGACTTGGATTGCAATGGAACCAGGCTAGCATTCTCTTTTGCAACATTGAAGATTTTAGAACTTAGAAAATCAGTGCTCCGAGACAAGTTTTTGAAGATACGCCTATTTCTTTCAAGCCAGATATGCCACAAGAAATGATGGAGACAAAAAATCCATAAAGTTTTGAGGCGGAGGTTAATGAAGGGGTTCAGCCACTGTATAAAAATATCGGCAAGGGTCTAGGGGGAAGCCCAGACAATATTAAACCAGTCAAGCAGTTTGTGAAGGATTGGTGTTGTGAACGACCAGTCTAGGAAAATATGTCGTGGGCATTCCCAATTGCAGCAGCAGAGATGACATCTATTGGGAATAAGCATACCTCTTTTCAAAAGCTTATCATTGGTCAGAATTTTCCCTGGATGGCAACCCACATTGAAAAAAGTTTTAATTAAAATATGAAATAACAATTTTATGTTTATTATTAAATAAAAGTTTTTTTTTTTTAATTTTTAAAATTTTTTAGGATCTTTTATTAATAATTAAGGATATTTTTTGTTTTTTACATCCTTGTCTCATTCTTATAATTATTGATATATAATGAACAACAAATTTTAATTTTAGTTAAGTTTTTTTTCAAATATGAAATTATTATGTTTTAAGTTTATAAAAAACTAACTAAAATAATAATAATAAAAATAACTTCAAATACTTTCAAAATACATCTCATAAAAATCATATAAATAACAAAATTAAAATCTAAAAACATTATACATATAAAACCACACAATATTCACCTAAGAACATGAAAGAAGACACGTGTATCATTTGTGTGTTTTATTTTTTCCATTATGCTCATAGAGTCTTCATTCTTTAACCTCATTAAATTTAAACCTCAAACCTCCTATCTAAAATATTAAAATAAATCAAAATATAAAAAATAAACAAATATCATATATACAAATATTATTATTTATTAATTACCATTTTTAATTCAGTAATATAAAACATATACACGGGGAGATGGAGAGGGAAGAAAGTAGAGAGGGGAGGGCTCTGGTCCCTCCCCTGCTCCCCCTCCCATGGCTCCTGGTTCCTGCCCAGTCCCTGGCTCAACCCAGGTCATCTCTCCCGGAGAGTGGTTGTTTGCGAGATGATCTCCGGGGGAGATCCTTCTCCACTATCTGCGCCCCTCCCGGCCGGCTAGGGTTTCCTTGGTTGTTTTTTCGGACTGGTGCTTCCCAGGGATCCCTATTTGGTTGGGGATCCCTTCCCTTTTTCCCTCAGGCTTCCCCCTGGGGTTTTTTGCAGGTTATTCGCGTGGATTTGGTCCCCTGCATTTCTCGGTGCGGTGGAGGTGACGATTTAGGGTTTGGCCAGCTTCCCCCTTTTTCTTGTGAATCCTCGACGGGCTCTGTGCTTGGACGGGATTCTTGGTCCCTCGGCGGGCTCTATGCTTGGACGGGATTCTTGGTCCCTGCTGTTGGGATCCTCTTTTGTTTTCCCGAGGCGGGTTCCTTGTGGTGCAACTCTCTGGTCACTTCTTGATGGGCTGGATCCTCTCTGTGCTGGCTGTCGGCTTCCTGCAAGATGGCTCTCGCTGAACTGAATGTTTTATCGGTGGGCGGGATGGTTTCTCCACAGGGCGGGATCCGCCAAATCCGCCAGTTTTCTCGCGAGGCGGGATCCTTTCTTTTCTGCTGGTTTCCCGGATGGTGGGATTTCCCTGTTGCTTCCCGTTAGGCGGGACTGTTTGTGGTGGTTTTGACTGCTTCCCGCGAGGCGGGATTTTATTGTAACGGTTTTTCTGTGCTTCCTGCTGGGCGGGATCTTCTCGATGGTGGTTCTTGGCTACTCCCCGATGGGCGGGATCTCCAAAACTACTTTCTTTCTTATTTGTTTATTTCCCACTAAGAGGGATTGTTTCATGCTTACTGTTACCGCTGGGCGGGATTTCCGTTTTGGTGTTCAGTTTCAAGGGATTGATGCCCTAGACCCATTGCTTATGTAATCAGGTTTTGGGATCCTTGTTAAAACCCGCTATAAATACAAACACTTATAACTATCAAAAAATAAAAATAAAACATATACACAAACCATACTTGAAAATATTAAATTAACTCACATTTATCCATTTGGGAACTAGTGATTCCCTACATACATAAGATAATATTTTGTAGTGAATATATAACAGGTTGATGTTTTGATTTGTGCCTCGAAAAATATATATTTATATGCATAATGTTTTAAAATAAATAGCATTAAAAATATCAAAAATAGAACATTTCGCAAAAAAAATAACTGAAGCTAAATACAACTCACTTGGCAGGTTAAATAGTTTGATCCTCTTACTATATAGTATACGCTACATCATTTTAGGTATAACATAGATAAACAAGTAAATAAATAATTATAACAGAGTCACTTTGCTCTTAAACACAAATTGATGTTTTAAACAAAATAAGTCTCTAGCAAATTGGACAGAAATAATTCATTTTATATCAGAGTAGTGTTGACTCCAAAACGAGAAAGAGAAATAAGAAACCGACTAAAACTCTGCTTCAACGATGAAATAAAATGTACGGATAATTTTTTTAAATAAAGAGTTAAATTATAAATTTTCAAATAAAAAGAGGCAGATTCCACGACAAAGCAGTTAAAAAATTGCAACCCATTCTCGAGCATGATGTTTAATCAAGAGGAAATAATCGTATAATAGTTTATGGAGGTGCTTGTGTGCTTATTTATTGAAGGCATAGAGAACTCTGAATGTTTATCATTCTCAATAATATCAGGAATCTTCCAGATTCATGGCTCCATTTGGACACTAAACTCAAGAATAATAAGATTTTGTTTTTTCTTCACTCCATCTGGGCATTAAAATCATCGATCTCACGGGTTCTTGCATTCGTATGGGCAATCTTGGTCATTGGCTGCAGAAGGAGCTGTGCCAATCTAGCTTGCAGATGCATCCGACCTAGTACAAAACCTCCATTATTGAGGTCGTTTGGAATTCCTCAGTGAAATACACCATCTATGGAACCAACCCTTATACTAACAACTGATATAGCGGAGAACCAACGAAGTAATGGACTCTAACTACATACCTTCTATCTAAGCCATCTTGTTCATTTGTTCTCGGAGGAGACATAGTAATATGCCTTGTAGGTGCACTCAAACCAATGATATATGAGCCATCTTGCTCATTTGTTCTTGAAGGAGACATATTAATTTGGCTTGTATATGCACCCAAACCAATAATTATATTTCCAACAAGAACACCCCTAAACCTAACTATAAAATCTCTATCCCTGAGGATGGACTCTGAACCTGGATTCGAAACGTTGGGATCTGTAGCAGTGATTTGAGAATCCCTGTTCAATACCACGCTCGCTAGAAGTCTGAAATCATAAAATAAAATCGCCATCAACAAAAAGAAAATCATAGGGCATGCAAACAAAGAGACACCGAGATAATTAAGGTGGACCAAATTTTCTAAAACAAATAAATCACTTATGAAACCACAGAGAGACAGATTATTAAGGTGAATCAGATTTTCCCCGCCAACTACACCATTTGTGAAACCACATAATACAATATAGAATTTCATTACATAGAAGAAGGGAGAAAATTCAGTCATAACTCATTCTAACTGCATACCTTCCATCTATGCAATCTTGATCATTGATTCTGGGAGGAGTTATGCTTATCTGGCTTGTAGATACATCCAACCTAGGGAAAGTATCTCAATTTTAAATTAATGAAAACCATGGGAGAAGAGAGAGACAAACAGATAGATTATCAGGATGGATCCAAATTTCACAACCATCTTAAGCAACCACAAAATGCATAAACTAACACCACGAAGAACCAATGAGCAAATTACATGGCAATAGGTTCGAAATAGGTACCTGTTTAGGCATGCATTAGGAACTTGGGTATTTAATTCAGTATTGAATGTAACTTCATGATCAAGATAAGGAGGATGGTCATGAGCAGACGTGGGAAGTTGTGTTATCGTTCCAATCTCGCTTGTAGATGCATCCATCCTAGTGCAAAAATGTCCATTATTGAGGTCGTTTGGAATTCCTCAGTGAAATACAATACACTATCAATGGAACCAACCCTTGTACGAAGAACTTATATCACTTGTGAAACAACAGAGTAGAATAACAACTTGCACTACACAGAGAATCAGGGAGAAAATCCTGGCATTGCTCACTCTAACTGCATACCTTCTGTCTGGGAAGTCTTGATCATTGATTCCGGGAGGAGTTATGCTTATCTGGCTTGTAGATACATTAAACCTAGGTATAGTATCTCTATTAGAAATTAATGAAAACCATGGGAGAAGAGAGACAAACAGACAGATTATCATGATGTATTAGAATTTTACAACCATCTTAAACAGATTCATAAAAATGCATCAATGATTCAAACCAATGAGGTGTTTTGAAATTCCTCATTGAAATACAATACACCATCTATAAACTTACATCAAAAAGCAACCAACTTCACAACCATCTTAAGCAACCACAACATGCAAAAACTAACACCACCACGAAGAACCAATGAGCAAATTAGATGGTAATAGGTCTTTTTTTTGTTACATAGATGAATTGGTTACAATCACAATTTTTAGTAACTGCCAACGCAGCTGACAGGGTTCAAACTATCAGTGAAGGCTTCCAACACACCCACCATCTAGTTAATGGTAACCTGGCATGAGATGGGGACCGCCGGACGCACAGGCACCATCTTCGTCAGTGTGGTTCAACATGTGGCATGAAGGGGGACTGCCAGACAAGCAAGAAACATATCGAGGTCATCAGTCAGGTGCAACATGTAGAGGAGTCTTCGTCATTGTGGTTCAACATGTGGCATTGTGGCACGTGTCGAAAGTTTAAACTTAAACTAAAACAAATTAATTCGGAGGATCTTTGAGACATGCCCTATTACAGGCAAACACAACCAAGCGGAGGCAAATAATTACAGATTTTATATTGAAAAATAGGGGACGACACCCAAAACAGGGAAATGACTCTACGGAGCCTACATCTACGGACATTGCCGCCTGCGGAATAAACCGCCCAAATCCCAACTGGATTACATAGGGGTTCTGCGGTAAGGAGTAGCAGGAACCCTCGAAGCTCACACTGAACAATCAACTGTGGCAAGGCTTGCCGCCGAATCCTCTGCACTGCTAGTGTGCAGGGAATGGCCTGCACAGCTGGTGTGCGGGGAAACTGGGGCTGCTGCCCAGAATACCAAATGTGTGCCCGAGGCTTCCATTTATACTTGCAGGGGATCTGAGGCTGGCTTGGCACGAATCTCGAGGCCAGCCTGGAGGCATACGGAGTTCACCTACTCCCTTAACTCGCCCATGCTTCCTCTGCCAGATGGGACATTCCAACGGTGAAGGCGAGTACAGAATTTGGATTAAATAATATTTCCAACAGCCTCCCTTAATCCAAATTCTTCAAAAAGAAATGAGTTTCGGCACTCTCCAATGCAGGAAATTCTACTTCGGCGATTTTCTCTCCGAAGCAACTACTTCACTGCCCAAACTACCGAAGTTGATTCACTTCGGCCCAAACTCTCGCGAAGCGGCTCAATTCTGCCAAAGCAGTTTCTCTTCAACCTTTCGAAAAAACTTCGCTCGCCCCCGCTATGCGCCGTCCGAACTTCGATAAACCTCCACTGCCGCACTTCGGCAAAGTTTCATCCTTCGCTCTGCGCCGTCCGAGGTCCGCACTGCGCCCCCAAAGTCACACTTCGGCAAATCATCCGGCGCCTTCCGCACTTCGCTCCGCCGCCGCTCTTTGGGCATCTTCCCTCCTTCGCCCTGCTCGGGCCGAAGTTCGATCTTCGCTCCCACGATTGGACTTCGATGAAATTAAAAAAAATTAAATTCTTCACTCCGTCTACCACTCCGTCTACCACTGCGCCACCGGCTTGGGGGCGATCGGTCGAAAGGGGGAGGGCCCGAAGTTCGGGCCGCGCTCCCGAACTTCGTAGAAGATCAATCTCCTTCGCTTCACATCGCCGCTCAACGACCTCCACACCTCCGCCCCGTATACGGCTTCCACCACCGTTGAATTTTTCATGCATCTACTGAACGGCGCCAGAGATTTTGTGTGCGCTTTCTGGGCGGTTCTGTGCTTCCGGCAGCGGCGATTTTGGGCAGCGGCGATTTTGGGCAGCGGTGGCGACGACGGGTACGTCCCAGGAGCGCGGCTTCTCTTGATCAGCCTACTGAGAATGAGGCTCCTCCTCACAAGTTCTCTCTCGGTTGTCGTGGCAACGCAGGCGACGACTTTCATCCTGCTCTTCTTCAGGCTGCTCTCCACGCAGCTTCTCCACGACCTCTGCCTGCCGTCTCCTGTCTCCTAGCTCTGATACCATGTCGAAAGTTTAAACTTAAACTAAAACAAATTAATTCGGAGGATCCTTGAGACATGCCCTCTTATAGGCAAACACAACCAGGCGGAGGCAAATAATTATAGATTATATTGAAAAACAGGGGAGGACACCCAAAACAGGGAAATGGCTCTGTGGAGCCTACATCTGCGGACATTGCCGCCTGCGGAATAAACCGCCCAAATCCCAACTGGATTACACAGGGGGTTCTGCGCTAAGGAGCAGCAGGAACCCCCGAAGCTCACACTGAGCAATCAACTGCGGCAAGGCTTGCCGCCGAATCCTCTGCACTGCTGGTGTGCAGGGAATAGCCTGCACAGTTGGTGTGCAGGGAAACTGGGGCTGCTGCCCAGAATACCGAATGCGTGCCCGAGGCTTCCATTTATACTTGCAGGGGATCTGAGGCTGGCTTGGCACGAATATCGAGGCCAGCCTGGAGGCATACGGAGTTCACCTACTCCCTTAACTCGCCCATGCTTCCTCTGCCAGACAGGACATTCCAGCGGCGAAGGCGAGTACAGAATTTGGATTAAATAATATTTCCAACAGCATGAAGGGGGACCACCGGACAAGCAAGAAACATATCGAGGTCATCGGTTAGGTGCAACATGTAGAGGAGTCTTCGTCAGTGTGGTTCAACATGTGGCATGAAGGAGGACTGCCGGACAAGCAGGAAAGATATCGAGGTCATAGTCAGATGCAAGATGCAGAGGAATCGAATAGGGCTACTTGCTATGCATGGGCACACCAATGAAATTGGAACCTAAGTCTCCTTTCGGTAATCGTCGAAATACTTACCTGTTTAGGCATGCATTAGGAACTTGGTTGTTTACTTCGATATTGGATGTATCTCCTTGCTCAAGATGAAGAGGACGGTCATGAACAGTCGTGGGAGGTTCTGTTGTGAATAAAATTATAATTGTAACCGCACTAGATGCCCTAAGGCTCTTCACACATCCTCCATGAAGCCAGACTAAACGGTCTCGTAGAACTACTGACAAAGATACGAAAGGCATTTGATAATAATGACATATCCCACAGAGCGAAATTATTTAAAATCCTCCGTCCTCTCCTATAGCTGATGGTACAGCTGATATTGCATTCGTTAGGGATAGGGACACATTGTTCACTTCACCAGTGGCCCCAAGAACGAACACCGTCTTGTTTCTGGCCAAGTCAAGTAAACGCTGGACAATGTCATCACCGGGATGAAGATAAAGATACGAAGCATCTACTGGGCCTTCCATTGCTCTGAAGTAAATCCCAATGTTAGCAAGAAAACCCAACACAGATAATCATAATTGAGAAATACATCTAGCTCATGAGCAATCAGAGATCAGGCATAGGAACTCGAGTTGTTTTCTTGTAGAATTCAACGCGTGGCCACATAGACGAAGAGAAAGCCTGGAAAAATAATTTTCAGGGCGGCAGAGAAGTACAGAGTACTGAGTCGGATGCTCAAATGGAATGCCCAATTGCATTATGGTTTGTTTATTATATAATAAAAAGAAGCATTGAAGTCCGTTATAATTCCAAGGCTCTTCAGCTCTTTTTATATTCTTATGTTAAAATACTTTAATATTTCTTCTTCATTTAAATAAGTTTTAAGAAAAAACATTGAAAAGAAAAATTAAAAATAAAATATATATAATAAAAAGGAAGCATCAAAATTATATGGACGTACCAAACGGGATTCGGATGTTTTTAAACAGATAAAAACATATTTTACTCATTAAAAACACACACTTATTTATTTATTTATTTATTTATATATATATTCAAAATATATTTAATATTGCAATTAAATAAATAAAATATATGTATATAGTATAATAAGACTACAATTTTTTATTTTAGTGTGAAAAACTTCTATGATCAAAATATATATTTATATTATAAATAATTTTATAAATAATTTTTATTTTTAATTTATTAAGAAAACATTTGCAAGTATTTTTTTTTAATTATTTATATATATAAAAATTGTTAACTTATCATATTATTTTTTATGAACGCTGTTCCGAAAACTATCACTATAATCGGGTAAACTTTTATTTGAAGTTAGGTAAACATCGGAAAAGCTCGAAACAATTAGCAAGCATTTTTGACTTATAAAAGGAATTGCACCGTTACACCCTAACCTCTAATCGTACGGCGGACCGCCTTTCACAAAATGCAGTGATTAAACTTAAAAGATCTTATCTTAATTAAAAGAAAAAAGTTCGATTCTGAGACGTAGATTGGAGTTAGAAAGATAATCGAGGGCAGAAATTCGTCACTCGTTTGAGCGGCAAAGCCGTACACTGGAATGGACCGGAAACTTGTATCGCAAGTTTTCGCGTTGAGAGAACGAGTGCCTGTAACATTGTATAAAATTAGTCACGTCACGGTTTTGATCATGTAAGCAGTCTGCAGAAGCTGAAAGACCAAGGTTACCATAAAAATGCGAAGGGAGATTTTGCCTGTCAGAGATTGGTAATTCTGTAGTCTTCGCAGTTGGATTCGCTGTTTCATTATCTTCCCCGGAAGAAAAATCTTCGGGCCATGTTATGGAATTTAACACACAATCACCACACACTCACTCTTCACACACTCGCCCACACCGCAGTTTGCACTGTCCCATGTGATCATAATAAGACTACATATTATAATCAACTTTAATTTCATTTGATTTTTATTTTATTTTATTTTATTTTATTGTAACATTTTTATATAGGATGAATAAGATAAAGTATTATATTAAAATAGAATTAAGCAAAAGTGTTTACATAGACTGTTAAATTTAATAATAATAATAAATATATTAATATAATATTTATTATATTTAAAAAAAACTATTTGGTTAGTGTGAGAAACCCTTACTACCAATGTGCACAGTTGATCAGTCTTCTTCCAACTATGACCCCTCGTAAAGTTAAGAGCTATAGTTAACAATAGGGAATTTAACACACATCCACCACACACCTACTCCATCACACACTCCCTCATGTCGTAGTTTAAACGTTGGACCTCCCAAACAATAGCCAAAGTTCGAACAGTTGCATTGTCCCCTCCCTAGGTCGTATTTTTCAGATTTTTTTTTATTTCTTTAATTTAAATAGGATTTCAATTTTTTAGATAAAATGAACTAGTTATCAAGTGTATGATATGGGTGGATCCTCATTGCTATATATTATTTCATTAAATGGATTAAGGTGGTTCTAACTATAGTAACAAATCATGAAATACTAATTTAATTGCTATAAAATATTATCATTTAATTTGGGACGTCAATTAGGTCAAAGGGTATGGCTGGTCGGTCAAAGTGTTCCCTTGGGAGAGTGGAGCATAGTTATAATACCTTAGGTCTCATAGAACTGGAGGGCATGTTGCGCTAGCACTATCATCTACACTAAAAAGTTTACCCAACATAATTGGATTTTATAGTGGCACTAAGGTGTAGGATTTGAACCCATTACGAGGTGATCATAAAATATAATCATTTATCAATTCCTCTAGTATACGCAAAAAAAAACTGGGATGTGAGTCAGCATAGTCATAGATAATGCCACTTCAAAGGTGCTATAGCAATGAGGTTTGCTCTAAAACAAATATTCTTTATTAAGATGAAATCTAAATAATATCCTTAGGGTAATGACTTTTCCAAATCAACTAACAAAAAATATCATAAAGATCTTGAAGAAATTTATTTTTGAGTCATAAAGTGGATGACAGAAAGTTGCATAAGGCATTTTGGGAAAATAGAGTAATATTAAAAATACCCATTGCATCATCCTCTTGGAAGTTTATCTACAAAGAGGTTGTGCTACTAATCAATTTGGAGGCCAGTTCCCTCCAAATGTCATAAAAGCTCAAATTAGAGAACATCAACATTAAGACCATTCAAGGAAGGTTGAATGCATTTTTGTCCCTACAAAGGAAAATAGAAAGTATTTTAAAAAGGCAATGCAACACTAGGAATTCATTAAAATATGGTTTGATGAAAGAACCATGGAGTTGAAGTACAAAAAGGACCTCGTATTTAATTGGGATGCACACCCTATGAAACCAAGAGAACATTAGAAGTTTTACTCTTTTCGGAGAAGGCCCTACAATTCTAGAAGATCATAGACCCAAATATCTACAAATGTACCACCATAGATAGAGGAATGTTGCCTATTTGTAAAAATGGGCAACATGTCCACCAATTAAGTGTGAATAATTTCAACCATAAGAGTATATTAGCAACAACTATTTTAACAGTTATTCCTCCTTACTTTTACAAACCTTGCTTCTACTATTCTCTTTCCTCTGAAATATTTCTATCATTTTATTTCCTTTCCTTTTCTTCACTTCATTATCAAATGAGAAAATCACTCGCCTACATAGGCGAATTGCTTACAAATTCAAGTGAAGTGCTTTGAGTCTCAAGATCACCTAAGTACCTTAAAGTGAGCAAATCACACACTTAAGCAAGTGAATCGCTTGCATTAGTGTGTGAATTTATTCTTTTTTCATACTTCATTAAATGCCATAAAGAAAATAAACTAATCCAAATTTAATTGATCTATATTCTAGGACTTAGCCATTTTTACCCTTTTTTCAAATTTTCATCATCAATCCCCTATTCATTATTTTTTCCTAAACTACCATGGATACCACTTTTGCATCTGCCAAACCTTCATTTCCCAAAGCATAGATGTAAAAATTATAGCTATCAATAAGCTTGATAACCTAATTTTAGAGATTTTACTCGCAACTCGACAAAAAATTGGTAAAAAAGGTGAACATATTTTCAATAAAAAAAAAATATTTTAAACAATGATTGAAGAGCCAAAAAGTTAATTTTATATTATATATTCATAAAAAAGAGTATAATTACAATTTATGATTTAGAAAATTGGCCCAAATACAATATAGAAAAACAATATTTTAAAACATAAAGTAGTTTTTAAATTATTTTTGTTTTCTCTTTCCTTTGCACTAGATGATTGGCCTTAGCTTTGAATGTGTGGATGGATTGGAGGCTCTTTATGTGTTTTATCATAATTGTATATCTCCTACACTCCTATTATGTGTTCCTCTTCCTCCTTAAGTACCTTAGTGTCCTTTGTAGTAAACTCAGTATCCATAGGTCTCTCAACAATCCAATTACATAGTGGATCTAGCTCATCCAATTGAATTACTTGATAGGATTCACTGGCCTCCACTTTTATTATTCAAATCCAAAAATTATATTGCATAAAAATATAGTCATTGAGATGCTTTTGGATCAGTATATTGTATTGGTCTATGACACACTATGACATGCTATGACATACCTCATTAATGCACTAGGCTGGAGAGATTCCTCACCCACCAAAATACATGCTTCATCAATGTGCTTGGGTGGAGGGAATCCTCACCCATGTGCATTAATGAGCTTAGAATATGGAGGAGAGAAGGGAGTAAATTCCAACTAGAGTGAGGTGGACCTAGGTTAAAATAGAGGGATGATCTCATGATGACCATGGGTTAGGCATAGGAAGGTGCTTAGGATGGTCGAAGGGGTAGGATAGTCAACATTAATATTTATAAGGTTAAAATGTATTACTTTAAATAATTTTAAAATATATTAAATATTAACATTTAATAAAAACCAATGTGACACTTTCTATGTGTCTATAGATGCTCCTTTTTGTACCATGTTGTGTGCAAACACAATATGGTGCAAAAATAGATGATATTGGTTGTTGACTTCATGATGGATATCAAACATTATTGGCAAATGATGGAGAATAACCTTTGAATTGAGGGAAGTGATGTAGGATTATCTCAAATCAAGAAAAATGTAGGATGCCCCAGTTATGGAAGTGATAAAGATCTATGAACCTTGTCATTGATGAAATTTGGAGTGCATTAAAATAACTATACTAATGAGAAATGATTTGTGAGTCATTATTCCAAACAACTATGATAATGAGACATGAGCCATGAATCATTGTGCTAAATAACTATGCTAATGAGATATGAGCCATTATGTTAAAAACTATGCTATGATTAAAAAAGTAATTTGGGACAAATGATAGTCTCAAACAAGGTTCTATGATAGACATTAATTACAAAAGTGGGTATTTGATTATTGAACTTGCTTGGGATAAAATTTTATGGATATTGTATACCCCCTTAAACGATGAGAGGATGGATAAAGGAATAGATGATAGTGATGAAACACTTAAAAAAAGGTGGAATGGGTCAAAGAATGGAACTTGGCCTTAGGAGGAATAAAAAATTGTGGGGTTTGGTGCCATAATTTAAATTTGGCTAAATGACCTAACCAACTACCTAGGGCAATTACCTGTGCCTAGGTGACCATCCAGGATGGTTGCTTTGTGCAATGGTGACCACCCAATATGGTTGGTGACTTTTTGGGGTGATTACCAATGTGTAGGATATAAATGGGAATTATGGGCCACATTTTGCATTTGTGGATGATAGAGGAGGGGAAAGAAGAAAAATACATTGGTGGATGAGATAGTGGGAGAGAGTATGACAGTAAGAGTTGGAGGTTGTGCAAAGCTAGTGAGTATCATGCAACCTTTTATTTTATTATTTTTTACATATTTTTAAAATTTTAAATGACGATAATGGGTAATTTTTTTGTGTGTTTTGAAATTTTGAAATTTGAAATGGGTAGGAAAAAAATTGTTTTGTTGTTTTTTTTTTTAGTTTTTTGAAATTTGAAATTGGAAATGTTAAAGGTATGAGTGGTGGACTAATGACTGTTTGGTATGATTGTAGTTGAAGTTATTACAACCACGACATAGATTTGGTACCATGTTTTTGAGTTCCAAGGAGAAGTTGAGTGAGGAGGATTGGGATTGATTGGGGGTAATAGGTCTAATGGGAGTGACATGCATCAAGCCTATACATGTAGATCATTGGTACATATCAACATTAGTGAAGCAATGGGATCTTGATAGGGGGGGATTCCACATCCCTATAAGGGAGATGATAGTGACACTTGAGAATGTGTATCATATTTTTTACTATCTCTAAAGGGTATTCTTATCCATGCAACCATAGAAAAGGAAGATGTGATTCTCCAGGTATATGGTGATGAGCAAAATTTTATTGACATAGGTAATGAAAATATGCAATACTAGTTGAAGTACCTTTAGGATATATTATCACCATGACATATGGTCTTGATGTTCCTGATTTCAAATGTCATACTATGATATTTTTCAGGTTTCCAGTTTCCATGAAATGTATTAGGATTGGTTATAAACTTGATGAATATTTTAGTCATATATGTCTAGTCATAAGTATTACTGACACAAATGTACGTGGAGCTATATGAGGTATGATGACAAAAAAGAGTGGGCTTAAGTTACAATATGTAATTGTAAATTTTGGGGTGGAAGCACTTTAGTATATGTCATTTAGTGGGGCTACCATAGGATATGGATGTAGATATGGTAGTGGAGTGGTCATATATGTTGATATGGTAACATGATAGGGAAAGACCATAATGTTGACCATGGAGGAAGGGTGGGTATTACTCTTGATGATTGTGGGCTGACCTTAAGTCCCAAGATGTGATATGGAGGCCATGGATGGGAGGGCCAACATGGATAGAAGATGGTATCCACTTAGGTCAAGTACAATGGACTATGTCATTAATTGGTTGGCATGGTATAGAGCATGAGCTCTTCTAGTTACCTTGAGTACTATGGAATTTTATATTGAGATAGGGGGTACCTAACCCATATATTATTTACAGGAGGATAGGGGATGAAATGAACTTAGAGTGGCCATGGTGAAGCTAGTGAGGGATGAGTAAGTTGAGGATATAGGGGTGGTTGACATGGATGACGGTAGGATAACCCTTGAGTTTCATTTTTGGTGGGAAACACAACACTGGGAGCCCATAAGGGTGTTAGAGAAGATAGTAGGTGAGGATGATATAGGGGGTGATGGGGGGAATGATGTGTCGGATGAGGTAGAGAAACCACTATGATGATGACTCTACTGATGAGAAGATAGTGGGTAGATTTATCGAGAGTAATGGAGGAGGTATTACTAGATGTAGAGGATAAGGAGGAGGTAGTAGTGCTTCAAGAAAAGTAGGATAGCAGAGAGGAGGACAAATACAATATGGTGATGAGACTTGTGAAGTTTGGTAGGAAGGAGTGGTTATGAGAGAGGAGGTGATGGATAGGCTACTGTGGATACTAGTATAGCTATAGGAAGAGATATTAGTGGTATATATAGAGCATGAGGGTCTACAATAATAAGTAGATATGGTTGTGGCTAAGGGAGAGTTTCTACACCAATAGTTGGATGTAACAATAGAGGAGAGAGGCTATACATCAACATGTGGGTGCAGTAGTGGTGGAGAGGGATCAGGAGGTGGCTAATATGGAAAAACTATAAAGATAGCTAGGGGGACAAATGAGGTAGGTACCATAGAGGCACTACAAGCAAATTTGGCTAGAGCACGAGCTAAGGCAATAGCGACCTAGGATAGGGCAATGATATATATGGCACAATAATAAATAGAGGTGGAGAGGGAAATAAATATAGAGGATATTCTAATTATATAGGGATTGGATGTACCTCCTTGATTGATGATATTAGGGTCATAATAGAGCCTATCGAGTGGATCCTCAATCATCGTAGTTTGGCCATGGTTTAAAGAGTCATCCATATAATGAGCTTCAAGTGCTAGATCATATTGAGGAGATGAATTATAGGGATAATGAAGTGGCAATGGATAGGCTCAAGGATTGAGGTAAGAGTGGAATGATGAGACTAGTGGTGGGTAGTAGTGAGGACTTATGTAGTGATGATTTAACTATAGTTGTGTAGGCTAATAGCCCATGATGATATAGTCTATGGACCTAAATTTATTATGATATACAATATTTTTATGATATGATATATGTGTGTGTGTGTGACATTTTTTGAGATTATGTGTGTTACATGAACTTATGTGGTGTGTGATGAATGTATGATGTCTTATGATGATGTATGTGTGGATAAATATTGATGATATTCATAATAGATGATTTAAATTATGAAAGGATAAATATATCTAATGTGAGATGTAATCGTTATGAAGCAATGACTATAATAATATGGATTTGTATATGCAACTTTAATTATCATTCAAAAAGACCTAACAATGCATCTCTACTCATGACTTGAGTGATTAATCAAGGGTATCAACATAATGGTACTAATGTATCTGTAGAATGGAATGGAGTGAATGTGACACTATGGATATAAAATATGAATAAAATATATGATCAAAGGGGATATGGATTGTCATTATGCCTATCCTAGGAAGGAAAAAATTACAATTGCTTTTAGGAAGATCAAACACCCTAGTGGCATCGATCAAAATCATATGCTATTCAAATAAGCACTTGAAGATACTAAGAAAAACCAAGGAAGTTAAGTTGCTCAAATACCAAAGTGTGTACAGTGATGTTCATTTATGAATTTGAGCAAGGTAGGACTAACCAATTATGACTCAAGCCAATATAAGCTAGCTCATTCGTGAGCATCCATAGGTTTGTACAAAATAAGATCACTAATATGATAGACATGTCACCACATGGAGGGTATACTCCACTTCCAATCAAGAATCTATATATCTAATAGAAATAGCCTCATAATCCTTCAATGTTGCTCCACTACCAACCATACATCTATAGCCCAGGTAGACACGTCTAATATTCCTAAGGATCCATGATAAAATATCATTTTTTAATTTTTTTGCACTTTTTTGGGCATATAATCCATGGTTCAAATTATGTGCGTGATAGGATGAGTAGGGAATAAAATTCACATTATGGTGAGAAGGACATTTGATTTCATATTTTATATACTCAAAATACGATTAATGTATGAGAGGTGTGCATGGTCCATGAGAAAACCTGAGGTAACCAGGAAGGCCTATAACAATCAAGGGATAAATGACATTCAATGAAGGTTGATTTAGATACTAGGTATGGTTGAGATATTGAAAGAACACAAAGATTCTCCAAAGGTAAGAGAGGAAAGAGATAAATCATGGTAGGTTATGAATTTGGGAGTAGTGGATATTTTCTACCCTCTCAAATTATGAGAGGATGGATTAAGGAACAAATGATAGTAATGAAACACTCAACAAAAGGTGGAATGGGTCAAATAATGGAACTTGGCATGAGAAGGAGACAAAAATTGTAGGGTTTGGTGCCATAATTTAGATTTTTATAAATGACCTTGCTAACTACCAAGGGAAGTTACCTATGCCTGGATGACCACCCAGGCTGGTTTCTTTGTGCAACGGTGACCACACAAGATGGATAGTGACTTTTTGGGGTGATTACCAATGCATAGGCTATAAATGGGCATTGTGGGGAACACTTTTTACTTTTTGTGGGTGATAAAGAAGGAGGGGAAAGAAGAAGAAGAGGTTGGTAGATGAGATAGTGGGAGAGAGCATGACAATAAGAGTTGGAGGCTATGCAGAGCTAGTGAGTATCATGCAACCTTTTATTTTATTATTTTTTTGCATATTTTTTTAAATTTTGAAGTTTTAAATGATGACAATGGGCAATTTTTTTGTGTGTTTTGAAATTTTAAAATTTTAAATGGTAACATGATGAAATGGGTAGGAAAATTTTGATTTTTTGTTGTTTTCTTTAGTTTTTTGAAATTTGAAATTGAAAATATTAAAGGTATGAGTGGCGGACTAATGACTGTTTTGTAATGATTGTAGTAGAATTTATTGTAGACATGCCATAGATTTGGCACCATGGTTGTGAGTGCCAAAAATAAGTTGAGTGAGGAGGACCTAGAGTGGTTGGGGGTAATAGATCTAAAGGAAGGGATATGGATTGAGCCTCTACATGCATATCATTGATACCTAACAACACTAGTGAAGCGATGGGATCTTGATAGGGGAATATTTCACCTCCCTATAAGGGAGATGAAAGTGACTCTTGAGAATGTGTATCATATGTTTTGACTACCTCTAAAGGGTATTCCTATCAATTAAACCATAGAAAAGGAAGTTCTAATGTTCCCGGTATATGGTTATGAGTGGAAGTTTATTGATATAGATAATGACAAGATACAATACTTATTGAAGTACATTTAGGATATATTATCACCATCACATATGGTCTTGATGCTTCTAATTTCAAATGTCATACTATCAGATTCTTTAGGTGCACTTGTTTCCATGGAATGTATTAGGATTGGTTGTAAATTTGATGAAGATGTCGATTATATATGCCTAGGCACAAGTGCTACTGACACAAATGTACATGGATCTATATGAGGTGTAATGAAAAAGAAGTGTCGATTTAGGTTACAATATGTTGTTGTAAATTTAGGGGTGGAAACACTTTAGAATATATCTACTAGTGGCGTTACCATACAAGATGGATGTAAATATGGTAGTGGAGTGGTCCTATGTGTTGAGCTAGCAACATGATAGGGAAGAACCATAGGGTCAACCATGGAGGAAATGTGAAGAGTACTATTGATGATTATGGGCTGATATTAGGGCCCAAGATGTGATATGAAGACTGTGAAGAGGAGGGCCAACATGGGTAAAATACGGTATCCACTTGGGTTAAGTACAATGGACTATGTGGGTAATTTTTTGGTATGGGATATAGCATGATATCTTATAGTTATCTCGATTACTATGGTCATTTGAAGTGAGATAGGGGGTACATGAACCACCTATCATTTATTGGAGGTGAGGGGATGAGATGACCTTAGAGTGGCCATGGGCAAAGATAATGAGAGATTATTGAGTTAAGGATATCAAGGTGGTTGATGTACATTATGGTAGTATGACCCTTGAGTTTCATGGCTAGTAGTAAACATGAGACTGATCACCCATAAGGGTGTTAGAGGAGATAGTAGGTGAGGATTGTATATGGGTTACGATGGGAATGACATGTCAAAGGAGGTAGAGAAACCACTATTATGATGACTCTACTGATGAGAATATAGTTGGGTAGGATCATTGAGATTAATGGAGAAGATATTATCAGAGGTAGAGGAGGAGGAGGAGGTAGTAGTGCTTCAAGCAAAGTAGGATAGCCTAGAGGAGGACCAAGATAATATGACGATGATACTTGTGAAGGTTGGGTGAAAATGGGCTATGTTGATGGTTGGAAGTAAGGAGTGGTTATGAGAGAGGATTTGATGGCTAGGCTAGTGTGGATACTAGTATAGCTATAGGAAGAGTGATTAGTGGTAGTGGTAGAGGACGAGGGTCTACAAAAATATGTAGATATGGTTGTGGCTAAGGGGGAGGTTCTACACCAATAGTTGGATGTAACAATAGAGGAGAGAGAGGCTATACATCAGTAGGTGGATGTAATAGTGGTGGAGAGGGATAAAGGGGTGTCTAATATGGAGAAACTATAAATATAGCTAGGGGAAACAATGAGGTAACTACCATTGAGGCACTACAAGTAAAGTCTAGAGAACAAGCTACGAAAAGAGTGACCTAAGGCAGCACAATGAGATCCATGACACAATAATGACTGGATGTGGAGAGGGTAATGGATATGTAGGATATTATAATTAGAGAGGAATTGGAGGTCCCTCCTTGATTGATGTTATTAGGGTCACAATAGAGCCTAGCAAGTGGACCCTTAATAATCACAATTAGGCCATGGGTCATAGAGTCATCCATATCATGAACTTCAAGTGCTAGATCATATTGAGTATATGAGTGATAGGGACAGTAAAGTGTTAATGGATAGGATTAAGGATTGAGGCAAGAGTTGAACGATGAGACTAGTGGTGGGAATTAGTGAGGACAGATGTAGTGGTGATTTAACTATAGTTTTGTAGGCCTATAGACCATGATGATGTAGCCTATGGATGTAACTTTATTATGATGTACGATATTTGTATGACATGATATATATATATATATATATATATATATATATATATATATATATATATTATGTGTGTGTGTGTGTGTGTGTGTGTGTGTGTGTGTGAATTGTTTTGAGATGATGTGTTATCTAGAATTATGTGATGTGTGGTGAATGTATGATGTCTTATGATGATGTATGTATGGATAAATAATGATTATATTCACAATAAATTATTCAAATTATGAAAGGATAAATATTTATAATGTGATATATAATGGTTATGAAGCGATGAATGTAATAATATGGATCTATATATGCACCTCCAATTATCATTCAAAAAGGTCTAACAACACATCACTACTCATGAATTGAGTGATCAATAAAGTGCATAAACATAATGGTACTAATATAATTGTAGAATGGAATGGAATGAATGTGACACTATGGATATAAAAGATGAATAAACTATAGGATAAAATGGGATATGGCTTGCCATTGTGCCTATCCTAGGAAGGAAGAATCAATAAGTACTTTTAGGAATCTCAAACACCCTAGTGACATCGATCAAACTCATCTACTAATAAAATAAGCACTTCAATATACTAATACCAACAAAGGAAGTCATGTTTCTCAAAGACCAAAGTGTGTGTAGTGATGTTCATTTATGATTTTGAGAAAGGTAGGATTAACCCATTATGACTAAAGATAATATAAGTTATCTCATTCATGATCATACATAGGTTTGTACAAAATAAGTTCAATAGTGTGATAGACATGTCACCACATGGAGGGCATACTCCACTGCCAGTTGGACATCTATATCTATAATGGAGATAGCCCCATAATCCTTAAATGTTTCTCCACTACTATCTAGGAATCTATAGCCCTGATTGAGATTTCTAATATGCCTAAGTATCCATGATAAAATATCATTTTTTTTTACATTTTTTTGGCATATAGATCCATGGGTTCAAATTGTGTGCATGATAGAATGAGCAGGGGAAAATAATCATTTTATGCTGAGAAGGAAATTTTAATTCATCTTTTCTATACTTAAAATATGATTAATGTATGAGAGGTGTGCATGGTCCATGAGAAAATATGAGGTAACTAGGAAGGCCTATAACACTCAAGGTATAAATGAGATTTAGTGAAGGTTGATTTAGACACTAAGTGTGGCTGAGCTACTGAAATAACATGAAGATTCTCCAAACGTAAGAGAGAGACAAAGAATGGTAGGTTATGAATTTGGGAGTAGTGGATATTGGGGAAAGTGCATATAAAGATGATGGATAGCTACGATTATGAAGATATCCTTGATTAATAAAAAAAATACTTTGTAAAAATATATGTAAAACTTAAATGTATAATAATCCAGGTCAAATTAGATTAAAGCAAAATGAGAACACAAAATAAAGCATGAAAAAGAAATTAGGCGGTGATGGAGTTAAACATGATAGAGAATAAGAAGAAAAATAATATGCAAAAATAATAAGAAAGAAGTAATATGAGAAAGAAGAAAAAGAAGAAAGAGAGGAACACATTGATCCAGGATACATAACTACTCAAAATGTGACTGTACAACTAGGAGTGATGTGTGAGGAATTAGATAATAATAATAAGAATGATAACATGGAATGGAGGTGAAGTGATCAGAAATCAGAGAGTGTTTATTATATGATCTTGTTGTTTGATTTTGTGTTTTTTTCAAATTGATTATGTGCAAGAATATAGAGTTGAATATGAGCTAGGTGTAAAATGCAAGCAAATAAAGGATATTGATGGGCCCAAGTTACTTAATTCCCTAAAGAGTGGTAATATTATAGGCCCCAAATTGAAATTTTTATGTGACAATGAATGGACCAATCCAATTGATAGTAACCTTAATGTGTAAATGAGGTGGAATATTTAATTTTTACTATTTTATTTGAGTACAAGGTCACCAACTTGGAAGTCACATGAATGCACTCTATAATTACAGGCTCTTTTTATTTGATATTAATAAACATGAAGGTGATCAAGAGTGTTGACTCAAAATTCATCAAGGAGAGTGAGTTGATCGAGCCTTGTTTTGTGGGTTGTATCCTCATCCATGAATTTTTGCAAGGATATGTGTAGGATAAGGATCTTGAGCTCAAGAGGTATGATGGCTTTGACACAATAAAATAGTGAATATTTGCCCTAGGATGGGGGTGATATTTTCCCAATAAGATTGAGATCCCATTGCAAAAATGACTACAAGGATTGAATGGGTTGCAATACTTACAATAGAAAATGGATCAAATAGGCTTGTTATTGACATTTAGGATATTTCTTAGCATATACACAACAATTGTGTTCTATGGTGGGATTTTAATAACTCCTACACAAAATGCACTTTGCGATGGGAATACCACTAAAATTACCACCACATGTACCATCATGGGCTTGATATATTACCCAATTTGCTTTTATTGTTTAAGATAATGAAGCATAACACCATCATAACCATAAAAATAAAGCTCATCCCTTTAGAGAGTATATCTAGTTACCTTTTTTTTAAAAGTGTATTTAGTGGTTGATGTAAATTCAATAGGAAGGATACAAATTTTGAGAAAATCCTTTATTTTAGAAAATTAACCATTGTTTGGCTATGCTTGAAATAGATGGATGTCCCATTCATCAGTAGAAGATTCTTGAGAGATAGCCGATAGGGAAAGCATGGTATATTTAACTTCAATGATGCTATAAATGGGGTTTTGTGGAATAAGGGACCCAAGAGAGACCATGATATGTACAAAATTATTAGATAACCTTAGCAAAACTTCAATGTTATACTAGTTGAAGTTGGTTAGAAATTTTTTAACAATTTGTTTGTAATACTTTAAGACCAAGCATGTGCAATGGTAGACCCCCTTAACCTGATCAATAATAAGGATGGAGTCACCTATATTTGGGATACACTTTATGTATATGGAAATAATGGTATAGAGTCCATCGATCAATGCTTTGTATTCTACATTATTATTAGTGCAAGGGAAGTTGAGTTTAAATTAAAAAGTGATGGAGGCATTGCTGGTCTAAAAATATACCTATGGTTTAGAATATGCAGCTAGATACCATGACCAACATTGAATGACCTTGAAATTATGAAACTTTAGCGGTCAATATTTGGAGTAGTCCAGTTCCTTTGAGTCCTAACTAAGTAATCCTAAAATTTAAGGGAAAATGGTTCTAAGAAAAATAAATGGAGCTAGAGCTAGAACTTATAATGGTGTAGATTAAGCCTCGTAAATATGCATTACACATGAAAAAATATGCATCTAAGATATTAATTGAATCACATAATAGACCAACTAGTTTTATCAATTAAAAACATTACATGTATCTCTTCTATAATCTATTGAGTTGTGAATTTCAAATCTAGAAAATGAACACATGCAAAAGTTCAAAGAGAAAAATTAAACATGTTATCATTCAAATATCTAAAGATATTAATAAAAAATAAATACATACATACATATCCTATAAATAAGTTGAACCAGAGGAAAAATAAAAATATCTTTATATTTTTCAAATTTTAATGTGCTTTCATACATGATGATTGTAAAATCTCAAGAGCTAACCTTTTTAACTTATTACATTCAAGTATATATGGCTTTCTAACATGAATTATTTTATAATAGAATCATTACCTCATATATGGATTGTTGTTATATTAGATAATTTTTGCAATCTATATACATGCTAAGTTGTATGTATGTTGTAACCAACTAGTTATGGCCTACTAACGTGGCTTGATTTTGTTTCATTTGAGGTAGTAGTGGCCTTCTTGTCTATGTCAAGTTAATTCATCTTTCTAACATTTCTATTAAGTTGCCACTAATATCCACATGAGTGCACAAGTAGTAGATTGGCCGTTAATATTGTTTGATAGATTATCTTACCTACTAAATGTATTGTGACGATGGCTACCCTTCCTCTGGTAGTCATCGGGAAACTAGATCTTGCTTTTCAAAATAACTATTGGATCTTGAACCTTGATCTATATTTGTTTTTTTTTATTATCAGGTGTTAATGGCATACTAATGGATGATAGGTTCTTTGCTAGTTTCATTTCTTGCTACATACTACAAAGCAATGGATTTTTTGTACTCATCCTCACTTATCTTTAGTACAACGCTTTTAGCAACTCTTAAACTTAACCAAATATTTACCCTTATTTGGTTGTAAGTTGGCAAGTTTTTCGATACCCATTGGCTCTCTTAAGGGGGAAATTTATTTGATAGTTTAATACGAGCTTCTGGTACCAACTTTTGTCTTGGTCAGGTATGAAATTTTTGGTAGTTTCATCCTTTGTACTTTACAATCAAGCAATAGGTCTTTTGAACCCGTCCTTCTCACATAGTGGGCCAATTTTTTGATAGTTTCCATACTTAGATAATTTCAACATTTTTTCTTGCACTAAAGGCTAAGTGATGGGTTTTTGTACCATTTTACTACATATTGAGTTACATTATTTTCGTTAGCCCTAGATATTAGATATTTCAATCTTATTTTGTTCTTGATCCAACTAGGAAATTAAGATTTGGTACTTGCTCACTACTCTTGAAGATGTAAAATCTTTGAAAACTTTAATACTTAGGAAATTTTGTTGCTTTACTTTAGATGATATATTTTATGTACCCATCTACTACTTAGCTGGGTACATATCTTCTAACCAGACCTAGACATGGTAAAACATTTCTCCTTTTCCTCTTGCAAGATCTCAAGCGATGGGTATTATGTACCTATCTATACCTTGGTCTAGTACTAATCCTTTGATAGATTTAGAAATTGGCTATTTTTACACTACTCTTTGATAAATGATGAAATTTATGTATCTGTACACTCCTAGATCCAGTGCAAAACTTGGATGGATAGATGATCGAGATTGAAAACAGTTGCTAAAATTGCTTGGCAAATCATATTATCTTGTTTCTTCATATGTTTCGAGGATGAAACAATTGTAATGGGGATGGAATGTTAAGTACCTAATATAAGTATTTAATATTATAATATTGTAATGTTAGGTACCCAATATAAATATTAAAAATTATAATATTAAATAAATATTATAATATTATATTAGATGTAAATATTTCACATGCATTGATAAGTGGGAGTGGTGTTTAGTTAGACATTACAAATGGAGGTAAGGAATCATGGAGAGGATATGAAGAGAATTATATTGTAAAAGTATTGGCTCATGGAGTTGAAAATTTTGTGGAGTGGCTTCCTTCCAAAATTAGTATTGTATGGTGTTGCCCTACATCAAGGGTTTACTTATGTTTTGAATACATTACAGTAATTTCCATATTGGTCTTGTTTTACATTATGTGGATTATTCAGTTGTAGCTTTTATTCAATATTTTTGTAAATTGTCAATGATTTATGTGGCTGAGAAAATAAGGTTCTTAACATTAAAGAAAGACAATATTATCACTAAAAGAGTAATTGCTTAGTTTTCATTGAGTTGGACATCTCTCAAGTCAATAAAATTTTCATATTTAATCAATATACATATTATTAATAAAAAAATATTGATAATTATCTCACATTTATGTGTGTGTGTACATACATAAGTAAGATTCATAATAGAAATCAATTACACTAAAAATAATATAAATAAAATAATATATTACAAATAAAACAAAATAAGACTAAAATACAACATTAATATAGATTCCTCAACATTCATGGAGGATATTAAGATTTTAATCATTCCAAGTGAGACATACATAATTTCCAATATTGTTTAAATACCACCATGTGGTCATTTAACAATATGGATGAGATCCACTTTAATACCTTGAGATATTTTGATGAATCTATTCAAATGTATAATATTGGTGCTCATTAATATTCTTCCCCTTCCTCTAAGAAGAAAATTTAAGCTAATGATGGCATGGGCAAATGATGTTAAAGAGCAATGTAATTATAATATTGGGTACAATGGCTATGGGTCCTTGTAGAACATGAGTTAATATCATTTGGTTTTTGGACTTATACCTATTTCTCATCCTAATGGTTTTTTTTAAGGGTGTAATTTAAGGAAGAATCATTCTTAGTTTCTCATGAAAAGGATTATTAGGCATGCTACATAACTATTTAATCATTTTGTAAGTAATATTTGTTAACCCATGAGCTCCATATTTTTTATGAATGTGTTTTTTTACCTTTATTAATGATTTATCCAATCATGTATGGTTGTATGTCATTTTTACCATGAGGTCTTTGGTGTTCAAGGACTTTAAGACTCTTATTAGAATTATGTCAAGAGGTTAAATGATGTTAGAAAGCAATGACATCATAGTATTAGGAATATTGACTATGGATCCTTGTGGTACATCAGTTAACATCATTTGATTGTTAGTCTTGCACTTATTTCTCATCCTAATATTGTTTTTGAGGTGTACATATTCATTAGGAATCAATGATATATTATCATGAAAAGAACTATTAAGCATGCTACATAACCCTTGTATCTGACTCACATTTATATTTATGGATCCATGGTAGCAATAAAACATGTCAATGATAAGTGAATTCTCACATTTATTGATATTTTCTCCCATTATGTATGATTTTACATCATTTGTACCAAATATGAAGCCTTCATTAGTTCAAGAACTCGAACTCTCATATGAAGAATTATTTTAAGAGGAAGATCAAGTGCTTGTAAATACAAAAAGGAGGTGAGAATATTAGTCATGTTTTTGTTTTTGTTTTTTTTTAAGCAAAAAACCCCTTGTGCATCCACCTTGGTCTGAGAGACCACAAATAGGGGGTTCTATACCGTCAAAGTCACCCGGGAGTCGCGCCCAGCCCTGCCCGCACCAACATTATCAATTGGATTTTGGGTACCCAATTTAGCTTTTTGGTAGGGTGGAGATTCGAACCTGGGACCTCCCTTGGAGGATTGCCCTCTCCTCTCCAAATCACCTACAACACCTGGGTTAGTCATGTTTTTGTTGATTTCTTTTCTATATATGGTATTTCTTATCACATGATTTTTCACTATATCCTAAAATTAAATGGGTTGATAGTGTTATCATGAAGATAATTAGATGTACATTGTATGATGTGGTAAAAACTCTTAATAGAAAACATGAATTGGCACAAATGAAAACTTTGAATTACATTAATCAAAAATATATTTATAGGCATGTCTGCCTTTACAATCGATATTTAATACGCATGATCCGTGTGAGTATTAAATGCAATATAACATGATCCATGTGAGGAGGGATAATATTATAGAATATAATGTTAATCCCTATAATTCCTCCCCACCATAGAAGCATTGGACTCAAATGAATTCCAAAGATAAAAAATGTTTGGTTTTGACGCGCATTAAATGACAATTATGGTGGTTATTGATTAAATTAAATTATATTAATTTTAATTTAATTTTATAAACGCATTAATGAATGTAGTTTAATGATGGAAAAATTAAATTAAATTAAAAATTTAATTTAATTTAATAAATGCATTAATGAATGCAGTTTAATGATAGAAAAATTAAATTAAATTAAAAATTTAATTTAATTTAATTTATGGAAATGTGTCCAAAAGTATGTGCAACACCCACCAGGATCAAATGGTCATCACCATGGTTTTGAGGTGGAAGCTGGCAAAAAATATTCTTGTAGCTCATCACCTAGAAACAAAGCAAACCTACCAGAAATATGATCGGTTACGCCAAACAAAAGGTTACGACCAAGAGGAAAAAATGTGTGTGATGATGAAATAAATGCAGCATAAAAATGAGTAGTTACTTTAGACTGAAAAGAGATGTCATCAATTAAATGTGGCATATCAATGCCAAAAATAACGGATCGGGCTTGAATGAACAATAAAATGGTGAAAAGCCACATAGACACTATGGAGCCACACCTAAAAGTAGGAGATCATCATTGTAAAATGGTGAATCACTGACATCATGGTTGTGTTGATCTGATATTCACAAATTATTGTAAAAACTTGTTATAAGTGGGTTGTTAGGTGGATCAAGACTAGAAAATATGGAGGTAGCACCAGAAAGTGGTAGAATGATGAAGACCATGATAAAAAAAGGTGGATGATAATGATATGTAGGTAGGATGACAATGAAAGCAACAACTTCTAGAGAGCTTGGATCTATAGAATATAAAGGGGCAAAATCTACATCAAGGGCTTCAACGAAGCTCAAATCCACATCAGGAGCAACAGAAGCCACATCATCTAATGGAAAAATGTTGGGTAGATCATCTAGATATCCTGGTTTGAATCCAGGTGTGGTTGTAAATGTTGTAATATTTATATCAGGTGTAGAATCCTGATCGTAGAAATAATATCATCAATAGTAGGTTCTTCAATAACAGTAGTAAGGATTTCGTCTATAAACTACTAAAAATTGGCATCCATTACTACATGAAATTGTTGAAGTGATGCATGAAGTAGTTGAAGTTATATGATGAATTCGGCAAGAAAAATGGTCGATATTGTGAATTATGGTAACGAGATAAATGTTGGAGTCGAACCATATAGCTATGTTTCGGACTCATATGGACCTTAGCTAAGAGTTTTCATGAACGAAAGTGCTTGAAGATGTTTATGGAAGAAAAATAATGATCATCCAATGCCAAGATCTATTGGTGGTTTTCTCATTCATATTTTGAACCATACTAGCCTAGAGAAAGAGGATACTCACCTATCCAACACTCGACTCTGATACTAATGATGTTGGAAACACTCTTAATAGATGACACAAAATAGTACAAATAAAAACTTCAAATTGCATTAATCAAAAATATATTTATAAGCATATATGCCTTTACAATTGATATTTTATATGTACAATCTATGTGAGTATTAAATGAAATATAACATGATCCATGTGATAATGGGTAGTATTATAGAATATAATGTTAATCCCTATCATTGTATGCTAAATATATGGAACCCATGTTCTATTTGTACATAGTGACTTGTGATTCCTTTTGAAATATTAATATAAAATGACCCTAATTTATCCATATTTCATATGTTTGGATCCACTACATGGTTCCACATTCAAAAATATATATCCAATAAGATGGACATAAAGGACTATCACTATATTTTTATGGGGTATTCTAATACCTCTAGACCCTATCATCTATATGGTCATGTAACACAAGATATTTTTATAAGAATATATGTGATATTTATTGTGTTGATCCAATATACTCATTCTATACCTCTTCCTATTCTCTTAAAAAATGATTCTCCTTTTATATTTCCTTTAATGGGTCATGCTTCCCTCCCTAATATTATAACTAGTAGATTTTTAATTATATTGGTTGCTCAAAATTTGAACAAGGATACATCAATATGTTCTCTTGATGCTTCCATGGTTATTAGACCCCTATATGGTCATATTCTAGCCTACATAAAAGCTTCGTGAAATAGCACAAAATATCTACAAAAGCATCACAACAACAACAAAAATAGCAACAATGATAATAATGCATGGAAAGTAAAAAGTAATCTACAATATTTTCCTTTGCATGCTTCAAATTTTTATTATTTGAAATGGTTTTAATACTTTTGGAATTTGGGTCTCACTATGGGATGCTCGACATCTACTATTAATCCATTGTATTTGACTTGTGTGCAGGTATTCAGGTTTGTACCAGACTAAGACAATGATCTAGAGTTGCTTGATCTAGTAGACCCAAATTCTAAGGCTTGTCCCAAAAAAACTCAAATCTGGTGGTCTCTTCTAACTTATTTCTCCTCCAATATTATTGTTAAATTCTAACTTCAAATCTAGCCTCTTTCTCAAAAGTATTAATGTCTTGATATCTTCAGAAATACTTTCCAAAATTTGACAAACTTATTTCCAAATAATTTTTTCTTTTGGGCTTGTTGTCATATGGTGATAATTATCCCAAATTCTTCTTTTTAGGAGCTACTCCTTTTTACAATATACTACCTTGTAATTTCTTCAAATATCCTCCAATAACCACTTCTTCAAATTTTCAATAGGGCTTCTCTAGCCTTCTTCTTCTTTCTCCTTCCAAGTTTACTTGAGATTTCTTCTCTTGGGTCTTCAAATTTGACAACTTCTTAAATATTCAATAGGAATTTTCCTAGTCCTCCTCTATATTCAATATTATATGGGAACATCCTTCTTGTATCTCCTCTATCTGCAATGTCTACTATTTTTTTGCAACAAAGAACTTAGATAACACCAATCAAATTCATCTAAAACTCTAGATTTCTAAATATCAATGTACTTCACTAGTTATTATAGTGGAAAGATATCTATGTCGAGTCCTAGTTTTCACAAGTTTTCCTACAATCCTATGGAAAGACTCTAGCCAAAAAGCAATTTAAAAATTTCTAAAAATGATATCTCCTTATCTCCTCTTAATATCTATTGTGGCTCTCTTTATCTCCTATCAATATCCCTTATTCTCTAATAGCATTGTTAGATTTTGATGCTATATATTTAATGATAAGAAACCACAAGATATCAAATGAGCGTGTAATATTAAATATAATATAATGGAAATATTCTAAGCATGTAAAATGCATAAGAAAATTCTACAACTATTCATAAAATAACCAATAATGAAAGCTCATAAAAATAATATCTTCATACAAAATGTGGAGATCTCAAAAACTCCATGTTTCATACAAGTTCTACATTGTATCTAACTTGTACTCTACTCTACTCTACATTATCATATAAAATAATATGGTATGAAAATATGATATGTGTTATGCTTACACAAATTCCAATATATAATGGAATGTGACTCTTGGCCTTCCATATTCCTATGACTCTTCACTTTCTATTTTATGGTCTCATGTGCATATGGAATACATGCACATTTACATTATTGAATACTTTATACATTGTAATATTACTTGTGTATTTATTACATTGCATAAATTAAATACTCAAACCCTAATTGAAGATACACTCCTAATATAAATATGGACACAAGGTGGTACATTAGAAAGTACCAAATAATATAATATATTCCAAAAGTAACTTTAGAGGTAAGGATATCTAAAGATTATAATGCTACTAAGATAAATATTATTTTACAAAGGGTAGCATAATAGTTTCTTGAATGGATTTATAGTTGATGATATGATTATTTTTATATTAGTATTATATCTTGGTTTATGTACAACTAAAGAAAATTGTATAAAATATGTCACAAGTACTTATTGACTGAAGATCAAGTTAACTTATGGGAGTGATATTATAAATATCCTATAGAGTGCACACACACATACATACATGTTGAGGTATCCATATATTTAAATTAGTAAATAAATTTCATTTATATATTAGGTTTTTCTTAACTATATTGGAGAGGAAATTAATTTAAATACCATGATCATCTTCGACACAAAGACATGTATTATTCAAATTTATAATAAAAAATTTATTATTTTTATTTATTAAGATAAATACTTATATTTGGTAGTTGTATAGGATGAGGCCACACATACATAAATGCATTGGATAACTAGTAGTTTGTATGTATTTCTAAAATAAAGATCCTCAAAAAATTGTAATAAATATGTTATAATTATGAGAGAGCAAAAAAAATAATTTTATAGGTGTTGAGATATACTTACCAATTTATTTATGCATCTTTGATAAACGTATATTATTTATTAAATTTTAGAAAAAATTCTAGCACTTAGTCAAAATCACTATCAATGTTACTAGCTTGGATATAATACTTTTGATTTAGGTTATTAAATACATATTTGATGAGCTCTTACCTTGACTAGTTGGTTATGATGGTTGTCATGCTTGATGGGGGTAAGTATTCTCTTAATTGCATTGTTGATGACTTGATAAAATTTGGTGTCTATATGTACCCCTTTTTGATGCATTTATTAAATGATAAACATATAAAAACTAGTTTGCATGCCCTAATTTTAAATAGATAAACTCCACGATGATTCAAATTTAGGATTCAAAATAATTAGAAATTGTCATGAGCTAATCAGTTATGATGTAAATTTTATATTTACGATAGCATTAAATATTGGCTTTCCATTGCATGCCCTCTTTTGTTCTCAGGAAAAAATCAAGATGAATGAGAAAAGTTAACTAGACTTAAATACACATAGTCAAACTAATGAAAAATGGTGATTGAGAAAAAAACATGGCCGGGTGAGTATAAAATATATAGGGTTATGAAATAAATTTTTTGAAGATAATTATGTGCAAAAATCTCTAGACACATACTTTAAGGATAAATTTTGATGGCACACTACGAGACACCTATTGCTTGCATAATGAGGATACTAGCATTAGTTGTGAGACTTAAAACTTACTTTTTTTTGTATCTTTTATTAAAATTTATACCAAATTATAAGGGAAATACGATTATACAATATTAATGCATGTGCTAGTGCTATTGTATAACTTTACAGTGGAGTGATAACACTTTAGTTTTTATTACAAGAAGTGATTTTTCTATGATGGAAGTATTAGGAAATTTTAGATAAAAATAAGCACATCCATAATATAAATTACCAAAATGAACAAAAAATGAAAGAAAATAGTAGTAGTGCTAGAATAATATGGAATAAAAATATAACTTTTGCTAATTTAGAGAAACTAATATCTTAGGCCACATCAAGGGAGAAACCTCCTTAGAAGTAGAGATCTCTTACAATTTAAGAAAAATATTTGATACATGTCATTTCCACCCTTGACCTTATATACACTAATATTTACCTTAACTATAATGCTCAAAGGTCTATCCGCATACATGGGGAAATTTCGAGATAGTAACTCCAACTTACGATAAAAATTACAGCTACATCATTACCAAATCCTATTTATAATAAGTAATGCCTACATCATAATGTTCCCATATGAACTAGGTGGTCAAAGTACCACATACACCCTAACTAGAAAATTACATAATAATGTTAGGATAGGGTCCTAATAGGTACTTTTTGTAGATACCAAAATAGCACCAATCCGATTATGTGACAACAAACGCTGATCGCATTGACACACACAGCCCCTAGGGCAGCCCCCAGAGGTTAAACAGTGGTCCTAACCACTCCCAAAAGTAGTTTGGAAGGTAAAAGGTCAATTTGGCACCTTTTGGCACTTTGCTCCCTACTCGTCCTACCCAGGGTTGATTACAATCTGGTATTCATCCCATCCAGGGATGATTACCAGCATTCGCCCCAGGGTGAGGCGAATAGAAGGTTTGAATGGCAAAAAAAGTCAAACCTCGACAGGTCTGCCAATTAACTACAGCTTCAGGCCATGCAATTGTGAGGAATGGATTCAAATCAAGAAGAGATACTTTAGTCATGCATGTCTTTTATTTTTGGAGGCCTCATGCAAGGAGACTCTAAATCAGGGAATAATATTTTTCCCAAAATAGGACATGCAACTCCAGTGGCGCCCTCGCATGCACATTCAAACAGAGAGACCCTAGGTCTATAAATTGGTAAGTCTTCTCACCCAAAATATATATAGAGAGGGATAATTTTGAGCAATGAAGTTCTACCATTTTACATCCACACATATACCTTTTGATTTTGCATCTTTCACATCCTTGATATCTTTTTGAAGGGAGGTCATAGGGTGGTTATTGGAAGTGCAAATCCGGAGCCCAAACCTGAACATTTTGCCACAATATCCCACTAAATTTGCAAAAAACACCCCATAATATGTTTTGGACCCATCCCAAGTGGATTGGTGCCAAAACAAAGTTCCAAACGACGGGCATCCTGCCCCCGGGCGCCCCCCAAACTGTCACAGTCCTAATTGCCCAGTCCTGGAGTGATTAGAAATTTGTGGTAGATTTCTCTGATTTTTATTTTGCATCTTATTATAGGTTGTTTACATATGTTGTAATTTAAATTTCATGTTATTCTAACAAGTTTTGATCATGTTTTCATCATTTCCCGCATTCACTAACATGCAGATAGCACCATCATATTATGGGAAATAGAGACCAAATTGGGAAAATATGACCTTCTGGGTCTTCCCAAAATACCCCCAATTAGCTAACCGTAACTTTGCAGGTGATTTGGAGCTTCCCAAATTGGACATTTGGGACTGTGCCTTTTAACACTTTGTTATAGGTTTATTTGTCCCGCCCTAGAGCGAATACAAATATGTGAGGAATTTCTTGATTGTTCCTTTTGCAGTGGCTTCCTGGTAAGTTTTTATTGCTTCTATAAAATTTTCAACTCGTTCTAATGTTATTTGGTTATCGTTTAAATATTTTTATGAATACACTAACAATAGGCCTTGGGAAACACATGTTCTATTATATCTGTAGGTGCTACTGACATTTTATGTTTCCTTCAATGTAGGTCTTCAACATCAAAGGAGAAGTAAGGAGTCAACGCTCATATACACAAGTGGTGGCGATGTTTTGGTCAGTGCATCTTACATGTGGGCACACGAAAGAAGGATTGCTATCCATGGATGTGACAAGAAATATATTTAACACTCCTATCACCTAAAAGGGAAGGATACGTATTGCAACATGACTTTAAAAGCATATCAATAAATAGGTCCATATTACATATTGCTTTTATCTTGTGTCGATTCGTTTATGTTCTTTCCTTTCATGCATTTTTCAATATATAGGCTTTTAGCGTTAAGTTTGGTTTTACACGCATCATACTTGGCATTTTCCTTTTTTGTTTCCGTATCCTCATGCTTTTAGTTGTGATCATGGTGGAGCCTCTTTCCCTTGATTTTAAGATTAAATTTCTAATCAAAAGTTGCTTGTTTTTGCTTGCAGGTACCAAGTTTTCAAACGTTGGACTGCTGTTCATTTCAGTCTGTGACGAGTACAAAGATGGAATTCGTCTTACCCAGGGATGAATGGGCATTTTCCCCACCCTATGACGAATACAGTTCTGTTATTCATTTCACCCAAGGATGAATAGATCTCTGTACAGTTTTAGGGCAAAAATTTAGAGGCATCCACATTGGGAAGATAAGAGGTAGGGGTCTTAAACACCTTCTGTCATTTTTAGCTTTCTATTTTCTGGTTATTTGCTTGCATAGGAGAGTTTGAATGCTTATTTTATTCATTTATGCAAATTAAAAATAACCCTAAACACCACGTGGTAATTTAAATTACAAGTATTTGATCATAAAACCCCAACCCTTGAGCAAGACCAACGATGAATTTCATCACCACCTTGGATTGAGATATTGCATACATAATCCCGATCGCAACTGTTGCTAGACGTAAATCCTGACGAAAGCTGACCAAGTGTAGCTAGGGTGATTCCCAGTGCATGAGGATAAGTATTCTATGGTAGGTGTCATAAACAGAGTGATTCCCCTTCCGTACCACCTATGTTCCACATACCATCTGCTCTCATGTACCAATAAATTCCCTCACGTAAGGGCGGGTATATAGAGAGGTTGGTATATCGGTCTAGCAATGGTATATCGAAGGGGTGACCATTTTTGGGAGTCATAAGAGCCATCATATTACATTTAAATGTTCTTTACACAAGCTTTCAAAACAAAAATCAAAACACACTAAACCAGATTTAGGGCACACTTTTAATCTTTAAACGAGATAATCATTGCTTCGATTGTGTGTTTCCCTTCTGTTTAGTGTAACATAAAAATCATAAAAATAAATAAAAATCTACGCATCTTGTAGGAAAGCATCACCATGGTGTACACCCGTAGCCGAGCCCAATCATGGGTAGACGCTGCAGACAGTGCACAAAGGGGGACAAGTCACCTTCGATATAGTCTTTAGGACTTGGTAATCCTACCTTGGTGGCCTAACACACAAGATAGTCCACATCATGCCATTACAGAACAAGACTATAGAGGCACCTCTTTGAGGGGCACCCCCACTCAGCATAGTCCTTTTCAAGAGGAGAACCTACACATAGCACTCAACATAAAAATGAGGCCTCCATTAGACGCTCGTTATGAGTGGCCTAGTGATGAAGCTCTAGAGCAACATAGGGTCCATAAGGAGGGGGCACATGAGTTCATCATCCCTCATTTACCCCTTATTACTGTTAGAAACACTAGACAAAATCCAAAGCATAGGGCTCTCCAGGCAGGGCAAGCCCATTCTCCCTACACCCTTCACACATACAAAAGGGAGAATGAGGAAGACCACCATGTCCCTCAAGAGTAGTACACAGCATGAGAGCGATGTACCTCCACACCTACTATGTATCAAGATTGCCCATTGAGGCCAGAGCCTCGAGTGAATGTTGCTAACCTTGACAGAGGAAAGCAAATCATAGGGGTCTCGGATCACCATGACCGAGATAGACATGTAGGAGAGGCATCTAGGCTTCCTAAACATGATACAGTGGAACAAATTGACTTGGCATTTTCTAGAAATGCCACCCGCAAAGCACAAATCATGCAGCTCAGGAAGAATCAACAATAGTTAGATCATCTGTACCGCCTTAGCAAAGAGCACATTTAGCATCAGACAACCGAATTACTTCATAACACTATGCCTGAGAAGGTCCCAAATCCTTGCACACATAAAGTATAAGTGTATGAGAGGCGCAACCCCTTGGTGTGAGACAGGTCCCCACAACCTTACCAAGTACTACCTCTGAGACCTCCTAGACTTGAGTGGGAGGCCACTCCCAGAAACAACGATGGGCACCCTCCATGGGGACCCACCCATGGTCATAGGTCTCATCCAAAAAATCCTCAAGAAGTCTATGAGGAGTATGAGCAAGAAGAAGAGCGGGCCAAAATGCCCTACCAAGGCAGAGGGGCTGCTATCAGGCCACCCCTCTATAGGCCTCAAATTTCCCACAACCCACAATGGGAGCAAACTAATGAGGAAGAAATTAAATCTTTCGATGCATATAAAGTGCTACTAGAGCGCTTAGATTCTATGGAAACCAATACTTCTGGGCCCCAAAATCCCACTTTACACCAACTCCGTAGTCACCCTATGCATCCATCCATGCTGGCACCCCCATACCCTAAACACTTTAAACTAACCCATTTGGCACTCTTTAGAGGGGAGGAGGATGCCTAAGATAATGTGACTAGATTCCTGAGCCAATGCTTTGGCATTCAATACAACGATGCTTTGTTGCTAAGAACATTTATAACCACATTCATAGGCCCTACCTCGGATTGGTTCACTTAGTTACCAAAACATAGCATCAGTAACTTGGATCAGCTAGTGGATGCGTTCCTTGAACACTTCACCTTCAACACCAAGAAAAAGGTGTCACTAAGTGACCTAGCTAGCTTCAAGCAGTATGAGGAAGAAATCATGGTGGCATATGGGAACCGATGGAGGACATTGCTTTCAAAGTTGTCTTACCTCCCTCCCATGTCCAATCTAACCCAAATGTTCTCAAAGAACTTTTTGAGATCGATCTTCATGCTATTGCAGCTGTAGCAATATGCCACTCTTGAGGAAGCTCTAGTGCAAGCCAGAATCATTGAGGAGATCAAGATATAGGATGGCAAGATTGCCAATCCAAAGAAGAAAGAATGGTCTAAGAACACTAAAAAAGGGACCACACAACAGAAACCCACTACGATCAATTAGGTTGCTATAAACGTCCCTAAGCCTGCACAAGAAACACAGCCTCAAAAATCTAACTATCAGGTGGTTCCTTCTAATAATTATGATAGAGAAAATTAGATGCAGGAACAAAATCAGCAGCATCGCCCTAGATGACAATTCACATCTTACACAGAGTCTAGGGACTCCCTGTTTGACTGTTTGTCAGTGGCAAACTTGATCAACCTGCCTGAGATTCAAACCATAGAACCCAATGCACCAAATACTAAGGGGTATAGGAAGGACTTGTACTATAGGTTCCACAGACAGAAGGGACATGACCTTAATACATGTTGGAAGTTTAAAGGCTTGGTGCAAGACCTAATCGACAATAAGACATTTGTGATGGACAACCCCGTAGCACTAAACAACCACCATATGGGAGTCTTCAGAGACCCCTTGCATGCCCATGAGGAGCAGGAAAAACCCCTTCAAGTCAATGAGGTGCAACAGAATTGCCCCATGTAGGGGTATGTAGGGATGATAAGCATAGTGACTAGGAATAAGAGGTACCCAGGAGCTGCCCCCATGACAGCCACAAGAGAGGTTCCATAGACATCACAACCTCAATAGCACCCTACACAACTTCCCCCGCCTAGACCAGTGGCCACGATTCATACTAGACTTACCTAAATTCTAAGGACCACGTCGACTAGGCTCTCCATATACAAGCTCATTCAATAATCAATGCCCCATTGGGAGGCTCTAATGGAGATATTAAAAGCCATCGAGCTGTAGCACCACGAAGCAAACTCTTTCAACAACTTTGTGGGACATGTAAAACAATGTACGAAACTAGTCATCACCTTTAGAGAATATGAATTGAAATCAATTACTGGTGATGTGGTGGATCCACCCTTGCACGTCATTGCATGGGTCAATGATATTTCGTATAAGAGAGTGTTGGTCGACACTGGCTCGTCCAATAATATAATTACAACAGCAACATTGAAACATCTGAAGTTGTCGACATCTCACATCGTGGCCTCCACCTATACTCTTTGAGCATTCAATGATGCGATATGATCGACAATTGGCACAATTGTCCTACCAATCCAAGTGGGACAAAATACTATTCATACATTGTGCCACATCTTGGAAGGTGAGATGGCCTACAATATCTTGCTGGGGCATCCTTGGATTAGGGACATGAAGTGTGTCCCTTCAATAGCTCATCAGTGCCTAAAGTATACATTTTAAGGATAGGTGCATGTAGTCTCGACATACTTAGAGCCCTTCAAGTACTATAATATGGTGCAATTCATGCCGCAATCGACCCTTCCATCAACACATTTGGATTTTCAATTGAATCCATCTAAACAGGGTCCGATTCCATAGGCATCCCCATTGACAAGTCCATAAAATCCCCATTCGGGTCCATCTTCCTCATCTGGTCCTTCAACAACTATGCCACCTATAGTGGCCACACCAAAGGACAAGGGAAAGAAACCCCTAGAAGAGGAACCACCCCTAGTATCAACCATCTCTATCAAAGATATGCCTAGCAGAATGGAAGTCGAGATGCCTGGTTCACCCTACATGGAGTGGACTCCGAAAGAACTCCCATTCACTCCCCCTCAACCGCAAACAATCATCGTTGAGATGGCCAACACAGGCCTGGGGGAGTATATAGTGCAAAACATTGTAACAACACCCATACTTGAGTCCATGCAGGACATGGGGAGACCTCACCTTCCCAACGACAATGTGGTTCCTCTAGGCTACCCACCCAATCAGACAAACATTGTTTATGGGGGCCTGGATAATGGCGTTGAACCGTACATGCAAGAAGACAAAGATGAGGAGCCCTTTGCTAAGGACGTCAACTATTTTTCTAACCCAAACTTCACATTAAGATATCTTGGCCAATGCAATTGGCATGGATATGGGTTGGGCAGGTATGAGCAAGGAGTGCGTGTTCTTTGCCAACCAAGATATCAAATGTCGTATGACAATTCAGGAGTAGGGTTCAACCACCCCTTGCCCCTGGACATCTTGGTAGAGAACATGCAAGGCCTAGGTATAGGCAACAAGGATGGGTTGGCATTAGATCCATATGCCAATCCTAATGCAACATATACATTGGGGGATTATCACCCATTGCTAACAACCAACCTTGTTGACCTTAACAACCCTTTCCCTTCGGTCAAAAAGGGAGAAAATTCAAAGACTCACCTACAAGAGGTATATAGACAATACCAAGTAGGGTCTTCAGAAGAAAAGTTAGAATACGAGGTAGCACCTTGGGATCCTTTCGATTCTGATAGCAATCATTCACAAGTAACTCCCATGGATGATTATCAGGAGAGCTTCCTGATAATGTTCCCTTTGAATGCTCTAATTGAGCATATGCCACCTCAAGAGAATTAGGTCCCCCCACTAAGAGCAAAACAACCTCAATGGGACCACATTAATTTGCTCGAGAAATATGAGCCTCACATGTCGCAAATCGCTATTGGAGCCAACGAAGGCCTTTGGATCTTCGACAATGATTATGAAGATGAAACTAAGATGGCCTATCTCAATCATATGCGACAACAACAATATCCCTTGGACATAGATGACATGTTTGAACAACTACACATAGGGCCAAGGCATAGGTGGCACCTCAACCAGGCATAGTTATAGCAATTACTACACCCACCACTCCAAGTATACAGAGAACATTTTTTGCCTAGAGACCCTATAGAGCCATCAGTACCTAGGGTAGACCCTATCCTCTTATCCGCACATAGGGCCAATCCATTTGTTCCAGTACCCACAGATCTAGATCCAGAGCAAAAAGAACACCTAGGATGTCCGAGTAATTACACCTGTGGTAATGGAGAACAAAATCATTTCATTAACATGATCTCCATTGACTTAACCACCCCCATCCATAATCCAACCGACCCCACATGGTCATTGCATCTAGACCTAGACTAGGATTGCGCTGACACACCGCCATCCCCATAAAAGTACTAGCCTTATGGTGGGATGTTTCATTTCACCCCTGAAAAAACTCAGGATGTCTTCCATGCTGAAGAGGAACCTGACGTTTTGAACGATGATCTAAATTCAGCAAACGATATCCACCTGATCCCAACTCCACACTAGTTGGAGGATGGATCCCACATGTCGATTGAGGAGACAACTGACGTAGACATCGGCTCAGATCCGCTAAATTTGCAAATCATCAAGTTGGGGGTAAGTCTATCCCCCGAAGAGCAAGCCGACTACATTGCCCTTCTCAAAGATAAGAAGGAGGTTTTTGCATGGTCCTACAAAGACATTTCGGGGCTATATCCATAACTAGTCATGCATAATCTAACGCTTGATCCGACAGTCAAGCCAGTAAAGCAAAAACTATGTAAGATGCATCCAACAGTAGCCTTAATGGTCAAAGATGAGCTACAAAAGTTGTTGGATGTACATTTTGTCATCTGCATGGATTACCCACCATGGTTGTCTAACATGGTTCCCGTAAAAAAGCTCGATGGGAGGATTCGCATATGCATTGATTTTTGAGATCTAAACAAAGTGAGTCCTACGGATGATTTCACCTTGCCTAGCATCGACACATTGGTAGATGCTACAGTGGGCCATGAAATGCTTTCCATCATGGATGGTTTCTCTAGATACAATCAGATTCGTATCAATCCTGAGGACCAACTAAAAATGACGTTCACAATGCCTTGGGGTATATTTTGTTATAAGGTCATGCCCTTTGGCCTTAAAAATGTTGGCGCCACCTACCAACGTGCCATGACATACATCTTCCATGATTACATGCACAAAAATTTGGAAGATTACATGGATGACTTGTTGGCCAAATCTCTTTTGCGCCCAGATCATCTCGATGACTTGAGCAAGATCCTTGATCGCCTCATTGAACATAAAGTCAGACTAAACCCCAAGAAGTGTGTATTTGGCATCACATCTAGAAAGCTCTTGGGTTTCATAGTCTCCAAACGAGGAATCGAGGTAGACCCACACAAAGTCAAGGCAATCCTTGAAATGCTTCCCCCAACTACCATCAAGCAACTCAAAAGCTTGCAAGGAAAGGTTGCGTCAATCAAGCGCTTCATAGTGCAGCTATTTGACAAGTGCCAACCCATGAATAAATTATTGCACAAGGGGGTAGCATTTCACTAGGATGACGAGTGCTAGTCAGCCTTTGACAAGATTAAACAATACTTGGCTTCGTCGCCAGTATTGGCACCACCTAGGCTAGGAGTGTCGTTCTACTTATATATATCAGCTACTAAGGTGGCACTGGGCACCATGCTATCCCAAAAAAATGAACTACACAAATAACAGGCTAATTACTATCTTACCCACACCTTGGTCAGTTATGAAATTAACTATGCATACGTTGAGAAGCTCTGCTTGATAGTGATTTTTGCTACCAAATAGCTACACCACTACATGTTTAGCAATACAATGTATGTTGTGTCTAAGGAGAATCCATTGCGATACATGATGAGTCATACTTATCATAGTAGCCGCATGGAGAAATGGATCATGTTGTTGACGGAGTTTGACATAGAATTCATTGGATAGAAATCCATAAAAGGTCAAGTCATCATCGATCAAGTAGCAGAGGCTCCTATTGAATTTGATTAGCCTCTGACCATAGAACTACCAGATGATGGGGTATTCCATGTTTCAGAACCACCAGATTCTAATGAGCCTGAGTCACAGGATGACATGACCCTATTCTTTGATGGTTCTAAATGTGAGCAAGGAAGTAGCACGAGAATTGTATTCTTCACACGGAAAGGGGCTCCAATGCCTCTATCATTTAAATTAGACTTCTCGTGCACCAACAACAATGTATAATATGAAGCCTTGCTCATAGGTCTTCAAATAGTAGTCACCATGAACATTAAACATTTAAACATCTTTGGTGATTCACTGTTAATTGTCAATCAAGTCAAAGGGGTATTCCAATGTAAATGCCTAGTTCTGTAGGCCTACAAAGCCCTTGTGGACAAATTCCTACCATATCTTGAATGGTATGACATCAAGGCACTCCCTCGATCATCGATTAATTTTGCGGATACTATGGCCTCCTTGGGGTCACTAATCCTGCAAGACCCTTTCGGTGAAATGATGACCATTCAGGTCAAAACATTATCGCAATCCATGATTGAGTGAGGAAGCTCTGACCTAACATCAGGAATCCACCTGATCCAGATTGAACCATCTCAGGATAGGTTCTCTTGAATCCAATATTGTCTGACTCAAGCCAACTGGGGGTCCTTGTTCTCCCTGAACCCTCTTAATAACAACACATCGCTATTTTTACAAGTTCTTTCTCGCTTAAATTTTTCTAGGGATGAACTTCAAGAGTGGTTGGCCGTTCACACCATCGAGGTTTCTGATCAGCAGGATTGGTACACACCCATAAGGGATTACCTCAAGTTAGGTAATCTCCCACTTGGATTGACACAAGCCACGAAAATATCATTTAAATAGAAAGTGACAAAACATGTCTTGCTAGGAGAAATTTTGTATCGTCGAGCTATGAAGGAATCCTCCTTCGTTGCTTGGACTAGCAGGAGTCCGCTTGGGTGATAACCCAAGCCCATGATGGTACATGTGGTGGCCATTTCAGCGATATGGCCATCACAAAGCACATTCTCTGCATGGGTTATTATTGGCCATATTTAGAGCGAGATTGTTGCGCATATGTCAAGAAGTGCGTGAAGTGTCAACACCATGCTAATTTGACACATGTACCTTCTCAGGCCTTGCAACCAATCCAATAATCTTGGAATTTTTCATAGTGGGGCTTCGATCTAATTGAAAATATCTCCCCTACATCGTCAGGTCATCACACGTTCATCATAACGGCCACAGAGTACTTCACCAAGTGGGTGGAAGAAATTCTGCTAACCTCTATAACTGGAACCCACATTGCGGAGTTTATTTTACATAACATCATATGTCATTTTGGTATTCCATCCAAGATCATCTCTGATAATGGGAAATCATTCAAGAATAAAGATGTGCGCACTTTGACAACAAAGTACAAAATTCAGCACAGTTTTTCAATGCCTTATTATCCACAGGCAAATGGGCAAGCAGAAGCGTCAAAAAAAATGCTAGTCACCATCCTTAAAAATACTGTCATAGATAGTCATAAATATTGGCATATTCAAATCTCGCTTGCCCTGTGGGCTTATCGCACTAGCATTCGGATGCCCACTGGGGCAACTCCATTTTTTTTGGTGTATGGCTTTGAGGCAGTCATGCCTCTCGAGTTGGAAATCCCTTCCCTGCGCATTTCAATGCAATATTTTATCGATGATGACACTACGCGACAGACTCGGTTAGACCAACTGATGTTGCTCGACAAACGATGCGTCAATGCTCTCGAGCATTTGCGTATCTATATAGAGCGACTTAAGAAAGCATACAACATGAAGGTTCACCTATGGGACTTTAAGGTTGGTGACTTGGTCTTAAAAGAGAACCAACATAATTCTAATTTGTCGTCCCATCTAAGGGACAAGTTCACGGTAAACTGGTTATATCCTTATGTTATTGATAGTAAAATAGGACCTGGAACATACCATATTGCCTCTCTTGAAGGAAACAAGGAGCTAGAACCCTTGAGCATCAGTCATTTGAGGCCATTCCACATTTAGAGAGCCATAGTCCAACCAAAAGCTCCAAGGATTCCCACAATCGCTTGGTCAACCCAAAATGCCCCAAAGGTATCTATAAACCCTTTGGTCAATCCAAAATCTCCAAGGATTCCCATAATCACTTGGTCAACCCAAAATGCCCCAAAGGTATCTATAAACCCTTTGGTCAAGCCAAAAGCTCCAAGGATTCCCACAATCTCTTGGTCAAACCCAAAATGCCCCAAAGGTGTCCATAAACCCTTTGGTCAAACCAAAAGCTCCAAGGATTTTCATGATCGCTTGGTCAACCCCAAAAATGCCCCAAAGGTATTCATAAACCCTTGGTCAACCCCAAAAGCTCCAAGGATTCCCACAATCGCTTGGTCAACCCAAAATGCCCCAAAGGTATCCATAAACCCTTTGGTCAAGCCAAAAGCTCTAGGGATTCTCGCAATCGCTTGGTCAAACCAAAAGCTCCAAGGATTCCCACAATCTCTTGGTCAAACCCAAAATGCCCCAAAGGTGTCCATAAACCCTTTGGTCAAACCAAAAGCTCCAAGGATTCCCACAATCACTTGGTCAACCCCAAAAATGCCCCAAAGGTATTCATAAACCCTTTGGTCAACCCAAAAGCTCCAAGGATTCCCATAATCCCTTGGTCAACCCAAAACTTCCCAAAGGTTTCCATAAACCCTTTGGTCAACCCAAAAGCTCCAAGGATTCCCACAATCACTTGGTCAACCCAAAATGCCCCAATGGTGTCCATAAACCCTTTGGTCAACCCAAAATCTCCAAGGATTCCTACAATCTCTTGGTCAAACCCAAAATGCCCCAAAGGTGCCCATAAACCCTTCGTCAACCCAAATTCTCCAAGGATTCCAACAATCTCTTGGTAAAACCCAAAACGCCCCAAAGGTGTCCATAAACCCTTTGGTCAAACCAAAAGCTCCAAGGATTCCCACAATCTCTTGGTCAACCCCAAAAAAGCCCCCAAGGTATTCATAAACCCTTTGGTCAACCCAAAAGCTCCAAGGATTCCCACGATCACTTGGTCAACCCCAAAAAGCTCCAAGGATTCCCACAATCTCTTGGTCAAACCCAAAATGCCCCAAAGGTGTCCATAAACCCTTTGGTCAAACCAAAAGCTCCAAGGATTCCCACAATCGTTTGGTCAACCTAAAACGCCCCAAAGGTATCTATAAACTCTTTGGTCAAACCAAACGCTCCAAGGGTACCATAACCGCTTGGTCAAGATAAATATTTAAAAAAAAAACAAAAACAATAAAAATCATCAAAAATAACAAAAAAATTGCATCTCAATTCCATGCATACTCATAAAAATCAAAATACAAAAATATAAGTTGCGTTAGGCATTGCATCCATACATTGCATGTTTGCTGATCATACATGTCACAAGCACCATCGACTGTAATTGCTCGAAAATTCCTTCACTTTCCACATTCTATCCATTTTATAAATGCATACATCCAGAATAACACCATCTCCATTTCTAGCATAGTCAGTTGTTTCCTAATGTATGTAGGGTTTTCATCATTCAACTGTCTTTAAATTTCTAGCCAAAAACTATACAAAGTTAAATGGATTTTACAAGGGAAAGTTTTACTTAGGTCATGCCTCATTATGTAACATCCCTACACAATTTAAAACACATAAACCAATTCCTCAGTTGTGTGAACGCAAGAGACATCTACAAAGCAGTCTAGGATACCATAGGTGAAAGATTAGCCTGTTCATCCCCCTGTGCGAATGGTTCAAGAGTGCTAAGAATTGATAAAAGGACAAGCTATTCCCCATCAATTTCCCCTAAATAAATAGTTGTTTTCACCACTACCAAAAAAATCCCAATCTCCATTGGTCCCCAAAGTTTTAAGGATTCGTACTACATGCCCCTGACAAGGATGGGTAGTCATCCCCAAGGCCTAAAAGGATCTATGTAATTCAAAATCCAACTCCCAAAAAACCATCATCACGACCATATCCAATCACCTTTGGTCTCCAAAGTTGTAAGGATTCGTACTACACACCCCTGGCAAGGATGGGTAGTCATCCCCAATGCCTAAAATATCAATGCCCTTACTTCATAATATCCCTAATACCCTTTGGTTCTCGAAGTCGTAAGGATTCATACTACACATCCCTGAACAGGATGGGTAGTCATCCCCAAGGCCAAAAGGATCAAGGTCATTCATAAGCCCAAAACCTAGAAGCTCAACCTTACGAAGCTCAAAATGCACAATCAAATAACAGTGGTTATCACCACTATAAAAAATCCTTGCTCAAAAAGAAAAATAAAAAGAGAAAAATAAATAGTGATTTTCATCACTATGTATACGAGAAAGTATCCTAACACGTTGAGCAAATAAAAGACTCCTGAGCTTGAATCCTTAGAATTCTCAGCATTCAAAAACCATCTAGGCGATCCTCATTATGGGTTTGGTGGACAACCTACCTAGCAATGGCGATATCCTAAACGCATAACGATATGTCTATCACATTAGCTTTGCATGTGAGCAGACCAATGTTTGCATATGGATGAGCTAGCTTATGGTACCTTAGATTGTCCCATGGATTAATATTACTAAATACAACAACGGATTTAGTGGAGCTAATTAGGTGATCCTCAGTACAGGTTTGGTTGACAGCCTATCTGGCACTGGCGGTATCCTGACAAATACCACATAAACGAACTCAATTGCACACAAAGGGATATGAAATAACTTGGTCAAACTCAAGTCTGATTTATACCTTGTTCAAAAGTCTTATGAGATAAATGTATAGTTTTGGCTAGTTAGTTAAAATATCTGAATCTCAGAAAATCTTAACTACATTTTTAAACAACTAGTACATTTCATTACATCCATCCCCAAAAAAAAATACAAAAAATACAAAAACAAAGTTCTCACATGCAAATTCATTCCACAAAGCCATCCCATAAGTACAACAAACCAGTCAATCATGTACAGTCTATGGTGCCATCGACAAGTTATCAAAAACTCATTTCATTCATTCCATATGCATACATCATATAATTAGAAACATTGCATTCATAATACCACATGCATACATCATCATAAATAACTATGCATAAATAGAAAAACAAACCATAAAAAGTGTATAAACACAAATAAAGTCATATGTATATATAAATCATCAATAATACCTACAGGCTACAATGAACTGGTCCTCTGACTTCGCAGCAAGGACAAAAGCTCAAAAAAAACCCCAAGCCTAGGGCATCGGCCACCATGATCACGCAGGATCGATGCGACAGGAACTACCCCCCATGGTGTGGGTCCTATTGGACCCCTTAGGGTGACTTTTGCTCGCCCTCGCATCATGCCCACTAGCCCCCCCTTCATCCAATCACCTATGATGATACGATGTTGACTGCTCAATATCGCTGCCCCTTGTCTGGTGTAAAGACCCACCTCACGAGGGCTTAGGTACCTGCCCCCAAGGCGGATGATCTCTCCCTCTAGATCCATCCGATGTCGACACCACTTTGCCTCCTACTAATGGTACATCGCTACTACATCATCGTGCTATGCCAACATCTTCTCCCTCTCCTCCAGCTGCATCCATAGAAGATCCCTCTCATGTGCAGCATCGGTATCCTCTTCCTATTGGTGGTACATAGCCCATGCATTATCCCACTCTACTAGCTGAGTCCGTAAGAGATCCCTCTCCCATAGTGCATCCTCGATCTCCTTATCTTGCCTCCATAGTAGCCCCTCCAATCGTGAATTCTCAGTGCACAACCTTGCCTCCATGTCCTCTGAAACTGCCTAAGGCGTAGGCAAATCCAGGATAGTAGCCTACTCTGGCTCCCACTGCTTTGAGACATCCTACACCTTCAACTGATACAAAACCCCAAACTCCACATCCTCAACCTCCACCATGTCTACATCATCCAGCAGAACCCCCCGACCCTCTCATGGTGCCTCTACACCCTCCCTGCCTATTGCTATCGCCTCTATGCCCCCTAGAGGCCCCTCGCGTCACCATCATCGTAGTGTCCACCACTGCTCATACTTATCCATCACCTCGATGTCATCCACGTCAGGTGCATCAATGAATGTATCTAAATCCTCACCCACTGGCACAATGACTGGCCAAATTAGAGTCCTCTCATTCCCTCGATGTCTATAGATCAAGGTTTCACCAGGAAACCCCTGGCACACCCCAAACTATCGTGTCACCTGGCCATACGGGAAGAACTCATCCTCAGTTTTGTACCACCCAATCAGCCACCTCCCCCTACGTACCCCTCAGAGCCACTCTCCAGCCTCAGGCCAGGCTAGATAGTCCTGGTAGAGGTGCCAGAACACCTTCCCCGGAGTAATCCGAGCAAAGGCATCGACATAGTACCCTATGACACCTGCCCACTGTCGACTCTACCCCTAATCATATCGCCACCATAATGCCCCATAACCAATCTCTCGGTCTACCATCTTTGCTCGAGTCATCCATGGAAACCCCATCGGCCTCTCCACTGCTATGTGCTACCAAGCCCAACACTATAAAATATAGCTACATCCAATCCCCTTCTGCCTCTGGCAGCGGACCTCATACAACTCATCATAGAGCTATGCCAGTAGAGTCTATCCCCATATCATAATCATAGGTGCATCCGTAGGACACTCCACCAACCTGAATACCACCTCCACTAGATTCCATGGTAACCTCATGCCCGAAGAGTCGGGTAGCAAAGTGTTGGAAATGAGGCCCATCAGTATGACATGCCTCACTCCCAACACACCCATATCAATCCACCATCGAACCAAAATGCCACCAATATGGCAGTCGCCCTATGCCCTCTCCACTAGGCTATCCACACCCACCTCATCCCCATGCCCGAAGCATCGCGTCAGTACAAATGTTCGTTGATCATGTAGTGTTGTCCTGATCGATAGTTCGTATATTAGAATTCGTAGAATTCGATAGACATCCTCCAAGGTCACTGTCATCTCCCCTATTGGGAGATGGAAGGTATTGGTCCGAGGTTCCCACAAGTTGATAAGGGCCGTCAGATAGGCCCAATCACTGACCACAGGCTCTAGTCGGGTCACTATCTTGAGCCTAAGGGCATCAATCCACTCCTAGTCAGCCAAAGTTAGCACATCTTGTTCTTTAGAGAACACTATAGGTACACGATATCGGCTCTTCACAACATGCAAAAGAAAACAAAAAAAAAAACATTAAAACCATGAAAAATTGTACAACAATAACAAGAATATACAACAATGCATAAAATAATGTACAACTAAAAACAGACAAATAATGAGCGACAAAATTCACAAAAACAACAAAATCCAAAACAACATTTGTCAGTCCTAGGGTTTTTAACTCTACACTGATAAATTAAAAACAAACAAAACATTCAAAAAATAATTTGTCAATTCTAGGGTTTTTAACTCTACACTGATAAATTAAACAAAAACAACAAAATTCAAAAAAAAAAAAATTATCAATACTAGGGTCTTTAACTCTAAAACTAATAAATTAAACAAAAACAACAAAATCCAAAACAACGTTTGTCAGTCCTAGGGTTTTTAACTCTACACTGATAAATTAAAAACAAACAAAACATTCAACAAATAATTTGTCAATTCTAGGTTTTTAACTCTACACTGATAAATTAAACAAAAACAATAAAATTCAAAAAAATAAAAATAAAAAATAATTTATCAATATTAGGGTTTTTAACTCTAAAACTGATAAATTAAATAAAAACAACAAAATCCAAAACAACGTTTTTCAGTCCTAGGGTTTTTAACTCTACACTGATAAATCAAAAATAAACAAAACATTCAATAAATAATTTGTCAATTCTAGGGTTTTTAACTCTACACTAATAAATTAAACAAAAAAAAAAAAACGGTTTGTTAGTACCTAGGTTTTCACTCTAAAGGTCAACTGATAAATTAAAAACACAAACAAAAACAACAAAAAATAACTAGGGTTGAGTTACGTTTTTAAGCTCAGTTTTACCCTATGTTTCTAACCTAAGTTTTGATCTTTGTTAAATTAGGTTTAAGCGAAGTTTTTAAGTTACGTTCTAAACTAATTTTTTTAGCTAAGTTTTAAACTAAACTTTTGATATTTTTTTAACTAGGGTTAAACTAAGTTTGAAGCTAAGTGTTACAATTTGAACGACTAGGGTTTCATTTTTAATTTGAAAAACAAAATACAAAAGACAAAAAACAAAACACAATGCAGTTTTCCAAACTATAACAAACAAATAATAAAGAGGAAGAACACTCACTGGTCTCGATTCCCACAATTGCTTGGTCAACCCAAAATGCCCCAATGGTGTCCATAAACCCTTTGGTCAACCCAAAATCTCCAAGGATTTCTACAATCTCTTGGTCAAACCCAAAATGCCCCAAAGGTGCCCATAAACCCTTTGGTCAACCCAAATGCTCCAAGGATTCCAACAATCTCTTGGTCAAACCCAAAATGCCCCAAAGGTGTCCATAAACCCTTTGGTCAAACCAAAAGCTCCAAGGATTCCCACAATCTCTTGGTCAACCCCAAAAATGCCCCAAAGGTATCCATAAACCCTTTGGTCAACCCAAAAGCTCCAAGGATTCCCACAATCACTTGGTCAACCCCCAAAAGCTCCAAGGATTCCCACAATCTCTTGGTCAAACCCAAAATGCCCCAAAGGTGTCCATAAACCCTTTGGTCAAACCAAAAGCTCCAAGGATTCCCACAATTGTTTGGTCAACCTAAAATGCCCCAAAGGTATCTATAAACTCTTTGGTCAAACCAAACGCTCCAAGGGTACCCATAACCGCTTGGTCAAGATAAATATTAAAAAAAAAACAAAAAAAATAAAAATCATCAAAAATAACAAAAAAATTGCATCTCAATTCCATGCATACTCATAAAAATCAAAATACAAAAATATAAGTTGCATTAGGCATTGCATCCATACATTGCATGTTTGCTGATCATACATGTCACAAGCACCATCGACTGTAATTGCTCGAAAATTCCTTCACTTTCCACATTCTATCCATTTTATAAATACATACATCCAGAATAACACCATCTCCATTTCTAGCATAGTCAGTTGTTTCCTAATGTATGTAGGGTTTTCATCATTCAACTGTCTTTAAATTTCTAGCCAAAAACTATACAAAGTTAAATGGATTTTACAAGGGAAATTTTTACTTAGGTCATGCCTCATTATGTAACATCCCTACACAATTTAAAACACATAAACCAATTCCTCAGTTGTGTGAACGCAAGAGACACCTAAAAAGCAGTCTAGGATACCATAGGTGAAAGATTAGCCTATTCATCCCCCTGTGCGAATGGTTCAAGAGTGCTAAGAATTGACAAAAGGACAAGCTCTTCCCCATCAATTTCCCCTAAATAAAAAGTTGTTTTCACCACTACCAAAAAAATCCCAATCCCCATTGGTCCCCAAAGTTTTAAGGATTCATACTACATGCCCTTGACAAGGATGGGTAGTCATCCCCAAGGCCTAAAAGGATCAACGTAATTCAAAATCCAACTCCCAAAAAACCATCATCATGACCATCTCCAATCACCTTTGGTCTCCAAAGTTGTAAGTACTCGTACTACACACCCCTGGCAAGGATGGGTAGTCACCCCCAAGGCCTAAAAGATCAATGCCCTTACTTCATAATATCCCTAATCCCCTTTGGTTCCTGAAGTCGTAAGGATTCGTACTACACATCCCTGAAAAAGATGGGTAGTCATCCCCAAGGCAAAAAGGATCAAGGTCATTCATAAGCCCAAAACCTACAAGCTCAACCTTACGAAGCTCAAAATGCACAATCAAATAACAGTGGTTATCACCACTATACAAAATCCTTGCTCAAAAAGAAAAATAAAAACAAAAAAATAAATAGTGATTTTCATCACTATGTATACGAGCAAGTATCCTAACATGTTGAGCAAATAAAAGACTCTTGAGCTTGAATCCTTGGAATTCTTAGCATTCAAAAACCATCTAGGTGATCCTCATTATGGGTTTGGTGGACAACCTACCTAGCAATGGCGGTATCCTAAACGCATAACGATATGTCTATCACATTATATTTGCGTGTGAGCAAACCAATGTTTGCATATGGATGAGCTAGCTTATGGTACCTTAAATTGTCCCATAGATTAATCTTACTAAATACAACAATGGATTTAGTGGAGCTAATTAGGTGATCCTCAGTACAGGTTTGGTTGACGACCTATCTGGCACTGGCGGTATCCTGACAAATACCACATAAACGAACTCAATTGCACACACAAGGATATGAAATAACTTGGTCAAACTCAAGTCTGATTTATACCTTGTTCAAAAGTCTTGTGAGATAAATGTATAGTTTTGGCTAGTTAGTTAAAATATCTGAATCTCAGAAAATATTAACTACATTTTTAAACAACTAGTACATTTCATTACATCCATCCCCATAAAAAAATACAAAAAATACAAAAACAAAGTTCTCACATGCAAAGTCATTCCACAAAGCCATCCCATAAGTACAACAAGCCAGTAAATCATGTACAGTCTATGGTGCCATCGACAAGTTATCAAAAACTCATTTCTTTCATTCCATATGCATACATCATATAATTAGAAACATTGCATTCATAATACCACATGCATACATCATCATAAATAACTATGCATAAATAGAAAAAAAAACCATAAAAAGTGTATAAACACAAATAAAGTCATCTGTATATATAAATCATCAATAATACCTACAGGCTACAATGAACTGGTCCTCTGACCTCGCAGCAAAGACAAAAGCTCAAAAAAACCCCCAAGCCTAGGGCATCGACCACCATGATCATGCAGGATCGGTGTGACGGGAACTACCCCCCATGGTGTGGGTCCTATTATACCCCTTAGGGTGACTGCTGCTCGCCCCCGCATCATCCCACTAGCCCCCCCTTCATCCAATCACCTATGATGAGATGATGTTGACTACTCAATATCGCTACCCCTTGTCTGGTGTAAAGACCCACCTCACGAGGGCTTAGGTACCTACCCCCAAGGCAGATGATCTCTCCCTCTAGATCCATCCGATACTGACACCACTTTGCATCCCACTAATGGTACATCACTACTACATCATTGTGCTATGACAACACCATCTCCCTCTCCTCCAGCTGCATCCATAGAAGATCCCTCTCACGTGCAACATCGGTATCCTCTTCCTATCAGTGGTACGTAACCCATGCATTCTCCCACTCTGCTAGCTGAGTCTGTAAGAGATCCCTCTCCCATAGTGCATCCCCGATCTCCTTATCTTGCCTCCATAGTGGCCCCTCCAATCGTGTATTCTCAGTGTGCAACCTTGCCTCCATGTCCTATAAAATTGCCTAAGGCGTAGGCGAATCCAGGATAGTAGCCTGCTCTGGCTCCCACTGCTTTGAGACGTCCTACACCTTTGACTGATATGAAACCCCAAACTCTACATCCTCAACCTCCACCATGTCTACATCATCTAGCAGAACGCCCTAACCCTCTCATGGTGCCTCTGCACCCTCCCTACCTGTTGTTATCGCCTCTATGCCCCCTAGAGGCCCCTTGCCTCACCATCGCCGTAGTGTCCACCATTGCTCATACTTAGCCATCACCCCGATGTCGTCCACGTCAGGTGCATCAATGAATGTATCTAAATCCTCACACACTGGCACAATGACTGGCCAAAATAGAGTCCTCTCATTCCCTCGGTGTCGATAGATCAAGGGCTCACTAGGCAACCCCTGGCACACCCCAAACTATCATGTCACCTAGCCATACGAGAAGAACTCATGCTCGGTCCCGTATCGCCCAATCAGCCACCTCCCCATACGTATCCCTCAGAGCCACTCTCCAGCCTCAGGCCAGGCTGGATAGTCCTGGTAGAGGTGCCAGAACACCTTCCCTGAAGTAAGTCGAGCGAAGGCATCGACATAGTACCCTATGACACCTGCCCACTACCGACTCTACCCCTACTCATATCGTCGCCATAATGCCCCATAACCAATCTCTCGGTCTACCATCTTTTCTCGAGTCATCCATGGAAACCCCATCGGCCTCTCCACTGCTATGTGCTGCCAAGCCCAACACTATAACATATAGCTACATCCAATCCCATTTCGCATCTGGCAGCAGACCTCGTACAACTCATCATAGAGCTATGCCAGTAGAGTCTGTCCCCATATCATAATCATAGGTGCATCCGTAGGACACTCCACCAACCTGAATACCACCTCCACTAGATTCCATGGTAACCTCACGCTCGAAGAGTCAGGTAGCGGCATGTTGGAAATGAGGCCCATCAGTATGACGTGCCTCACTCCCAACACACCCATATCAAGCCACCATCGAACCAAAATGCCACCAATATGGCAGTCGCCTTATGCCCTCTCCACTAGGCTATCTACACCCACCTCCTCCCCATGCCCGAAGCATCATGTCAGTACAGATGTCCATTGATCATGCAGTGTTGTCCTGATCGATAGTCCGTATATCGAAATTCGTAGAATTCGATAGACATCCTCCAAGGTCACTGTCATATCCCCTATTGGGAGATGGAAGGTATTGGTCCGAGGTTCTCACAAGTTGATAAGGGCCATCAGATAGGCCCAATCACTAACCACAGGCTCTAGTCGGGTCACTGTCTTGAGCCTAAGGGCATCAATCCACTCCTAGTCAGCCAAAGTTAGTGCATCTTGTTCTTCAGAGAACACTGTAGGTACACGGTACTGGCTCTTCACAACATGCAAAAGAAAACAAAAAAAAACATTAAAACCATAAAAAATTGTACAACAATAACAAGAATATACAATAATGCATAAAATAATGTACAACTAAAAATAGACAAATAATGAGCGACAAAATTCACAAAAACAACAAAATCCAAAACAACATTTGTCAGTCCTAGGGTTTTTAACTCTACACTGATAAATTAAAAACAAACAAAAAATTCAAAAAATAATTTGTCAATTCTAGGGTTTTTAACTCTACACTGATAAATTAAACAAAAATAACAAAATTCAAAAAAAAAAAAATTTATCAATACTAGGGTTTTTAACTCTAAAACTGATAAATTAAACAAAAACAACAAAATCCAAAACAATGTTTGTCAGTCCTAGGGTTTTTAACTCTACACTGATAAATTAAAAACAAACAAAACATTCAACAAATAATTTGTCAATTCTAGGGTTTTTAACTCTACATTGATAAATTAAACAAAAACAATAAAATTCAAAAAAATAAAAATAAAAAATAATTTATCAATATTAGGGTTTTTAACTCTAAAACTGATAAATTAAATAAAAACAACAAAATCCAAAACAACGTTTGTCAGTCCTAGGGTTTTTAACTCTACACTGATAAATTAAAAATAAACAAAACATTCAACAAATAATTTGTCAATTCTAGGTTTTTTAACTCTACACTAATAAATTAAACAAAAAAAAAAAAACGGTTTGTTAGTACCTAGGTTTTCACTCTAAAGGTCAACTGATAAATTAAAAACACAAACAAAAAATAACTAGGGTTGAGTTACATTTTTAAGCTCAGTTTTACCCTATGTTTCTAACCTAAGTTTTGATCTTTGTTAAATTAGGGTTAAGCAAAGTTTTTAAGTTACGTTCTAAACTATGTTTTTTAGCTAATTTTTAAACTAAACTTTTGATATTTGTTTAACAAGGGTTAAACTAAGTTTGAAGCTAAGTGTTACATTTTGAACGACTAGGGTTTCATTTTTAATTTGAAAAACAAAATACAAAAGACAAAAAACAAAACACAATGCGGTTTTCCAAACTATAACAAACAAACAATAAAGAGGAAGAACACTCACTGGTCTCGATTCGGCTCCGCCGCTTGAGGATCCGGTCCATGAACTCATGGTAGCGGGAAATATTTTGCAGTGCTTCGCTTTGCAGAATTGACCTCCTCCTCCTTAGAGCTCCAAATCACCAGGAAAAACAAATGCAAATGATCCCAAAACCTAGTTTTGACCCTTAAATAGGATTTTTGAGCCTGTAATCATGCCTCCCTGGGATGAGCACTCTGCTAAGAACTCATACCACACTAGGACGATTACTACGCTGGTATTTGTCCCACCCAGGGATGATTACAGAGCAAAATTTTCAAAAACAACAAAAAACTGCACCAAAATGCACAAAAAATAGCAATAAAATTGTCCAAAGAGAGTGCTTTTGCACTTGATATTTCGGGCATGCAAAATAGACGTCGGGGTCACAAATCCTCACTATCCTATTCCATAAGAAGGCTACCATAGCTGGACCACTCTACGGGAGGACGGATTTTCGAGAATTTCATCCCCAGATAGCGTTGCAAAATGGGTCATAACCCAACCAAAAATAGCAATAAAATTGCCGAACGAAGGTGCCTTTGTGCCTGACATTCTTGGCATCCAAAATAGACATTGGGGTCACAAATTTTCACTATCCTACTCCCTAATAAGGCTACCATATCCGGACCGCTCCATGGGAGGATGAATTTTTGACAATTTCAGCTCCAAAATACATCACAAAATGGGTTGAAGGCCAGCAAAAATAGGTCAGAATGTTCAGAAACTGCTTATGCATTCAACTGTAAACAACTGAAGGCACCCTTACCTAAGTCATCTTGGGTCAAGTGACTCGTCACTTTTCTCATGTTTGTCATTCCCTCATCGATTCATTGCTTAAGGGGGTAGTCACACTTAGTCACTAATCAACAAAAACACACCCAATCAAGGAAATTACATGCATTCAAAGGATCATTGATAAAGACAATCATGCCCCTGCTTTGTGCAACAAACAAGCAATAATCACAAGATGATCAAACACTTGGCATTCATGAATCATGAACTCAAGGTTCCCATAGACAAAAGGTTGTGCCCTTTGCCTATTCATGACTGATCAATGTCCAAGCTCAAGTAACACCTCACCGAAAAAGGTTAACACTTGAATTAAGCTCCTTAGCTCATTAGAAGCAAGGATTCAAGAATGCGTGCCCTTTCCATACTTGGGGCATCAAAATTTGGTTAGGTTACTGAGAAACCCTAATCATTAGTGCTTTGGTTATCTATTTTTTGTCGGTGCTATGCCTTGCACAACACATCCCAAAAAGGGGCATCTATAGACACCAAAAAAACACCAATCTAATTATGTGACAACAAACGCTGATCGCATTGACACACATAGCCCCTAGGGTAGCCCCTAGAGGTTAAACAGTGGTCCTAACCACTCCCAAAAGTAGTTTGGAAGGTAAAAGGTCAATTTGGCACGTTTTGGCACTTTTCTCTCTACTTGTCCTACCCAGGGACGATTACAAATTGGTATTCGTCCCATCCAGGGACGATTACTAGCATTCGCCCCAGGGTGAGGTGAATAGAAGGTTTGACTGGCAAAAAAATTCAAACCTCGACAGGTCCACCAGTTAACTATAGCTTTAGGCCATGCAATTGTGAGGAACAACTTCAAATCAAGAAGAGAGACTTCAGTCATGCATGTCTTTGATTTTTGGAGGCCTCATGCAAGGAGACTCTAAATCAGGGAATAATCGTTTTCCCAAAATAATACATGCAACTCTAGTGGCGCCCTCGCATGCGCATTCAAACAAAGATACCCTAGGTCTATAAATTTCTAAGTCTTCTCACCCAAAAGATATACAAAGAGGGATCATTTTGAGCAATGAAGTGCTGCCATTTTACATCCATACACATACCTTTTGATTTTGCGCCTTTCACATCCTTGATCTCTTTTTGAAGGGAGGTCATAGGGTGGTTATTGGAAGTGCAAATCTGGAGCCCAAACCCAAACATTTGGCCACAATATCCCACTAAATTTGATGACAACACCCCATAAGAGGTTTTGGACCCATCACAAGTGGATTGGTGCCGAAACAGAGTTCCAAACGACGGGCGTCCTGCCCTCGGGTGCCCCCCAAACTATTGCAGTCCTAATTGTCCAGTCCCAAAGTGATTAAAAATCTATGGTATATTTCTCTGATTTTTCTTTTGCATCTGATTCTAGGTTGTTTACATATGTTGTCATTTAAATTTTAGGTTATTCTAACAAGTTTTGATCATGTTTTTATCATTTCCCGCCTTCACTAACATGCAGATAGTGCCATCATATTTTGGGCAATAGAGGCCAAATTGGAAAAATATGACCTTCTGGGTCTTCCCAAAATACCCCCAATTAGCTAACCCCAACTTTGCAGGTGATTTGGAGCTTCAGAGATTGGACATTTGTGACTGTGTCTTTTAACACTTTATTATAGGTTTATTCGTCCCGCCCCAGAGTGAATACAAATATGTGAGGAATTTCATGACTGTTCCTTTTGCAGTGGCTTCCTGGTAAGGTTTTATTGCTTCTATCAAATTTTAAACCCATTCTAATATTATTTTGTTATCGTTTTAATATTTTTATGCATACACTAACAGTAGGCCTTGGGAAACACATGTTCTATTCTATCTGCAGGTGCTACTGATCTTTTCTATTTCCTTGAACGTAGGTATTTGACATCAGAGGAGTAGTAAGGAGTCAAAACTCATATACACAAGTTGCGGCAACGTTTTGGTCTGCCCATCTTACATGTGGGCACGCGAAAGAAGGATTGCTATCCATGGATGTGACAAGAAACATATTTAACGCTCTTATCCCCTAAAATGGAAGGAGACGTATTGTAACATGAATTTAAAAGCATATCAATAAAGAGGGCTGTATTCCATATTGCTTTTATCTTGTGTCGATTCGTTTATGTTCTTTCATTTCATGCATTTTTCAATATATAGGCTTTTAGCGTTAAGTTTGGTTTTACATGCATCGTACTTGGCATTTTCCTTTTTTGTTTCCGTATCCTTGTGCTTTCACTTTTCTAAAATATGAAACTTTTGCTTAAATTAGGTTTAGGATAATGTTTTTAGATTTTTAAATAAATTTATATACAAACTTGATGATTGTTATCTACTCTTGTAGATAATAATTCAAGCACTAGATTGTTAAGAGTGATGACTACATGTTCTTGAAACCATCCTTAAACTACTTGGTTTCAATAACTACACCCTACTATAAGGAGTAGGGCTTTATTATGTGGACCTAGTGTTGAAGGTATATTTTGATACAATACTATTTACAATCTTAGTAAAGCAGTGCTATTCATAGATGAATATCATCTTGTTATCATGTGGGGAGTTGATAGTTCCTTTGGAGGATGTATGACATATATTTTAGATATCTATTATGGTTCCCCTATATATGTTAGATACTCCATGAGGAGGGATATATAGAGGATGATGGGTGAATCTAAATTTTGGCATGTCTATTTTGACATTGATATCATTGTCACATATGCTTGAGGAGACCAAGATAGACGTATGATATTATTGGATACCCTAGTTTTAAGGATTTTGTTGGACATGAGTAGATGGATATTTTGGTGGGTTTTGGGAGAGTTAACAACTTACATGGTTGAGTTTCATACAAATTTTCTTGGGAATATCTATCCTAGAAATATTATATCACATGATGCACCATGTTGCATATAGGGGAATCAATAGTTTAACTTATTGTATGCTCCTCTAGGTTTAGGTATGGGAGCATATTATAGTAATATGACTTCCTAGATTACCTAGTATTATTAATGATATAGAGTACCCCATTCTTATATATGGGCCCATATATTTGATACTAAATATATTTTCCCATATCATAACCTTCCAGGGATAATTTAATAATTGATAGATGACCTTCATTGAGAGTAGGTGACATGGAAGCCCTTAGGGAAAACATAGGCTAGGATGATCATCGATAACAATTAACTAATATGATATAATAATTCTAGGTCATGGAATCATGTGGAGAGGATAATATATTTCACTATGAACGCATTTTGTGCTAGATTAGGCTTATTAGGACATACCATCTAGTTGTATTTAGTAAAAATAATATACTCATGAGTGGGGGTTTGAATATGCACTTGATATGGGAACATATCCTAATTCAAATATAAATGACCTATTATTCTTGAATCTAAGAGTAGATAACCTTAGAGTGAGATATTGCTACTAGATTTAGTATTAGACTATGTAGCCATAATAGGTAATCGTTGTTGGGATATAGACTAGATAGAGGATGTAATCGTTAGTAGGTATTGTAGTGCATAATGAGCAATATTTCCAACTTTTATATAGTGGAAATAATATCAACAAGATCATTAGAGGGTATCCATGAAAGTAATGAGAATAGTATAGGCCATGCTAATGATCATGGTGAGTTATATTACACTAATTAAGTTTCCTTAGTTATTGACAATAAAAAAGAGGGATGCACTAATTAGGTAGATGGCTATATTACAAGAAGTTTTTGTATCCTTGATGGTGGAGCAAGACACGATACTAGTAGAGGCAATGACATCCACTCATGAGAATGATTACCTTATGTAGTAAATCATTATGATGTATCTAATAATAATTTGTATGACTATGAAGAGGGATACATTTATGGCAAATACCACAATCATTCCTAGTGGTAGAAATATCTAATTAGTTTAAACCATGCTAGACAATGTGGTTGTGATGCATTAGTAACATATGATAGAGTTAGCAAAGGGATAGTTAGATGCAACACAACTCCAAGAGAAGAGGTTGATATATTAACCCATTACCATGCAATATAATATGATACCACCTCTATAGTTTGCCTACCCTCATTGAGTCACATGTAGATGAAGATACAAATACACTCAAGTCCTAAGACTCTTAGGACATAGTGATTAATGATAACAACACCACTACAAGGAGGAGAAGCTAGAACCCTAGACACTAGGTTATAGAACTAAACCTTGGCCACCCTTATGGGCTAATTATGATGTATTATAGGGATGATTGGACCATAATATGATCAAGTAAAATAGCTATTGATTTATATAGATATAGATTTCATTCCTTTTAGCTCATGATATTTTGTGTTTATATGTATATTTATTTTCTCTTATCTATGTTAGATGATGTTACAATAATATTATTTTATGATGATGATCATGATGATGAATGATTATATGATATAATTTATTGGGTATTATGTGAATGTGTTATAATGATGATGATTTTATTATAGTATTAAAAACAATGTATATAATGCTTCTAGGACAATATATGCTTAATTAGATTTTGGATATGCCATAATAACATTGTTATATATATATATCATGCCAAATGTAATTGCTATGATATAGTATATGATACAACATGGATGTACATAGGTGGGATTTGCATATGTAAATGACATTGTTATGATATAAGACATGATACAAAATATATGTGCATAGGGAACTTTGAATATTTCATGTAATATTGCTATGATATGGGATATGATTAAAAAATAGATGTTCACAAGGAAACTTCTACAAGAGATAAGATTTAATGTAAATAATTCTACAAGATATGATACAAATTGAATGGGCTTATAAAAAAATGGCTATGATGAAAAATTTTGTGTTTGAAAAGGTAATAGAATTACCTCCAAACAAATGTCATTGAGAAAGTTTGATGTGTTAAATACATATAGACTTGTCTTAAGACAAATATATTGGAGGAATTTGTATGTTCCCAATAGTGATAGATTTGCATCAAGATAAATACCTTAGATAAACTTTTATGTGCCAAACAATGATAGACTTACTTCAAGATATATATTGTTGAGGATTTATGATGTTTCAAACAATAATTGACTTACCTCAAGATAGAATTATTGGAGGAATTATGATGTGATATGGCATAAAATATATGCCACATGATTATAGATTTCTAATTTATATTAGGAGGATAATGAGTTGATAACTATAGGTAAATATTGAGGAAACAAAAATTATTAATATGGTATTCATATTACCCCATGCCTATATATATTTTGTAAATTTGGATGATCCTAAATAGGTGATTGAAAATATTATTAAAGCCATCCATCATATTACATGTGTACAAAAGAAATATGATGATGATTTTATGGTTAAATATGCAATCACATATGATTGTGACAGAAGTTATGGCATTTTTATTCCATTAAGGTGTTAAGTAACATACATTGAAATTTCAAGAAACACTATAAGATATTGAAGTTAACCCCTTCATATTCATATGTGTGATAGGTTGTCCAAAAATTTTATTGGTTCGATTCTCTTGGGCATCGCAAATAGAGTAGAAAAAATACAACACTCAAATTTATTAATGCTTCATCAAATGTACAAAATAACATCTTACTTGAAAAATATGATAAAGCACCCAAAATATTAATTATTGAGATATTAGATTATGATATAAGATAAATAATTAATTGAATTAAGACAATATGGACCTAGATTATTAAATAATGTTTGATATGATTAAAATTTGGGAGTAAGGAAGGATTATATCACTCGCGTTTCTAGATGGAATATTTGATGTAAAATATCACTACTTCTATCATTATATATCTGATAGGATATTTAGAAATTTAGGAACTATATGTTTGGTAGGGCATTGTTATCATTTTTGCTATTGTTGTTGTTGCTGCGATGCTTCTAGAAGCTTTTGTAGATAGGATGTGTTATTTTAGGAGGCTTCTATATAGGTTGGAAGCTGGCCATCTAGGGGTCCAATGACCATGGATCAAGACCATTCGAGGTTATATGGTCATGAATTGTGGCATTTGAGAACTATCAAAAGGTAGATCTAGGCCTATGGATTCATGGGATCGAGGTTTCATAATATATAGGCATATCCAATTGGACTAAAAATTCCCCTTAAGCTTGGCTTTGGCATTGGTGTTCTTCTAGTTTTTATTAAATGTATACGATAAAAGTACACACCATGTAAAAAAAATATAAATTAAAAGCAATAAAATTTATATTAACTTATACCTTTGTCCTTTCTATTACAATATGGACCCACATAGGGGTGTACAAACTTGAAGGGAGCAATTCTATTTTACAAAGTAAATGGTGTAATGTAATTTTATCGCTACAAAAAATGTGTGGGAAGGTTTTTTGTGACCACTACTTCATCATATATGATAGCATCACGTATGGTATCTCTAGGTCAAGATGTGCATCTTTGTATATCAGATCTATGATAGACTACTATTTGAATGCCAATTGTTAGGGGTTTAGTAGTCATTTGAGGGATACATAGTTATGATTCACAACTGTATAAGGTTAGGTAGTCATGCAATGTAGCATATTGCTACTTGAAGATTTTGAAGGCTGATTTGCAAATAAGGGGATTGCTATTTTTTTGAGGTAAAATTTGAAGGGTCATAGGATAGTAAATTGAATATGGTATAAAGCTATAAATTTAAGGATATTTGGGTATATTTTAAAGTGTCCATGAAAAACCAATCGAAGGAAGGATTAACAAAAAAAGAAGGTAGCAATTTGGAGGAATTGGATGTTGTTTTTGGATAGCAAGATAAAGGAGAAGAAATCAAATTTTGAAGTAGTGAATTGAAGAGGTTTTTTTTGTATACTTGAAAATAATTAGAAGGAGAAAAGGGAGTTATCAATTTGGAGAAATTTAGGGTAATTTTGAGATATATTTGGACAAAAAAGTAAAGGAGGATTTTGCAGTATTTGAAGAAGGATAATTACTACAATTACAAATATATTTGGACAAAATAGAAGCTGATTCTTTAATATCATTAAAATCTGAAAATTAAATGATTTTTGGATATAAAACTAAAGGAGAAGGATTTAAATATTTGAAGCTTTTTGGAAAGTAATATTGGGCAGCAAATTGGAGGAGAATTGTAGCCACAAAAAAATCATATTTCTGGGTAGCACATTAAAGGCTAAAAGGTAGAAATTTTAAGCAGTAATTAGATCTGCAAAATTGATAAGTTTGATGCAGCAATTTAGTATAAATTAGAGCCATAAAATTCACAAATCCAATATAGAAAAATATGAATTAAATCACCAAGAAATCTAGCTACAAAGAAGATCAAAAAATGTTTAAAAATAGTGTTATTAAAGTATTTTATCATAGTACTATATAATTTTTTGAAAGCACCATATTCAAATTTATAAAACAATTAAGGAAATGTCTCTAGTTTATATCTTCAAATTTGACTAAGATAGAATTCACATTAGATTAAAATCTACAACAAAGAAAGGAGAGTTTAGATATGATATAAAGGAAAATAAACTATCAACTCTTTGCTATATTTTGAAAGTCAAATAATTCAATATTTTATGGCAAAGACTAGAGGTAATATATTATTCAAAATTCAAAGGTTTTAGCATAAATTAAGAAGCTTAGAGTCACGAAAGAAGAAACCACCAAGCATAGAGCCAAGGAGAAGCCATTGTATAAGAGAAGCTAATGAGGAGGAGCCATCATGCAAGATAAACCACTAAATAAGAGACATTACCAAGAATTAAATAACCACCAAGCACAAGAATAAGTGCCACCATATTGAATGAGGAGCCACCATAGTGGAGAAGAGCCACCATTTTTAGATAAAGAGGAAGACAAAGTGCCATAGAAGAAAGCGTTACTCAAGAAATTTTGATGTATTGAAGAGTAGAGTATGAGCACTAGAAATCAAGGATCCACCAAATCCAAGAGTAAGCACCGTTACAAATGAGTAGAAAATACCAAAATCAATGATTCATTGAGAGAAATCCTAATGTCATTTGTTGTTACATTGGAAAGAAGACATTGAGTGTAGAAGAACTAAAATTAGGGGTATTTATGGTAAATAATTAAGTTGCTTCCAGATGTAGAGGAGAAGCAATACATTTCCAAGCAAAGAGGAGTAAATAAGTATTACAAAGAAAAGGAAACACAATACATAGAGGAGAAGCAGTGCATTACTATGCAAAGAAGAATACAGAAACATTACAAAAAAGAGAAATAGACATTACATATAAGAGAAACACCAACAAATGGAAGGATATAATATGTTCATAAGAGGAGTAAAGAGTTACATTTCCAAGTGGTACAGTGCAAAAGGTAATCCAAGGGAAGAAAAACATATATATTGCATGAAATATAAGTCATACAAGCCTATTATTGAGATAAGATTGTAATGCAAGTAATTAGAGCAAATCACATTCAATGTTTAGACAAACCAACTAGCACTATGAGGATAGATAAAGTATTAGAGAGTGTAATATATAAGGAAGAACATTATATACAATGAAGAGAGACATCGTTTTGCATTGAAGTCTAAAAAGTAGACAACATCTAAAATAGAGTACAAGTTGCAAAGTAAATAAATCATAGGACAAGCAAACCAAATACATAGTGCACCATATTCAAGAAGGTACATAAAAATATTTAAATCAATTTGCATTTTTATAAAGGTCAAGGATGCATAAGGAATATCGATACTAAGGTTAAGCTTAGTGTATTATGCTTGATATTAATTAAATGAATGGAGGTATATAGAATTGCATTGATGAACTATAACCTTAGATGATTTGTTGAATGATTTGAAATATTTTTTAAGTAAGGAGTATTTAATTTGAAAGAATTTAAAAATACTTTATCCTATTTGAAATTCAAATCCAAGCATAGAAATATTTGCAAATACTTTGACTTGGAGGTATAAGGACTTATACATAGAAATTGAAATACTAAATTTACAAATATCTTTATTTTCTAAATTTCTAATTAGGGAGTTATAAGGAGTTCAACATCAACTTAGTCTCTTAAAATTTAGAAACCATATTATTGAAATTTGAGAGACATAAAAAATACAAACATAGAGTTTTTGAAAGTTGAAAAATTACGTTGATACTAGTCTCTGCTCAAATTAATGAGATATAAGGAATCCAACTTAAATTTCTTAAAGATATAGAATTTTATCAATTGAGATTGCATCAATATTTTATTTAGATTTCTATTCTTAAATAGGGAGAAATAAAATGTTTTTCTTGAAGAATAGAAGTTGAACATTAGGGAGACAAAAGGGATTCAACTCAAAAGAAAAATTAGAAAGCTAAGTATTTTATCAAAGCTATTTTACATTCAAAATACTAGGGAGCTAAAAGGAATTCTACCTAGATATTTGACTATTGTTTGATAATTATCCAAACATTAGGAACACAAGATATACTACAAGATTTGAAGTATTGAAAGTTAGAATTTAATCATATATTCAACTTAAAATTTAGAAGTTCAAAATATAGGGAGATATAAGGATTACAACATAATTGTTTGAAAAATAAAAAGTATCCTTAGTCTATCAAAAACTAAGGAAGAATAAGGATATCTACTTTAAATAATTCAATGGATAATGGTATGGAAAACATCATTATAAAGGAAAGAGTAAATACCATTAAATTTATAATCAAGAGTTTATTTACAAAGACTAAAGGAAACTTAGATCTTACTTCAAAATTGATTTATAATGAATCCATAGAAGAAAACTTTAGAACTCCGGAATATTATCTACATGCTAGAATCATTTAAGCAATTGATAGTGGAAAATATGATATTATAATTCCTATAGACAGGGTTATGCGTAAGGGGTCAGCCCCAAAATATATTTATAAAAATTTGGCGAATCGGTTTCAAAACACATGTAGAAGGTTCACTATTATTAGGGGCAATGTTGAAAATTTAAACTTAAAATTGTCAAATTATTATAAAATTGGGGCGAATCGACCAAAAAAAATTGCACCCAGAAATTTTTGGCTAATGGACCCTGGTCAAGGGTCCCAAATATTAGCCAATTCTAAATTTTGAAAATCCTAATTTTAGCCAATTTTGCGAAAATAGCCACTATGCATAACCCTGCCTATAGATATTGGTAGCGTATTATATATGGCATTAATTACATTCAAATATTACAAATAAGAAAATATGGAACAAAATAAAGTTATTCAATCACTTAAAGAGAAAACAAAAATAGATGAATCTTTTTTAGAAAAGATATTTCATTCATCATGCAATACTAATACTTCAAGTTCTTCTAACTCAAGATATTATCATGGTGCTTTAAGTGATTACTTAGAATATTGTATACTAAATAAGACTTGTGACAATAGGTACAAAGGAAAAGAGAAAATAGTTTTATAGAAATCATATGATAGCATGATAGTTTATGAAAGAGCAAAAGCTAACCCTAATGATGAAGATAAGCAAGAAGAGAAAAAATCTAACGAAGGAGACCTACAATGCAAAGTAAATTGAATACAAGTTGAAGATCCATATTGAATACTAAAGTCTTCAATAACCATATAATGTAATATAGGGGGTGTTGGAATATATTACATTATTTTGTACATGCAAATGTATCATCTTGGGTATATCTTTAGATTAGGATTATATCTTAGATTAGGGTTTGAGTATTTATTTTATGCAATGTAATAAATGCACAAGTAATATTATAATTTGCAAAGTATTCAATAATGTAAATGTGCATGTAGTCCATGTGCACATGAGTCCATAGAATATGAAAGTGAAGAGTCATAGGAAGATGGAAGGCCAAGAGTCACAGCCCATTATATATTGGTCTTTGTGTGAGGATAACACATATCATCTTATTTTCATAGGACAATATAGAGTAGAGTAGAGTACAAGTTAGATACAATGTAAAACTTGTATGAAGCATGGAGTATTTGAGATCTCCATATTTTGTATGAAGATCCTATTTTCATGAGCTTTCATTAATGGAAATTTTAAGAACAGTTGCAGAAGTATCTTAAGAGTTTTACATGCTTAGAATATGGTCATTATCTTATATTTAATAATGCATGCTCATTTTTGACCTTGTGGTTGCTTTTCATATAGCATCAAAAGCTAAAAATTATAAAGGATAAAACAAAGCTTATAATTTAAATTTCTTTCATGAATCAAATACATGATGAAAATTATTGTAAACCTCTTCCATAAGTCAATTATATGCATATCCTATGAGCTAAAAATGTTGTGCTTACATTAATATTTAGATATGAAAATAACTACAATAGAATTAGGCCTACCATGAGAATAATTCCTTCATGTTAGCCTTCAAACATAAATGAATTAACCATTACTTCTAATGATAAAACTAATTCAATATAAAAATCTTATTCATACTAATAGTTTTTCATTATCAATATTTCTTACACATCATTTTAAATAACTAGGAAATAAGTAATAGTTATATTTTATATTTAAAAATAAAAAATTTAGTCATTGTATTCTCTAAGCATGTCTTTTTTTATGCAAGGGAAAAACCACAATTATTATAGATGTCATACTTTGTCTTTACAAAATATTTATTTAAACAAAAATGATTTTCATGATTTTTATATTTTTTCCACATAAATAAGGCCAAAAAAAATTATTCAAAAAGAAGAACTCATCCATAAATCACAACTTAAATGTAACTAATGGTGAATACCTTAAGCCTTAAAATAGGAGATCTAAATCCAACGTGGGTAAGGTGGTACACTTTACACAAAATAATCAATCTTAATAATTTATATGTTTTAAAAGTTATGGGTACCACTAAAACAAAATTAACAAAGAAAATAATATTATATGAAATGAAGTTTCTAATTTCCACCTAACTACCTATCTATCTATATTGCAAAGATGTAAAACTCTCTCTTTTTACAATGCCCTCATAGAAACCTCTTTTGAAGAGAAAAAACTAATTCAATGAACAATGACATTATTTTAAACATACAAATAGTTTTCTAGTACATATGAGATGTTATTTTTATCACCATAAGAAAAATAAATCTTGCTTTCATGACCTGGATTTTGATGTTTAAGAAAACAATGCTTCACTGCACACACAAAAATAGTTTCAAGATTCTTATCAAGCAAACAAATTCTAATCTAGCTCAACAACTAGATAAGTTTATACAAGAATAGAAACTTATAACTATTTGATAAAATTCATCAAAGCATAAAGCTACACCATAACAAATAATTATTAAAATCAATCATAACCATAACTCAGTTGGATTGAAAAGTGGGTAGTCTTTTTGGACTAGCTTTCAAGTTAGAACCTCAACATCTTAAAGTATACACTAAAAATCTAACATATGAGATGTTCTTTTTATCACCATAAGAAAAATAAATCTTTCTTTCATGACCTAGATTTTGATGTTTAAGAAAACAATGCTTCATTGCACACACAAAAATAGTTTCAAGATTCTTATCAAGCAAACAAATTCTAATCTAGCTCAACAACTAGATAAGTTTATACAACAATAGAAACTTATAACTATTTGATAAAATTCATCAAAGCATAAGGCTACACCATAACAAATAATTATTAAACTCAATCATAACCATAACTTAGTTGGATTGAAAAGTGAGTAGTCTTTTTGGAGTAGCTATCAAGTTAGAACCTCAACATCTTAAAGTATACACTAAAAATTTAAGCAACAAGGTCAAATGCTGAAAATCTAAGCAATAAGATCAAAATCTAGAAATCTAAGCAATAAGATTAGTTTATTGAACCCTTTTACCCCTCCTAAAACTCAAAGGGACTATTATATACTTTATAATATAAGCTAAAAAAAAAGCAATAAATTGATCTAACTTACCCCATCTAAAACTCAAAGGGATTGTTATATACTTTATAATATAAGCTAAAAGAAAAGCAATAAATTGTTCTAACTTATCCCATCTAAAGCTCAAAGGGATTGTTATATGCTCTAAAATATAAGCTAAAATAAAAACAATAGGACTCTAACTATAAATCCAAATCCATATAGACCCTCCCCTTAAAATCACTAATACACACTCATTATAGAGGAACAAATCATTTCAACCTTAGAATTCATAAGTGTTTAAAAAATGAAAACAAAAAAAACATTCAATAAATTCAGAATAAAGAAAGCATTGAACATAATTGTACAAACAATTACAAAAGCATTCAATAAAACATTTTCAAAACTTGGTAATTCTATGTTTTTTAATATTCATTATATAATCCATTAATATTGAATACTAATAATATAAAAACAAAAAAAAACTAGTGTTTTAGGTGTTAAATATGATTGAATCTATGAAACTAGTACCAACTTTATAAGATGGTAAACAAAAAAAATATTTTGTTTTATTGTCTCTCCTTTATTCAATACTAGGATATCTAAAACTAATGTATTCCCTTCAAGCTTGCAATCCTCCACATATTGCTCAAAGTACGAGTTGTGGCTTCTTGTAGACTTTAAATGATAAAATCTGCATACCATAAATTTGAAAGATAGTGAGTTTTTCCTACATTATAGACGTAAAAAATATACAAGTTTCCTTCAATTTAATCATAAAACAATTGTTCACTCAATCTATTTCACTATCTAAAAATGTACACATAAAATTATCTTTTTAAAATTTAAAATTTGGTTTATAAAAAAGGTTATTAAACATGATCATACTTAAACTTAATTATATTCATTCTTTATTTAATTTATAATAACATATTAAAAATTAATATTTATGTTAAATAACAAAATTTATATATAAAAATATTTATAAACCAAAAAACCAAAATTTTTAAAATATTTATACTAATCTAAAAATATACCTAAATTTGTTAATTATCATTACCAATTTAAAAGTGATTTAAAACTAAATAAAAAATGGGCTACGGTTTAAAACAACAATACAATATATATTATGGTAAAGCCATGAATTTGTGGTAGATAATTTATGAGATCCAATCCACGTGATAAACTAGTGCAATTACATAATGTATATTTTTTAAGCAATTTAGACATTGTATTATTTTTTAAGGCAAAATACTACCGCTCAAGGTACTAAGAAGCAAATGCTAATTACAAATTTTCTATGTAACAAGGCATTATGGTATTAAAAAATGCAGATTTTCAAATAACTAGAAGTTTATGGTTTTGAGTAGTCAAATACCCTTTAAAATTGTATGATAGCTACATGTTCTTTAAACAACTAGACATTAAATAGTTTTAGGTATTGTAGTAGTGTAGGATATAAGAAGTGCATGACACTTATGATGTTTTTAAACATCTAGGTGTTGTGCCGTTCTAATGCAACCAGATACACCTTCACAGATCCATGCACTAAGAAATGTATGATAACTACTGATTATTTAAGCAAATGCTAATTACAAATTTTCTATGTAACAAGGCATTATGGTATTAAAAAATGCAGATTTTTAAATAACTAGAAGTTCATGGTTTTGAATAGTCAAATACCCTTTGACGAGCCATGACACTAAAATTGTATGATAGCTACATGTTCTTTAAACAACTAGACATTGAGTGGTTTTAGGTATTGTAGTAGTGTAGGATATAAGAAGTGCATGACACTTATGATGTTTTTAAGCATCTAGGTGTTGTGCCGTTCTAATGCAACCAGATACACCTTGACAAATCCATGCACTAAGAAATGTATGATAACTATTGATTATTTTAAAGAGTTGAATACTGTGTAGTTTCCAATAACTATTGGAGGACTAAGAAGGGTCTAATAGTTACATGTTTTTATAAGCAATCAGACATTGTTTAGTTTCAAGTAAAACAATTAGACAACCACATACCTTTAGTTAGTCAAAGGGACTAAAATGTGGGTGATAATTACAAGCATTAAACTAATAGACGTGTACATTTAGAGAGCCAACTACCCTTTGAATAATCAAGCACTGAGAATAAACTAAAAAGACAGTGAGCTTTGCCTGGACTAGTTTGACATTAAAAGTGCACAAGTTTCCTTCAGTGCAATCGTAAATGAATTATTTATTTAAATAAATTATATATAAAAAGCTAAAATTAATAATTTTAGGAAAAATTTAATGAACACGATCATATTTAAACTCAATCTAATTCACTTCTCAAATTCAATTTAAAATAAAATATTAAATAACAGATTTCTATAAGATTACCGGTAAACCCAGTCAACTTGTACAACACAGCTTAAAAATGGTCCACATGCTCACGGATTGGCTTTTGGTGTGCAGGAATAAAGGGACAATGCATAAACTCAGGAGCATATGATTGAGTAGCCTTTTCAAGAGTGGGATGGCTGATATGTTATTGATTGTGTTTTAAATAGACCAAATAGGTGGTAACGTGGTTTACCTTTCATCCACTTGTTAAAGGTAAATAAATACGAGGTAGTAGTTTGTGAAGAGAAAATGCAAATGTGGTGCAGATTGTATGAGGAAAGTGCAAAGGCTCATAGAAATAATGGAGATCCTTTTGAAAGAATGTCAGATAATTAAAAGAAGCTAGAGAATGTTGATGTGATACTATCATGGATATTGACAGGTCCACTACTTAAACATTTCAATACCATAATTATTACACTGCCTGCTGAGGGCAACATAGATGTCCACCCAAAGGTTATTAGCAGATACTGTTTGCACATTTCCTTGTTTTTATCTTTGTCCAATTTTATTCTTCTCAATTTTTATCCTCAACTCTATCCAAAGGGAAACTATTAGCTAAGAAAGACATTTAGTGTTATCAAAAGTAAATCTCACAACAGGAAACATGAGTGCTTATGCCTTGCAAATGGGCAACTTACCAACAGGTATAAAAGCACATCTAAGACTTTATTACAGTGGATATGGATCAAGTCTGAATCAAAGATGATTCAAGACGTTCTGGATTTGCATGTGGTTCTACTTCTGGGCATGCTTGATTTGATGAGGTTAGATGCAGCTTTCAATATGCCAAGCAATGTAGGTCGGACATTTATAATGAGAACTACTGATCTCTGTAGCTTCCAACCTTTTTTTAACTTTTGTCTGTAGCTCAATAGTTGTGATGTATTCCTTCATCTCTCATCATTGCAATCAAAGAACATTCGCAATCTATGTATTTCTTTCTGGTAGCAGTAGGATGAATAGGCTAAGAGGAATAATAAAAGTAGATTTCATGAAGGAGGATGAATGGAAGGGGCTAGCTGTGCTATCAGCATTCCCTTGTGGAGTATTTCTTGTATGAGCATCATCTTGGCAAGGACAGCAGATATAAAGAAATGCACCTAATAGTTAAAACTTGATATAGTAAGGGTAGCATATCCAAAGGATTGAAAAAAATAGAACTCCAATGACTGCTAATGAGTACTCTGTCAAAACTATAATTTAATTTTTAAGATGGGAAAATTTGCAATTTGTAACCGACGCTTATAAATGGCAATGAGAATGATTCCACACAGTAAAATTTAGACCCTTTGTTTAATCTATGGAGAACACATGATTCATGTTTATTTGGCTCTTTGGACTTGACTCTAATTTCCTTGAACGGTTGTTTTTTCTCCTGACAAATAATTAAGATTCTTTCCTTCCTCTCTCCGGTTACTGCACTGTTAGAATTCCAGCATCATTCAAAAATTTATTGCAAAGATTCATATAAAATTTAAAAATTTTAAATAAGAGGTATGAGGTTTAAATCTTGTTAGAAGAGACAGTACCAAATCAGGTTAAAGGTTCAAACTACAGTATGTAAATATGTGTTAATTTCCTATTGATAAGAATGTTCAGCCTCTATTGTAAATAGGTAAATAACACCCTTTATGGACATATATACCATATCTATGTCATTGAAGAATATTTAAATAATCATATATCATATAAATAACATTTTTCACTTCATAAAATTTAAAGTCTTAATTTTAATCAAACAAAATTAATATAAAATAAATATAATTAAATATTATATATTAAATAAATGATATACAACCTCACAAAAAAATTTAAAACTATTTTACCTTTAATACAACTAAAACAATTTTTTAACATACAACTTTACCCATATGTTTCAAACTTTCAGCCCTACCCATTGGCCAGGTTTCTCAGCCTTAAGTATAAAGTTCAAATCTTCCTCAAATAAAAATTAAATTAATATTATTGAATAGATAATATCCTTCACCATGGTTCAATATTTGATTATTTTTCAAGTAAAGCTATACACAATGCTTTCGATGAAAAGGTAAATAACACCTTTCATGGAAATATAAATCATAGTAATTAAAGTATATTTAAATAATTATATATTAAATAAATAATATTTTTATTTAAAAATTTTATATAAAAAAATTAAAATATTAATTTTAATCAATCAAAATTAATATAATATAAATAAAAATAATAATTATATATAAAATAAATAAATTTTATTAAAATTAAAATATATATTATTTAAATTTGATTTCAAACTTTGAAAACCATAACCCTAATAAAAAAAATTACACTGACAACCAAAATACTCTAATACGAAAAGACAACGCATTCAAGATCAACACTAATGTCAATAGCCCCCTACTTTAGGAAACATGTCAATAAGATAAAACTGCAGATAAGATGGTATAGCAATCAGATTCCTACCCTCACCTTAAAAAGGTTAAGTGAAAAAAGTGAAAAAAATGAACATATCTACATACCTGCTAGAAATTATTGTGTTGTGGGAAGAAAAAAATGCCAAAAATGAACATATCTACATACCTGCTAGAAATTATTGATTGTTTTGGGAAGAATGCTGATCAGTAGAAGGCCATGTGACAGGAACCTGTGGGAGGGGGGGATTTTCCTGAGAACCGGAATTACATGGCATGCGTGGATTGTACACAGTGTCAAGAACATTATCTAATAAACTATTTTCAAAACCATTGCAGCTTTCACCTTCACCACCCAAAAGAGGAAGATTGTAAACACGTGGTTTCACCGTGGCCTCTGCTTGAACGGTCACCTCACTCCTTGCAATAAGGCTGAGAAGCTCACCGCTCACCCCAGACTTGAGTTGCATAGCCAACATAGCTTCAGATTCGGAACATGTTCCCTGCAGAAATACTATTTGAGAAGTTCCTGCAGGTGAACTCTCATCCCTAAACCTCACATTGGTCACCATTCCATTGGCCGCCAACATAACAAGGCGCTCAAGCCGCTTGATCCTGCAAAATTGCTTTAACTGCTGGATGATCTCATTCCCAATGGCAATTTTAAGAGTAACATGACGAATTTCACCTCTCCCGGGTGGTTTTGGTTTATTTTTTGATCCACGTGGACGCCCTCTTCCCCGCCTCCCTGGAACCAAATTCTGCCCACCATCATCGTTTGGCCTTAGAATTCCATGATTATTTGGACCCAAATTTAGACCCAAATTCTGCCCACCATCACCGTTTGGCATTAGAATTCCATGATTATTTAGACCCAAATTCTGCCCACCATCACCGTTTTGCCTTAGAATTCCATGATTATTTGGACCCAAATTTAGACCCAAATTCTGCCCACCATCACCGTTTGGCATTAGAATTCCATGATTATTTGGACCAAAATTCTGCCCACCATCACCGTTTTGCCTTAGAATTCCATGATTATTTGGATCCAAATTTAGACCCAAATTCTGCCCACCACCACCGTTTGGCATTAGAATTCCATGATTATTTAGAACCAAATTCTGCCCACCATCACCGTTTGGCCTTAGAATTCCATGATTATTTGAACCCAAATTCTGCCCACCATCACCGTTTGGCCTTAGAATTCCATGATTACTTGTACCCAAATTCTGCCCACCATCACCGTTTAACATATTCATAAAAATTCCCCTCTCACCGTTTGGCCTTAGAATTCCATGATTACTTGGAACGAAATTCTGCACACCATCACCGTTGCTGCTCTCCCCCCTTTGAATTCCCTGATTCCTTGGACCCAAAATATTCACACCATTACCGTTGCTGCTCCCCATGTTTGTCCTATTCATATAATTCTGCACACCATCACCGTTGCTGCTCTCCCCCCTAGCGTTGCTGCTCCCCATGATTGTCCTATTCATAAAATTCTGCACACCACCACCGTTGCTGCTCTCCCCCCTTTGAATTCCCTGGTTCCTTGAACCCAAATTATTCACACCACCACCGTTGCTGCTCCCCATGTTTGTCGTCTTCATATAACTTCCGCTATCAATGTTTCTAATATTGAAACTAATATTGAAACTACTTATGGCCTCCCTGTAATTGTTATTTATGGTCTCACTCTCTATGCCACCCACATATTCAGCAATTATGTTATTAGAAGCACTGTTGTGACTTCTAGGATCATGATCTTGAGACTGGTACCAAAACTGGTCTTCACTGGACATTAGACTTTACACATCAAGCTGCCTCATGGAATCTCAGGTCCAATTTAATAACCCAAAACCCAACACTTGAGAATTTGAGAAACTTCTCTGACTCAAAATCAAATCCACAAACAATCCTTTAATAAACCTCTTTCCAAGGACCTATATGACAGTGCAGCCTGAATTTAAAAGTAGAAGCCAACTTCAAACTAATAAAAAAAAGGAGGGAAATTTGAAAAACCCAATTGTCCCAAGCTTTTCTTATTTTGTAACTTCCTACATAAAAGTAAACAAATATCACTCTCTAAGTGCCTCTCAAGTTAAGAAAAGCCGGAGTTCCAAATGTTATGGTAGACTATTATGCATGATATACTGTTGTGGGCATGTGGTTAAATTTAGATTCATGTTTTGAATTTTTCATATTTTTGACAAAATCTCCGTTTGATTGATTGTTAAAATTTACTAATAGAATTAGTACGACTTGAGTGACTAGTTTAATTTCATAACACCTTATTTGGATAGTATTAAAAATACCATCCTTGTAAAAACATATTACTTTTCTATGCTTTTATAAGTTATTTTTAGACTGAAGTTAAAAATAATAATTTAAACAATAATATTTTAACAGATCAGGCTGAGAAACAGAAATAATAATAATAATAATAATAAAATATTCAACCTGAAGTACATAACAACCGTACCTCGTTGTGTTTGAAGAATTTCAGGAACCATAATAATTAGCATCTCGTTTGTATGCATATATATATATAGAAGAAGCTCTCAGTTGCATTGCGCAATTAAATTCATCTAGTATTTTAAAATAATATATTTAAAAATATTTATAATAATAATAATAATAATATTTTTAAAATTATATAATTTTAAAAAACTATATTTATATAATTTTAATATATATTTTAATTATATTTAATATAAAGTATTCAATTGCATGAGTAAAGTGACTAAACGCATTGTTCTTTAATGTCAATTCTTAAATTAAATATTTTAAAATAATATATTTATAATTAAAATATTTTTATTATAATATTTAATATTAATTAAATATAAATAATTTTTAATATAAATTATTTATTTTATTTTTAATATAATTATATTTGATACTTTAAAAGTAAAAAATTTACATTTTAAAATTATAAATTCGAAGACCTACCTATTTTATTTAAAATGTAGGTGAGTTGGAGACGAGAGGGCAATCCTCCAAGGAGGTCCCAGGTTCAAATCTCCACCCTACCAAAAAAAGCTGAATTAGGTACCCAAAATCCAATTGATAATGTTGGTGCGGGCAGGGCTGGGTGCAACTCCCGGGTGACTTTGACAATATAGAAACCCCGTTCGTGGTCTCTCAGACCAAGGTGGCCCCACATGGGGTTTTCCCCTTAAAAAAAAAATGTATAATCTAAAAATATTAAATTTTTAATACCAGCCCATTTCTTATTTTAAAAAAGAAAATAAGGCGTGTCGGGTTGTCGGGTTGGCCAAACATTACCTATACTCTTCACTCCTAAAGAAACCAGAAACCATATTCTTATTTTTAAAGGAAGAAACCAGAAATCATATTCATATTTTTAAAGGACTGGATTCACACCGTTCTTGCTGGTCAAGGAGTGAGAGTTCATATTTTAACATTTATTTTTATTAAGATATTTTAATATTATATTTTTGAGTTTTTATTTTAAATATTTAAATTTAAATTATTGTGGACATTTTAAAAAATTTATGTTGGAAGAGTATAGTGGTATGATTTTGTCTTCTATTTCAAATGATCCAAAAACGATATTAAGACCATTTCGAAACCCAAGTTTTATCTTAATATTAAAAAAACAATTATTGAGATTAATGTGAGAAACAATAATCTCGGGTGAAAGCTGAGCTTAAACACACAGCCATAAACACTCACCCACAATTTTATTTAAATGTTAAACCTCCCAACAAAAATCAAAACCCAAAACTTTGACCTTTATCCTAAATCTTTTAATCCAAAGTAATAGGCTAATGGGTAAAGTGTTTGCCATAGGTTTCCAAGATTAATTCTTTTATAATAGATTATCTTATAGTAGGTTACCTTGATTAATTTTTATATAATTAAAATTATATTTCTTTACAAATAAACTAAAATATATTAAAAAAAAACTTTTTCAAAGTAACTAGCTCATATTTTCAAAGAAAAAATGTGTAAACGTTATCTGCCTCTCTTATTCTTCATTAAAATATGACCAATCCATCTAGTAAAGGTGGATTTCTGCAATTATATGTCTGGAAACTTGCATTCTGAAATATGGCAACTACTTTTTGTTATTTTGGAAGTTCAGACCAGTTCAAAATAGCGAAACGAATTACAGAAACCATTCGCTAGTGAACGTATTATTCACGGTATTCTTACTATTTAGACAAATCATGTTAATATAATTAAATGTTCTTCTTGAAAGGACACCTCCGAAATATAAGCAACAACTTTACTGGGTAGCCTGCTCCTTGACCTGGTTTTTCCTGAAAAGCTTGTAATTGATGTGTTATTGTGGGGAACTTCGGCGGATTTTGTTTATTAACATTGTTTCCCATGGTTGGGTGGACAGCATAGTTGCTAAAGTACTAGATGTGCAATAGAAAATATATTAAAAAATTAATGACAATATTTCAATAAAAAGATATTTTTTATAACAATAATTATGTTGCAATAAAATAGATGTATGAATATATTATTAAAGATGTTTTCAATGAACTTAGATGACACTTAGCAATGCACCTTATATCATGAATTGCTTCATACTAATAATATAATTAAAAATAACAGATAATGTGAGAGGTATGGTAGTGGTATGTCCTCATGTTTTTACTTAGGAGACATGTAGGCCAAAAAAGCTAAATCAAGAATAAAGCTAAGAAAATTTAAAAAAAATGACTAAGTATTGAGAAATTGGCTCAAAACCGTGGGCAAAGCTGGATTAAAGTAGTTCAAAGGGATCATGGTCACGGTCATGAGCGGGCTCAAATATATGGTCAGCGTGATCAACATCCACCTAGGATGAAAAAGAGTTGCAGTCATGAAATAGCTCTATGTCGTGGTCAGACAGGTCAAAAGGAGTCCAAGGGATGAAAAATCGCAGCCACACAACCAAAGCCTTCTCAAATCAGCAATCAAAGTAGTCAAAGTGCATATAAGTCCGAAAAGAATAATGGCTGTGAGCTTTCTTAAAATTGTGGTAAGTGCCATCAAAATGCTCTTAAGTTGGAAATGAGTTATGACCTTAAGCTTTTTCAAAACCACAGTCAGCATGATCAAATAGAGCCTAGATGGAAAATGCATCACAGTCGTAAGACAACTTAAATTTATGGTCAACATGGTCAACAACCTATGCAAAGAATGAGTCGTGGCCATGAGATGGCTCTACACTATAGTCAAATTGAGAAACTAAGCAATTTTGTGAATAGCCATCATGACTAAAAAATGCTCAAACCTATGTTCATTCCGATCAAACATCAAAATATTTCCTAAATAATCACAACCATGAATGTGCTCAAATACACAGTCAAATTAGTCAACTAGACAATTTTACAGTTTCAAACCATGACCACTAGCTAGCTCCATGATTTAGTCAAAGTAGTCAAAGTGCATGAATTCTAAGTTATAATCATGGTTGTGGCCTAATATTTCCAAAAAAAATGATTGAAAGCGTAAAGCTCATTTCCCTAGTCAGTATGGTCAAATAATGTATAAGGTGAAAAGGAGGCATGATCGTGACCCTACTTGAAACCGTTGTCAAATCAATCAAACAACATATTCTCAATAGAGCCATGGCCACAAGTCATTTCAACACCATGGTCAAATAGTCAAAGAGGGCAAATTTTGGATTTCAATCACGACCACGAGCCAAGATTGCCAAGTGGCCAATATAGAATGGATATCTCAAATATATGGTTAGACTAGTCAAACAAGCCCAAATTCAAAAATCAAACCAAGTTGATGAGCAAGATAAAATCCCATGGTCATGGTCAAAATGGTAAAAAGCATTTGAAAGTGAGGGACAAGCATGGTTTTGGGATGAGTCAACAAGGTTTGACCAAATGACACAGTAGTTATCCTAAAGCAATAGGGAAACTCAATTGCATTCATCCAAAGCTAGATCAGTGGATAAAATTAAGACTTATTAAGAAACATGAATAAAAGAAGTTTTTTGCTACATCCTCATGACACGCAAAAGGATAAGGAGAAGGAGTGTAGTTGAAGTTATCTATTCAGATTTGATAAGATGAAACATAAGAAAGGGAAGATGAATTGACAGATCCAAATGCATCTAGAATGATCTAGCCAATAGAATTCTATTAAGATTCTATAATGAAGAGTTGTTGCAAGAACAAGGGATGACTCAAATTGAAGCCTAGATAACAGATTCATGGTTGATTCACAAGCACACAACTAGAAGCCATTATAGCCAAGCAAGTTATAAAAACTAGTTGCAGATAAAGTCTTCAAAACAATGGAGTGGTTTCAAGATTGATCCATTTTGATAAAACAATAGGTTACCACCTAGGCATTTTGTCAGTCTGGTCCTCTAACCTCCTTGTCACGACTCTTTCAAAATTTCATTGTTAAAATCTATAAATAGAAATTATAACCTCATTTTTAAGGGTCGGATCTAAAGTGTTTTTTTGTGCTATTATTTTAATTTCACATGTTGATCAATAAAAGAGTGTTACTTGTAGTGTTTTTTCTCATATTTGCATTTCTTCTTCAGTTTTTGGTAACAATATTGTGAAGTCATTTCTATGAATGTTGTTAAGCTAGTTTATTTTATTGTTATTAGATTTCTAGTTTAGAAAAATTGGAATGCTTCACATTTGAATGTATGTTTAAGAATTCATTTTTGTTAATTAAAGGATTAGTGTATTCTGTTAATATTGGATAGCTAATACCCTAGATGTTTGGAATGGTTATTAAGTATGCAAATGCTTTTAAAGGTGAAGTTAGGAAATGGTGAATGTTATTAGTTTCATTTAATCTTCCTATACTTGATCTACAATAGCTACTCAGTAGAAGTCTGTGTTGTTAGCTTTATCCAACCAATTATCATTCATATTTTTCTAACCCTTACTCTCTTAACCTTTCTCATTTCTATCCCTATCTCTTTACTATCTTAATTAAGCTTAGATTCAATGATGTAAATCTAGCTGCAAGAGGTCAAAATAAAATACCTCCCATTACATAAAAACTGCGATAAATAAAAATAATATGTAAAACCCTCCATTTACATAAAAATTGTGATAAATGGAAATAATCAGTAAAACCCTCCATTTACATAAAAACTACAGTACATGGAAATAAACCAATAAATAATTCTTTTCTCATTCCTGGATTCACTTCCCCTTTTACAATGCAATACCAAGGGAATATATATCCCCAAATAAAACCCTAAAACTTGAAGCCCTAAAAGAAACCCTAAAATAAAACCCTAAAGCTTAAAACCCTAAAAATAAAAAATAAAATTTACTATTTTTGGCAAATCGATTTTTCCACCAAAAAATGTTTTTTTAAGTAATTACTATTTTCAAAAAATTATGTTTTTCATACAAAATTTCTTTTTTTAGTAATTACCATTTTCGGAAAATTATATTTTGCATCAAATAATTCCATTTTGAGTAATAAAAAATTTACTTTAAAACTTCTTTTAAAAAAACCCTCTAAATATAGGCTCTTGCATCATTCTCCTTTGGTTGAAAAGAACTCTGCTCCTGCGAGTTCCTCTGATCAAACTCATAATCGCTCTCCATAGAGTGTCACACATCTGCAAGTACTCCTCAAAGTACCAATCTCCTTCTGAGGTTTTATATCTCAAACCTCCTACAAGCACTACACATAGTGCCAATTTATTCTTTCAAGGTTTTAAAATAGCAAACCTCCTGCAAGCACTACACAAAGTGCTAATTCTTCCCTCTAAGGTTTTTAATGAAAAAAAAACCTCCTGCAAGCACTACACAGAGTGTTAATTTATTTCTTTAAGGTTTTACAAACCTTCTGCAAACACTACACAAAGTGTTAATTCCTCCTTCTAAGGTTTTATATAAAAAAACCTCCTGCAAGCACTTACACAGAGTGCCAATTTCTTTCTCCAAAGTTTTACAAACCTTCTATAAGCACTACACAAAGTTTCAATCTCTTTCTCTAAGGCTTTTACATAAAAAAACCTCCTACAAGCACTTACACAGAGTGCCAATTTCTATCTCCAAGGTTTTACAAACCTTCTGCAAGCACTGCACAAAGTGCCAATTTTTTTTTTTAGCCTCTTTGCTCTCCTCTCCTTTTCTTTTTTCTTCTCTTTTCTTTTCTCCTCCCAACAAGATCCAACTTGCTCTAATACCAAATGATGTAAATCCAGTTGTAAGAGGTCAAAACAAAATACCTCCCATTACATAAAAACTACGGTAAATGAAAATAATATGTAAAACCCTCCATTTACATAAAAACTGTGATAAAAGGAAATAATCATAAAACCCTCCATTTACATAAAAACTACAGTACATGGAAATAAACCAATAAATATATTTTTTTCTCATTCATGGATTCACTTCCCCTTTTACAATGCAATACCAAGGGAATATATATCCCCAAAGAAACCCTAAACTTGAAGCCCTAAAAGAAACCCTAAAATAAAACCCTAAAGCTTAAAACCCTAAAAATAAAAAATAAAATACTATTTTTGGCAAATTTATTTTTTCACAAAAAATGTCTTTTTAAGTAATTACTATTTTCGAAAAATTATTGTTTCATTAAAATTTGCATTTTTTAGTAATTACCATTTTCGAAAAATTATTTTTTTCGTCAAATAATTCCATTTGTAGTAATAAAAAATTTACTTTAAAACTTCTTTTAAAAAAACCCTCTAAAGATAGGCTCATGCATCATTCAACATTCAATTAGTTGACAAGGAACTAGCCTACTCTAGAGGTTAGGTGAAAGCATATTTGACTCATCTGATATTGGGCTTGGGTTGTGACTAGTGGGTGCTCATATTTTAAATCATAACAAAAAATAGTTACAATGCAATTTTACCCTAGTATGAATCTAAGCCACAACAATTTCGAGCATGCCCAGTGGGATAATTCACAAGGTGTTATTTTTACCACTAGATGAAAACTAGTCCTGCTAACTAATTTTCCCTAGAGGAATCAAGGTTTTGTGAATTATCTTAATCACATTAGTGGAGAAATTAAATTCACTTGGTGACTCCTTGATTGAAAGAACCTAGAAACCCTCATTTACATATTTCATGATTACCAGGTCATCTGCAAAAATAATCAAGAACAAATACCTTTTATCGAGCTACCACCTAGAAGAATTAGGCATATAAGAAATCCTTCTCTAGAGTCTAATTTTGAAGATCCTAAATCGCCACCAAATCACCAATCTACTTTTGAGTCTACTCCAGTCACTATGACCCAAAATCAATATCCTAATCAATAATTTTTTGCCAATTGGGATACTTCAGGCCCTTTAGGACTCCCTCACATGAATGATATTCCTCAAGCTATGTTGAAGGCTATACCCACATATGATGGTTTTAGTAAAACTCCTTATGAACATTGTCAAGATGTATTATCCTTAGCAGTCATCCATAATATTAGAAATGAAGATGTTATTGTTAGACTTCTAGCCCTATATTTTAGAGGTAAAGTCCTACATTGGTTCAAAATCCTAGAAGATAATAGCATTCATTCATGGGCTGACTTGGTAGGTCCTTTCATGGAATAATTCAATGAATTAGTAGATTCATTTTCACTTATGACTCAATTTACTATTATACAAAGGCATCCATAAGAATTGATCTTTGATTTTAAATGAAGGTTTAGTAGAATGTGGATAAGGATTCTTCCTGAGGTTAGACCAATTGCTCCTCTTGCATACATATATTATATTAGAGCCCTTGGTCTTGATCTAGAACTGTAAAATATGTAGTTGAATATAACCACTTTTCCACAAGTTTATTAGGTGGTTGTTTATGTAGAGAACATTCTGATTTCATTAGGTAGACTACCTCCTAGGTTTGTCATGCCTTACTACCTTGAAATTGCTCAATAACCATCTCAATAAAATATAAAAATATCATTTTTATAGATCCCCCTCTATTGTCATCTCTACCTCCTTCAATAACTCCAATTACTCCTCCTAAATTATCGTCAACTCTAATTCCTTTTCCTCCTCTCTCGTCTTAGGAGCCTTAAGAATCATCTTTGTTACTTGATATTCAAAACACCTTGAAAAAAATCAACAACAAGATAAATATGATGGAAAAAAAGGAAATAGAGAGATCTCAATAAAGAAGGTTCCCATACATAAACATGGATCAAAGGCCTACTACAAGTAGAAATATAGTCCCTATGATTAATGTCAATAATGAAGAATAGGAGTTAAACCCTGAAACCAATGGATATTTTTGGTGTTTAGTTTACAATGATCCTCATAGTCTAGATACCTATGTCATGTATCAACACCATGTACAACAAGCTATTAAAAAGGTAGAGAGAATCCAAAAAGGGAGAGTAAATATTCTTTGGCAACATGAACAAATCATGGTCAAGAAATATCCTTTTGAAGAAGATATTTTCGTGCTTACAAGATCAGGGAAGAAACCATTACAAATTGATTCACAAAAATTGGGGCAATTTCAAGTTCTTTTTCAAAATAAAAGGGAAAAACCTTTGCCAAATAATGAGAAGTTTCCAATTCTACAAGCAAGTGAAAAGAGTGATTTGACCATCAAGGAATAAAGTAGTGAGAAGTATATTCCAAGATAAGGTGATAAAGAGAGGATGAAGGAACACACAAGGTCAAAAGAAGAAGCCAAGGAGAAATTGAAGTTTCCTTCTATCACCAAAAGGTAAATAATTGAGGCAACTCAATAATACAAAAGGAAATTTGGTGAGTTAGAAAGGAAATTTGATAGTAAGTCATTAGAAAAATCTAATTTCAATATTGTAGAGGAATTGAAGAAAACTCCCTCTAGAGAAAGTCTATATGATACACTCTTCATTCCTGGTCAAATAGACCTATTAAAAGCTTCTCTAAATAGAAATTCTCAAGAAAAAGAGATTTCTATTATATACAACTTAGCACATGAGCAAGAAAAATGACTCCAACAACATTAAAGAATAAACCTTCTCCTTTTATATTTTTTTAAGGATGGAAGGATGGATTGTTCACAATTGTATGATAAATTTAGGAGCTTTGACTATAGTTATGCCCAAAGTAGTTTGTGAAGAAATGTGTATGGAATTTACCTATTCATGTCTAGGAGTCTTATAATTAGATGGAACACTGGTGAAAACCATTGAAGTAGTCAAATATGTTCTAATGAGATTGCATAGAGCCCTAGAGGTTACTATAGTCCAAGAAATAGTTGTAGTGGATTTAGAGCCTTATTTTAGCTTATGTCTTTCAAGAGAATTCACTACCAAATTAGGGGGATATATGTATTTAGATTACTCTAAAATGATTCTCCACAAAGGCAAGAGGATAAAAATAATTTTTGAGAATCCAGTAGCATACCATATTGAAAAGATTGATGATGACATGTATAAAAACTCTATAATGGAAGAACCAAAATTGGTGGAAATATTAGAAGTTTAGAACTTAAATATGATCTACCATTTCAAGAAACTAGAATAGGTACATACAATATTTCTTCTAATAAAGATAAAAGGACTCCTGCCATATCCAATCAAACTCTAAGAGAATCTAAAATTTGGACCATGCACTTTGATGGAGTAAGGGGTTAAAATGGAGTTGTCATTGAAATAGTCTTATAATTTTCTTTATAAGGTGTTAAGACTTATGCCTATAGGCTAACATGGTCTTACACAAATAATTTTTGTAGAGTATGAGGCCTCATGATCTAGGCTTGATGCAAGCCAAGAAAATGAGCATAAAATTGTTGGATATATATGGTGACTCAGAGTTAGTAGTGAATCAAGTTATAAAAATGTAATAGCAAACATCACTACTTGAAAACCTATAGGAATAGAGTATGGGACTTAATGGAATCCTTTGATGCCTTAAACATACATGTTATTCCAAGATAATAGAATATTTTAGTAGATGCCTTAGTGTTTAAAGGTTCCAACTATACCCCATATTCAAACCTTAGGTCAGCTAAGAACAAAAGAGTCAAGTTGGTTTTCAGGCCCTCAGTATCGGATAGGCAGATATTTTGGCAAGTATTTGAGAATGATGACCAAATTATTGATTTCTTAATTAGAGAAGCAAGTTGTTTCAACCTACAAGAACATATACCTCAGGAAATTGAACAACAAGAAATCATACAGTTGAAAAATAATCATATACCTAAAGGACTGATTACATTAGAAAATATTTTTGATAATGAATATGGAAATAAATAAAAAACAATGCAAATAGATGATAAGGTATACAAAGAAGTATAATTTGAGAATGAAAAGAACCTTAATATCGATATCTAATGCACTTGAAAGGAAGTTGAAGAGTTCAAAGCTTGTATATTCAATATCAAGATATTATAACTTAGAATTATGAAGACCTAAAATTTTATGACAAAATCATAATCCAACACACCATTGAGTTAGTTCTTGATGCAAAACCATTCAAGAAAAAATAGAGACCAATGAATCCTAAGATTGAGTCAATCATGAAACAAGAATTGCTTAAGCTATTAAAAGCAAAGATTATTTATCCTATTAAGCATTCCACATGGGTTACCAATCTAGTTCCTATGATAAAGAAGAATGATGACACTCGTTTATGCATATATTTAAAAATCTCAACAAGAAATCCCTCAAGGATCACTATGTAACAACCCCCAGTTGTCACCACTTGTCTAATATTTTTTTTTTTTTAAATTCATCTATGTCCACCTTGAGATGAGATAAAGTTATAATAATGAACTAAGAAAGGAATTCCACATCAAGAAGTAAGTAATCCTAATAGCAATAGACTAAATAGATAGAAGCACCAACTTCTACAATTCTTATTAAGCCAATTTGCATATAGGAGCACCAACCCCTACAACTCCATCTCACCATCCCATAATTGTAGATGAATAAGAAGTGCAATGACAATAAGAAGTGCAATGGCTATGTCCTCTTATTACATTTTCCCAATAGCAAGAGGACATTGAAATGATAGAACCAACCATTTAGGAGTACAATTTCCTCACCAAAGGAATATCCCCTCCCATTTCTCCATACTAACAATAAAGGCTAGTATATTAGGAGAGTCCATTGATCTATTGCCCATTATGGAAACTTACATTCAACTTGGGTTAATCATCTTAGGCGTTATTATAAAATTTTATTTTCATCAATGTGTGGTTGGTTTGGTGGTGGTGGGTCTTAATTTCGTATGCTTGTGTCTTTGGTTTGGTTATATAGTTGGGTATAAAACTTCTCTCTACTATTATGTTCCATCATAAGTGATGTTACTAAACATCCAAATATCATTTCATGATTTGCACATATATTGCTATGACATGAAATAAATAATAATGCAAGTATTATTTATTTACAAATATGATCAACAACATCCCATTACAATTTCTAACAAGCTAACAACAATTAATTTCATTTGAAAACATTTCTTAAATCAAACTACATCTACCATATAATTGAGATAATTACATTATTTAAGTACCTCTTTATAGTATACAAAAAAAAATGAGAAATACATCAAATATTACAAAGATTAGCTCATACATTTCAGCCATTCAGAATTACATTGAGGAGCATCTCAAAATGTTTTTATACATATTTAACCATAGTGCAACCATCTTCAAAGCCTGACTAGTTCTACTTTGGTTTTCTTGTGTCTTTATAGTGTAAAAGATATGAGTTTGTAAGGGATCAGGACAACTCAAATGCAAAGTATGCCAATGCAAAACAAGTAATCTATGATTTTTATAATTGAATGTAATCATGCATCATACACTTTCCACATGCATATATCATATCAAATAACATCATCATCAATAACTCAACCATATTTAACAACATGCATAACAAAGATTAATACACAATCCACATCATCATATGTTTGGTTTATCTCTAAACTTAGGAAATAACTTCATACCTCTTCCCAAGGAAAATATACCAATCCTTTCCTTCAATACTAAAGGTTTACCATACTTATGATGATAAAAAAAACATATAACTTCATAACATTTGAATTGAAATAGACTCTATAAATTTAAAGCTTATACGAGAGCTAGAATGATCACTTAACTATTTTTAAAGAATAAATGTTAACTTTCACTATCATTTGGATACCATATATAACAAATCAACTTATGCAATACTATTTTATTATTCAAAGCAAACCCAATAATGGTTCCAACACAAGGTATATGACTTACTTAAGTTAACCCTTCTACCAATACATGGTAAAATATTCTCTACATAGAAATCACTCTACATTCTAAAAGACAGGAGAATTTACTTATTTTAAGCCCTCGTACCTTTAGTACATCATAAATCATCAACTATGATTGCTATCTTCTATCTACAAAGCTTTTATCAAAAAATTTAAATGTAAATTTGATCAAATAATCATCCAACTTTTCTCGCAAGGTTGTAATACTATTTCCATCATAACATCGCTTATAGTTTACAAATCATACTTTTAAACTTCTTAGGATTTCACTATAGTAAAATTTTTCCAAGACTATCTATAGTCCTTATAATTCAATTCCAATAAAAGAACCCTTTATTAAACAATACATATAAACTTAACTATCATAGTCTTCTTTAAGTTTACATTAAACAACATCCATATCATAGTCTTTGTTTAAGTTTAATTAAGCTTAAACTTTCTTATTCTTTAGTTAAGTTACACTGAACAACACATATATCTTGGCCTCCATTAAGTTCACATGAAACAGTATACAAACTTAAGCTTCCATAACCCTTATATAAGTCTATATTAATAGCTCATATAAATTTATACTTCCTTAAGATTATATTAAGCAATATATGAACTTAATCTTATTTACTCTCTATCTAAGTTTAGATTAAACAACACTCTACTAAGGGATCTTGTTTCCTAGAATACCATTTGCATTCACTTAATATCCACTTAAAATATTCAATAGGCAAGTAAATATGAGCCGATCCAAAACATATTAACATAGCCAAGAGATTTTTGGATTGCACGGTCAGCAAAATTCAAACCTACAGATTATGGTCTATCGAGTTAGTCAACTAAGGGACCAAAATCAATGATGATACATGCATTGTGAGTAGAACAAGCATACATCTTATGTAACTAAGGTTAAGCCCTAGATTCCTATATCGTTAAAGTAGAAGAACAAAGGTGAGTTGTAGACTCCTGACCAATATGGTCACAATAGTTGCATCAGATGACTTGATACCCATGGTTGGTGCCCGCTACAGATAGTACCCATGTTTATAGTTTGAGATGTTCATGTGGAGCTCTTCTTGACCACAACCCAAGGTTCTTACAATAAGGAATGTCTTCCCACAATCATCGACACTTGTAGCATAAGGAAATAATTGTATTTTTGACAAACAAAACTTGGTTACCATGTCCCTATTAACATTATTTGAGTCCTACCAAGGTTATGATGTAGGTCGCGTTGTCGATATAGGAAAGGCAAAGGTGTAATAAGCCCATCCTAGTCTGTTTTTGGCTATTAACTCATATAGGCATCAAACATTAAAACAACCAGGGATTCAACGCTTAAAAATAAACATAAAACATGGAGGATTACCTATCAACAAGTTCACCTGAACTCTTCAGACACAGATAGTGAATCTCTCTAATTGACGAGATTCGAGGAAGGAAAGGTAGTGTAGTGTCATTTCTTGTTCACTCGTTTGAGATGCAAATTCCCATTAGTAAGACCAATAAACATAGATATACTTTGAATAGAGGGATGATAAATTCTTGTAATTAAAGAGTCTCGAATTTAGTCTATAGTGACATCATTATAGGACACTTATCGAGCAAGGTGGAAACTACATTCTCATATATTTTTCTAACACATAATAGCCTATCGTCATAATGGTTCAGTATTAAAGTCGATAAGGTATTGTTAAGAATATTACTCATATGGGCTCTTTATTATGGCCTTCACTGAGATTCACGAAAAATAAAGAATTGACTTCTTAGCTTAATACAAAAGACATTACAACTAAACCATCATAATGCATGGAGTAGAGTGAAATTTCATTAATCATACTATATCAACATCATAGCAAGAAAGAGCATACAAAGTTTAAACATTAAAATAAAAGGGAAGCTTCCACACCTGGAACTCCAAAAAAGCCACTAACTCAATATGTTGGACAATCCTCCTCCTACTCTTGCCTTAGCCTCCTTCCAAAATTTTCAAAAACATAGCCTCCTCATTTTCTTAGTCCCTAGGGCAATTTATAGACCAATTTCTCCTAAATAGCCAAGAAGCTTTTCAATATTTTATTTCTTTTCTATATTTTCCTTCACATGCAAGCTTCTTCAAAAATATATTATTTTAATACCTAAGGGATTCCCTAGAGATAAGGTATAGGCTGGTTATGTGTCCTATGTCCCCCAACCTAAGAGCACTAATACTATTGAGAGCATGGGTGCTCATATTTGGAACTATTAAAGATAAGAGGAGAGTCTCATCCCTTAGTACAACCATCCCAAAGTTGCCATGTGTAGGAAAGCTGTAATATTTAATTTATAAAATAGTCTTTTCATATTTTGGTCCAATAAAATTTGGATAGGTTCATAAAAGACAAACCACCTAATTTTTTTCAGAAATGGGGTCAATCAAATTAAATAATTATGCTCAAACAAAATAATATCTACTCTAGAGAATGCTCAAATTATATGCATAAAATAAATATTTTAAAATATTAAAATTTCAATCATCAATAAATATGTTTTTCCAAGGTAGAGTTCCTTTATGCAAATTAATGATGCAACCAACTTATTTCACATAAATAACATGCAAGCACTCGATGCATTTGCTCGTCGTTTCCCATCACCATTTTTTCCTTTGAGTGGCGGGAGTTTGGGAGTGATTCCTTAGGTAACACCGCCATCAGGGAGGTAACTAGTGATGATAGAAACAAGAGCTTTACCTGATGAGTTGTCTTTGTCATAATTTTCCCTTTTTCCATCTCTTGTGGCCAGTATTCCAATTAAGAGGATTCCTGTTCCTGCAATCAATCCATGCATGCAGCATCATTTTTTCTTTTGACAGAAACCAATATAAGGCAAATACCTCAAGCATTAAAAATCAGCTATCATAATAAAAATAGCATATTAATAAGGTTCTTCCAATGTGGGTCATGGCACACTACCCCTTACCTTAGATTAAATCTTGTAGATGGTTGTAGGGGTTGAAATGTTTGGATTCTCTAGATACAATCAAATTTGGGTAAAATATGAAGACCAGTATATAAATAACTTTTACTACAAAATGGAGCACTTTTACTTATCAAAGGATGTCATTTGATTTGTCAAATGCAAGGATTTCCAAAGAGTTATGGATTATACCTTTGAATAATTATAAAATTAAATTATTCTTATATGTTTATATGATATAATTGTTTTCTCTCACAAAAATTAGGCATACCCGAGGTATTTAGAACTTATATTTCAAAGGTGTAGAGAGTTTGGTATATCTCTCAATCCCAAGAAATCTATCTTTGTAGTTCATGAAGGAAAACTCTTAGGGCATGTGGTGTCCAAACAAGGAATGTCTATTGACCTAGATATATTAAAATCTATATTGTATCTCCCTCTTCCTATGAACAAAAAGGCTTTGTAGTATTTCTTTGGCCAGATCAACTTTGTAAAAAAAAATTATATCAGACTTTTTCCAAATAATAAAGTCCATTCTAAACTCCTGAAGAGAAATACTAAGTTTAAATGGACTAAAAAAAGAGAAAAAAATCCTTTGAGCTAATTAAGCAGGCCATTGTCATAGTCTCAGTACTAATAATTCTAGATTTCAATAAAGACTTCATCATATATGCTTATGGTTTTGATGAAAGTTATGTTGTAGTGTTGACATAGAGAGATGATGCAAGTGATGAAAACCCTATATTCTTTTGAAGTTAAACCTTGTATGAGTACCATAGGAAGTAAAATTTTATTGAGAAGCAAGTATTTGTAATCATAAAGTTTTTAAAAAATATCAATCAATACCTAACTCAAAGCAACACTATGGTATATGTAGTACATCCTGATGTCAAAAAAATTATCCTATAAGGAAATTTAGGTGATAAGAGCACAATATGGATTACTAAAATTCAATAATATGATGTAAAAATTCATCCCACGAAGCTGGTAAAGGGAGAACATTGTATCAAGATCTAGCAACGAAGGCATATAAGGATTGTGTGTTAGCTTATCAATTATTAGGTTCAGACAAAAATGATCAATGATTTTTCAAAAAATTTAGATTGGATTGATCAACTCATAAGTTATTTCCAAATAGGTATATGTCCTCAAAATCTAAATGCTTCACAAAGAAGAAGATATAGGCTTTAGACCTTGAAATATGTCTTGTTACCTTAAGATCTATATAGAATGAACCTTAATAAAGGTCTTCTGAGATGTATCAAAGATGATCAAAAATAAAATATCCTAGATAAATTCCATGAAGGGGTATCAGGAGGGCATTACTTAGGTAGGACAACTACAACAAAAATATTGAGAGCAAGCTATTATTGACCAACTATTTTTGCTAACACCTTCAAAACAACTAGATCATGTGATAAATATTAGAGATATATGGGAAGAAACAAAAATTCATCAATGCAACTCAAGCCAATACAAGTAGAAGAGTCATTCCAACACTGGGGACTTGACTTAATTAGAGTAATAAATCCAAATTCCTCAACAAGATATAAGTATATATTTACTATAGATAATTTCACTAGATGGGTTGAAGTAATACCCACTATAAAGGTTGATCAAGATGTTTTAATAAAATTTGTTGAATGCCTGATCACAAGGTTTGGTAAACATGAGTCTTTGATGAGTGATAATGGATCACCTTTCATTGGATCAAGATTCAATGATTTTTCTAGTAAATATATATTTATGGAAAGACTTCCTCAAATTACTACCCATAGGGGAATGGTTTAGTAGAGTCTACTAACAAAACATTTGATACAAAACTAAAAATTATGAATATTTTTTATTATTTTTAAGTGATTTAAATATGCACAAAAATATAGTACAAATATAAAATGCAACAAAAGCTATGTTTGGTTGGTAACAACCAAACCAATACAGGCATGGTGGCTAACAAAGCCAACTCAACCTTAAACATAATCCAACGTTAAGTTTCATGTGGTTAATAATTATAATAAAATACGGATAATAAGAATGCCTTGGATGTCCTCATCATTCCTCCTCACAATATAAGCATTCGAATCCAATACTTTTACAAGAAGGTGGTCAAGAACTATGGAGTGTCGGGTACCACCAATATTACACTCCATATTACAATTTTACAAGGGCACTCGCTTACAAAAGCGTACAAATGGCCTTATCCAAAATAAAGTTCAACAATAAAACTCAAAGCACCTTAATACAAAGCTTAAATAATTAATTATTAAAAATAATAATTAATTATTAGGTGCAAAAATATTTAAATTAATTAATTAATGTTAATTTTAATTGACTAGAAAAATTAATCAATTATTATTTTTATATATTTTCCCCAAAGGGAAGGTCCATGCATGCAATCAATATGATCACGTACGGCCTACATGGAGCGCAACATGTGCAGGCATGTTGCACCCATATGGGATCACACACTCACAAGTACCCAATGTGGGCACATGTGTATGGAGCACACCTATCCATGCATGAGGTAACCTATTGCATGGCCCATGTGTAGGCTAACACGCAATTTTGGGTGTGGTTGCTATGCGGTCCGCATGCAGGCTTAGCATATGGCTATTGTGTGGACCACATGCATGTTTATGCACTACTGTTATACGACCCACGTTCAGGATTAGTGCATGGCTACTACATGGCTCATGTGCAGGCCACAATGTGCATATTTATGTGCTGCTACTATGCAGACTTTTTTTCATCATGCACAAGGATTAACACCAAGAAAAAGGACTCTTGTATTGATTTTGATCACCCACAAATTGATCTGCAAAAATAGTTTTCACAGTAATCTTCAATACACACCATGGAGAAAAAGTCTTGGAACCCATGAGTATTTGAGGCAGTGGTGGTGGTCAAGGATGTGGCCAACTTGTGATGCAAATAAATTGTAGATCCATCAACTATGGCAAACCAAAGGGCCAAATAAAAATAGATCCAATAGAATAACAAGATCCATTTTCTACAATGAAAGGAAAAAGGGTGAAATATTCTATATATTCATCAACATCTTCTTTAGGAGGTAGTAAATCCTCAATTTTGCTTGATCTAGATTCTTCTTTTTCTATATCTATGATAGTTGCTTCGAAAGCAACAAAGGGGTCTTCTTCACAGAGACCTTCAAATTTTGCATTAACAACAGTATGGTCCAAAGGAATGATGATGGATTCCATTCCCATAGATCCTGGTTCAATTCTAGGTATTGCTTCAGGATTTTTTTTAGCAATAAAAATTTCATCCATAGAAAGAATTTTTCTTTCAGCAATATCTTCCTCCAAAAAAATTTCTTCTTTTGCATAACTTTTTTCTTTTGCTGAAATTTCTTTTTCTTCTACAAATTTTTATTTTGTTGTAATAATTTTTTCTTTTGCAGCCATTTCCTCTGAAGTGATTTTCTTTGTAGGAATTTCCTCTACAAGAAAAATTTCTTCTTTTTCAGATTTTGTTGTTGGTATTTCTGTTGCAGCAAATTGAATTTTTGTAGCATCTATAGGAATTTTTCTACAACAACAATTTCTTATCCAGGTTGTGCAACTTGAATATACTAGACATTAGCAACGATCAATTTGAGTCATTGCTTCAAGTTTTCAAATAAAATTTTATCTTATATAGACAACATGGTGCCCTACCCACTTAGGAGTAAAATCTACTACTCTGATACTGCTGTTACAGAACTAAAAATTTTGAATACTTTTTATTATTTTTAAGTGCTTTAAATAAGCACCAAAATATATTACAAATAGAAAATGCAACGGAAGCTAAGTTTGGTTGGTAAAAACCAAATTAGTATAGGTATGGTGGCTAACAAAACCAACTCAAAATTAAACATAATCCAATGTGAAGTTTTACATGGTTAATAATTATAATAAAATAAGCATAATAAGAATGACTTGGTTGTCCTCATCAACATTACTTAAGATTTTGAAAACACTAACAAACAAAAAAAAATCTAGCATTTACTAATAAATCGGGTATTATGGGCAGATAGAATCAGAATAAAGAAGTTAGTCAACATATCTCCCTATGCACTAGTGTATGGAAAATAATCCATTCTTCCCACCCATATTAAGATACCTACTCTAAAATTAGCTAGCCAAACTCATTTTCTAGATAAAAATCTATTTGAAGATAGGTTAAACTAGCTATTTCAATTATAAGAGTGAAGGATAAAATTTTATGAAGAGTTTTAGAAGCACTTAATAAATACCAAAGGATGGTTTGATAAAAAAGCAACATTCAAAAAATTCAAGGTTGAAGATGAATACAAATACAAGCCAGGGAACCATAAGAAATTTGATTCATTTTGGGAGGGGCCTTTCACAATAATTGTAGTAAAACAACACAATGCATTTCAACTACAAGATCAAGAAGGGAGATTTCAATCAATCCTAGTCAATGGGTATCATTTGAAGCTTTATTTCAAATAGAGTTTCTTCTTCTTGTATTATATGTACATATGTACTTTCAAAAAAATGTATATCTCAAAACCATGATCAAAGTCAGGTCAACGATATTTAGGGATCAAATATTGTGGTTGTGTGATAGGAGAGGTGTTGATGCCATGGTCAACAGGGTTAAATAGAGCCTAAGATAATAAACAATCATGGTCATGAGTTTCCTTTAAGTCATGGTCAACATGGTCAACCCAATAGTTTGAAGAACTTGATCCATGATCATGAGCCATCTCAACACCATGGTCAATGTGATCAAACAACTAAATATTTCTAGAATAATTGTGGTTATGAATGTGCTCAAATATATGATCAAATAATTCAAATGACTCATATATTAAGGAAGAGCCCATAACCATGAGCCTTCTCAAAATCATGCCAACTTTGTTAACTGAAATGCATGCAATGGAGCATACAAAAAAAATAGCTCAACTACTACATTAATGGAGGAAGGTTCTTAGTTGGCTATTTAACCCAAACTTGGGCAATTTTTATTCTTTTTAAATCCTTATACATGCAAAAAGTATAAAAAAATTAGAACCCTCTGAGCATATTAATATTTTTTTAGTTCAACTTATGATGGTAGCTTCCACTTTAGTTGATAGATAATTCATGGGTACCTAGATTGAACCATTTCAATACAAGGCTATTAGTATTATAGATACAACAATGACATGGAATTGCATGGAACAATTGAGAACAAACATGGAGAATAGATTTTTGAAATACCTTTAGCCATCAAGACTATATACTTTTGCTTTTTATTCCCTACTTTATTTCTTTATCTATACTCCTACACATCCCTATCCTAAGTTAATTCTTTCTATATAAAAGTTTTATGACCCAAAGCAAAGAATAGTTTGGACCAACCAGGGAAGAACCTTCTTCTAGCTAACCCTTGATGCTTTTACTATTGTATTTACTATTGGTATGAAGTCCAATATTAGGCCAAAATATTTTTATCTTGATGAGAAATCTATATATTACACCCTACAAGGCTACTCAAAATATGGCAATTACTTCAAGGTTTGGATGAATTCATAGCTAAAAACCATAAAAGCAGGTGAAACCTTACCAAAACCCCTATCCTAGCTAAAGAATTCAATAACCCTAAACTCTTTTCAATGCTGGCAATAATAGTAGGTCTAAATTTTGATAGGTAGGTATATGACTAGCAAATAGCCATAACCTACCGCATTTCCAACCCTAAGTTCTATGACATTACCCTAATGGACCAAAATACCAAACCTATATTTTTTTATTGGCCTTATTTCATTTATGACCAAGTGCATGATTAGTAGACCAAACTACAAGAAGGGTCCCAAGATTCATCCAGTCATTGCTCTCACTTGGCCTGGTTGTTTTTTCATGTTGTTGTACAAGAGATACCATGGCTAGCTATAACCATTAGTGATGATAATGGAGATCCCTTTCTAGTTTATTCATGGACTAATGTGTTAACTAATGCTGAGTCTTATTATAATTTTAGTAGAGAATTATTGGGATCAACCTTGAATATAATGTATGGGTCTATGTCCAGATTGTCCCCCATGGAAAATAATGTGTTACAGAACCCTGATGTAGAGGAGGTAAATTAGTACATGTTTATAAATGGAACAATTTTCAAGCTATATAGGTATATTGAGAAGCCTTTTTTTCTAGGTATATTCGCAATGGAGTATTGTAGGTATATTGATTACATAAAATGTACTTTTGGTATCGGGGTTAACAAGAAGGGAATTTGTAATTTCCCCTTTAATTTGGAATATGTGATCATAACTAGAATATTTCAGAATGAGAATGTTACCTGAGCAATGAAAAATTAGGTCTAACAAAACTTCCTCATTGATGGAGGTATGATCCTACAACCAAATGTTTTGATAAGATGAATTAGATTAATACAAGGAAACCTCCAAAGTTTGAGAAAACAGAGAGGACTCATATTGAGAATTTTAGGAATAATGAGAAAATTTTTAAGTTAGAGTGGAATGTTAGCCAAAATTATGTATTACCCCCATAGAGAGACTTATATGACCAACTACTGCATTATCCTCAAAGCAAGAGTCAACATGTCCTAAAAGAGCCAAAGATCCAATCTCTATAGAAAAATAACAAATGGGATGAGGCTAAGATATTTGAGTGGTGGGTTATGAGAGTTGAAACAAAGACCACAAAATCCAACTATGGCACAAATATTGATAATAAACCCTCAAAGAAATATTGTAAATCCTATAAATCATGGTAGAATCATAATGGAAATAATATCACTTTGAGATTTCATAAGACAACTACAAATGAAGTGAATATAGAAAAGGGAAAAGAAATTCTAAAGTATCCACCATCTTCCTCCAATTAGATATTGGAGGTCCAACCTCTTCATTTTCTAGAGAACAAGTGGCTACAGAGGTAACTCCATCTCCCATGGCTATTGAAAAGTAGTCCATTTTTGTCCCTTCACAATAATAGTTGGAAACTTACACAAAAGGGGCAAAAATGATAAATAAAATGGGATATACTAGTGGAGGATTGAAAAAATATGTAGCAGGGGGGTACATAGGTAATTCAAGTGCAACAGATGCTTGAAAATTTAACTTTAGGAGCATAAGCCTCAAAAAAATAAAAATCTAAAGGGAGGGTAAAACATTGGCCTACCGCCTCCATGATTAATTTTGTTACTTTAGCATCTTCAAAGCTACTTTCCCACTAGCTCAAACATTAGTAGTGTCTTAGAAGAAAGTCATATTTCTTATAGCTAGCCCTTCTCCCCCCACATAGGATTTTTAAAAAAATAAAATACTTATTTAGGTAAAGTATGAAGGAGGCCAATAAGAAAATAAAACTAGATCTGATACTATGGACAATGAAGCAGGAGTAGTCTACAAATACAAATTATCTAGTTTCTACAAATTAATAGTCCTCTCCATAGGACACATGTATTATTATTATCCATTCTTATACATCTCCTCCTAAATACCCAAAGGATCTTCATTCCCTTTCTCAATAGTAAGTTATTCAGTATTCCCTTCACTCCAATGTTCTTCCACTTCACCATCATATTCTCCTACCCCAAAGGATAGCAAAAACTAACAATTTCCACCACTAACTTCCAATATGGTAGTAATATCCAGTTTAGCAATGCCTATTTCAATCTTCCCATATCTATAAATTCCACTATCATGACTTTTGAGTGATAATTTTACCCTATTGCAAAATCACACTCACAGTTAGGATTTTATTAGAAAAACCCTCTCTTGCAAAGAAATTTAAATTTCTCCAAGGTTCCTTTTACTTAATGTGTGCTTGTGAAAATATGTCAAAATAAGTGTTGAAATACCTTAGAGGTGCAAGTAACTGTTAACAAGGGGCTTGTGTTGGTATTACTTTGATTTTTCCATGCTTTTATTGTTCATGAAACTTAAAAGAAAAGAAAATGTGATGTGATTGGCCTTCATATGACCATCCTAGAATGGTGATTTAATTCATTTTATCTTGGAGTGTTTTAGGTAGATTTTATCTTCTTTTGTTAAGTAGATTTTAACAAGTTTTATTTGTTAAAATTTTCTTTGAGCATAAAAGAAAAGACTAAAATCTATCTCTAAAATGTGAATCTTGAATGATGAGTGGATTCATTTTATCTTTCTTTGTGAATGGATTTTAACTTTCTTTGTTAAGCTCTGCTTGAGCATAAAAATAAAATAAAACTAAAATCTAACTTTGTAATGTAGTAGTAGCTTTAGAATAGCATCTTAATGATTTATTTTAATGAAAGTTTGGAAGTTATAAAAAATTTCTCTTTCACATTAAATGAAATTAATTTGCTTGTCTTTAATAGTGCAAAGTTTGGATTTCGTATTCCCTTTTAAAATGAATTTGTGTAGAACTTAGATTGCAAATTTTCTCTTAGTAATGTGAATTTGTGTGAAAACTTAAAAATTGCAAAACTCCTTTTAAACAAAAATGAACTCTTTTAAGCTAATATGGAAATAATATAACCTATGAGGTACGAATAAAAATGCTTTAGAACCTGGTTGGCGGGCATGAGTCCTGAGTAGGCAAAAACGAAAGCACATGATCTAGGGTTTCAGGAGCTAAGGAAAAATTAGGGCATCAGTTGGGTTGCCGAAGAGATTTCTAGTTACTGTGGATTTGACAGCAAGATTGCTGCCCCAGGAGGGTCCAATGGGGACACCTTCGGATCCTCTTCTAGAGAGAAATGGCTCTTATGCAGATTTGTTAAAATATAAATCTTTATCCAATACTGACGAAGCACAAAGAACTGCATTTAAAATGCTCTTCATGGATACTGGAAATATATCAACATCACAACAAGTTAATGGATGCTTTCCACAGTCTGATTCAAGGCCAGATATTGTCATTGAGCCAAGGATGGTCAAAGAAATAGTCTTATATAGAGCCAATCATGATTTAATCTGTAAATTCATGGGTATTCGCCCTACCCTGAGTTTTTTGCATTCCTGGGTTCGACAAAACTAGGAGCCTCTTGGTGTGTCCTCTTTATGGTTTATTAGCAATGGGTATTTTATTGTTAGTTTTTCTTCACTGGCCAATAGAAATAGGGCTTTCGAATCAGAAAAGAGGAATCATGGTCCAATAGGATTATTTGTTCAACACTGGAGAGTGGGATTTGATCCTCGAATTGAACCCATTGTTGTTCCAGTTTGGATCTGTTTGTATGCACTTCCAATGGAGTTTTGGAGTGAGCAGGTTTTGGAAATTATCGGTAATTCCCTTGGAAGACATTTGGGTGTCTCCAAAGACACAATAGAAGGAAACAAAACTGTTTATGCAAGAGTATGTGTGGAAATGGATCTTAGCCGACCTCTACCGGTAGAGGTGGAACTTGAACTTGTAGGACTATCTTGGATTCAACAGCTGGATTATGAGGCTCTGCCCTTCAGATGCAGAGTTTGCCACAAATATGGGCATTTGGCATGATCTTGCCCAAATAATATGAACACAAAAATGGATGCTCCTCTAGGAATGTCAAATATTCCTAAGGAGGGTAAGTCAACAATAAACAAAGAACCAACCAATGTTTCTCAAGGTAAAGAAGCATAGAGAGATGGTTTTGAACAGCCTAGAAGAAGGAGAAGGCAAAAGAAAAAATATGGTAAAGAGCAAACCCAACTCAAGCCCGCCAACAGGTATGAGATATTTGAGACACTAATGGACCAAGAAGAACAATTCATGGAAGGAGTGGATGGGAATAGTGAAAATAATAACATCCATGTTCAACCTCCTCTTTCATCTCCCCCCGTCATAGAGCAGGTTATTGAGCATAGTGAGTTACCACAGTCAGAGAGTGCAGGGGCATTGATAGTGCATAACCAAGAGCATCCAATAATTAAGGATGTCAGCATAGGAATAGCAAAAAAGAACAGAGAAAGGCCAAATTTAGGGATAACTCAGGTGGAAAAGAGATAAAAAAATAGCAACTCTCAAGGAGTGGGTAGAAAATCAAATAAGGAATTGCTAGCAGTTCAAGGAGACAAACTAATCATTGGAGGATCGGTGAGGCCAATAGATTCTTATTGCTCTCAAGGTAACCAATGATTATACAATCATGGAATGTTAGGGGTTTAAACAGTAGAACCCATCAATCTGCTATTCGAAGACTCTTAGAAAAATGTAAAACAGATTTTTTGCTTATCCAGGAGACAAAAATGTCGTTAGATCTTATGTGTAAAATAGTTAACAGGATTTGGATAGGTGCTGGTCATATGGAAGTGGCTGCCCAAGGTGCCTCAGTGGGGATAGTTACTCTTTGGAACTCTCTTGAATGGACTGCAATAGAAAATATAGCTTGGAGGGGTGTTCTCACATCACATTTTAGAAATAATGTCACAATTGAACATGTTTTAATCACAAATTTTTATGGGGCTCAAAACCTAGATGGTTAGAGGCTTCAATGGAAATTTGTGCATAACATGAGAGTCTCAAGGGAAGATTTAGACTGGATTATTGCTGGGGATTTTAATGCTAAATTATCCTCTAGATATCAGGAAGGGGGAACCCCAATTTTGGACCTAGGGGATCAACTTATGATTGCCCAAGTCCAGGCATTACACTTGGTGGATATTAAATGCCCTGGAACCAACTATACTTGGACTAATAATAGGAGGGAGCCACATAGCAGGAAGGTAAAGTTAGACCATTTTTTGGTTTCAGAGGAGGCATTTGTAAAATGGAATACAAAATTTTAGATTTTGGAGGGTCTAGTGTTAGATCACTTTCCCATTTTGTTGGAAGGAGGGTTTAAGACAGGGCAGAATCACAAACCATTTAAATTTGAAAATTTTTGGTTACAAAAAGAGGAACTTTGAAATAAAATTCCACAGTGGTGGGAAGAAGGTCGCCCAACATATGGTACAACAATGTTTAGATTCCACAAACAACTTCATTATGTCAAAGTTCAATTGAAACAATGGAGGCGAGCTAACACGACAAACTTCCAGGTCCAAAGAGCTCCTTTGGTGGACGGATGGGATGAGGTCCAAAAACACTTTAGGGAAGGAACAATTATAGACCAAATCAAATACGAGGATGATGCCTTGCATAAAGCGGTTGAGGACATTGACAATCAAGAGGAAACCTACTGGAAACAGAGAGCAAGAACCACTTGGTTATTATAAGGTGATAGAAATACAAAATTTTTCCATTGGATTGCCTATGCTAGGAGACAGATGAACAACATGGAATATCTTCAAGATGAGAACGGACACTCCTTTGATACACTTCTAGGTATGCATTCCCATTCAATGGATTATTTTTCTAACCTATTTAAGGAAAGTATGGTGCAAGATGAAGAGGCTCAAAACGACGTTATTGTTGTCATACCTTCTGTTATCTCTGAAGAAGAAAATCATACCCTTCTTAAACCCATTGATAGAGAGGAACTGAAGAATGTGGTCTTTGGAATGAGCACCAAAAAAACTCCAGGTCCATATGGCTTTCCAATTGAGTTTTTTTAGGCCTTTTGGGATCACTTGGAGGAGGATGTAATGGTTGTTATAGAGGAGTCCAGAGGTAATAAAAGAATGCTTAAAGCATTAAATCATACTTTAATTACCTTAATTCCAAAAGAGGAGGAGGGAGTACATATTTCAAATTATAGACCTATTACCTTATGCAATGTTATATATAAAATAATCACAAAGGTAATGTTTGAGCGGCTAAAACCTCTTTTACATAACATTATCTCCTTAGAACAAGGGGGCTTTGTAAAGGGTAGGCAGATCTTGGATGGTGTGGTTCTAGATCAGGAGGCAATCCATTCAATGTAAACTTCTGGTAATAGAGGAATGTTCATAAAATTAGATATGTCAAAGGCTTATGATAGGGTGGAGTGGATCTTCTTGTCAAAGATTATGGTAGCCTTTGGTTTCTCTCAGGATTGGATAGAATGGGTCATGAGTTGTGTTTCTACTCCGACATACTCAGTGCTAATCAAGGGTCTTCCCTCGGAACCGTTTGGAGCCACTCGAGGCCTTCATCAAGGAGATCCTTGCTCTCCCTATATTTTTCTCATATTGGCTGAAGGATTAGGTAGATTTTTCTTGAGGAGAATACAACAGGGTTTGCTAACAGGTATCAAGATGGGTGAGGAAGTTTTGACTCACCTACAGTTTGTGGATGACACGGGATTGGTGGGAGTGGCCAGCTTCAGGGAAGCGAGAATGATTAGAGATACTCTTAATGTATACCTTAGGGCTACAAACCAAGTCATCAATGATAAAAAATCCAAAGTGGTCTTTTTCAATCTTGATCAAAGGCTTTAGGACAGAGTTTTAGAGATATTGGGATTCACAAGGACTTCTCTCCTAGTGGTTTACTTGGGGGTCCCTTTGCATTTTAAAAAACTAAAAATAGATATCTGGAGGAATATTTTGGATTGTATCAAGGATAGAATTAATCATTGGTCTCAAAAATGTTTAATCTATGGGGGTAGATTAAATTTTTTACAGTCAGTCATTCAGGCCATGCCAATTTATAAATTCTCTATCCTGGCTGCCCCACATACTATATGGAAAGAATTGGACAAGATGGATAGAAAATTTTTATGGGAAGGAGTGAAAGGAGAGAGGAAATGGGCCTTAGTAGGTTGGGACAAAGTAACCCAACCCAAGATAAAAGGAGGTTTTGGCCTGAGAAGATCCAAGTTAAATAATAAAGCTTTGGCTGGAAAGCTTTACTGGAGGTGGATTCCCCAACCAACTTCCTTATTCAGTAGAATCCTAACCAGTAAATATTTTGGACATGTAAAACCAAATGAGGTGGGTCATTTCCCTTTGGATGGTATTGGATCCTTAGTGTGGCAGGCTCTCAAGTTAGGCTCTCAGGTAGTAAAATATCAATTATTTTGGAAAGTGGGGAGAGGGGAGAAGGCACAATTTTGGACAGATTCATGGGATCAATACCCACCTATCATTGTTGAATTTCTTGAATTGCAACCAATAAAAATAGCCATAGAAACCAAGGTATGGGTCCAAATTGAAAGCTATTTCACCACTAGTCAGCTGGGGGATTATAAGTTTAAGCAGTTTAAGAATTTGGATGAGTGGCCAATTTCAATCCCTCTAGATTTGGCACCCATCATGACTAAAATCTTGATAGAAATATTTCTCACAGGTAGAGACAAGGAGGATGAATTCTCTTGGGGCTATGGTAACCTTGGTGTCTACACAGTGAAGTACAGATATGATAAGATCCTTCTAAAGCCTCCCCCTCATACATATCATGTTGAGGATTGGAGAAATATTTGGCAGTCCAAGGGTTGGCGAAAAGTAAACTTTTTTGCCTGGCAGTTCATGCATAATGGAATTCTCACTTTTGATAATCTCATATGTAAAGGAATCATCAGTCCATCTCAATGTGTCTTATGCTACAAGAGCGAGGAAAAAGCTGATCACTTGATGTTTGAGTGCCCATTCATGCACCAGATTTGGGAGAGATGGTTTTTATATTATAAAATTCAAGTTAATGGTGACTTGAATCGGATTAATATCTGGGAAATATGGAAGAGGGGTATATTTAAATATAAAGCTCTTTTTATTGGTTGGTAGCTTGGATTAAACTTTATTTGGTGGCAAGTGTGGTTGGAGAGAAATGCTAGAATTTTTAGAGAAACTTTATCTTCTTTATATGGAGTTTGGCAGGTCATTTGGAGCAAAGTCACAGAAATCGTGGTCGTCTATGCTAAAGAGGAAACTCAGGTTGTTATTGGGGCAATGGAAGAGGAGGTTGAAGTGCAAGAGGGATAGGAAAGAGATATTTGGAAACCACCCCCAGAAGGTTGGATTAAAATTAATACTGATGGAGCTGCAAAAGGCAATCCAGGTAGAGCAGGAATTGGAGTGGTTTGCCAAAATCATGTTGGAACAGTGATCTATTGGGAACTGCAAGGCTTGGGAAGAGCCATAAACAATGAATCAGAAGCCATAGCTATCAAATATGCTTCTATTTGGGTAGTTAAACAGGGCCATAGGAGGATAATACTTGAATCGGATTCTCAAATAATGGTTGGAGCTCTAGATTGCATGAGGAACTTTGCTTTGAAAGCATGGAGGTTGAGGATTCTTGTCACTCAAATTAAGGAATTATGGAGGGAATTAGATGATGTGATTCTAGTTTATGTGAGTAGAGATTTAAATAAAGTGGCTAACTTCTTGGCTAAGATGGGTGCTGAGAAGGAGGTAGGGATCCAGTTGCACAATGACATGGCCATTGAGGATGAGGTGATTAGGCAGGGTCTTGAAAGGTCCCTAAGCTAATGATCAAAGAAAAAGCAAAGGGAGGAAAGGTGTCATGATATCGTGACATGTTGCTTTGTCATGGCCAAGGAAGGAAAGGTGTCATGATATCGTGACATGTTGCACCATCGTGGCCATAGGAGGAAAGGTGTCACGATATCGTGACATGTTGCTTCGTCACAGCCAATGGAGGAAAGGTTTCGCAATATTGACATGTTGCACCATCATGGCCAAGGGAGGAAAGGTGTCACGATATTGCGACATGTTGCACCATCGCGGCCAAGGGAGGAAAGGTGTCGCGATATCGTGACATGTTGCTTCGTCGCGGCCAAGGGAGGAAAGGTGTCACGATTTCGTGACATGTTGCTTCATCGCGGCCAAGGGAGGAAAGATGTCATGATTTCATGACATGTTGCTTTGTCATGGCCAAGGGAGGAAAGGTGTCATGATTTTGTGACATGTTTCTTCATCACGGCCAAAGGATAAAAGATGTCACTATATCGCGACATGTTGCATCGTCGCGGCCAAAGGAGAAAAATGTCGCAATATCGTGACATGTTGCATCGTCGCAGCCAAGAGAGAAAAAGTATCACAATATCGTGACATGTTTCATCGTCGTGGCCAAGAGATTAAAGTGTCATGATTTCATGACATGTTGTTTCATTGTGGCCAAAGGAGAAAAAGTGTCGCGATATCGCGACATGTTGCTTCATCGCGGCCAAAGGAGAAAATTGTCGCGATATCGCGACATGTTGCATCGTTGCGGCCGAAAGAGAAAAAGTGTCACGATATCGCGACATGTTGCAACATCACAACCAAGAAAGAAAAAGTGTCATGATATCGCAACATGTTGCTTCATCACGGCCGAAAGAGAAAAAGTGTCGCGATATCGTGACATGTTGCTTCGTCACGGCCGAGAGAGAAAAAGTGTCATGATTTCGTGACATGTTGCAACATCATGACCAAGAGAGAAAAAGTGTAGCGATATCGCGACATGTTTCTTCATCACAGCAAAAGGAGGAAAAGGTGTCGTGATATCACGACATGTTGCAATGTCGCGGCCCAAGGAGAAAAAGTGTCACGATATCGCGACATGTTGCTTCGTCGCGACCAAAGGAGGAAAAAGTGTCGTGATATCGTGACATGTTGCAACGTCGCGACCAGAATGGAAAAAGTGTCATGATATCGCGACATGTTGCATTTTCGTGGCCAAAGGAGAAAAGTGTCGTGATATCGTGACATGTTGCATTTTCGCGGCCAAAGGAGAAGAAGGAAAAAGTGTCACGATATCACAACAAGTTGCATCAACAGACCAAACCGATCCCCCTGTTAGCTAGTTAATGGTTTAAGATATTTGGCTCCATTGCAAATCTTCTTTTACTATTGTAAGCATGTGTTCTATCTGACTAAGGCTGGGAAAAGTCTCTTCCCAACTTGTAAATGATCTTTGTTTTAATACAAGTTTTTTCAATTTTTTTCAAAAAAAAAAAAAATGCTTCAGAACCTTAAAATGAATGCTTTAATTACAAAAATGTCTAAATAATTGAATGTATTAGCCTTAAACAACACAATTACTTGGATATTTAAATTCTTCAAAACCCCTAATATTAATGCAAAAAATCATGAACTTGTTAGGATTTTGAGTGTTTGATGGAATTTTAAAGAAAATAAAATGAAAGATAAAAAATGACAAAAGCTAGGGTTAGAGAAAAAAATTAGAAATCTGGAAAAATATGAAACAAAATGCAAAATACAATCAAAGAACTACTGCAAATAAATTTATCCTATTCCACAATAAAAATCATGAATACCCAATCTAAATTTGGTTAAGTGCAAGAGTCTAAGGAATTAAAAATATGCATCAAAAATATTAAATGATGCTACCATATCTATGCATAAAACACCATTAATAAACTTGATACATGTGAGATAAAGATATGCAATAAGAACATATTGTATTCAAAATATTATTTGCATACAAGGTGGGAGAAAAATCAGTTTTACGGTAGCTTGAACAACCTTCCAATATTCTTCTAGTGCTTCTGTTGCACAAATTTCTAGCTCTCATTTTTTGCATTTCAATGGAGATTTAAACTTCGAAAATAAACTTTTCATTTTTATCTTCCTCCTTTCTTTTCATTTTCCTTTTGCTTGGTTTGTAATTCTATATCCATTCACCTTATGTATGCATCCTCCATTCATAATACCTTTTAGAAACCATCGCATCTTCCACTTATTAACATATGTTTCAGTAAAGCCCTCATTTTTTATGATGTGCTTTCACCATCACTAAAATATTTAGTGCATAGTCTATAACATTATATACCCCACAACAATCCTTATAAAAATCTCAAGTATGACTCATCATAACAATGAAACCCAACTATGTGGTATTCCTAGGAATACTTGAGAATCACTAGAAGATATAAACTTTTATTTTATCTCAATACCTCATTTTCAATATGTGAATACCTCAATCACTGTAATACCAAAGAATTTGACTCATTTAAACAAGGTATCATTCGCCTCATTTGCAACTGTGAGCCTAAAACCATTATAAGTTACAAAACAAATACTTGTATGTGAGGCCATATATTCTACATTCATGCCTGCTTTGCCATGAGGTATTCACAGCATCTGGCAGAACCTAGACCACTCTTGGGATTTGAAGTTAAACCATGATGGGGGAGTTTGACCATTAATGAAGCGAGTGCCAAGATACTTTAATATCTCAACATAGTTGTGTGGGTGATCTTCAAAGATGACTTCATGAAGATTAAGTGAGCATCTCCATAACCTACATATCACACTCTTGTTGAGAGTAATCTCAACCCAGCAGTAAAATTTTATTTTTTTTGCAGTGCACCACGTTGCACAACATTTATTTTTTTCCATCCCATGTTTGTTATTTTATTTAATGTTTGTGCACATAATTATCTGTTTAGTGGAGAATATAGTTTTTTATTTAATGTTTGTACACATCCTTATCTGTTTAGTGGATAAGATAGTTTTTTATTTAATGTTTGTACACAACCTTATCTATTTAGTGGATAATATCATTATTATTTAATGTTCATGCTCATCCTTATCCCATGGAGCATAAGAGTGGTTAAAAATGGTGGTTGGGAAAAGATATAATTAAGTGTAATATGTATGCATTATAGACAAGAGATAAATGATAAGATATGTGACTCTGTTTTTCAACAGAGAGTGTGGTTGTTTATTGTTTGTAATTTTTCGAAATTAAAAAATTAATTTCAGCTCTCCATTATGTGTACTGTTAATATTAATATTTGTGTGTTTATTTTCCTCTAACCTCTTGAATTTATATCAGTGGTATCATAGTGGTTTACGGCTTAAATTCCAATGAAGAAATGGCTCAAGCGAGCATTATTTCAAGTCTGAATAACCCACAAATACCAAATTTTGATGGGAAGAATTATGAATACTGGTCTATTCTAATGAATACCTTGTTTTTGTCATAAGATGTATGAGAAGTTGTAGAGAATGGCTTCCCAGATCCAGTAAATGTTGCAGCACAAAATGAATTGATGAATGCACAGAGGAATACATTGAAGGAGAATCGGTTAAAGGATGCCAAAGCACTGCACTTTATATTTCAAGGAGTTGATTTAAGTATCTTCCCAAGGATTCAGTCTTGCACAAGATCAAAGCAATCCTGGGATACATTGGAGACAGTATATCAAGTAATAGAGAAGATAAAGACTACAAAGTTATAATCAATGAGGAGATACTTTAAGACTATGCAAATGAAGGAGTCAGAGACTGCAGACTCTTTCTTCACATCTGTTGTATAGTTGGTGAATCAAATGAGGTTCCATGGAGAGGATATTCAATACATAAGGGTGTTTGAGAAGATTCTAAGGAGTCTACCATCAAGGTTTGACTCTTTGGTTGTTGCCATTGAAGAAACCAAGAATATTGCATAATATTCCATTGATGAGTTGCAAGCATCACTGATTTCACATGAGCATCAGTTGAGAAGGTCTGAAGGTAGTTATTTGGAGAATACCTTCAAGTCACAAGTGAATATTGGTCCTAGAAGAGGAAGAGGCAGAGGAAGGTATAGTTTTAGGGGCAGAGGAATAATCCCTACAAGAGGTGGAACAACAAGCCAGCCAAGCTCGAGTGGAAGAGGCCAAAGCCAATAAGGTCAACAAAGCACAAGCCAAAAAAGCTATAATTAGAGGTAGAGCCAAAGCTAAGGTCAAGGCCAAAGGTATGATAAATTCCAAGTGGAATATTATTACTATAAGAAATTTGGTCATTATGCTAGTGAATGTAGAAAGAAGTAGTATGATCTTAGGAGGTAGAGAGCTAACTATACTGCTGAGAATGAGAATGAGGAAGTGTCGAATGATGGATTTTTTCTAGATTTTAACATTGTAGTGGATAGTCAGAAGGATGTTTGGTATTTGGATTCTGGTTGTATCAACCATATGACTGGCAATACAGGTATGTTTGTTAGTCTAGATGAAAATGTTAAGTCTAATGTCACCCTTGGTAATGATAACAAGGTTACTGTCAAGGGAAAAGTTAGAATAAATATATTGACAAATAAAGGGGAAAAGACATTTATAAATGATGTATATTATGTGCCTAGCTTGAAGCACAACCTGTTGAGTGTTGATTAGTTGATAGGAAAACATTATTCTATCAGTTTTAAGGATAACAAATGCACCATACTATATAAGACATTGAGAAATATATTGGGAGCTAAGGTTGAGATGACAAATAATAGGATGTTTCCTTTGAGGATAGCACATGATATGAGTACAAGTATGGAAATAGTCACACAGACTGTATTACAAGCAGATATTAAGGATAAGAATTGGTTGTGGCATTTGATATTAGGCAACCTTAACTTTGATTCATTAAATTTGTTGCATAAGAAGAATATGGTATTGGGATTGCCATCTATTGAAAGTTCTATAAAAGCATGTGAAGGATGCATAATGGGAAAATAGCATAGAGATGCATTCCCTATTGGAGTGACAACAAGAGCTCAAGCTCCATTGGAGATAACACATTCTGATATGTGTGGTAAGATGCATACACCATCATTGCATGGTGTTGTTTATTTTTTTACTTTCATTGATGATTACACGAGGAATACTTGGGTGTACCTATTGAATCATAAGGATGAGGTATTCGAGTACTCCAAATAGTTTAAATATTTGGTGGAAAAACAAGGTGGTTATATCATCAAGGTATTGAGAACCGATAGAGGAGGAGAGTATATGTCAAAGGAGTTTTAGAACTTCTATAAATATAATGGAATTCACCATCAATATACAACAAGGTACACACCCCAATAGAATGTAGTAGTTGAGAGGAAGAACAGAACCATCACAGATATGGCAAGGAGTATGTTTAAGGTAAAGCATTTGTTGAATGAGTATTAGGGAGCAATATTTAAATGTGTTGTATATATTATGAATAGATGTCCAACCAAGAGTTTGGGCAATATAGTACCATATGAGGCATGGACTGGAAGGAAATATAGTGTTTCCCACATGAGAGTGTTTGGATGTGTAGCATATGCATTTATCCCTGATGATTTGAGAAGGAATCTAGATAGCAAGTCAGAGAAATGCATATTTTTGGGTTATAGTGAAATTTCCAAGGCATACCAGCTGTACAATCCTATTACAAAGAAAATTGTAATTAGAAGAGATGTCAAGTTTTTTGAAGAGGAAGCATGGGATGGAAGCATAGAGAAGACTATCAATGTTTTAGGAGCTAGTATATTTGAATATAAACAGTAAACACCCCTGTAATACAAAATTAGAATCAGCAAGGACCATCAACATCGGTCGCAAGTAGTTCAAATGCACAACAAGCACCACCAGAAGCTCCTAGTATTCCAACATCAAGTGATTCATCAAATATGCCATTAGCAAGGTTAAGAAACTAGAATTTCGGGAGCTTGACTGATATTTACCAACAAGAGCAAGGTGAGCAAGATGAAGGCTCAAATTTATTGTTCGCATTGTATTCTCCAACTAAAGATCCAATTCATTTTGAAGAAGCCATCACGGAGGAGAAGTGTATATCTACAATGGATGAGGAAATAGAAGCTATTGAGAAGAATGAGATATGGGAGCTTGTAGATCTCCCCCAAGGCAAATATGTCAGTGGATTCAAGTGGGTCGATAAGACCAAATGTAATGCAGAAGGAAAAGTGGAGAGGCATAAAGCAAGGTTGGTAGTGAAGGGCTATAAACAACAATATGGCATTGACTATGAGGAAATGTTTGCACCAGTTGCAAGGATGGAAACCATTAGAACTTTATTAGCCATAGCAGCCCAACACAAGTGGAAAGTCCATCAAATGGATGTCAGGTCGGTATTTCTTCATGGATTGTTAAAGGAAGAGGTTTATGTTCAGCAGCCACTTGGATATGAAGCCATAGTAGAAGAAATAAAGGTGTATAGGCTTAAGAAGACCCTTTATGGACTGAAGTAGGCACCAAGAGCCTAGTATAGCTGGATAGACTCATACTTTATGAGCTATGGGTTCAGCAAATGTGATGGAGAGCCCACACTGTATATCAAAGAAAATAAAGGCAAGTTATTGATTGTTGTTTTATATGTGGATGATTTAATTTTCATGGGAAATGATGAGGCCATAGTAGCTAAGTTTAGAGAAAAAATGAAAAAGGAATTTGAAATGTCAGATTTAGGTCTTTTAAGGTTTTTTCCAGCCCATGTTTTTTGTTTTATTTAATGTTTGTGCACATCATTATCTGTTTAGTTGATAATATAGTTTTTTATTTAATGTTTGTACACATCCTTATCTTTTTAGTGGATAAGATAGTTTTTAATTTAATGTGTGTACACATCCTTATTTTTTTAGTGGATAAGATATTTTTTTATTTAATTTTTGTACACATCCTTATTTTTTTAGTGGATAAGATTGTTTTTATTTAATGTTCATGCTCATCCTTATCCCATGGAGGATAAGAGTGGTTAAAAACGATGGCTGGGAAAATATATAATTTAGTGTAATCTGTATGAATTATAGATAAGAGAAAAATGATAAGAGATGTGATTCTCTTGAATTTCTATCAACTCTGAGATAATTTTGCCATGTCATAACAAATTCAAAAGATAATACCATGTGGCACACCCATTATGGATCCCTGACATTATTGGTAGAACAATCTTCACCTTTTGCAATATTTTTCTCAATATCTTCATCAGCCCTAGCATTGTCCATTGAGCAGAAGACCATTTTTTCATCGTGTCAGCCACATTTCTAAAAGAAAAAAATTTGACACATGAGCTCTTGTTTTCTTATGATTTCACTCTTCCTGGAAATTATGCATTGGCTACAACTGCACTGTAACCTCATCTTTCCATATCTTGGAACCTCTACATCACCAATTATGTATGTTTCATTTTGATTACCTGCATAAAATAAATAATGGAGGAAATGGGTTTCTAGTCATTCAGACATTATTTCGATAATGTTTTGTCAGAATCGCAGCCAATTTTTACCACTCTATTATATCCACACTCATTTTTCAATTTTTTAGCACCGTTTGTCTCATTATTATCACGTAGGAGTGTTTTACTATAGTCAATTACTCCTGATATTTTGACTAACTAAGATCTATGGAACTATTTTGGCATGTAATATGCTATTTGGAAACCTTTATAAATGAAATATCACTGTTATGCTTCTCCCCACACACCTCATGTAATTTCTTCAAGAGGTGAGCTATCTCAACCTGTGCTAGTGGATATTTCACCAATGGTGTCAAAAAAGTCTGCACCGATAAATCCATCCCAAACCAATTGCAATTCGACTATTTTGGGGTGTACGTTAGAATATTTCGCTCAATCGACAGTGGCACTATATCACTACACACAAATTTCTCGGCCCTTTCTATACTTGAAACTTTGACATCGATGCCCTTTACTGGTGGAGTGCTTTATACGTAGTTTTTTCTTGTATATTTAAATAAATATATTTTATCATGTTTCACCATCATATCCCAATAGGAGCAATTGGATTTCTTTATTAGTCCTTCGATGTATTAAATTTGAGAGAGAGAAGAAAAAATGAAGATACCTTCATGCCACCATTCATGAATTCATATATGGTGAAATCCCATGTGGCCTTGGGATTCTCTTGTGTAAACTACTACTAATAGTTCCAAGTGAACTGTGTCGATTAAATAATTTTTTTATCCCACATGTGTGCAAGTTTGGAGCAATGAAGACTTTATCAGCATCAACACTCCTTATTTAATTCAATGAGTTGTTCACCCACCTAGTTCTATGTGAGAGCATACCCGAACTTACCACATGGTATTGCCTTGGAGTTTTGATTTGTTGATTGTGTTGTGTACACTGGTCCGAGACCTCCACCTTAAAATTAGTGTCATGTTTGGCTTTCCACCATCTTCCATGTGATCACATTGTTGTTATACATTTTTCATCCATTTATCAATCATCCACATCATCCTTGACATCATCCTCTCTTGGATATCCTCACTATTCATAGAAGTAGTCAACATCAAGTATAATCTAAACATGTTAAAGGTAAAGGCATTAAATGTAATCCATATCATTAACGATAATTAACAAATAAACTTTCAAAGAAAAGCAACATGATTATATATACAACCATACAATGGAAACCTATATAAAGGAGATATTTATTTTATTTTTATTTATTTATTTAATATTATTATCATTTTTACTTTTGTTTTAATTTCATTTTAATTCTTATATATATATATATATATATATATATATATATATATATATATTAAATGCATGAGGTGAGTGATAATATCATGAAGATCAAAACATGAAACTACAAACATGATTCAGTGAGGAAATTATGATAAAAGCCTTTGGACCTTTATATCCTCCCTATAGACCGTAAAACCCTACTACAAAAGCTACATTGCAACCAAATTTATAAAACTATATGAGTGCAAACTACCCTACAAAACCCTCAATGCAAACCAAATTTTTTCAAGCCTCTCAAATGAAAATGTGGGTCCCCAAATTTGGGGCATCTTGCACGACAATCACAACAAATGGTAACTCTATTAGGAAATTATTCTAAGCATTTTAGATGAAGAACCTGATATAAAACCAAGAAAACCAAAAATTAGATAAATATACATCATCTAGCAACATATAGAGAAGATAGAGGTAGACATTTTCAAATGAAAACAAATGAATTATTTGCCTTTGCTCGGTGTGTGAATTGTGATTCATTTTAGCCTTCTTGAAACAATTCAGATGCCATCATTTTTTTTACATTTAGGCTATGGGATGCCACTCATTAAACATGTTCCTCTACATTGCTTTACTTCTAGCTAGGCATCTATAGCCCCAGTGGATATGACATTGATCTCTTCTATACCTTGCTCTACTATCAACCAGGCATCCATAACCGTAGTAAATATTATTTGAATCACTGAAGCATTAGACTAATTTTGTATTTAACTCTTCTTCTTCTTTTTTCTTTTCCTAGACATTGCTTCACTACGAGCTAGGCATCTATATCCTCTATGGAGATGACTTTGATATTTTGATTGATTTAGATTTTTTTTTTTTATTAAGCATTGTATTTCTTTGCAAAATTTACCTACCACCTAGGTTAGAGGCCAAACCAAAATGACTTTATCCTTCAAGATTTTAAAGAATACCCTTTAATATGTGAGTTACAATATGGATCTTTAGTGAAATGTTTTATTGTTACACCTTTCACCATCTTAATACAAAATATAAGAATGATTACTAAACAATTGCATCCCCCTTTTACTCTATTTTACCTAGTTTTAGATTAAGCAATCCATCCTACATGCACAAGAAAAACAAAACTCAAACAAATAAACCAAAGCCTAACCTAATGAAAAATGTAAAGAAAGCAAATACCCAAAACTTGTAAGATAAAGGACTATGTACAAAAGCACCACACAAAGAAAAGTGAAAGCATGAAAACCTAAAATCTACATACAATAATATATAATCATAGTACAAATGATACAAGAACATGGCTTCCTCATGGGTTAAAGTAGTTCTTGAGAAACTGCACTTTAACAAGTAAATGAACATCATCCCCAATCAATGTTTTTAGAAAAAAAGTATTTTCACCAAGAATTTCAGAAATCTTGTATGGCCCAAGCCAAAGATAGTCAAATTTATCATGGTCACCATTTTTCTCATGTACCTTATCCCAAAGCAAAACCAAATCAGAAATTCTAAAATATTTAATTCTAGCTTGATTGTCAAAACATATTTTAATAATATCTTGATGTTTGATAAAATGAAGTAAGGCATCCTCTCATTTTCCATCTAAGTGCATGAGGTGAGTGAGATGAGCTTCAATTTTATCATTCATTTCAATATATTCTTTCATGAATTGTAAAGTTTACAATTTAAGATTAGCGGGAAAATTTGGATCTTGACCATACACTAAATGATAAGGTGAAGTTCCAATGGATTCTTTAATTCTTATTCTATCCGCCCACAATGTCTATTTATTATGCCAATATCGATGATTATTCTTAAGCAACTTCTTAATAATTGACAAGTTTTTATTAGATGATTCAGCTAATCCATTACCTTGTGGACTAAAATTAGAATAATGTTTGATGCTCACCTTGTTATTGTATTTCCATTCTACAAAACAAAGTGAAATAAAAGTAGAACCATTATTATAAAAAACTAAATGTGGCATTCCAAACCTAGTCATAATATATTCCTCCAAGAATCGAATGACAACCTTAGTAGTATAATTTTTGGTGGGGGTAGCTTCCATCCATCTAGTACAATAATAAAAATCGATAAAAATGAACTTATGGGAAGCTTAAGAGTTAGTTTTTATAACCCCTAAAAAATATAAACCCCACTAAGAAAAATATCTCATCTCAACTACCGGTTGTAATGGCATAGGTGCATGTCTCTCTCTACTAATTGCAATTTGACAAATATGGTAAGAACGTACATGGGAATGAGTATCTTTAAATATGTGTGGCCAATAGTAATCAGATCTCAATATTCGTTGTGTCATGGCATTTGTAGAACCATACCCCATCCCACACTTACCATAAAACGTATATAAGTTGTGAGTGAATTCTTCCTTACTCAAGAAATGAAGAAAAAATCCTTCATAATTTTTCCTATACAACACACCAAAATTAATCTTAAAGTTAATATATTTCAAATGAAGAGCTCTTCTTTGTGTAGCATTAAAATGTGAAGGACACTTACCATTCTATAATAAATAAACAATATCAATATATCACTCATCTTGTCTGATGTCCTCTACATTATAATGCTAATAAGAAATTTTAGGATCTATCTTAGAAGTGCTTTTATCAAGCCTTATCCTCAAACTAGCTTCATTGGATGGATCTCAAGATCAAAATCTTGTAAATTAGACATCCACTTCCCTCATTTTTTGCCTAGTTCATTCTGCATCAACATAATTTTTACAGCAAGGTTAGGTACAATGGAAAAAAACTCTACTATGCAAAATATAATGCCTAAAATTTTTGATAGTTTTAAATAAGGCATACACTTTTTTATCCAAAATGGTATATCTTAACTGTGCATATTTAAATATGAAATCATAAAATTAATAAGTTTTTCATAATTACCTTCACTTTTTTGAGTTAGCACACTAGTAAATCAATGATCAGATGCAAAATTATAGATGAAAAATGGTTTCTTGTAATCAGGACTTACCAAAATAGGTCCATTGGAAATGGTTTCTTTAACACTCTAAAAATCAGTTCTAGCCTCACATGTCCACTTAATATTAACATCCTTTTTTAATATATCATTCAATGGTTTAACAATTTCAACAAATCCAAAAATAATTTTTCTAACAAAATTAATTTTTTCAAAGAATGACCTAAGCTCTTTCTTACTACCCAAAAAAGGAATGTTTTGAATTACCTCTATCCTTGCAATATCTATATAAATTCCATATTTTGATATTACATGTCCCAAAAATTTATCCTTAGTTACTCCAAATATGCACTTAGGATTAAGTGAAATTTTATGTTCTCTACACCTTTGATGCATCTTTCTCAAGTCATTAATGTGATATTTGTTTTTGGAAAAACAAGGATATCATTTACATAAATGACTATGCATTTACCAATAATATCTCTAAAATCATATTCCATGGTAGGCTGAAAAGTAGCACTTGTATTAAGCAAACCAAAAGGTATTTTCTTGTAAGCAAATGTTCCCCATTTAGTAGTAAAGGCGATCTTCGTTCTATCTCTTGGGTCAATAAGAATATGATTATAACTGGAATATCCATAAATAAATGACATCATTTCAGATCCATTAACCATTTGTAAAATGTTATCAATATAAGGAAGAGGGTAGTTATCCTTTTGTGAAGCTTTATTAAGGTTCCTAAAATCAATACATAATCGAATCTCTCCAGTTTTCTTTCTAATAGGAACTATGTTTGCAACCCATATGGAATACCGGATAGGAAATATAATTTTTGCATCTAATAACTTTTTAACTTCCTTCTCTATGAGATTTTCCAACAATGGGTTAACTGGACGTTGTTTCTACCTGAAAGGTTTAGATTCAAGCTTCAAATAAATTGTATGCATGATAATGTTTTGATTATAAGTTTTTAAGTCCTCATAAGGCCATGCAATACAATCCATATAATCTTTAAGTGCATGTATTATTCCTTCCCTTGCATGATGTGTGCATGCTTTCCCAATGAGTACATTATGTGAATCTTCATTATTTCCAATATTAACTACATCATATGCATCACTTGGAGGTGAGATTTTATCACACCTTTTGCTTTGGTAGTCAATATCAAAAAGTTTTTCAAGTGAGACAATACCTTTTGGGATAGCATTGGTCCTCTTCATTACCTCATATTATTCATCTTCATCCTCTTGTAACTATTGGTCTTCATCAATCACATGATTTTCAAAGATGCCTGAGTTAGTTACAAATTCAAAAATGTGTCTATCACTTTCAAATACTTGTAAATTTTTAACATTATCACGTATAGAAAGACAAGGAACCAATTCTATTGAAAAAAATTAGTTTCTTTTTATCGATGGGATTTAACGTACCTACATCAACTACCAAATAATATGCAACACGGTTATTATTTCTAGAAATTAAAGAAATTTTCAAGGTTTCAAATTCATCTATTAAGTCTCTAACTCTAGTTATATAATGAATTAGCCTTTCGTCATGACATGTGTAATTATCCATTACCTATCTAATAACTAGCATTGAATCACCTAATACTTTAAAATATTTAACATTTTTATTTAGATCTAATTGCAATCCATGAATTAAGGCTTCATACTCCACTATATTGTAAGTACATAGAAATTGTAATCTAAATGTAGCAAGAGAAGACTTACCTTTAGGGATAATGAGCTCAACCCCAAATTCACTGTCCTATTTGAATTTAGATCCATCAAATTTGAGTGTCCAAACAAGATGATCATTATTAAGCAGGTCACAAGATAGAATTTCAGCATTAGATTTATTTGTAACCAACTTAGCATCCAATGTGTAAACTCCCAACTCAGACTCGTTATAAAGGGTTTCATTTCATTTGTTATATTCTTTGATCAACTCATTAATTTTGGGCTCTCTTTCAATTCAGATTTCATTGGCTATCCCTTTCTAATGTAACCACATGTGTGAACAATTTGTAGCCATATACCCATTCAAATTTTTGCTCCAATCCCTAGCCAATAACATACCATATTTATTAGGAATATCAACAACATGAATATCAATGTATTATTGAATTCTAGGCTCATATTAAATATGAATATGGATGTTATGGAGCATGCCTACAAAATTCACCTTAGATCTGTCTAATTGTATCACCATTCTATTTGAAGGATTGGGTTTCAAACCCAGTCTTTGACAAATAACATAAGGTATTTCATTACCTGATGTGTCTAAATCTAACAAACAATTTTGTAAACTTTTTCTTGTAATTATGATTGTTAAGAGGTGTTGAGTAGAAATTTTTCCCAATTGCAAAATCACCACCACACTTAGGATTTTGATTAGAAAACCCTCTCTTGCAAAGAAATAGATATTTCTCCAAGGTTCCTTTTAATTATGTATGCTTGTATGCTTATGAAAATGTGTCAAATAAGTGTTAGGAATACCTTAGTGATTGCAAGTAACTATTAACAAGGGGTATAATTTGGTCTTACTTGATTATGCTATGTTATTGATTGTTCATGAAACTTAAAAGTAAAATCTTATGTGATTGGCCCTCATATGACCAACATGAAAATACCTTAGTTCATTTTATCTTGAAGGATTTTAGGTAGATTTTATCTTCTTTGATTAAATAGATTCTATACGAGTTTTATCTTCTTTAAACCCTGCTTTGAACATGAAACCAAATATTAAAATCTATCTCTAAACTGTGAATCTGGATAGAGAGTGGATTCATTTTATGTTGCTCTGATGAATGAAAAGAAAGTAAATCTACATGCTTAACTATGAAAATATGTTGGTATTTGAAATATAAACTATCTCCCTTTAATGAAATTGATATTCATAAAGAGAAATCAATTTATTTATCTACCCCTCTTTGATGAAATTGTAATTTTCATAAATATGAGTCAATTTATAGCTTGAAAAACAAAATGCCAAGCTTGCAAATTTAATCCTCTTTTAAAATGTGAAAACCTATAAATTTAAAATTACAAAATTCTTTTAAAGTTGACAACTTTGAATAATTTTTGTAATTTTGAAATGACTTCAAAATAAAATCGAACTGGCTTAAAATGAAATATTAAAGCTCATTCTTGAGATCCGTGCATTTATTTTTTGGATTTTTAATTTTTTATATATATTATTTTATTTTTTGAATTTAAAAAAATACAAAAGGGAAGGGTTAGAAAAAAACAATATGGAAATTGGACCAAGAGATGGAAAATGACCAAAGAGGAACTACATAACCCCAATTCGACCTATGCTACAAAAAATGTTAGATCCTGAATATAAACACAACTAGGTTAGACTTGCATCCACATAATCTAAGATCCAGTTATGGTGAGATTCTAAGGAATAAACATGCATTAAATTTATCCAATGATGCTACCAACTTAACACATAAAACACCATTAAAATAACTCTAAAGCATAGAGAAATATGGGCAATAAGAGCATATTTTATTCAAAATCTTCCATTTCTGCATACAAATGTGAAGCCATAATGTTGGCAATAGTTCAAAAAGCCTTCCAATATTATTCCACCTGATTCTTGTTCCAAAAATTCCAACATGTGGCTTTAAAAAATCCAACCTTTGTAATCTATTTCAATCACTTATTTAAAATTGCAATATGTCTTTTCGTTCTCTATTTCCAACTATTCATTTTTGCTCCCATAATTTCTTCTCATTTTCTTTTATTTTTCTTTCAAACATTTTAGCTTTGTAATGATTTCTCTCACTTGCTACCACTCTTGTAACCATCACTTTATTCATTACATTCTCTAGTAATGTTTTTTCCTTGATTTACTTAAATACCATGGTGGATTTGGTTTTGTTTTGTTCTGAATTCTTTATCATCTTTTGGTGGTAAATTTATTTTTTTTAATTTTAACCTCATTCACCTCCATGATATACATGGGAGTAACTAATTTTATGTCATTTTCAAAGTGTTAAGGTGAATTAGGATAAAAAAAAAGACCATAATTAACATGCCTCCTCATTGATTATCCATGGTCTATAGCATCACTTGTGTCCATGGTATCATTGAAGGATTCATCATCCCTGGCTACGTTCGAACACTACCATCCTTCTGCATTGTCTCGATTCTATGCCAAATGGTGCCTTGAAAACCGAATCCACCTACTTTTACTACAAATGATGTCCTTCACCTTCATTTCATACATAATACCTACTTGAAATTTCTCCTCATACAACACTATTCTCATTTTTTAATGCATGCTAAATCATTGCCAAATGGTCTCCTTTTGCCAATATTTTTTGCAAGGCTTCAAAAGAGGGAATACAGGCATTGATTGCAAGGTACCATGATATATAGTGTCTCCCATATTTTTGTGTAACCCCCATAGCTAAAAATATAAAACACTCTCCACTTTGACATCTGCATGTCACCCCACGTCTTCAATGCTAGGTCATCTTGTCATCGATTATGTATCCATGCACAAATTGATAGTGTCTCCTGATTGATCATTTTTTTTACCATGAGAGCTAGTTATATATTCAACTCAGTTAAGCATAGGTGAAAATTGTCGCTTTGCCATGGTTAAACCTGTGAAATCCAATACATTTTCCTCCTCACTATGTTCTACGTCCATGAATATTTATCATCATCCCTATGAGAATGCTTGTATGGTAGCTCCCCAATCCATATCTGCGTAGTTTTTTGTTTTGATAATTTTGGTCATCTATGTCGTCTATGGTGCATTCACATATTGGTTCAAGGTCATCCCACGTAGTCATAGATTTATTTATATTATTTTTCAATAGGACTTCGATAAAACATCAAGTGGCATAGTAGTAGAATCCTCTTTCTCCCCACCGAATTTGACCTCTTCGATGTTGGTGTTTTGGGCTCTGATGTTTCTTCCTCAAAATACAGTAATGCAAACATGTGTACCTATAATGTCGTACTCGTTGGGGGCCAGTGTGTAAATAAATTTCATGTCATTTGACGTTATGTGGCCATTTGTACATCCTTACATAACTTGTTATCCACGATGACTACTACTACCTTCCCTGTCAGCATCCCATCGCTATGCCAGCTCATGTCCATAATCCATGTCAACATACTACCTCATCCGCTAGTCCCTTATCATCGAGTCATTGGTATACATCACTGATAGTCCATAACACAACTTTGTTCAGGCTATTACCACTTCAACACTTTGGGTCCACATCCTGATCCATATCACCTCAATGATCTGTGCCCTTGACATGCCACACCATAGTCTCATCTAGATCATCCCTTAGAAGCTAGGTTGACTTTTGGTCCATCTCACTATCCGAGTCATCCAGGTTTCCTTACGTAAAATGATAGACATTAATAATCCCCTAAATTAACAAATGAAATTGAACATTATGCATAAGTATTTAATAAGTCCAATCCACATCTAAAAGGGCTTCATAATTAATCATGATATATATTAATTTACTTCGTCAAACCCATGCATATAAAAGCAAATGGTATTGACTTTGAACTTTGGTTTGAATGAGTAATTAATTAGGAAAGCTATATTGGTTTTTACTATAATTTTTATTATATTTTTATTATTATTATATATATATATATATAGATATATATTATTTTTTTTTTTCTTTTATTTCATAATGTGAATCAATTAGTTTTAAAAATTTTAATCATTGAAATTCAAAATAAAAAGTAAAACCTTTTTAAAGCTAACTTCAAAATCAAAACAAGTAATAAAAACTATTATTCTTGAATAACAAAACCAAAACACACTAACCACAAGTAAACTTTGGAACTCAAATTAAAAAACACCAAAATACCACACAGAGACAACCAAAAATCCCAAAAACCAAAATTTTAAGGTGGGTCCCCAAATTTGGGGCTAGTTGTGCAATGGCCACAACAAATGGTGACTCTGTTAGGAAATGCTCCTAGGCATTTCAAATGAAGAACCCAATTCTAAAACCCAAAGAAATAAATATTAGAGAAATATACATTATCTAGAAATATTCGAAGAAAATGGGGTTAGATAGTTTCAAATGATAACACATGAAACATTTGTCTTTGCTTAGTGTGTGAAAGTGATTTTATTTTGACATTCCTAAAACAATATAGATTACATCACCTGATTTACATTTAGGCTATGAAGTATTGTTCATTAAAAGAAATTTTTATAGACAGATCCCTGCTACCAGTCAGGCGTCTATAACCCTGGTAGATTTTATCTAAATTTCCCTTATGTGTAATTGATATTTTTGCAATGTCTTTCTTTTTGAACAAGTTTTGTCTAGACGGAGCCCTACTTCCAGTCAGGCGTCCATAGACCTGGTAGAGTTTATCTAAACCTGGTGACTAATTTTATCATGTTATTCTTTGCTTGCTTTATATATATATATATATATGGCTTTGCAAAATTTAATGCACCACATGGGTATTTGAAACTAGAGATAGAGCATGTTAGATTTTTGCCTTAATTTGTAAACCAAAATGACTTCATCCTTCAAGATTTCAAGGGATGTCCCTTAATATGATGTGTTCATGTGTAGCTTTAGAAAAATGATTCATTGCCCCAAAATTCATTATCTTAGTCCTAAAATAAATAAGTTATTACTAAACAACTTCATTATTTTTCCTTGATCCACATTATTCCAAAGTAGGTGATTCACCCTACATGACAAAAAATCAAGAGGTAATTAGTAGCGATCATGAAACATAACCACAAATCAATGTAGCAAACCCATAATACAAAACTCGAAAACAAAACCAATCTTAACCTAATGCAAACCTACAAGAAAGCAACAACAAAAATTGCCAAACCAACAACCCAAAAAACAAAACTAAAAATAAAAGCGATAAAACCCACACTATATATAATAATATACACTATGGTACAAGAAAAATTTAGGCCATTATTTCCTTGGATCCCAAACCTAATTAGTACACTTTAAAAGATATATAACCTGATTTGCATGCCAAGCTTTACAAAAATCCAACCAAAGTAATATTAGGCCAAACAATATAACAACCCTCATTTTGCCTCTCTCACCCCACCAATTTGATTTAGTTCCATTAGCAATCCCATAGTGGAGTTTCAAATCATCAAATTGATAATACAATAATTGATCTTCAATTATTTCTTATCTATTCCTTAAAATGCCAATTTCATAATTCAAATCATGATATAGAATTAGGCTTTCCTTTTTAAAAATGAAATTTTGCAAGTAGAAGCTTATTTCTAAAAATTTAAATGCCAAGTTATTTTTCACATCTTTAGGTGAATCATGCTTATGCAATAATTTGCAAGAATCTAGGATGTCTACTAGATAAGAATTATTACAAGTTTATTATAGACACCTAAAACACATCATGTTTAGTAGACTACTCATATGGGCACATTCGAAGGCCATATGACTAATCTTGGACCTTTCCAAGAGCCATCAGTGGTCTTAACCACTCACAAGGGGTAGTTCTATCCCATTCAGGTGTGGCCACTATTGACCAAAGTAGTCACCAACATAGGCTACTGAAGCTAAGAGCGGTCATAGCTAGTCACTACTCTAGACAATGACTAGCACTGAAACACAAATTAGTCGTGAATTCAGGCCAAAATCACACAGACTAACAACACTTGCATTATTTGCAAGCGGTTTTTGGTGTGCATCTCCCAGAGATCCTCCTAATTTCCCCTTCCATTTAAATCTGTGACTAAGCCTTTCCCTCTAATGATTAGTTACATGTAGATCTGGATCTTGAATTCTCTAGGAAGCCAAGATATGGATCTAGATATGAATCTAGGATGTCTACATATGCATTCTCCTAGTAAAAAAAAGGATTAGATTTTTTATGTAGTGAAGCCCTAGTGAATTGGAGAACAATTTCTAAATCCCCTTGAGGAGTAATGAAGTGGTTTTTGATTGATCAATGACAATGCATCATCTAAGGATTCAAATCAACATGTTTTTCACTGCCAATTAGTCTATATATACTAAGATAACCCTTGAACATAAAGTTACATGAATTATTGAGTGTTTTTGCCCCTAGTTTGTGAGGAAGAAGGTTTGAGTTCATGGATGTTATCCTTAACAAAGGTCTGTAGGCACAACCTAGGATTGTAGACAGTATTTCCTAAGTTTTAAGCATATATTTCTCATTATTTTTGCTTTATTAGTTAATCTTAGCATAGATATATCATTTCATTATATTTGCATAGTAGTTTCTAAGTCATTTATGCATTTCCACTTATCCTTGCATAATTATGCTTTTAGTATGCTTTTATATCATTTCGCATAGGTCTTAAAAGAGAGCATCATCATGAGAGGCAACATATGCTACTGATCACTTTCTGTTTTTTGTTGATCATAGATCATAGGTTCCTAGACCAGTTCAAAGTATATTTGGCATAAAATATCTCTGAGCAAGAGAGAATAAGGCATTAGTAAGTCATTGAATAAATTCATGTACGAATATGAGAGGCCTGCGGAGTGCACCACCCCCTTGCAAGGGTCCATATCCACTTGTATTCATTGTATCAAATACGGTATCACTAAGAGGGACCAATATGTAATCAAAGTTTCAAAGGAAATTAATAAAAGAGATCTCTTGATTTTGTTACTTTCTTGTTCTTTGTGCATTTATGGTTCTTTCGCTTGATATTATGCTACAAGTAGATTAGGTGGATGCTTCCCGAGGTCATACAAATGGTGATCATGGTGGGATGCCCTCCTATTTTTCTATTTTTTGGCTTATTTTCTGAGATTTTATGTGTTTTATATGTGTAGGTCTAGCTACTCTTAGTGATAGTAGCTAGTAGATAGAGGCTACTTTTGAAGGTAGTCTCCAGCAGTAGTTTCTCTAGTCGATAGCAACCAGAAAAAAATTAGTAACATAGGGTATTTTGTGCTTCATCAGATATGGATTTCAGGTTGGGGTAACTCTCTACTATTTTTTCTTTCTCTATCTATGATGTGTTTCTAGAATATAGTAGGTAAAATATCATTTTAATCAAGAAAACATAGAAAAATATTTAAAATAAAAATGCATAAAGCTTCTTAATTCTCTTAGTTTTCTTCTAGTCACTGCTAGGAACAATGGACCTCTTATTTCATATATGCCCTAGTCTCCAGTGGTCTAGGTTTTTTTGTAGATATTGATTGCATGGGGCCCAAATAGAGGCCATTATTTCATAAAGTAGTAATACATTCTCTGAAAGTCATGGAATCATTTAAATATGCATTTTTTTTAAAATGAAATGTTTCTTTTTAGGCATATAGGAAATAGCATGAGTGCTTCATGATGCATATTTTTCTTTGTGCAAAAATTTAAAAGGAACACTCACACACCACAATTTATCTAAACACTAGTGCGGTGGACTTCATCACCATCCATTAGTAGAGTTTAGCAATGGTGGCCTTCATCTCCACCCGTTGGCTCAAATCCCATGTATCCTTTTATATTGGCCAATACCGGATCCAAAAACTAATGTAGCCTAGAAAAATTACATGTACTTCTCTTTGGAGGGTATGACACTGACTAGGTGATACTAGATGAGGATATGGTAGGACTTGTACTCTGTGACCAGGTGTGAGTTTCATCTCCACACTTTGGTGGGTTTACATGATCAAAATTTCTCTACTTATTGTCGAGCTGTAAGCATACAGGTGAAATCCACTTAAACAATATGAGCATTACATCAACAATTTTCAAAACACAATGCGAGTAGTTTAAGTTATCAACAAATCTAAACACACAAGACCAGTTGTAGGACCACCAAGAATATTTAAAAGAGATAAACACTTGTTTAATTTTTTTGTGTGTTCTAAAATCTACATAAGAGATAATTCATAATTGTAATGGTCTTCACATGGAGGAACCACCCTCAGTCCAATGTTGAGGTAGAAACTAACACTCCACATAATCACAATCACAATGATGTTGAGCCACCCACACATAATATCATTGAACAAAGTTTAGCAAGTCTTAGAGGTGATAACTCAACCCAAGGAAGTGCTCCTTGAGAAACCCTAGCTAGAGAATAATATCTAGGTTCTTCTTGTGGTAGGCATGAGGGGGCCTCAAGGACCTGATATTCATATAGACATGAGGGATCCTCAATGTCCCAATCTTCACATATATGTAAGGGGGCCTCAAGGTCCCAATATTCACATAGACATGAGAAGGTTGTAAGGTCCTAATCCTCATACAGACATGAGGGGGCCTCAAGGCCTCAATATTCACATAGACATGAGGAGGCTTCAATATCACAATATTCACATTATAAACTTAGGTCAGATTACCTCACTAAGGGATAAGACACAAGGTATGTGTCTAATCATAGATCCACAACAATTATTGACCTCCCTGAAGATGGGATAATAGTCATAGATCATTATCTCATTGGTGCCAATGGAACCCCATGAGATAGGCTGTGGGAATCCAGACATCTTGATGAGTTGGATTGAGTTATCTCGAGATAAACTCAAATAAGTAATGCTACTACACATTCTATTTTAGTAAGTTCACATAGGCATCAGACAACTAGGCACACTATTGATTCAAGGGAGGCCTCAAAGCACCCCCATAGCATGCACACTACCTCTAAGCATGGGGTTATGGAACATAGTTCAATTTACATAGACTAGGTCACCTTGATAGACAAGGATAAAAGTGTAGTAGGAGCCTCTCCAAGGGAGATTTCCATTAGGACTCCTCGTAGAGAGTTACAAAGTCATGGACCTTCAATGGTAGATCAGTATGACCATATACGTAGGTTAGAGGAAACACTATGCACAGAGCAAGAGTGCTCAAAAATTCTCAAGCAATAGGAAACATGGAGAAAGTAGTGTTAGCACCTAAATAAGTAGTGCTTGAGAGAGGAACAAATAGAGTGTGAAGAACAAGCCAATAGGTTGGATCGATCCAACTTACATATGGATAGACGTGTTGATTCTTAGCATGAGAGACGTACTAGATAAGGAAATGAGTGCACTCACCATACATCACATCATGATGTGAAGCATTAACAACACCTAGATCTAGAACATGTACAAAATAATCAAGAATAGGTGGGAATAGAGGATCAAGAGTAAATATATTTTGAACCTTCATATTTGGCCATGGGATATGAATATAGACATACAAATCAAGTGGACGCAGGATTACCTCCTCGACCACCATGAGTAAACCTTCAAGAAAAATAGATCATTTCTTTGAAGGTAGATAAAATACTCACTGATAGATTCAAATATATTGATAAATAATACACGGTTGGGTAGAATCCAACCTTGAGCAAGATACATAATCAGCCTTTGTACCCTTCAGTACCAAGTCCTGCATATCCTAGGCACTTTGAGATGCCTAGGTTAGACAAATTCAAAGGAGAGGAAGACACGCAAGAAAATGTCACAAATTTCATGAACACATACTTCCAACTTGAACATAATGATGCCCTAATGCTAAGAACATTCATCATGACATTATTGGACGTAATAATTGAATGGTTAAACCAACTACCTAAGCACAACATCCTCAATTTTAAGCAGTTGATGAATGCATTTCTTGAATGCTTTTATTTTGGCATAAAGAAGAAATAAAACTTGTCCAATATAGTAAACCTAAAGTAATATGATGACAAGCTAGTTATGGACTATTGGAATATATGGAGGAAAATAATGGTAAAACTACCATTTATTGTTCCCACTGTAGATCTCACCTGGATATTTACTAAGAGTTGTGCAAAGCACATCTCGTTGATCTTGCAATTACAATAGTATGAAAAATTCAAAGAAGTGTTGGTTCAAGCTAAGCTAATAGAATACATCAAGGTTGAATAAGGAGACCTTAAGATATAAAATAAAAAGGATTAGAATAACAACAACCAAAACAACAAGAATAAAAAAAAGCAGGCCAAGCATACTCAATTCAACCAAGTTATGTTAAACATGCCGAAGGGAGGGAATAGCCAACAATCGTAGAACTATCAGGATCAGCCCCCATTGGCCAATTATAACCCAAATAAAAACCAAGGTCAAAATAAGGAATGTTGGTCACCTTGGTATTTCATGCCTTTATCAGAGTTTATGCAAATGATATTCAACCATCTAAGTGAGGCACAAAGACTCAGGCTACCTAAGGTATAACTTCTTGACCCTAACCATCCCAAGCCCAAGGAATATAGGGAAGATAAGTATTGTCCATATCATAGACTATAGGGGCATGATATTGAAGCATGTATCAAATTCAAGAATCTTGTACAAAACATGATCAAGAAGGGTGAACTACAAGTTGATAACACATTGGCACCCAAAAATAGAGACATGGGTATCTTCATAAACTTGTTGCCTAACCATGAGATCCCTAGAAATCAAGATGCTTAAATAAGCCAAGTCCAAGTCGAACCTCCCACTCAGGGATTCATTAAAATGGTTGAAATAGTCAATGTGCCAATAAGAAGTCAATGATATAACCAACCAAAGCCTCCAATGTCTCATATTCGTATCCTAACTACACCTCGATAAATGCAAGTGTAGAATAATCCTCCAGGTCCACCAATGCAACCTATGATAACTATTCAAAGTAGGCTTGTGCAGAATATCCAAATGATATCAGCCAACTTATCAATTTATGATATCATTCAACAGTCTCCCAGACATAGGGAGACTCTAATGGAAATCTTGAGGTTCATTGAGCTACAGCCCCAGAACCCTGATGCATTCACAAAATTTATAGGGTAAGTCTAATAATGTCAAGAGCCTATGATCCATTTCTATGATCATGAAATAAAGGTAGTACCTACTACCATAGCAGACCTACCTCTGCATATCATCATGTCCATCAATGATATATCCTTCAAGTGGGTTCTAATTGACATGGGCTAGTCAATTAGCATTATAACAACAAAAGCTATAGGGTACCTAAAAATACCTAGGTCAAACATCATCCCAACCTCCTACACATTGAGAGCTTTTAATGATGCACTGTGCTCCATAGTGGGTACAGTCATCCTACTGATAAAGGTAGGGCATAAGACCATCCTCGTGATGTGTTATGTATTGGAGAGGGTCATGTAGTACAATATCCTCCTAAGGCATCCCTGGATAAGGGATATGCAATTCATTCCCTTGATATTAAACCAATGCATCAAATATGTGCATGAGGTACAAGTACATGTGGTTCCATCGGATGAAGAGCCATTCAAATATGTGCATCATGTTGACTTAATAGGGGATTTTATCCTTCTGTTGGACATTTTGAGTCCCTAAGCTAAAAGTTGTCATTGATGTCAAAAGAACCTATGTAAGTAAGCACTATGATTTTGCTCCACAAAGAGCTTCATGAGAAGCCAATGTTTTGATCAAGGATTCTAGAAGGGATGCATGGAATTTGGTTCTAGAAGGATCTTCAAGGGAATCTTAGCAAAAGTTTTTTATGAAAACCAAGGAAGGAAAGGAAATATTTTATTTAAAACCAATGGATGGCAAATTTGAAATAGATTTTTCTTAAAACCCAAGTTGGATTTTTGTTTCATCGAAAAAGGTGCCCCGGTGATGGAGAAATTTAATTTTAAAGGTTTAGTTTAAATTTTAATTTATTTAAAATTTTAATTTATTTAAAATTTTAATTTTAATTTTTAAATTAAATAAAAGGTTTTTCTCTCCTTTCTTATTGGCGTTTCTGATTTCATGAGGGCAATGTTAAAAGGGCCAACATATTCGCATTGAAGGATGGTTTATATAAATAAGCCAAAGGTTTTCCATTTAAAAAATCTGAGTGTCGCATGATTTTTGAAAACCTAAAGTGCTTGGAATCTGAATATTGCGCAGTGAATTTTGTGCAGTGTGACGTGGGTAGTCAAGTCATGTACGGTTAAATTTTTGGCACCTTGTGAGGAAATCACACACAGTTTAAGGAAGATAGTTCCTAAGGCACTCATGTGGGTAGTCTTAGCTCACGCAGCTTAGTTGTCGCTTGGAAGCATGGTGGGTAGAGGTTCGAAACACCAGAGCCCTTCAAGGGCTCCTTTGAGGTATGCACTCCAACTCTGATATTTGTGGGGGTCATTATTTTAATTAAAATATTTTCTTTCTAAGGTTTGATTATGATTTTTGTGGGAGATATAAGGTTGAGCAAGCTTTAATATTTTAATAAGTTTTGATATTTGATTAATCTGATATATTGTCTAAGAAAGCTTTATGATTATTTTTGAGTGCAAAAGTGTTGAAAGAAAGAATATAAAATATTTGATTTATTTTATGGTATAAGTGGTTTGTGGAGTGACAAGGTTATGCAATGATTTGATTTATTTTATTTTATGGTACAAGTGGTTTTAGGAGTGATAAGGAAGTTGTGCATTAATTCTTACAAAGGTTTTCTAATTAAAAGCCTTGGTAAATATTATTGTGAAGCGGAGTAATGTTGATTATTTTGTGATCTTCTAACCCTTGTGAATATTGGAAAAATAACATTGTGATTGTGGAATATTTCTAAAGAGGCTTCTTCATCTTCATAAAAGGTATGGGCACATTCTCCTATTGATTGATTATGGTAGTTGATTTTTGAAAATATATTTGGAGTGAAAAGGATTGATTGTGGTTTCCTTTTCAAAATTGATTGGCTTAATGCTTCAAGGTTTTCTGGATTGAGAGTTGTGATTAAACCTTGTTTTATAAGCATTATTTTTTGAGCCCATTGGTTGTACAAAGAACTTGAACTTGAGTTAGAAAAGAACATGAGTATCATTGTTATGTGAGATTTGTGGTTGAGCATTGTTGGGAACATTTTGAGTTGGTTTATACATGCTTGGACTAGGGTTTGTGAGAAAGGGTTGTTCATTGAGGTGCTTGGTTGAGTTGAGTTGATTGAGCCTAGTCAAGTGGATGCATGTGGTTGTTCAAGTTCCATAAAATAAACTATTCTATATTCTTGATTTGAATTGAGATTGAGATTTGAGAATAGAACATATAGAGTCTCTAAAAATTCTCTTTATGCTTCTATGAAATTGATTTGAGTTGAGATTGGGATTTGAGTATAGAACATATCAAGTCTTTGAAAATTCTCTTTATGCTTCTATGATATTGATTTGAGTTGAGATCGGGATTTGAGTATAGAACATATTGAGTCTCTAACAATTATATTTATGTTTCTATGAGATTGAGTTGATATATTGATTGAACATTAAGTATAGAACATATTGAGTCTGTAACAATTCTCTTTATGATTCTATGAGATTGGACAAGTTCTGTGTGAGTTTGTTAAGCAGATTTGAGACAAATATTTGAGAAGGCTTGTGGACTAATTTTGAGTAAGTTTTTGTGGAAGCTTTCTATGAAAATTTGATCAAGTCCTACAGAGGACTTATTGACCATATTTGAGCAAGTCCTAGAGAGGACTTGTTGAGTAGATTTGGACAAGTTTTGTGTGAACTTGTTGAGCATATTTGGATAGGTTCTATGTGGACTTGTTGAGCAGATTTGGATAGGTTTTGTGTGGACCTGTTGAGAAGATTTAAGTAGTTTCTATTTGGATCTGTTGAGCAGATTTGGATAATTTCTGAGTGAAATTGTTGAGTAGATTTGGATAGGTTCTGTATGGACCTATTGAGAAAATTTGTGCAGGTTCTATGTGGACATGTTGAGCAGATTTGGACAAGTTCTGAGTGAGCTTGTTGAGCAAATTTGATAAGGTTCTGAGTGAACCTATTGACACATATATTTGGAGGTGACAGAGTATATAGGATAGAGTCTCAGTGGATAAAGATCCAGCAACCAGGACAATTGAAGACAAATATGAGTAAGGAGTCTTCAAGTGGAGAGAGATCCACCAGTCAGTGCAATAGAGAGACAAAGTATTCTAGAAGATCACTAGCCATATCAAAATGGGAAAGAGTAATCCTTTGTAATAGATCCACAAACTTGATATTAGGGGATCAACATCTCCTTTGGATAGAGGTCCATAAACATTGTAATTGAGAAGGATTATGAAATAAATTGATTGAGAAAATTTTAGTAAAATATTTTCTTCGTAGAGTAGCCCACATTGGGTGAACCACATAAATTTTGGTGTCTCTATTGTGTATGGTGTTTTATGCATTGCTTTTATTACTGCTATTTATACTACTATCTATACACTACATAATATTGAATTAAAATAAAAAGTAAAAAGGGATCTTATATTGTTCACCCCCTCTTAGTATAATCTTATGTTCTTCAATTGGTATCAAAGTGGGTTCCTTCAAAAGATTTTAACAGCTTGAAGAAAAAGCGATCTAAGAACATAATGGAACAAAAGGATCAAATAGATGGACCCTTCAATAATGCAGTACTAGTATTTTATGGAAGTGACTTCTTATATTGGTGTATGTTGATGACATTTTACTTGATGGCACTTGGCGATGAATTTTGGGATGCAGTGGATCTTGTATATGATTCAACAGCCAATCCTCCTACAAATAAGGAATGTAAGCTTCTAATGCATACAAATTCAAGAGCTATGAATACAATTATAAAAGAGCAGCATAGATCATAATCTATGAAGGTTATGGAATGTAAAATAGCAAAATAAATGTGGGAAATTTTGCTTGAAATATATGAAGGAGATAAAGAAGTCTGAATGGCTAAGATCAGAAATATAAAAGGAGAATTTGAGAACCTAAGAATGAGGGATGATGAAAAAATTCATGACTATCTCAACAAGGTTTATGAACTTGTACATGAGATGAAAGGTCTTGGAATGAAGGTTGATGAATCTGATGCTTGTGATAATATCTTGAGGACTCTTCCAAAAATGTATAGTGAAAATGTTTCTGCTATAGAAACATCAATTGTGATGGAGAGATTCGTGAGAAGCCAAGGTTTTGATCAAAGGTTCTAGAAGGTATGCATGGCATTTGGTTCCAAAAGGAGCTTGAAGGGAAGCTTAGAAAAAGGTTTTTATGAAAACCAAAGAAGGCAAGAAAAGGTTTTATTTAAAACCAATAGATGGTAGATTTGAAATGGATTTTTCTTAAAACCCAAGTTGGCTTTTCGTTTCATCTAAAAAGGTGCCTCGATGATGAAGAAATTTAATTTTAAAGGTTTAGTTTAAATTTTAATTTATCTAAAATTAAAATTAAAATTTTAAAATTAAATAAACATTTTCTCAATAAAAATATCCTTTGGACAAAGGTCCATAAACATTGTAATTGGTAAGGATTCTGAAAGAAATTGATTGAGAAAATTTTAGTAAAATATTTTCTCCATGGAGTAGCCCACATTGGGTGAACCACACAAATTGTGATGTCTCTATTGTGTATGGAGTTTTGTGCATTGCTTTGATTACTGCTATTGATACTGTTGTCTATACACTGCATAATATTGAATTAAAATAAAAAGTAAAAAGGGATATTATACTATTCACCCCCCCTCTTAGTATAATATTTTGTTCTTCAATTGGTATCAGAGCGGGTTCCTTCAGAAGAGTTTAACAGCTTGAAGTAAAAATGGTCTAAGAACACAATGGATAAAAAATATCAAAGATATGGACCCTTCAATAAAGCAGTACCAGTCTTTGATGGAAGTTACTTCTTATATTGGTGTATGCTGATGAGATTTTACTTGATGGCACTTGGCAATGAAGTTTGGGATGAAGTGGATCTTGGATATGATTCAACAGCCAATCCTCTTATAGATAAGGAAGGTAAGCTTCTAATGCATGCAAATTCAAGAAATATGAATACAATTATAAAAGAGTAGCATAGATCAGAATCTATGAAGGTTATGGAATGTAAAACAACAAAATAAATGTGGGAACTTCTACTTGAAATATATGAAGGAGATAAAGGAGTCTGAATGGCTAAGATCAAAAATATCAAAGGAGAATTTGATAACCTAAGAATGAGGGATGATGAAAACATTCGTGACTATCTCAACAAGGTTGATGAACTTGTACATGAGATGAAAGGTCTTGGAATGAAGGTTGATGAATCTGATGCTTGTGATAAGATCTTGAGGACTCTTCCAAAAATGTATAGTGAAAAGGTTTCTACTATAGAAACATCAATTGTGATGGAGAGATTCATGAGAAGCTTGTTGTAAGTGTGAACATGTCTTCATACTTAGCGACCTAAAAAAACTTGTTTTAAGGCTAAGTGTGAACACACTTCTTTTCTGTTGGCAACAATTTTTTGTCGGCACGATTCTCCTCGAATATCTCCTCTTCCCATTATTCTCTCTAACTCCCTTATCTCTCCGCCTCCCCTTCCTCCAATATTCCCGCCTCCTCTTCCTCATTCTGCTTATCCCTCCACTCCCACCGCCTCTTCTTCTCTTATAAATATGTAAATAATGAGAATAAAACTTAGATGGTGTTGAAACTTTAATTAATTTAATAATTTGTTCATTTATTTTTGTTTTATCTGCCCAACTGATGCTCTGACTAACACTGGTATCAGAGCCGAGGCGGGCGTAGACTCTGAGGCATGGGGCACGGATCCCGAGGTGATAGTCTTCGAAGTAGATCCGAGGGCATGGATCTCGAGGTGGGCGTAGAGAGCTGAGTTGGTGTGGACGTTGATTGGTGGCACATAGTTTGAGGCAGGAGTTTGGCATGATAGCACGTGGACCGAGGCGCACATGGGGAAGCATGCAAACCAAGGAAAGCTGACGTAGGGCTGAGGTGGCAGCCAACAGGAGCTAGGCACGTGGTTCGAGGTGCCAGGTGGTAGGTGCAGACTTGGAACGCAACTCGAGGAGCTGAGTTGGCAGAGGTGACATGGCGGCGAGGCAGACATTGACGTGGCAGTGAGGTAGGTGCTGACGTGGCATGGTGAGTGGCGTGAATGCCACGTGGCAAGTGTCGGTTGGTCCTTCATTGGCAAAAGGTTGGATGGTTTGATTGCCCGAAGGCAATCGATGGTATATGCGGGCAAACGCATATAAAAAACTTAAAACCCCCGTCCCGGTGCATGTGGGACAATCCTTTTTTATTTTTTTTATTTTTGATGCCCATCGATAGTATAAGAAGAAGGAGGTCTTCTTCCATACTCGACAGGCGTCGTGGTGTGACGGTAAAGGCTCCTCGCGAGCAGCAAGGAGAACCCGGGTTCGAAACCCGTCGGAGCAAGTCTATAAAAGTTTTGTTTTTTATTTTTTTGTCACGTCGTGCTGCAAGGGTTAAGGTGAAGTGCATGTGTTTTAGTCCCAGAGGTGGCCACGTGGTGTAGTGGCCCAAGTGCCTTACTTGGAACGAAGCGGTCGAGGGTTCGAACCGCTTAAGAAAAGGTTTTTTTTTAATTTAAATTGTTTTTTCTAATTTTTTTTAAAAGCTTTATAATTAATTTAATAATTGTTCATTTTTATATTTTTAATTATTTTTAAATATATAGTTTATTTAAAAAATAATTAAGGATATAAAGAAAATTATTAAAAAAAATTTAAAGACTTTATAAAAAATTTGAAAAACCTTTTAAGTGGAATTGGAAAGATACTTTTTCGGAGATAAAGTTTTTTTGGCACCTTGAAAATTGATGTTATAACTCAGTTCATCTGTTGTGATAATGAGTAGATGATCAGATCTACCGGATGTTACCATGCTTTGTGCTCTCTACTGCAGAGAGAATCTATTGAATCATTTGATGAGAGGGTCCGACGAGACGGAATACAAACTGTATTCAGTCAACTACAGAATTCAGTGATAGCCCACTAGAGGAAACCGGATTTTGGTTACGAGGCTGACTCAAAAGACAATATATTCGGACAACGAGTGGAGGAGTCCGATACAATTGAAGCCGCACTTGTAGATCAAGCCAGTGATAGCTACTCTCCAACTGAGCTGGAGGTACAATCTAGTGAAAGTTATACCCCACGCTCTCCAGAGCCTGAGCCAGTAGAGGCTGAGCCAGCACAGGCCAAGCCAATGGTAGCTCCTAAAATAGTTGTCATCAATGACGATGAGGATTCCATTGCAGACAATTTTGGACCTCCAGTACTGGACAATCCACAAGAAGAAGAAGAAATCAGTGAGAGAGTTAAGAAATCTAGATTTGATTTGAACTTGTAATTGCTTTGTACTTCCTATTTTTAGTCAAATCAAAGTTTGCTTTCAAGTAGTAGAAATGGCTTCAAATTCAAATCTTCCAATTCCAGAATTCAATGGTAGTGATTATGAATACTGGTCAATAAAGATGAAAACCTTGTTGATAGGTAAAGGTTTGTGGGATGTAGTTGAAGAGGGTTACACAGAACCCTCTCCTACTGACTGGACTGCTTTAAGTGTTGCTGATAGAAAAGCTAGGAAAGAAGCACAAAAAAATAATTCCTCTGCCCTGTATCATTTGCAAGCAGCCCTAGATAAAAGCATCTTTCCTAGAATAGCATCCTATGTAACAACTCAAGATGCTTGGAATGCTTTAAAGGAAAGTTTTCAAGGGAGTGATCAAGTGAAGCAAGTCAGGCTTCAAACTCTAAAAAGAGATTTTGAAAATCTCAGAATGCAAGAGAATGAGAAAGTAGGAGACTACTGCATGTGAGTCAAAGTCGTAGTAGATAAAATGGTCACTCTAGGTGAAGAGATTAAACCAGAAGTTGTGGTGAAGAAAGTGTTGCGAACACTTCTTCCTAAGTGGAATCATGTAGCAATCATTATTGAAGAGTCAAAATATTTGACTCGCACTTTCCTTTGATGCACTAATTGGTTCTCTTCTTTCACATGAAGAGATATTGCAGGAATCTCCTTCCACTAGCCATGGAGGCGATGACAAAGCCTTCGCTTCACAAGAAGGAAAAGGACAAGGTAGAGGACAAGGTAGGGGTCAGAACAGAGGTAGAGGTAGGAATAGGGGGGGGGGACTCGGGGGGGGGAGAAAAAAAAGGGGGGGGGGGGAAAAAAGGGGGGAAAAAAAAAAAGGGGGGAGCACCGAAGGAAAAGGAAGTGACAAGTCCAAACAAGCTTGCTACAATTGTGGCAAACTTGGCCACTTTGCTCGTGACTGTTGGTCGAAATCTTCTCAAGGGAGCAGCAGTCAGAGCAGTCAGTATGGAAATTTTGGAGAAGAGGAAGGGACCTCAAATCTCTTTCTCTCATATGGCAAGTCAGATCAAAACCTGAATGATACCTGGATCTTGGACACTGGGTGTTCAAATCATATGAGTGGCAAAGAAGAACTCTTTGCTACTCTGGATTCTTCCTACAAATCCAACATCAAATTGGGAGATGACAAGTCATTGGCAGTTGAAGGCATTGGAGCCATGGAGGTTCCAACAAAAGAAGGCATGAAACAAGTAAGTGATATCTATTACACACCTCATCTCCAACACAATATTTTAAGTGTTGGTCAAATGTTAGAGAAGAACTATAAGTTGCTATTTGATGAGGGTAAATGTACTATTTTTTATAAGAGTAATAGTGATAGAGTCATTACTCAAGTACCAATGACAAGGAACAGGTTATTTCCTTTAAATTTTGGCCAGCCAGGAGGAGATCAATTAGTAAATGTTGCTATTGCAAATCCAAGTGTGTTGTGGCACTTGAGATACGGTCATTTGAATTCAGCCAGTTTGAAGATGTTAACTTCTCAAGCGATGGTGACCGGACTTCCTAAATTTTAGGACAATAAGGAAGTCTGTGAAGGTTGTGCCTTGGGCAAGCACGCTAGAACCAAATTTCCTCATGGACAAGCATGGCGGGCTAGTTATCCACTCCAACTAGTGCACTCGGACATCTGTGGTCCGATGCAGACCAAGAGCATTGGTAACAACTCTTACTTTCTTCTTTTCATTGATGATTTTTCAAGAATGTGTTGGATATATTTCTTGAAGCATAAATATGAAGCATTTGATTGCTTCATAGATTTTAAAGCAAGAGTTGAAAATGAGAGTGGATATTTTGTTAAGTGTCTCAGATCAGATAAAGGAGGAGAATACTCCTCTAATGAATTTTTGAATTTTTGTAAAAAATATGGAATAAAGAGGCAGTTCACTACTACCTATACTCCACAGCAGAATGGTGTGGTTGAGAGAAAGAACCACACCATTGTAGATATGGCAAGATCTATGCTTCAAACGAAGCATTTGAGCAATATGTATTGGGCAGATGCAGCCAAGACCAGTGTGTATATTTTGAATAGGAGTCCTACTTCAAGTTTGAAAGGGAAAACTCCTTACCAAGCATGGTATGGTAAGAAACCGAATGTCAAGCATTTCAGAGTGTTTGGTTCACTGGCTTACTCACACATTCCTGATGAACAGAGAAAGAAGCTCGATCCTAAGAGTCAAGCATGCATTTTTGTAGGGTACTGTGAGAACACAAAAGCTTACAGACTCTACAATCCTAGGACTCGAAAGATAATACTTTCCAGGGATGTGATTTTTGATGAAGGGGGAGAATGGGGAAATCCCCAAATTTATAGCAATGTTGAATCTCATGATGCAGGTTCTACACAGGTGCAGTAGATAGCACCAAAGAAAGGCAAGAATACTCCTCCTCCTCCTCCTCCTCCAAGCCCAAGTAGACATTTGACTTCCAGTTCATCATCATCATCACCAAGTCCTTCTCCACAAAGGTCAGTCAGTTCCTCACCAATGGATATTGATTCTCCATCGAGAGGTAAGAGAACTCTCCAGCATCATCCATCTTATCATATGTTGGATAAAAATTTTCAAAGAAGGTATACTAGAAGTCAAGCTAGTGAGATGAGTTCTGTTTTACAAAGACTTGAAAATATGCATTTGTATGGTGATGATGACTCCCAGCTTGAACCTCGGGGAGATGTAGTTAACTATGCCTTGTTAACTAGTGCACAACTTGAACCTTCTAGTTATGAGAAGGCTTGTACTCAAAAAATTTGGCAAGATGCCATGAAAGAGGAGATAACCTCTATAAAAAACAATGACACTTGGGAGCTGGTAGAGCTTCCTAAAGGAAAGAAGTGTGTTGGATGTAAATGGGTCTTCAAGACCAAATTCAATGCTGATGGAAGCATTGAAAGGCACAAAGCAAGATTGGTTGCAAAAGGATTTACACAGAAATATGGTATTGATTATGAAGAGACATTTGCTCCTGTAGCTCGACAGGAGACCATCAGAATAGTTCTTGCTTTAGCTGCACACAAGGGATGGAAAGTCCAACACATGGATGTGAAAAGTGCCTTTCTCAATGGGTACTTGACAGAGGAAGTGTATGTTGAGCAACCACAGGGATTTCAAGAGCAAGGTAAGGAACACCTTGTTTATAGATTGAAAAAGGCACTCTATGGTCTCAAGCAGGCACCACGAGCTTGGTACTCACGCATTGATGGGTACTTCAAAGATTTTGGGTTCACCAGAAGCATAAATGAACCCACCCTTTACTACCTAAAGCAAGGTAACGACATCCTCATAGTTTGTTTGTATGTGGATGATCTCATATTTATGGGTAGTAATGAAAAAGTGAATATGGAGTTCAAGCGCTCCATGATGAAGCAGTTTGAGATGAAGAATCTCGACTTAATGCACTACTTTCTTGGAATGGAAATCCATCATAAAGATTCAAGGATCTTCATCTATCAACATAAGTATGCTCGGGACATGATCAAGAAGTTTGCTATGGAGCATTGCAAACCAGTTGCAACTCTAGTTGGACATGGGATCCAATTAAGCAAATATGATGGAGCACCTAAAGTTGACGTGACCACTTTCAGGAGCATGGTTGGGAGTTTGATGTTTCTTGCCAACACCAGACCAAACATTCAATATGTTGTTTCTCTTGTCTCTCGATTTATGGCTAGTCCATATGAGCTGCATTTGCAAGCAGCCAAAAGAATTCTTAGATATGTGAAGGGTACATTGGATTTTGGAATCCAGTACCATAAATGTAACACTATCAAGCTTGTAGGCTTCAGTGATAGTGATTGGGGCAACAATATTGATGACAGAAAATCAACTTCAGGGAACTGTTTTAGTCTAGGATCAGGACTAATAACATGGAGTTCCAAAAAGCAAACTGTGGTAGCTTTGTCTTCTACAAAATCTGAGTATATAGCAATCACCTATGCTAGTACTCAAGCCTTGTGGCTAAGAAAAGTGTTGGAAGAGATTGGAGAGCAACAAAGTGGTCCAACCAGAATCTACTGTGACAACATCAGTGCCATTCAGTTGGCATACAATCCGATCCACCATAGCAGAACGAAGCATTTTGATATGAAGTACCACTTCATCCGAGATATGGTGGAAAATGATATTGTTGAGCTTAAATTTTGTCGCACTTTGGAGAATGTTGCAGACATCTTCACCAAAGGGATGGCTAAAGCTCAATTTATAAAGCTGAGAGACTGTCTAGTCAGTCCTCTCAACTTTAAGGGGGAGAATGTTGTAAGTGTGAACATGTCTTCATACTTAGCGACCTAAAAAAAACTTGTTTTAAGGCTAAGTGTGAACGCACTTCTTTTCTATCGACAACAAATTTTTGTTGGCACGATTCTCCTCTAATATCTCCTCTTCCCATTATTCTCTCTAACTCCCTTATCTCTTCGCCTCCCCTTCCTCCAATATTCCTGCCTCCTCTTCCTTATCCCTCCACTCCCACCACCTCCTCTTCTCTTATAAATATGTAAATAATGAGAATAAAGCTTAGTGGGTGTTGAAACTTTAATTTAATTTGTTCATTTTTTGTTTTACCTGCCCAACAGATGCTCTGACTAACAAAGCGAAGGTTTTGATCAAAGGTTCTAGAAGGGATGCATGGCATTTGGTTCCAAAAGGAGCTTCAAGGGAAGCTTAGAAAAAGGTTTTTATGAAAACCAAGGAAGACAAGGAAAGGTTTTATTTAAAATCAATGGATGGCAGATTTGAAATGGATTTTTCTTAAAACCCAAGTTGGCTTTTCGTTTCATCGAAAAAGGTGTCCCAGTGATGGAGAAATTTCATTTTAAAGGTTTAGTTTAAATTTTAATTTGTCTAAAATTAAAATTTTAATTTTAAAATTAAATAAACATTTTCTCAATTAAAATCTCCTTTCGACAAAGGTCCATAAACATTGTAATTGGGAAGGATTCTGAAAGAAATTGATTGAGAAAATTTTAGTAAAACATTTTCTCCATGGAGTAGCCCACATTGGGTGAACCACATAAATTGTGATGTCTCTATTGTGTATGGTGTTAACTACTATTGATACTGCTATCTATACACTGCATCATATTGAATTAAAATAAAATGTAAAAAGGGATCTTATACTATTCACCCCCCTCTTAGTATAAGATTTTGTTCTTCAATTGGTATTAGAGCGGGTTCCTTCAGAATATTTTAATAGCTTGAAGGAAAAGCATTCTAAGAACATAACGGATCAAAAGGATCAAAGAGATGGACCCTTCAATAATGTAGTACCAATATTTGATGGAAGTGACTTCTTATATTGGTGTATGTTGATGAGATTTTTCTTGATGGCACTTGGTAATGAAGTTTGGGATGTAGTGGATCTTGGATATGATTCAAAAGCCAATCCTCCTATAGATAAGGAAGGTAAGCTTCTAATGCATGAAAATTCAAGAGCTATGAATACAATTATAAAATAGTAGCATAGATCAGAATATATGAAGGTTATGGAATGTAAAACAATAAAATAAATATGGGAACTTCTACTTGAAATATATGAAGGATATAAAGGAGTCAGAATGGCTAAGATCAGAAATATCAAAGGAGAATTTGAGAACCTAAGAATGAGGGATGATGAAAACATTCATGACTATCTCAACAAGGTTGATGAACTTGTACATGAGATGAAAGGTCTTGGAATGAAGGTTGATGAATCTGATGCTTGTGATAAGATCTTGAGGACTCTCCCAAAATGGTATAGTGAAAAGGTTTTTGTTATAGAAACATCAATTGATAGTGATAATTTTACAAGGAATTATTTGCTTGGCATGCTTACTACTTTAGATATAAGAACAAAAGATCATATTCCTTCAAAAGAAGTTGCTTTCAAAGTAGATAAAAATAAAAATGGAAAGAAGATAGAATCGAGCAATGAGTCATTCAATGATGAAGAAATGACTTATGGTAGAATAGAGAGAGGTTCCAAAATATCCATAGATCTAAGATCTATCAAATTTTTCAATTGTGGATGGTATGGACACTATACAACAGAATGCAAAGAGCCAAAAGGCAACAATGATGAAGAAAAATAGGACCATAGATACAAGGAATCAGAAAGACATAGGTACTAGAAGAAAATAAAGGATGGACAAAGTAGACATGGAAAGAAGTTCTTCCATAGACAAAAGAGAAGCTACTATGCAGAAAATGCAA